>JAESUZ010005207.1:1934224-3140948 GCA_017311185.1 Proteles cristata cristata
AGAGACAGCATGAGCAGGGGAGGGTCAGAGAGAGAGGGAGACACAGACTCAGAAACAGGCTCCAGGCTCTGAGCTGGCAGTCAGCACAGAGCCCGATGCGGGGCTCGAACCCACGAACCGCGAGATCATGACCTGAGCGAAAGTCGGACGCTTAACCGACTAAGCCACCCAGGCGCCCCAGAATAGTGTCAAGCTTTGTAATAGTTTTTTAACATGTTTTTGTAAAATGTTTTATTTATTTACTTTGAGAGGGGAGGAAGGGACAGAGACAGAGAGAATCTCAAGCAGGCGCCACACTGTCAGCACAGAGCCCGACTCAGGGCTCGATCTCAGGAACTGATAGATTATGACCTGAGCCAAAATCAAGAGTCCAGTGCTTAACTGACTGAGCCACCCAGGCATTCCAAGCTCTGTAATTATTTATTGAATATCAATATATTATATGTAATTTAAGCTTATTAAATGAATGTAAATACTTTCTACAAGCAGGACAGGCTTAATAGAGGAAGAAGCTTTTTATTTTTTGAATTTTTAAAACATTTTTTGAAGTTTATTTATTTATTTTGAGATGGGGAAGGGGCAGAGAGAGAGGGAGAGAGAGAGAGAATACCAATCTCAGAGAGGTTCAGAGAGAGAATCAGACTTTGGGCTTGAACTCAGGAACTGGAAGATCATGACATGAGCCAAAGTCAAGAGTTGGATGCTTAACTCTTGACTGGAAGATCATGACTGAGCCACTCAGGCACTCTGAACAAGAAGCCATTTCAAAAATGTAACCTAATAGATCCATTTTGGCCTGTTTTGATAAGTTCAGTCACATTTTGTGATGAGATGCTTCAAAATGAAGGCATGAAACAGAAATTAAGGTCACTAGAAAGGGATTATTAATGCTTAGATAAAATTTTTGGCAGCATATTTATTCAAGGGAAAGTAATTCTTTATCTTTTTCTTTTTTTAGATTTTTAAAAAATGCTTATTTATTTTTGAGAGAGCTCAACAAGGTTAAGGGAAAGAGAAGGGGACAGAAGATCTGAAACAGGCTCCATGCTGAAAGCAGTGAGCCTGATGTGGGGCTCAAACTCAACACCATGAGATCATGACCTGAGCTGAAGTCAGTCACTCAACTGACTAAGACACCCCAGCTGCACCCAAAATAATTCTTTTTCTGACTGTGTGCCTATGTTTGTGCACACACATTCTAGGTAGTGTATGTATGTGTGTATAAATATATGTAACATTTTATAAGTATATGTATATTATACCAAGTTTATTATGTATACAGATATATTTATACACATATAAAATAGATAGCATGTACTTATAAATATAAGAACTCAAGTATTTATAAATATATGTATTTTTACTTAGATATATATTTTTAGACACACATACAATGAATATATATTTTCCAGTGTTTCATAACATATGTTTATGATGAGGAGATAAGGATTTACAAACAGAGCCACTTGAGTCTCCAGAGATATATTGTACCTCAGCACTTAATAGGACTGACCTTGCTACAGTGACACAAAGTGAACAATATAGTGGTAGTAAGCAGGTGGTCTGGTACTACTTAGTCTTCTGGCATCCATGAATTATGTGGACTTCAATAAAGATCAGTGGATTATTAGAACTTGCAGGGAGATCTTGAATTGAGGAACTTTAAGGAATGCTAAATGCTGCTCTGTAAGGCTGAGCTCCCAGATATGGCAAATTAAGTTAAGGATCCCAGGTCTGGACACCCAGATGGACAATATGATAGATGAGAAGCTGGAAAGAATGAGCAGGCCAACCATACGAACACAGGAAAAAGAAAGAATTTTCCCGATGCTTTTCAGTCTTGGAAATCCATCTTGAAATCATTACACAAAAGGGTTAAAATTCAGAGAGTTACAATTCATTAAGGAATGTAAACTGTATAATTATTAAAATGAAATAATCAGATGGAGGCCAGCTGGTTCCTAACATCGCATCAAACTTGTCTCCATAATTGTGTATAAACTTAGGCTTCCTGTTTTTATTACTGTGCCTTCATTAGTTTACTAAAAGATAATCAGGCTTTGAGGAACTGATTGATGCCAACCAAAATCACAGAAAAGACCTGAAGACCCAGAATATCAACGCTTTATGCGTGCAGAGAAATGATCTGCTATGTAGTAGAGCAGACACTTACATTGGCGGATTGACAAACTTCTCACTTAGTAGTTATTCTATCTTGACGCTAAGTCACTATAAGAAGATTGTCTGGAACATAAGAGCAAAGAAAGATGCCCTTAATAGATAGTGCCTTGGAGCTATAAAAATAATAATATTGGGTGATACTGATTTGTTGCTACTACTTATATTAGAATGTCTGGCATAGAGAAACCACGCAATGGGTGTTTGTTCAATGAGTGAATATGGAAATCCTCCCAACAACTCTATGAAGTGAATACTTCATTTTTTCCACTTAGTCTCAGGAAGGTAACTCCTTTTTTCATAAAATAAATTACCGATCTACACTTGAACCAGGGTCACCTTGGCGTCCTCGTTCTTGTTGACAACAGTTTTGTCCTGCTGCTTTCTTGGACACGCATATATTCCTCTCTACCTGCAAATGGACTAGGATACATTCAGTTTTAGGTTCCCATGTATCCTTACTCACTGGAGGCCTTATCATGACATTTCCTTCTTACGAGACCTTGAAATGTTTTACAGTTTATTTAGCTTTAATTGAATGTTCTCGATGACATTTTGGACTCACTGCTATTATCAGCAACCTATCTGAAAACCAACTTCTTAGGGTGGGTTATTTAAACAGATAGCTCATCCCATCTGCATTTCGATCTGTTTTTTGGAGTGCTGCTTTCAGAACAAAATTCTAGGGTGGCATCTTACGTGTATGCCTTGAACGCTTTTCGCTGTTAACTTAGATTCTATATGGAGTGTATAATCTCCGGGTGGGGCTAGGACGAAGTGCCTAACTGAAACAAGAAAGGGTTTACATTTGGAGGTGTAAATCCCACCTCGTACCTTCAAGATCTTGCTCTCTTGACTTTTCTCTTGCTTCCACTTCTGTTTTCTCAGTTTATCGTCTAGCTAGCTACTTCTGCTTTCTTTGATGCTTTCAGAGAAATCTTGCATTCAACTGGCATTTATATCACCAGATATGTGTCTGGAGCCTAGGAACTCAGACATCCAAGATGACCCTGAATAATACTTCACAGAATCCTCAGCATTTCTTCCTTCTGATAACTCTAGAGACATTTAATTTGGGCAACACAACAGAGCTATTCATGTCAGTTTTGTGCGGCAAACAGAGAAGAGTACTTGGACTAAGATATGTGAATTCCAGTCCTGGGACTCAACCTCTGTGAACTTTAAATATCCTCTATGGGAAAATCTTGGGATTAAAGCAGGTAGTTGCTTAAGATCTCTTTTCATTTCAAAGTCCCATGATGTTTAAACATTTGAGTCATATTATTTCTGGTAAGTTTTAGATTACAATATACTTCTCTGTTCATATGCATTGGTCTTCAACATGAGTTATGCACAGCATGTGGAAACCTACTCACAACCCCAAAATAAGTTAGAAAGAATGTTGGAGGGGGCTGTGAACAACAGCGTGAAGGTACAAGTTAAGAGGTGTATTTGAGACATAAGGAAAAGATGATTTGACTAGAAGGGAGGCTACTGGTTAAAGTAGTTGGGGAAGAGCTAGTATAGACAAGTAACTCTAGATTTAGGAGGACTTGGGGTGGTAGGTTGAGGAATTTGAATTGAAGAAGTTGAAGAATGGAGAGGATTTTAGGGAACAGTTTGGAAAATTAAGTGTGGAGACTAGAGAAAGGAAGGCCATTTAAGATACTACCGCAACAGTTCAAGCTTTGTGTGTTTCACGGATATCATGGTGGAGAAGGAGATGAAGAGCTGGTGTTTTTAAAAAATTGACAGAAAAATGAATATGAACACCTGATGTATTTTATCTTAAAGGCACAATGACAATGACCAACCCAATAATAATGATCACCCTCACTGATAGAATATGACTTTTTAGAGAGAGTAATAGAGAGAGAGAGAGAGAGAGAGAGAGTGAGCGTGAGTGAGGGAGAGGGAGAGAGAGAAAATCTCATGCAGGTCCCACACCCAGTGTGGAGCCCAATGTGGGGCCCAATTCCAGAGACTTTGGCTGGAATCAACGTTCCACCAATTGAGCCACTCAGGTGCCCCTGGAATAAATACGAGGTCTTAAAAGGAGCCAGGATTTCCTAGGGAAATAACTGATTCCAGGGCAGGGGAGGCAAATACACAAGATGATGGGTTAGGTCAATAGAACGATGGAGCCATTTATAGAGGCTCTCACAAACAATAAAAGGGAATCATTTTCATATCACTAAGGATAAAAATTGCATTGAATTGAAACACATCGGACATGCAAAGGAGCATGAATTTATTATGATACTAAAAGAAAGAAAATTAATTTTGGAAATTGAAAAAGGGAAAGAGTCATAAATTTTTGGGTAGCCAAGTAATACATGAAGAAAATTCTCTCCTAGGGAAGTATCCGAGCTAATAAATGAAGAAAAATAATGATTCTCTTAGAACATCATCACTCCCTAACCCCTAGTGAACAACTGAATCTGGGGACTGAAAAGAAATGGCTACTGACTTCCTAAAAGATGGACAGTTTTGCATTATGACCCTTGGTCTGTGAAGTAGTTTTTCTAAAACAGATCTTAATGTGATCAAGGTTATAATTTACAACAATGGTTCTTTTTAAAAATGTTTATTTATTTATTTTTGAGGGAGAGAGAGAGAGACAGAGAGCAAGCAGGCTCTGTACCACCAGCACAGAGCCCGATGTGGGGCTTGAACCCACTAGAATATACTCAGCAAAAATCTCAATGGAATGAAACTATAAGCAAAAGACACAGTTTCTTTAACAACAACAACCAAAAAATGCAAAGAAATAAAAAGAAATGGGACAAATGACCTATAGACCTAACGAGATAAGAGACAGATGAACCAATAAAAAGGGAAGAGCTTATTTTGGATCCTGATTCAAGCAAACTATAAAAAATTTAGACATTTTTGACACAATTGGAAATTTTAACAGTGGCTGGATGTTTAAGAATATTAAGAAAATTTTGGATGTGATCATGGTATTTTTATGTTTAAAAAGAGACTTTATCAGGGGCGTCTGGGTGGCTCAGTGTCTTAAGCATCCGACTTCAGATCAGGTCATGATCTCACAGTTGGTGAGTTCGAACCCCGCATTGGGCTTTCTGCTATTGGCACAGAGACTGCTTCGAATTCTGTGTCCCTCCTTCTGCCTCTCCATCTTGCTCTCTCTTTCTCTCTCTCTCAAAAATAAATAAACATTAAAAAATTAAGAAATAAAAAGAGACCTTATCTTCCAGAAATAACTTCCTGTAATACTCATGGGTGAAATATATGTCTCAAATTTCCCTCAAATTACTATGGAACAAGATAGAAACTAGAGAAATAAATCCTTGAAGATCAGCTGGGATGTTGACAGTTCTGATTTAGGAATGAGAGATATTAGTAGAAATATATTTATTTATATAAAATATATATATTCTTGTGTTCAACAACAAAAACTAAAGTTGTTCATGTTTGCTAAGTACAAACTAAAGGTAGTTCACTTTAATGGTCGTTCTTTCCTTGAGAAGGCAGAGCTGATGAAGCATCTGACTCCTTAACCAGCTACACCACCATGAATATTAGTCAGTAGTCACTGACACTCTCATGTCAGTTTATTAAAGTCTTCCAACCAACAAAGTTCACTGAAATATTAAAATAAAGCCATTTGCATGATCTTCTTTGAGCAATTTCTTACTTTCACTTTAAAAATAAAGGAGATAAAGTGAACAGGAAAGCTTTGGGCTTTCTAGCAAAGGTTGAGGGGCCTGACAGTGCAATGAAAACACTAACAGGGTTTTGTGAATACTCACTACGTTCTATATACGATGTAAGTACCAGATACTCTCAATCTCAGTTGTGGGGTAGAACAGCAGAAGAGACGGAGACACATTTTACACCCAACTTCCAGAACCAGGACTGCCCTCTAGGAAGTGAAAGTGAGCTGACTTTAATTCAGCTTGTAGCTTAATTTGCCTTTTCAGGGAGGTAGATATGCATAAAAGCAAGTGACGTCCAGGGTAGAGGGAGAGAATGAACTACAGCAGTAGTAGGCCATAGAAGGTGCTGGAAGCGGTACTCAGGGCCACTTGTGCACCAGAGGCTTCAGTGTTCAATCCCAGGACTGTCTTCTGGCAACATTCATGACTCATGTGTCATACTCGGTGTTGGGTATAGCAGATAAATGGGATGGGAAGACTGGAAGAGGCCTTTTACCTCCCCAGGAATGTGTTCTTTCAAGAGTTTCTACACCCATGTTAAACACACAAAAAAATTTTACTTATTTTGTTTATTTTTCTCTTTATTTATTTTGAGAGAGAGAGAAAGAGGTGGGCAGAGAGGGAGAGAGAGAGAGCATCCCAAGCAAACTCTGCACTGTCAGTATAGAGCCTGATGCAGGGCTTGAACTAATGAACTGTGAGATCATGACCTCAAGCTGAAATCAAGAGTCATCAAGAGTCGGACGATTAACTGACCGAGCCACCCAGGCGCCCCTAAAATTATTTTAAATTCAAAATGACAAACAGAAAGATCGTTGATGCAAATATATTTCTAAAGTCAAAATCAAAGAAGGAATCACTGTATTCCAAAACGGTACTGAGAGCCATGTGTGAGAGAAGAAATTAATTTTGGAAACATAAATGGACAATTCTTTAACTCCAGGGCTACTGATTATCTCCCATCATAGAGACAATATCATTGTAAATTACTTGAGGGGCATCCATGGCCCAGATAAAGTCCAAGTGATTGTAAGGAGGGATCTTCTTATGGTAAATGAGGTTGGGGAGTTTGGAAAGCAGAAGGTCGACATCTTGAGGGTCAGCCAGCAAGTCATGGCCGCCGTTCCACACTGCGATCGGGACATGCATGTCCATCAGGTTGTAGTAGGGGGGTGTGGGCTGAAACACAAGAGAGAAAGAATCCCAGTTTTATAGGTAGCTGCACTTCAAACACTTATTCCTTGGCTAGATTTATGTATACTTATATATTTAATTTATTTATATAAATAAATATATATTTAAGGCTGCACTTTAAATACTTACTCCTTGGCTAGATTAGTTTATTTATATAAATACATGTAAATATATAAATAAATATAAACATATATAATATATGTTAATTTATTTATATAAATATATGTTAATACATAAGTATAGACATATATTAACATATATAATATATGTTAATTTATTTATATAAATACATGTAAATACATAAATAAATACAAACATATAACATATATGTAAACATGTAAACATATGTGTTTATGTGTAAATAAATATAAACATATATGTTAATTTATTTATATAAATATATGTAAATACATAAATAAATACAAACATATATAACTTATTCATTTAAATAAGTATATATTAAATAGAGATATATTTAATATATAATATATATATGTAATATTAGCCAACCTAGATGTTTTATTGATGTAGAATTGACTTAGAATATTATATTAATTTCAGGCATGCAACATAGTGATTTAATATATGTACATATCATGAAATAATTGCCACAATAAGTGTAGTTATGTCCACTACCACACGTAGTCACAATTTTTGTGTGCGTGTGATGAGAACTTTTAAGATCTACTTTCTTGGCAACTTTCAAATGCACAATACAGTATTGTTAATTACAGTCACCATGCTGTACATGACACCCTCAGGACTTATTTGTTTTATAAGCTGGGAGTTTGTACCTTCTGACCACCTTCACCCATTTTACCAACCCTGTACCCCCCATCTCTGGCAACTACCAATTTTCTATCTATGAAGTCAGCTGTTGTTTATGTTTTTAGATCCCACAAAGAAGTGAGATTATACAGTATATATCCTTCTCTGTATGACTTACGTGACCTAATATCATGCCCTCAAGTTTCATCCATGTTGTGCAAATGGCATGGTCTGGTTTTCTAAGTAGATTCTTAATGGTCATTGCTGAGAGAAAGTCACCTTTATCCACAGCGCAAAGTGGAAGCAATACGTTTCAGGCCAGTGCTTCTCAAACTCTAACCAGGCCTGTGAATCACTTGTGGATCTTATTAATACAAAGATTCTGATTCAGGACATCTGGGGAAAGGGCCGGATTCTGCATTCCCACATGATGCTGATGCTGTTGGTCCTGGACCATGCCTTGAATAGCAAGGCTTTAGATAACAATTCTTACAAATTAAAAACTTAGATTTCTACCCAAGTGAAAGGAAGTAGATTTGATTGGATTCTAACTGTAATTGACTATTTCGGTATACCCAGACACTCTAAAATATGATCTTGAAATGTCATTTATTTTGGCTTTGTACTGACTTACCAGGATGGTCAGTGAGTCTGTCAGTCTGTTAAGTTCAGTTAAGAGGTTGTATTTGTTGAATACTTACCTGATTTTACTAAATATTGGACCAAATTCTGATAAAAGCTATCATCAGCCCCATTTGCATTTCTAGAAAATCACCATTTACACATAGATTTTAAAGAGGTTAATAAAGCAGGACAAGGGAATAAGCAAACCATCACCAATTTCACCACTATCAACAGAGAATTTTGTTAGCTTTTTTTTAGATCAAGTTCTCAAGAATACTAATCCAATATACTAAATTTTTCTATGTTCTCACCTTATAAAATAGCCAACTTGTCATAGCAAGATATAATCATATATAATTTTCCATAGTATTTTAACACTCTATTATAGCAAAGAAAAGATTAGTGTAGCGAATATCAATAATAATAAACCTACTTTCCTTTATTCATGTTCCATTGTTCAAAGAGTTTCCTAGATGCTAGCTTCTGGCTCTTAAATGAGTGTCACTGCCTCAGTGTTATTGGCTTGGCTGGAGGGAGGGTGGCCTTGGGGTTTGGTATTCCAGGACCTCCTGGATGGATGTCTGTGATTACCGGTAGTATAGCCCAGTAGAAAGGTAGATGCAAAGAAAGTCTGTGCTTTGGGGGCTTGTGGAGGTGATGGTTGGGGAAAAGGGCATCTCAATGATGTCTGATCTGCTGGTGTTCTGAGAAAATCCTCTTTAAAGACATCAAAAATCTCACAAAAGTGGGGGGCATCTTCTCTACATATATGATACTGTGGTGAAGAGACAGAAATCCCTTCTAAACATTGAGTCATGGGAGCAGATGAAAATCAGTAGGCTCCTCACCGATACTTGGGTGGAAAATCTGGGGTGGGGTCAGAAGGAAGGGGAGAGGATTACCAAAACTGCAGGGTGGCTCTCCTGTTCAAATTTAGCCAGTGATGGTCTGAGGGTATACCTTGAGCCGGAGGCTGGAAGACATTGCCTCATTCCACATGTGAGAGGAGAGGTGAAGACATTCCTGTCTGAATGCCTACAGGCCCCAGACAGGATGGGCTCCAAAGCCTGGCTGCTCTGTGCTGCAGCAAGTCCAAGGAGTGGCCCGTGTGTCTGTTTCTGCACAAGGCCCCTGTCTGCTGACAAATGTCTCCAGCCTTGACTTTCCAACATGCCAGCCTAACATCTTGTATCTAGGAATGCGGTGGAATCACTTTTCTGGCTTTGGACAAAGGAAACACTGTTGTGTAAGAACACCAGAGATTTCGGCTTTATCTCACAAGCAGTTTGAATTATTGGCTTATTGTATCAGGGAATTGCTTCTGAAAGGAGAGAACTGTATGCTAGGAGGCTGGGATACAGGGCAGGTCTATGCAAGAGAGTGAAGGGTGATGCGTTTAGAACATTCCTCACATGTGGTGGTGCGGTACCTTGAGCGCAGCCGTTGAAGCAGGAGCTCACAGGGGTGATGTCAGGTCTGATAACAGAATTCCAAGGAAATTATCATCTACTTTCTAATTTCCTTAAGGATGAGTCTGGGCACTAACATTCCTTTGGAAAATATATGTATGAGTATCATAATATCATCTCTAAACTTTTATATATTTGTCTTTCAAAATGTGAATAATTTCAGCATGACTGGGTGGCTCAGTCGGTTAAGCGTCCGACTTCAGCTCAGCTCATGATCTCACAGTTCGTGGGTTTGAGCCCCATGTTGGGCTCTGTGCTGACAGCTAGCTCAGAGCCTGGAGCCTGCTTCAGATTCTGTGTATATCCTCCCCTGCTCACGCTCTCTCTCTTTCTCTCTCTCTCTCAGAAATAAATAAAACATTTAAAAAAATTAAAACAACAACAACAAAATGTGAATAATTTCAAGTTCAAGAAGCTTACTTGATTAAAGTGAATCATGTTCTGAACGGGGCTTCCCCAGTCAAAAGCTTGGAATTTCCCAGACTTGACGGCCTAATGGAGAGAAATTAAGAATACAAAAAAATAAAAACTCTCCTCGCTATGTGAAAATCAAACCTGTCCAGGAAGTTTACATTCACTTTAAACAGTTATTGAAAAACATTTTTCTTCTTCCCCAAACCAAAACTGTTCATCATCTAGGACAAGATATTTATGCGAGTTTAAATGTAGCTTTGCTTGAAATATTTTTCCTTGCATGCCACATCCTAAAATCATTCATTTCTTTGCTACGCAAAATGATAGCTTTCAGAGGATTTCTGCTCCCACAGATTGATAGTTATTATCAGCGGGTAGCCACATGGCAGAAAAATTCCCTGCCAGGAGCATCAGACAGAGTATTTTGAGAATGTGCTTTAGGGGGGTACCCGGGTGGCTCAGTCAGTCAAGCGTCTGACCTTGGCTCAGGTCATGATCTTGCAGCTCGTGGGTTTGAGACCACCATCGGGCTCTGTGCTGAGAGCTCAGAGTCCATGTCTCCTTCTCTCTCTACTCCACCCCCGCTCGTCCACTGTCTCTCTCTCACTCTCTCTCAAAAATAAAAGTAAACATTACAACAGAAAAAGAATGTACTTTAGGTAAAGTGCCAGGGTACCATTGTGCCAGGTGCACAATGGGAGTTTGAATAGCATTTGAGAAATGATACCTGGGACCAGTGGAGAACGTTTTGAACCGACGTTCCTGCTGGATTATGTGATAGATACACATCCAAGCGACTCTAGAAAGCAAACACACACACAGATACAGATGTATATTTGGTTTCTTAGAAATAGCGTAAGAGTGAAATTTTTCTTATCTGGGTCAAGTGTTTAAGGGTTTACCCGAAGGATAGTAGCAACACGGTTGTTACACCCATTTAGAGTTTGCATAGGGCGATTGCAGGAGCTAGTCTGTTTGATTGGTGGCTACCCAATGAGAAGAACTTATCTCTTCTATCAAAATGGGAACCGGACTCAGAGAAGTTTAGAGAAATGTCCAATGTCACTTGGCCCATATCAGGGTGGAGCCACAGACTTTAATCCAGATCTCTAACTTCTCAGCTCTTCATTCTTCTCTACCCAGGGCCAGAGTGCAGTGAATGTAGCATCCATACGCAGGCATCTTGGTCTATAGACCTATGTATGTGTATATATCTAGATGGATGTATATATACATCATACATGTGATAGTCGATATACCTATATGGTACATTTACAATCGTTATGCCATCCTACTGTCTTATCAGTGCCCTGGTCAGACCCCACACCGCACACTGAAATCCCCATCTCAACTTACATAGACTAGTTCATAGTGGGTCTAAATTCCACTGTGTATGAGACCACGGATAGAATCAAACAAGTTGACCATCTTCATAGGGTAATGAAGTATCTCTTCACATAATTTTCATGCAGAGGATGAAATCTCTAATTGCCTCCTCAGGTTTCTATTTTACTATTATTTTTCTCATAAGGCTTTTGTGGATGGAACCCAGTCATTTGTTCTGCCTTTTCTTGGTGTGATAAGGGTAGACTATTCCATTGAGCTCCGCATACAAAATGGAAGGCATGCCCATCCAAAATAAAAACTAAGGAAAGTTCCCTTTGTTCATATATATTTTAAAATATCTACGGATTTGGACCAGCATTGAGAAAGAAAACTGAATGTCCTTGATACCCATGAGGGAGGGAACATATCTGTCTTTTCAGCATTGTGTTCCCAATAGCCACAACCCTTAGCAGTGCCTCTAATAAATGCTGTTTGCTGAGTAGGTATCTGGAAGTAGAATTATATCTTTTTATCAGTGTACTTGGTTTATTTAGGTGTTCAAGGGTATATAACTAAACTGACAATTCTGAGTCAGGATAATTGTCAGTCTCTAAAAGTATCAGTAGCAAAACATATTATTATGATGAGCTATGTGCTTTGAACTATGTTCTGTATGTTTTATGCATATTAGTTCATTTAATCTCCACAATAGTACATTTTGTGGACAAGCAAACCAAGGCAGATGAGTGTAAGTAGCTCCAAGATAAGATCTGAATTTAGCCTCTTAACTTGACTCCATGCTCTTAACTATTTCTGATACTGCATTTTGCAGTTTTAAAATCTGAATCCAGGGCACCTGGGTGGCTCAGTCAGTTAAGCATCTGACTCTTGATTTCGGCTCAGGTCATGATCTCATGGTTCATGAGTTCCAGCCCTGCACTGGATTCTCTCTTGGGATTCTCTCTCTCCCTCTCTCTTTTCCCTTTCTCTCTCTCTCACAAAATAAATGGATAAACTTTAAAACCCCAACCGAAAGCAAAACAAATGAAGTAGAAGATAAAGAGTGGCACTTGGGTGACAGCGGGGAGCTGGAGGGAACAAAACTGAGAGCAATGGTATGGCTTTCCTTGGGCTGAGCTACCTGACATGGACATAATTCTGAAGCTTTTCGTAGCTGTTTCAATGATCATTTCTTTAAAAACAATTTTTAATGTTTATTTTTGAGAGATAGAGCACAAGCAGGAGAGAGGCAGAGACAGAGAAAAGGAGACACAGGACCCAAAGCAGACTTCAGGCTCTGAGATGTCAGCACAGAGCCCTATGTGGGGCTTGAACTCGTGAACCGCGAGATGATGACCTGAGCCAAAGTCGGACCCTTAACCTACTGTGCCACCCATGTGCCCTGAATGATCCTTTCTAAGTGATGGTATGACAAGTCATCAAAGTGTTGCTCCAAATCTTCAGAACAGAAATGTCAATGCATACAAACCATATTTAAGTTACTAGTGTCAAATCCACAAATGATAAATAAGGCATTGCTGCAGAGGAGGTCCACCGTCTGGCGGGAGCACACTTCAGTAGCAAGAAATTGATCAAAAAAGTGGTGTGGGTAGAATATTTTGTTTCCAAATACAAGCTGAAAAACAAAAGCATGGTTAGAGGTTTGCAAAAATTAAGCTGCAGAAAAGACGCATTAATTTGCTGGTACAGGAGTGACTAGGCTGAAGAGATTTTCATCTTTCTTTATGTTGTTTCAGGAATCTTGAATACTTTTTCTCACTTAATTCCCGCAGCTTACTTGTGGAGGGGGCAAGGCAGATATCTGTAGGAATATTTATGGCTCCATTGAGAAACATACTGGCTGGTGAGAAGAATGTAAGACACAAGGAATTATAGTCTAGTTGGGCTCCTAAGCGTTATGAAAGAAAATCATAAAACAATGTAGCAGAATGTCATAATTAAGCGCCAAGATAGCAATAAAACATGAAAAGATTAGGAGCGGAAATGGCGACTCTGGGCCATATTTTCAGCAAAGCCTTTGGTAAAACAAGGAAGCCAGGATTGAAAGGGTTGAAACACATTTTGAAAAGATTTGCCTCAACTCTTCTTGAGGAAAATAAACATTTTCTCATCTCCATATTATACATGAGCAAACCGGAGGCGAATAAATAGGGTCTTGTGCTGACTAGAACTGGATTATAGCTAGAATCCCGACCCAAACCTCAAGCCTCTGCTTAAGCTCTAGTGCTTTTTATTATTTTTTTTGAACCAACGTCTACATCACCAATCAGAACATCTGAGCACAAGGAGGAAATAAATGTCTGCATCAGTGCAGCCAGTAATTATACTCAAGGTCATCATGATTTTTCACATTTAAAATACATTTTTAAAAAATATTTTATTTATTTCTGAGAGAAAGAGACAGCGTGAGCAGGAGAGGGTCAGAGAGGAGGGAGATACAGAAGCCGAAACAGGTCCAGGCTCTGAGCTAGCTGTCAGCATAAAGCCCGACAAGGGGCTTGAACCCACGAACCATGAAATCATGACCTGAGCTGAAGTCGACGCTTAACCAACTGAGCCACCCAGGTGCCCTTGATGTTTTCACATTTTGAATAGAAACTTTACAAATGTAGTTTGACTGTACCTAGAGTCTCTTAGGCTTTCCACACACACTCATTCAGAGTTTAAAGAAAAGAAGGGTACAAAACCACAGGAGGAAATAGCAACATGACTTTTGACAACCTGAGCGAAAACTGTTCTCCTAAAGCATGTTGAGTCTGGGTATGTGTGCGTTGGCTTCTGTAGGTGGGAGGAGCAGGGGATTAAGTGTTGGAAGAACCAAGATTACAAATTCCCTTCGTGTACGCTGCCTACACAAGGCACTTCCGGTTTACTGCACTCCACGCCCCTGACCTCCCGAACCCTTTAGGAAAAGCCGTCTTAGGAAAAGCGTTGGAAAGCCAAGGACATTTGATGAAGGGTCTCACGGTTCCAACCTCACCAAGCATTGCCTTCTTCCCCTCTTTCTCTTTTTCCCTCTCCTTCCCTTTCTTTTCTATCCTTCCTCTTCCTGATTTTTCCAGCGCAGGTAGTTTAGGCTTCTTTGACTGTTTGGTTTTATTCTTATTTCCTCGTCCCTGCTCTGGTGTGGAATCACGGCTTTCACACAGGTTGAAGGAAACCGAACGTCAGCGAGGAACCCACACACCCGGTAATGCTAATCCCTATCAAGTAATGGAACGTGCAGAAACAAACGGGGATCTCAGTGGCTTAATGCGGATTCAAGCACGGTCTAAGCTAGCGGAGAAATAAAACACGCATGCGCACAAGGAATGAAACACGCATGCACGCATTCCCACTCTTGGCTGAAAACATGATTGGAAAGTACCCCAGGTGATTTTGTTCTGTTTGCCTCACTCTGAAACCCAGGGACGATTTGTTGTCTCAGATTCAGTTAAAGAGAATCACATACCTTGAAGATGAACGAAGGAAGAAGCATGAGCTTGTTTAATAGGGTTTTGGTGTACTTGACAGTGGCCACTGGAGCCAGTGCATAAAAGGTTTTTATTCTCTTAGCCAGTTTGGGATTGGTAGAGAAGGCGATAAAACCTGGAATAGAGCAACAAGGAACCGGTGAAGAAGGCGAGAGAGAGTGTGTGTCTGTTACAGGTGTGACATTATATTGGATTTACTTAAAGTGCCATTTACCAACAGTGACGACCTGAAAAACTGACAATCTCTGCTTGTTCAGAGCGCTCAGATTTTTATATCTTTGTTCTATTCTCACAGACTCTAGGAACGTGAGGCTAGAACTTTTAAAAAGTTATAATACATTCTTTTTTTATCTGACTATAGAAAATAGGCCAACTTTAGGATAATCAAATGGTGACAAAAGTTATTTATACTACATGTAGATTTTGATGAGTTCAAATTCATGCCATCACAGTGAGATAATTAGCATTTAAGAAGAGTAGGGTATGTAAGTGGGAAGATTAAAAGCATGGGTTTGAATTCTGACCAAACAGGATTTGAATCCTAGCTTTGTGGTTTACTAGCTTTGCGACCTTGGACGAGTCACCTAAAACTAAGAGCCTCAGTTTCCTCATCTGAAATATGGGGATAATAATGAATGCTTCATTAGGTTTTTTAGGAACCAAGTGAAGTGGATTATAGAAGGTCTTTACCAAGATATGAGGCATATCGGAAATGTTGGACAAGTGAGTGGCCAAGATCATTCAAACATCTATACATGGTAAATATACTCAGCTTCTGTCTGTAATTAACTGGTTTTATGAACAGTAACATATTAGTAGACTAGGATGTGGCCAAATAGTTATTAATCTAAATTCTATACAAACTACATGGGAGAATCTCTCCCCACAGTTACTAATGGTACATTTTTGAGACACAAGAATAGCCTGAGAAAAAGAGAGTTTCAGGTGTGGACACTTACCTCACCTATGTAACGTACAGCCTAGTTTTACTTGAGGAAGGCTGTTCTTTCAAGAATACTACATTTATTGTGGGATCTTTACCCGATTGCCTAATTCTGCAGATTACAGCCAGCATATCCCCCAGAGAAAGCAAGAACCACACAGGAAGAGCTTGTGTGGGTGTCAGTAGGCCCCCACACTCTCAGGACAGGTGGCTTCTCAGAACACACTTGCTTGCTCAGAGTCAACAATCCTATTTTACACGCAATTCTAACAAGGGAGCTTCTCTAACTTCCCAGGACACAGAAGATTAGAAACACCTTCCAGAGGTCTAGGAGTCGGGTGACAGCAGTGACGAGAGATCCATTAGTAAGAAAGAAGAATGATCCCATTCAATTCAGTTGACCCCAAAGAAGGTCGTAGGGAGTTATTTAGTGTCAGTCCTATTTATCTCAATAAATCCTCAGGATGCTGTTGCAGTGTATCTCAAGGCAATAATTTTATGACCCGAGATCATCGAGAAAAGGTTAAACTCTGTTCAATGTGCACTCATTAAAAAAGCAGCAGTGTAGGAGTGCCTGGGTGGCTCAGCTGGTTGAGTGTGTGACTTCAGCTCAGGTCATGATCTTGTGGTTTGTGAGTTCAAGCCCCACGTTGGGCTTTTTGCTGTCAATGCAGAACCTGCTTTGGATCCTCTGTCCCCCTCTCTGCTGCCCCTCCCCCACTCACTCCCCCTCCTCTCAAAAAGAAGTAAAACATTTTAAAAAAGCAGCAAGAGTGTTCTGTGAGTTGAGGGCAGATTTTCCTCCAAAATGATGAGAGTTTTGTATGGTTTTGGAAACGAGAGCAGTGAATTTTAGTAATCTATAGCAACTGCCACTCTCTAACAGAGGATTGTGAGTTAATTGTGGACCATGTGGGACTGGTACTGTGCTCCCCTGCCGGGATCCGTCTTCACGTCTGAGACATTCATTCAACGCCAGCAGCTCCTCTCTGATTGTGCTTTTGCCCAAGACAATCCAGGCTTCTCAAAGAATTCAAGAGAATCTCTTCCCAGGGCAGCCTGCACACAATGGGCAGTCAACTGGTGGGTAAAAAGGCCCAGCCACCTGTCTCGCTCAAAGACTCTGAAGAGCCATTCCATACAGAGTTGGGCTGTGGACTTTTGGGGGGACTGTATCACGTCCCAGCTGCCCTATTCTGCCTTTCTGGCCTTTACTCAGGCAGTGTTTATTTACAGAACACCCAGAATGCTAATCCTAACTCCTCAGAAACGTGACGTATGCCACAATGATAAAGGACACTGGAAAACTCTTCTTCAGACCTCTCTCTGTCTAAAAGTCTCGGGAAGGGGGGGCTTGCGTCAGGATAGCATGTGGTAGGAGGAGGATTTCCACAAGCGCCCCCACCTCCAACCTCATTGACTTCCCTGCATCCATGTTCTGATCACTTAGAATCATGGCAGGGACTCAGGTCATCAGCCGAGAGTGGGGACTAGTGTAAAAACACATTGTTATTCCTTTCCTGTGACTCCTTCTTACCCCTTTTGCTTCCACCTTTTTCCTTCCCTGTAGCTTTCTGTCGTGTGCCCTTGAACTCACCTGATGAAGCTCACATCCCAGCCACTCCTCTGAGGTTGACCTTAGAAAGGTCCCCAATAGCTTTCCGGCTGCCAAGTGCAAAAGTCCTGCCTCAGACTTCATTTCATCTGACTCATCAGAGTTGACCATCTTCTTCTTAAAACACATTCTCCTCCTGACCCCCAGAGCACCAGGCACTCCTGGCTTCCTCATGGTTCTGTCACCATCACAGTATCTTTGGCTGATTCCCCCTCATCTTCTGGATTAAGACTGACCCAGGGCTTTGCCCAGGGACACCTCCTCTTTCCTGTCTGAGCTCATTCCTTTGCATTCTGTCTCATGTACATTTTGTTTTTGGTCCAGTCCTCGCCCCTGAACCCCAGATTTGTATCATTACTCGACTGCCTGGCCCTCCCCTGAAATCTCCAACAGGTGTGTGACACTGAGCAGCTAGGGGATGGCACCCTGTTCCCTTGTCACAGCCTTTCCCACCATGGTTTGTGTGTCTCTATTACTCCAGATGCCCAGGTCACAAATCCTGGGCTCATTCTTGACTCCTCTCTTTCTCTGACACCCCTCATTCTGTGTAGGCAAGTCCTAGTCCTGTTCATGTCCCCTCCGGAAAATATCTGGAAACTGGCTGTGCACCACAGCTACCCACCCTCACCCGGGTCACTATCACGCCTCAAGTGGGTTACTCTAAGAGTCCTCCAGCTGGGTTCCCTAACCAGGGTCTCAAGCAGCAGCTAGAGGGATCTTGTTCACAGGACCGTGTTCCTTCCCATCCTGTTGAGGATCCTGAGGTCAGATGCTGGAACTCCTCCCTTCAAAACTCATCTGCGGTTACCCTGTTCACTCAGAGTAAACGCTGAAATCCCTACAGCAGTCAAAAAGCCCTGGGGCACCTGAGTGGCTCAGCCCATTGAGCGTCCTACTTCCTCTCAGGTCATGATCTCACTGCTCATGACTTTGAGGCCCACATCCAGCTCTGTGCTGACAGCTTGGAGCCTGGAGCCTGCTTGGGAGTCTATGTCTTCCTTTCTCTCTGCCCCTCCTCCCCCCAAAATAAATAAACATTAAAAAGCCCTGAACAATCTGCCCTCCTCAAACCGCATCTCACCCCCCTCCATCTCATCCCTCATTCTGTCTTTCTTTCTGATTCAGCTACACAATGCATTGCCTTGTTGCCGTTCCTTGAACATGCTGCCGCCTCAGATCCTTTGCTTTTATCTTCCTCTCTTCCTGGAGATACACACAGTCTTTCGGGTATACAAACAGCTCAGACCCCTACCTCCTTCATACCTTAACTCGGAGAGTACTGGTGGTATTCTCTATCTAAACTCGCTGAGTTCCCTCTAACACTCCCTAATAGGCTTTCCTGATTTATTTGCTTCCCATAATGTTACCATTACCTAGCCTACTCTATTAAAAATTTTTTTAAGTTTATTTATTATTTAGAGAAAGAGAGAGCATGAGCAAGGGAGGGGCAAAGAGAGAGGGAGAGAGAATCCCAAACGGGCTCCATGCTGTCATCACAGAGCCCATCGTGGGGCTCAAACTCACAAACCAGGAGATCACGACCTGAGCTGAAGTCACGAGTCTGATGCTTAACCGATTCAGCCACTCAGGCACTCCTGTTTTACTTTTTCATCCTTGTTACCTTCTCTGTAACAAGACATACCAAGGCATACCAGTGTTATGCCTCCCCACTGGGGTATGTGCAGTACAAAGTTGGAAATTTTAATCTATTACATTTATTGCTGTTATTCTTAGGACCCCTGGCAGGTACTCCATAAATGTGGTGGAACGGACGGAATACGTTCAGTCCAGAGACCACGCGGTGTCAGGTCTCAGGGCAAGGACTTGACAGTCAGTTGCCCGAGCTGGTATCCGAGTTACCCTCTGTGTTCTACCTGTGTTACATGTACACAAATGATTTACCCTCCTGTTCTGTTTCCCCATATATACAATGAGAATAATAGTTGTCCCCATGTCACTGGGTTGTGTGGCCATTACGTTATATAATGAATGGAAAGCAATCAGCAAGATGACCAATAGGGCTACACTACCACTGGAAGGGGGTCTACACAAACAAAACTACCCACTTTAACAGCTTTTACCTACCAATCGTGGTGCCCTGGGAATGGCCAACGTAGCGGAGCTGATCCTGTCCAGTTTTCTTTAAAATAAAGTCAATTGTGGCCGGAAGGTCGTATTTAGCCATTTCATCAAAGCTGCAAGAAAAAAAAAGGTAAAATAAAGTGGCATACATTTCCTTGCTGTAATTTCTAAGAGTCGAGCATATTTATAGCTAAGCCTCTCTTAGAGAAACAGAAAACTAAGTTCTCTAAGCATTGCTGTTCATAGACCATTAGTTAGTGTCAGGTGCTTTGGGGGGAATGGGTTCTTATAAATGGCTGACATCATTTCTGAGGCAAAGGCACAGCGTGACAGCTGCCAACAGGGTAGCATCTGTAAGTGGGGATTATTTCTGTCCCTGAAAATGAATGTCAGATTTAATAATCATTTGCCAGAGCAGGTGAATTGTCTGTCTCTTCCTCAAGTTTACTCTCCACACAGGAGCCAGAGCACTCTTTTGAAAATGCAAATGGAGAGGGGTGCCTGGGTGGCTCAGTCAGTTAAGTGTCCGACCTCAGCTCAAGTCATGATCTTGTGGTTCCTGAGTTTGAGCCCCACGTCGGGCTCTGTGCTGACAGCTCAGAGCCTGGAGCCTGCTTTGGATTCTGTGTCTCCCTCTCTCTCTGCCCCTACTCTGCTCTCTCTTTGTCTCTCTCAAAAATAAGCAAAGAAAGAAAGAAAGAAAGAAAGAAAGAAAGAAAGAAAGAAGGAAGGAAGGAAGGAAGGAAGCAGAGAAAGAAAGAAAGAAAGAAAGAAAGAAAGAAAGAAAGAAAGAAAGAAAGAAGGAAGGAAGGAAGGAAGGAAGGAGAGAAAGAAAGAAAGAAAGAAAGAAAGAAAGAGAAAGAAAAAGAAAGAAAGAAAGAAAGAAAAGAAAGAAAGAAAGAAAAGAAAAGAAAAGAAAAGAAAAGAAAAGAAAAGAAAAGAAAAGAAAAGAAAAGGCAAATGGAGATTCCGTCACGCTTGTTGGGGACTTCTCAGCGGCTTCTTGCTGCACTGAGAGGAGCTCCCAGCCCTGAGCGTGGCCAGAGTAGCCAGCCTCGCCGGGCGGCCTCAGCATCTGCAATTTGCTGTCCTGTAGCTCTTCCTCATCACTCAGGAGTCATGGGCTTCCTTTCAGGCCCTGAACACCAGAGCCCCTCTGTGCCCCAGCACCAGCACCGAAGCCTCTGCCGTTTCCCCTTCCATCAGCAGTTTTCAGGGATGAGGCCCGAGAGGGCTGGAGATTGGAAACCGTTGCAAATCTTTCCACGGTGTCCCTGATCTTCACTCCCTCCCTCTGCCTCCCATTGTTGATGACCGCTCAGGTTCTTGAACCCCCAACTGAGTTTTCCCAGCCTCCTGAGTCTCTGAGATGCTTCTTTGGGAATCTGATGAGGGCAGTGAGTTTTCTCGCTTCAGGTGGCTTTGTTCTCATTCCATTTGGGTAAGTGTATTCAGGGAATCCGCTAATAACAGGTGTTGAGATCTATAGGAAGTGTTGGGGGGAAGCTACCCTGGCAGGGAGGTGTATGGAAGAACCCATACATGTGTATAGAATATGCATAACTTGCTCTTATCTCATTTGGAGGATAATATGTTAAAACAGGACTGAGTTGGGGGCCCTGGGGTGGCTCAGTCAGTTAAGGGTCCAACTTTGGCCCAGGTCATGATCCTGAGGTTTATGAGTTCAAGACCCAGATTGGGCTCTGTGCCGACAGTGCAGAGCCTGGAGCCTGCTTCGAATTCTGTGTCTCCCTCTCTCTCTGCCCCTCCCCCACTCATGCTTGGCCTCTGTTTTTCTCCCTTTCTGTCTCAAAAAATAAATAAACATTTAAAAAAATTTAAAAATGATATGACTGGGTTGGAATACATACACGCAACCACCCATGCTTTTTAAACTCAACATTTGTTTTTAATTGTCCCTTTTCCTTACCTGAACTCCCAGAATTCAATCGTATCTGGCGAATAGTATATGTTTTTCCTGGCCCAGGTGTTCCCTCTGCTGTTCCCCAGCCACACGTCATAACCAGCGTCGGCCAGGATGAAGCCCAGGCTGTTGTTGGGAAGATTGGAAATCCAGTTGGTGGCTGAGGTGAGCAAACCGTGCTGCAAAAACACAACAGGTCTCCGGCCTAAGGGAGAAATGTGTACCCAAGCTTTACAAGCTCATCCCTTCTTCTCAGATAAGCACAAAGACAGAACTAGGCTTTCAAAGGACTAAATGAAATATGTTTGCTTGATTGACTATATTAATTATGGTGACGGTTTCTCAAGTGACAAACCATTTCAAATTGTGCATTCTAAATATGTAGTTTATTGTATGCCAATTGTATCTCCAAAAGCTACGAAAAAACTTATATTCTAGGAAATTCAGCAGGATGATAAATTAAGCAGATTATGAGTGGTAAAGTGATAGGGGATCTTGCTGAATTTTATTCTTTTTTGTACTTCACAATTTTCTTGCAGTGAGAAAAAGCTAGATATTTGGCAGTAATGGCAAAAAAAAAAAAAAAAACCCAAAAAACAAAAAACATGACCTTTGTCTGTTTAGGAAATGAGCCTCAAATCATCTGGCACATTCTGGCTAACTCTTCTTAATCCCCCAGGACTCAGCTTAGTTATTATTTCTAGAGCAACTTTTCCTTGACTTCCACTAGCTGAGTTAGGCACCTTTGCCAGACTGTCTAGTTTAACATTCTTTGTACACTTCTAGCACTTATCACGTATTACTTTAACTCTCCGTTCGTGTATCTATCTTGTTGACTGGATGGTGATCTCTTTGAAGACCAGAGATAAGGTTGCATCGTTGCAAGACTCACTAAGTCCTTAGGAAGAAATGAAAGGAGGAAGGAAGGGAGGAAAGAATGAAAGGAAGAGTGAGGGAAAGAGGAAGAGAGAGAAAAAGGAAAGGAGGGAGGGTTATACCTTTATTCTCTGAATTTTTCTTTCCGTAAGGAATTCTGTTGATACCAAGGACATAACCGTCTTCAGTTACAACCTCATACTCTTCACTCGGGTATCCCCAGAAGGAGATCATCTGACTCTGATGAGGAAAAACAAAGCTTTAAGCTTTAGTTGACTTTTTAAACACATCTAGTAACAGATACAGTTAGTTATTCTTTATCTGTCATGTAAAGGATTCAACTCGCAGTGATTCTAAGTCACAGTGGTAGCTCTTGGTTCTGTAGGTTCCCTACTGCCAACCCCAGTGACTTACAATATTCATAGTCACTTCAGGGCTTGTAGGATGTAATTTTCCAAAGAAACCATGTGTGGCTCCAAGCGCAGATATCAGACTTGCCACTGTAAATAGCAACTGCATTTTGGCCTTGTCTGAAACAGAAGAATGACCCATGCATGGTTAAACTATTATGTTTTCATAATGCTCATATTTTGTGCTAATTTTACTTTCATGCAAAATAGAGAAAGACTTGGGTTTGATTATATTCTGTTGGGCAATAAACTGGGACACATGGACATTGGCGTAAGCATTGTAGTGCTTGATTCCTTTTAAGAACATTTCCCACTTGGTTTTCAAGTCACACTGAGTAAACCTGAATTGATAAAAATGTCTTCTAATTGTCTGACATAATATATTCTTATTACGCTTTAAGCTTAAGGCTTTTGTCAACTTATTTTGAGAGCCCAAAATTGTGTGTGTGTTGGGGGTGCTGTGTAGACATACGAGTCTTCTAGATTCATCCACAATATAATATGCATTCTAACTCATCTTGACATTTTCGATATCGTTTATAATAGCCACTCCATAAATATTTATTGATTTGAGGTAATTATGTAGATTTAAAAGCTGCCACCACCTACTCAGAATGTTGTCCTAACTAGAAAAATATATGTATATAATTTCGGGAAAGTGTTTGCTCTTTTGATATTTTGGCTGAGATATTACCTTATTGAAATTACTTAGGTAGGTCTTATAAATTAACAATGTGTTGGATGGTATGATATCTTTGTTTGCAAGTATTTGACGACAAAAAGGAAAATCAGTATCATGATTTCAGAAGAATTCTATGGATTTTCTAATTCTAATTATATATAATATATATAATTCATATATAACCCTCATATTTTACAGGTTAAGACCTAACAACCCACTCCTCGGATAAGTTAATGATAATTCCAAGTGGATCAAAGTAGTGCTATTGTTTACATGATCAGTCTTACACATAATTGCTCTAACAAATTTGCAAAGTTTTTATAAGCTCTTTTAAAAGTCATAAAACATATGTTAACTTCTATAACATAGCTGTAACTTTTATGACAAAGGGTTAACTTCTTTAATATCTAGCTAGCTTTTATAAATCAGTAAGAAAAAAACCCAACAAACCAATAAATATTGGTTTAGCACATGAAAAGAGTTTCTTAGAGAGAAAAGTGGCCTAAAACTCTACAACTTGAAAACATTTGCGGGGCAGTTGGTTAAGTGTCCTACTTTAGCTCAGGTCATGATCTCATGGATCATGGGTTTGAGCCCTGTGTGGGGCTCTGTGCTGACAGCTAGCTCAGAGCCTGGAGCCTGTTTCTGATTTTGTGTCTCCCTCTCTCTCTGATCCTCCCCTGCTCACGCTGTCTCTCTCTCTCAGAAAAAAAAAATTAAAAACATTTGCAAATATTTTCAATTACAATTATAATTAATGAAATATAAATTAAAACTATAATGTTTTAACACCTATCAAACAAGTTTGATAATTCATAATGATGGCAAAGTTGGGTACAACAGAGAGTTAGCTATTGTTTGTGGGAGTATAAGTTTTTGCTAAGTCTTTCAAGAAGAAACTGGCAATATTTCTGAAAATTTAACTCTTCTACATTTAGATTTTAACCTGTTATAATCACAAGTGTGTCTAAAACCATATGTACAAGCATGTTCACTACAGCATTGTTTATAATGGGAAAGATTGAGAATGACCTAAGTGTCTATTGGTAGAGAACATAATAATCTTATAAATTATTGTGCAAACAGATGTCATGTGCATTGCTCAAAAAAAGGTGAGATGCAAATCAAAACCACAATGAAATATTATCTCATACTTGTTAGCATGTCTATTACCTAAAAGACAAGTAATAACAAGTGTTGGTGAGGCACTGTGGGTAGAAATGTAAGTTGGTGCAATGACATGGAAAACAATATAGAGTTTCCTCCAAAAATTACAAACAGAACTACCATATGATCCAGCAATTCCATTTCTGAGTATTTATTCAAAGAAAACAAAAACTCTTACTCAAAAAGATATTCCCCCCGCCATGTTATTGCAGCATTATTTACAATAGCCAAGTCATGGAAACAACCTAAATGTCCACCGATGGATGAACGGATAAAGAAAATGTGGGACTCAGACACACACACTGAAATATTATGTAGCCTTAAAAAAAAGGAAATCGTGCCATTTAGGGCAACATGGGTGGACCTTAAGGCCATTATGCTAAGTGAAGTAAGTCTGACAGAGAAAGACAAATACTGTATGATCTCATTTATATGTGAAATCTAAACAAACAAACTAACAACAAATAAAACCCCCCAAACAAAAGCAGAACAACTGAGCTCATGGATGCAGACAACAGATTGGTGGTTACCAGAGGTGGGGGTGGGGGTGGAGGGGGAGTGAAATAGGTAAAGAGGATTAATAAGTACACAAACTCGCAGCTATAAAAGCAGTAAGTGCTGGGAATATAATGTACAGCATGGAGATTATAGTTAATAGTGATATTGTATTGTATTTTTTAAAGTTGCTAAGAGAGTAGACCTTAAAAGCTTTCATCACACAAAAAATCTAATCCTCTAACTAGGTATGGTGATGGATGTTAATGGCACTTATTGTTGTGATCACTTTGCAATACACACAAATATTGGATCACTAATGTACACTTGAAACTGATCTAATGTTATATGTCAATTATATTTAAATTAAAAAATAAAAAGAAGAAATAGTATAAAATTCTCTCCTCCAGAAGACAAAAGTGAGACAGATATATACATATTTATCTGAAGTTATCTCAGATGGATTGTAAAAACAAGGCACAGAATACAGTTCATTTAGTACCTAGCATATGGTCTATGTAGTGCCATTTATAAAATTTTAAATGTGTCATTTGGAAAGTAAAACTAGAGGAGCAACGCTGTTAGGCTTCTTGCAGTTATTAAGCAATAGAGCCCCATGACAAGATGGGCTTGCTATAAAATGAATCAATGTTCTTATTCTGAGTTTTCTCAAAAAACTGCGTTGCCCAACTTGAACTGTATCAGCCTTGCTTGTTAATATGTGGTCCTTGGGGCCGCTGGTCAGCATTTTCTCTTGGACAATATATCCCCACAGACTCAAACTTACTAAAATTGAACTAGTGCTCTTTATGATTTTTACATTTTGATTGAAATTACCATTTATAAACTTTTCCCAAAGGGCCGCTTTGACAGCCCTCTACTTTTCTGACCTTGTGATGGAGATTATTACTTGTTTCTCAGCATAGAGAAAATATTTGACATTAGACCTAGTCCATCTAAACTCTCTTCTGTATTGTAATCACCAATTGCAAGTTAGAATCTTCAGATCTAATCTATTAAGCTGGTGTGAAAACCTCAAGGGAGAAGTGATATTTGTCCTCAAATATTTGAAGAGATGCCATGTGGAGGACAGTTTTAAGACAATTCATTTTTACTGTGCCAGATATAAATCATGCAATAAATATTTATTAAGAAACCACTGCATGAGGAGTGCCTGGGTGGCTCAGTCGGTTGGGTGTCTGACTCTTGATTTTGTCTCAAGGCATAATCCCACAGTTGTGGGATTGAGTCCTGCCTTGGGCTCTGCACTGGGTGTGGAGCCTGCTTAGGATTCTCTCTCTCTCTCTCTCTCTCTCTCTCTCTTTCTCTCTCTCTCCCTCTCTCTCTCCTTCTGTCCCTTTCCTCTGCTCTCATGCTCTCTCTCTCTCTCAAATGAAAGAAAGAAAGAAAGAAAGAGAGAGAGAGAGAGAGAGAGGGAGGGAGGGAGGAAGGAAGGAAGGAAGAAGGAAAGAAAGAAGGTAAGAAAGAAAGAACGAACTGTGTGCTAGGAGCAATATTTGGAGGTCAGACTTAGAAGGTTTTAACTCCGTATAGTGAAGAGCTGTATATGATTTGAACCACTGGATTCAACTGGGATTCTTTGTAATCCCACTTGTTTTATCAGTTGCTGATATTTCCACGCAGGCAGTATAACCACTTGTGGTAATTCATGTAGAACACTTGGCATAGTTTCTGACTTACAGTAAAGCCAGGCAGGAACTCTCCAGACCTAAATCTGACCCTCTGGTCTAAGAGTTTGACCGCTTATTTAGGATAAGATTAGACATAATAGTGCCTCTTAAAAATGGATTTTTAACTGTGCCTTTACAATGATATTTTAGAAAGGGACAAACTCGTCCATAAAGAACAACCAGCAAGGTTTTAATATTCAAACCAGAACCGCTGACCAAATATTTCAGGAACCTATATTTTTATACCATCTGTTGCCTCAGTAAGTAATTTGCCATTGTGCAGTGAGGGTACCTAACCCACAGTTTACTTTACAGGCTATCCCAACCACCCAGTCATACACATGGGCTCAAACATGTTCAGGAAGACTAAGTGTGCTCATCGACAAGCTCTAGAATAATGACAGTAACTAACATTTGCAGAGGGCTCACTAGGTGCTGGGCAGTGTGTCCGACATCATGCAAGTGCAAGTCAGTTACCTTCTCTGAGATGGTTTCCTCTTCTAGAAACTAGAACTGGCAATAGTGCACGTCCCAAAGTTATTACCAAAATTCATTAAGAGAATGAAAGTAAAGTTCTTCATAACATGTTAGGCATGTAGTTAACACCGAATAAGTAGAGTTATTACTCTCATCCCATTTGATTCTTATAATAACCCTATGGAGTAGATAGCATTTTAGTCCCCTATTTGTGGATGAGCAAATCAAGGCTAAGCAAGGGCTTTCCCAACAGGTATGTTGAAAGCAACTGACCCCAATGTTGAGACTGGGTAGTCATCTCCAAAGATTATGTTCTCCACTCTAATGCTTCTTTGGGATGGCCTCAGGCCCACGTCTATAAGGAGCCGCCTGGGACTTTCACAGAAGGATTTATGTAATTTGGTCCAAACTTGTTTGGAGGGGTGTATCATTTAAAGAAATACATTAGTAGCCTCTAAAGTTTAGCAACGGTATTTATAAAGGTTGATTCAATAGAACCTGGATGAAATTAAATTATTTAATATAGTGTATTAATACCGGTAGTTCACGTGATACTAGAGGACTGATTTTTGCTTCTCAAAAGGAAGAATAAGAGAGACTACATATTAGGCACTTGCTATAAAAGTCCTGAATTAATAAACAAATATGTCATCTAGTAATTAATATATTCACATATAAATAAAAAATCAAAGAAAAAAGAAATAAGATCTTAGAAGAATAAGCCCTAACTTAAATAGACACACTAATATAGATGAATATGCACTAAATATCAAAGCTTTTAACAAATTCAAGAGTTATGTTATAGGAAAGATGAGTTCAATAATTCAAATATGAATTTTGCCCCGTATAAGTTGTACTCACTGTCTCCTCAGAAACAAGATTGTACTTCTCTTGATGTTTAGTAAGTTGGTTAACGTTGCATTTACTTCTTATATACAAAACTTTCAATAATGGCCAGAATTACTCAGTCACTGATTACATTTCCATAATCCTTACTATTTGGACATCATCTGATATATCAAAGGACAAACCTAAAAATCAAATACTGTATTCATTTTCACATAATATTTTGAGTTCCCACCTTTAATTTCCGACAGCCACAAATATTGGTCAAAGGAGTTATGTCTAGAAGTGATTTAGGAAACATTAAAAATGATTCTTGATAGCTTAAACATATATAAAGTGCTGGTCCCAAGGTATAAGCAAATGATCATGTAGTGTGGCTCTGATAATGGGGTCTGAGATGATAAAAGACCTCCTCTTGTTCTTTAAAAATACAGCGCATAAACTATTCTGACTGGATATTTACAAAACCTCTTGCATCTGAATGTAATCAGCAGGAATTAGTGTTTTATTATGGTCTTTGACTAGGGTCTCTAACTCTGCAGATAATGATGTAGCTCATATAAAAAACCCAGCCGCTGCCCTTTAAAAACATATGGGTGGTGTCATTTTCTTTATAGAAAATCATTAGTTGGAGTTTGAACAGTGTAACTGTGTCAATAAATGACTTGTGGAATGAAAAAATTCATATTTAAAAATACAGTCGATCCTTTGCAAACACTGTGAGCACCTGTAGCTCATAGGGTGTGGAAAAGAGAATCCTATTTTGACATCTTAAAGTAGTTACATTTTAGGAGTCACTCCTTTTTTTTTTTTTTTTTAGTAATACTTAAGTTGCTAGTAGAAATAGTGAAGAAATAATTATTGCTGACAAGAATGCAATGGCAAGCTATCAAATGGCAATTTTTTGCCACACGCTGTAACACAACTAACTGGATTTACTTGGTTTGAATAAACCAGGAAAAAGTTAGGGTAGATCAAATACCATGCACATTTGAGTATTTTTATGTTTCTAATAGCTCAGCTTCGCTCAACTCTGGTTGATTGTCATTAACAATAGGAGATTTTTAGAAAACTTATGCTTATTTTTGAAAGAGAGAGAGAGAAAGAGAGAGAGAGGGAGAGAGAGAGAGAGAGACAGAGAGAGACAGGGATAGAGAGACAGAGAGCGTGCGCAAGCGGGGGAGGGCCAGAGAGAGAGGGAGACACAGAATCTGAAGCAGGCTCCAGGCTCTGAGCTGTCAGCACAGAGCCTCACACGAGGCTCGAACCCACGAATCGTGAGATCATGATCTGAGCTGAAGTCGGATGCTTAACAGACTGAGCCACCCAGGCCCTCACAGGAGATTTTCGAAAGGAGAAAGTAGTGGCACATTCTCATAAGGATCAACATGGAAGGGGAAGGGGTTGGTAGCTATACTAATGTGAGCTGAATTGACTTCACCAGCAGGTGGGAAGCAGATTGACCATGCCTTTCATGCCATTGTTTGTATAGATTTAAACAAGAGAATGCAGGATGTGTTCTTGATCTTTTACTGTAATTGAAAAGGATTTGGGGCCAGAGTCTGGGCATATATAAATACTAGTAGTCTTTTAAAGAGATCTGTGATCCCTTTAATGCAGCCCAATGGCCAAGCACACTCTTGCTTCTTCTTTTTTTCTTTTCTTAATGTTTATTCATTTTTGAGAAAAGCAGAGTATGAGTGGGAGAGTAGGAGAGAGACAGAGAGAGAGAGAGAGAGACACAGAATCGGAAGCAGGCTCCAGGCTCTGAGCTGATGCAGGCTCTAATCCACTCAGGCCCGTGAACCGTGAGATCATGACCTGAGCCAAAGTCAGACGCTTAACCCTCTGAGCCACCCAGTCACCCCACACTCTTGCTTCTTTATCAGTACCTTAAATTCTGATTAGTTAGGGGTAATTGCAGAAGTCATATAAACTAGTAAAGGGAAGTTAGTTTTCAGTGCTCGGCAGGCCTTAAGGTCCATGAGGAAACATGATGCTTTTTGTAGTGTTAATAGTCCCCCTAACCTCCCTCACTTCCCTCGCTCTTTTCTCTCTTGCAACTGTCCAAGTAACATAGGTCTTAGTTCAGCTTTTATTTCCCTGAGGATCAACAGCCTGACACTGTTTATCATCTCTTCATATTGGGTTTGGTACTTTTGTATGCATTACAACAGACCCTATAGCTAGCCTTATTATAGTTCTTTCTGATTGATAGGCTCTTTATTAGATCTCTTCCCCTGGACACAACACATGCCCCCCCACCACTCATAAATTCCTTAACTGTAGGGGCTCCAGCTTGTTCAACCATTGTTCTGTCCTCAGAGCCCGCCTGTTGCCTGGAACAAGTACATGATGTGTAAGTATTTGATGAAAAAAATGATCAAAGACAGAACATAAATTGCCAAATCATCTATAAACACTTATGCACAAGCACACCATATACACTTTGTTACAGTAAACTACATGATGGATATAAAAATATCTGATTAACTTAATGCACATTTTAATGTAGAAGAGGATATTAAAATATACATTGGAAATTTATATATACATTAAAACATTACTATCTCTTTTTTTTTATGGTGATGCTAAGAAATTTTAGTAACTGTAATAGAAAACCACTTATAAGCTGTTGAAAGGAAAGGCATGATTTAAGAGTTGTACAGATCATTCCATGGAAATCACCTTGACCCCATGATGCTTGGGATAGTCATTATCAGACACCATTGATATAAGTTATGTTTCAGTCTTTAATGAGGACAAATGAAAACACGAATCTGGAGTGGAAATCATCTTTGAGTAAGACCGTAATGTTAAGAGAAGAGCAAGGGAAGGAGGAATTGTTGTACCTATAACCATAAGTTGGGTGATTCAAGGCAAATCACTTATTCACTGGGCCTTAGTTTATGTAATATGCTGTATAATAATAACAATTCCTGCCCAGCTACCTAGTAGTTTTGTCACATAAATGTCTTGATTTCCTTTTGTTGCTTGGTATCTTTTTGTCAAGATTCAGGATTCACTTCAAATGTCACTTGCGTGTTGACATCTGAATCTCCCTGCAGTGTTAACGGTCTCCTTTCCTCATTGTTCTGGGTCTTGATTTCACTGGTACTTTCCATATTTTAAATATAATCTGTCTTCCTGTCCAGATTGTGAATGAACACAGGAATAGAGATGATACACAAGCAAATGTTTTAGAAAACTCAAAGAGTTAGAGAAAGAAATACAGGAAATAGAGGATAGTGTTTTCAGCAGCGTTTTGTGTTGGCCTTCCTGAAGAAATGCAAGACCCACAAGGGGACAGCAGCCTGCAGATGCAGGTCCACATGTGGTGTGGGAACGTCTCGTGCTTGTTTCTGGACAGAGGGCAGAATACCGTATGTCTACATGCATGGCTTTAGGGTCAAACTGACTACGCTCAAATTCTTGCACGGTCATTTGTTTTGATGAGTTTATATCAGTTTCAGCCTCTCATTTGTGAAATCAAGACGACAGTGTCTACTTCTCATATGATTTGTAGAAAAATTAAATGAATAAGATAATTTAGACACTCTACATAGCATCAGGCATGGCATAAATACTTAGTAAATGAGCCTTTAAGCGGCGCCTGGGTGGCTTAGTCAGTTAAGCATCCAACTCTTGATTTCAGCTCAGGTCATGATCTCACAGTGGTGAGTTTGAGTTCTGCATCTGGCTCTGTGCTGACAGCTTGGAGCCTGGCTCCTGCTTCAGATTGTGTCTCCCTCTCTCTCTGCCCCTCGCCTGCTCATGCTCTGTCTTTTTCTCTCTCTTTCTCTCTCTCAAAAATAAATAAAGATAAAAATTAAAAAAAAAAGAAGGAACCAGCCTTGTGAAGAGTCCATGAAAAAGTCCCTGGGCAGAGGTAAGAGCAAGTTCAAAGACCATGAAATGCCAATGACTTGTCACTGGGAGGGACACCACAAAGCAGGGATCTGATGAACAAAGGTGAGAGATAGGAACCATCCATTTGGTTCCTTTAGTCCATGATAAAGAACTCTGATTTTATTTTACGAGTTGAGGGGTTTTGAGCAGGGGAGTGCCTTCACTTGTTGTATGTTTTTAACAATCAACATAGGGGCTGTGTAAAAAATGGAGACCAGAATGAGAACTGGGGCACCAGTTGGGAGCTTTGGAAGTACTCCAGTTTAGAGATGATAGAGTCCTTGATCGGAGGGGTAGCAGAAAAGGCACATTCTGGATGTTAGTATGACAGAATTTGCTAACACATCAGATTCAGCAGGAATCAGGGTGAAGGTAAGAGAGAAACCGGGGGTGATCAGTGGTTCTTGCACTGACTCTGACAGCTACACAGATGAGAGTATAAGGGACGGACAGATGAGGGCTGAAGGAAGGAGACCAAGACATCCATTTTTTTATATAGTTGACCTGTAGATGATAATTACAATTAAAAGTAGACAGTTTTTCATATGAGTCTGGAGTTCCAGCAGCACCTGTATTGGAGACATAAATGTGGGTGATTAACATGCAGATGGGATCTACAGATGGGATCTAGTCTAGGATCTTTCACCTAGACCTAGACAAAGGGCTTTCAATTTTGGTTGCACACTGGAATTGTCCGGGACACTTTTGTTATATAATTTTTTTAGAGAGCAGGAGACCGAGCAGAAGCAGGGGAGAGGGGCAGAAGGAGAGAGAATCTTAAGCCTCCACACTCACCATGGAACCCAACATGGGAATTGATCTCATAATTGTGAGATCATGACCTGAGCCCAAATCAAAGGTCAGTCGCTTAACTGACTGAGCCAACCAGGCACCCCTGGGAAACTTTTAAATACAGATGGCCAGACTCCAGCCCCTATCAATTGAATCAGAAGCTCTAGGGTAGTAGCTAGACCTTGGTATTAAATTTTTTTAAAAAAGCTTCACATTAATTCAGATGCATTTGTGAGAGCTGAAAACCCTCAGCCCAGGGGAGATTGCTGATAGAGAAAATGGTCACAGACTGAGCTATGAGGCACTGCGAAAACTAACAAAGAACAGTTGGTAGGCTTGAAAACAGTGAAATTTAGGCCCCTGGAGGAGATTGTTGTGCAAAAATGTGACTAACTGGTTTCAGTGTTATAAGGAATCAAGTATGATGAAAAGATACGTAGTGTTCTTAAATTTATTTTGACTGAACCAGAATACACATACTGTAAAGCGTACACATCTTAGGTATACATTTGATTACTCTCTGTACGTGTACATAATGGAGTAACCACTCTCCAGGCCAAGATATGGAACACTTCTAAATCCAGAAGGATCTCCTTGTCGGTTCACACCTCCCTCCCCATCAGGAAGGAAGTGATTTTCTGACTTATCCAACAGTGGGTTCAATTTGCCCATTCTTGAACTTCTTCTCAGTGGAATTCTACAGTGCGTGTCTTCTTTGCGTCTTGGTTCTTTTGTCCAACATTGGGGCTTCTAGGTGGCTCAGTTAGTTGGGGGTCCGACTTCAGCTCAGGTCATGATCTCACAGTTCGTGGGTTTGAGCACCGCGTTGGGCTCTGTGCTGACAGCTAGCTCAGATCCTGGAACCTGCTTCAGATTCTGTGTCTTCTTCTCTCTCTGACCCTCCCTTGCTCATGCTGTCTCTTTCTCTCTCTCTCTCAGAAATAAATAAAACATTAAAAAAAAATTTTTAAACATTATTTCTGTGAGTTTCATCTGTTGTTGCCTCATACATAAGTAGTGTGTTCTTGTCTAATTCTATAGTTTTCGATTGTATGAATTTACCACAGCCCATTCATTCTCCTGTTGATAGATGTTTGGGTTTCTGGTTTATCAGTACTTATGAGTAAGTTGTTGCACATGTCTTGTGATGGGTATATGTTTCCATTTTTACTGGGTCCATTTTTAGAGATAGAATTACTGTGCCATTAGGATATGTGCACATTTAACTTAATTAGATCTTGACACAAAATTTTCCAAAGAGTTATGCCAACTTACACCTCTTCCAGCAGTAAATGAGAGTTTGTTTTTCTATATGCCCACCAAGACTTACTACAGTCATTCTTCTTCTTTTTAAATATTCTGATAGGTATGAAATATTTGATTTTGGTTTTAATTTTCCTTTCCTTGATTAATAATGACAAACATGTTGGTAAATTTACTGGTTGTTTCAATCCTCTTGTGAAATTCCTGAGTCAATCTTTCTGGTCGATTTAACTGAATTGTGGGAATTCTCTCTATATTTTGGGTATCAGTGAGATGCAACGTGTCATGAATATTTTCTCCTAGCTTCTCAGGGGTTTGCTTTTACAGTCTCTGAATGGTATCATTTGGTGAAAAGAGGATTCATTTTAATGAAATCTAATTTCTCAATTCTTTTTTGGTGCTTTTTGAGTCACGAGTAAGAAATCTTTGCCTATACCGAGATCATAAAATTATGGTTTTTCAAAAAACTTTAGTGTTTTTACACTTTTACACTTTTACACTTTTACACTTTTACATCTTTTACACTTAGGTTTGTGATCCACCATTTAATTCTTCTATTTGGAGAGGAGGGGCTGATATTAATTTTTTTTCTGTACAGGTGTCTCATTGCTATAGCCACCTTCCCACTGAATCAGTGCCACCTGTATCATTAATCAGGTGTGGGCATGTCTCAGGATTCTATTCAAGGCCATCAACTACTCACATTCTAAAAAGAGACCATATTCCTCCCTCATATTCTGAGCTATTTTTCTTCTATTTGTTGTGACAAGATGGGAGAGGTGAGGGAAGTATGTGGTTCATGATTCCTTCACACTTTCGCTGGTTATTGGTTGGATCCAAATGTCCAAGAGCTTCCATTTTACTGTGACATTTAAATGGAATGCAGTAGAATAGGAAATGATTTGTTCTGGAAACATCTGTCCTCCCACAGATATTTCAAAAATCTCTCACCCCCTAGAGTATGATTCTCAGCCTCCTCCCACATTCACTGCCAACTATGCTTAATTCTGATCTTTCCAGCTCCAAACGGTTTTCAATGTAGTAACTGAAGTTTCACAGACATATTGTAGCTTGGTTTGAATCTTGAGTTAAGTCTGAGGTGATCGGTCTGTTTTGAGTTAATTGACATGTATGAAACCAGTGGGCCAAATCCCAGGGGAGTGGTGCTTCCTTGTTAGGGTGGGAGAGCTTACCACACTGCATGGCCCTTTCCTTGTTCACACTTGAAAAACCTTGATGAAATTTCTGGACCCTCTCCCCAGCAATGTGTTACATACATGCACACACAAAATATTGCCTATAATTCTTCAGGTTCCTTGCAGATTCCCTGAAGTTCATATATTAAGAATACATCTGGTCCAGATGATCCACAATCTCTTGGGAGTCAAAACTATTGATAATGTTATTTTTCCTATCTCCCTTTCTATTTTTTCTAATTTGACAGTGAAATGGAAATATTCTCATAGATGTAACCATTCAAAATATTGGAATCATGTTTTATAAAGTCACCTTCTCCTTGTCTTTAAATTCAGTCCCCAAGTCCTACTACTTTTTGTCTTTGAGACATCCTTTTTTGCTTTCATCCTTTCATCTATTTTTGTCACTAATTCCATCATCCTCGCCTAGGCTTTATTACATCTTCCTTAAGATTTCTGCTTTCAACTGTCTTCTAGACTCAAATCTTCCATTATTCAATGCATCACCAAACTGTTACCCAATCTGAGTTCTAAACTGCAAACACCATGGTATCCCCTTTTGGCTTGAAAACTTGCAATGGCTCTCAGTGTCCCAAGAATAGAATTCTTACAGAAAAGAATGTATGTCGTCAATGGAATAAGCATTTTTAGAGAACTCTTCTGTTACAGGGAGTGGGATGTTCCTAAAATTCCCAGCCTCATTTGATTTCTTTCTCTTATGATTTCCTATTGTATTTTGGTGACAGTAAAACTCATTTTGGCCCATATATCTCTGCTGTTTGTATTGCTTCTTAATGAATCCAGAGCATGCCCTATTAACTCAAGAAGATGAAGTTCATTAGAACACATATTTATATCACTATAGAACATGGTGAAGGGCTTTTCACTCAGCAGGTGCTTAGTATTTTAGATATTAATGGAATTAGCTTATTTCCTGCATCATTTCACAAATACATGAGGCAACTCTTGGTGCTTAGGAAATGAGTTTATTTGACTATTCTCATAATAATTCCAAAGCTTCTTTATCACTTGGGGGAGATAACATTGTCCTTACAACTCCTCTTAGAAACCTAGAAGCCTCCCCTTAGAGATCACATTTCTCTGAACGGTTGACACTGACATTGTAAGAGGCAGATGTTCATAACCTGGGGCCCATGTAAATATGGGTATATTTATGTCTGTGCATTTCTAAGGTGAGTGTATCCATGACTCCCATTAAATTCTCAAATTTATCCACCAGGAGAAAGGTTAAGAATCATTGCCTCTAGGTCATGTCTAACAATCCTGCATATAACAATTATAAAAGTCTTACTAAATGCATGTTGAATGAGACTGAATGGCAATGAAAAGCAGAAGGGTATTTACAATGACAGAAAGATTCCCTATAGGTAAAAAATATGCAAAAGGTTGTTTTACGTGTATTATGAATTCAATGTCAGCACTGAAAAAATGGTATCGCTAATAAGTATAGTAACGATTATTTCTGTGACTATTTCATAGAACTAAAATATTACAGTAAAACTTAAGAACTACTGTGAAAGAATATGAAAAATAAGCAATAGCATTAAGGGAAAACAATTCCATTGTCAAGTTAAAAAAATACAGAGCTTTCAATCTAGTAAGGTTTTCTTTATTGTGTCAAAGATTCTGTGAATTTTGTAGTTAATGTTCTGAAGTGTTCCATGTCCCCAGATCAACTCTGATTGATTGTAGGAGGTAAAGACAGAAGGTGAATGAAGTTAGGGATTGGATACAGCAAGTTGCTGACATCTTTAGGGTCAGACGTAGGACTTCTTCCTGTCCACAGTGCACCTGTCAGTCATATGGTACTGTGGAGGTATAGGCTAAATGAACAGAAAGAAAGAATTTTCACATGTACTCACACTTAGAAGCAACATTGGGACTTTGTAAAACTATGCTTTACTAGCAGAGACTGTGTATTTTGTGTTGTTTTTATTATTAGTGAAAGCGAGTTGGTGTTAAAATGTATAACTTTTGGAAAAAATGCCACTTGTGTATCAGCCAGTGTGAAGTTCCATACCGGAGTAGCCCCACTATCCTTGGCAAGCTTTGGTGCCTTCCACACAGAGCAAGATTAGGGGAGAGACAATATTTTTACTCCTAATCTTTAAAACAGCAGTAAACCAGATTAGCTAAAATCAAACCGGACCTGCTTTGTTGGCTGTTGCAAAGAAACAAAGAAAGGTGTGTTTTGGAATTTCTAGGTAAAGACCAGTCTGGGTTGGTAGCTATTTTCCTATTGTGGTCAAATGGTATCAAATTGATCCCTTAGGTCAAGAGATAAGTGTGTTGATCTACTCTTAGATTCAATAGGTTCCTGCCCTACCTCTGCTGCGGTTTGCCCCTGGCCCTCGTCACTTGCCTCCACCACTTGGGTAAGACAAGCTGAGAAGACTCCTTGACAGAATGGGGGCAAGTGGCAACAGTAGAGGAAGGAAAATAAGGAAGCACTGGCTGAGAGAGGTATTGGGATAGATTTATGGAATCCAACTTTGGAGAGTATGATACTTGAATATTTTGAGTAAGGATTTACAGACACAATCCACTGCCTCTATCAATGTCTAAACATATGACAGAAGTGTAAGAACAAGGTCATCTTTGGCGTGTCACGTGATGTTCATAGTAGGCGGAACAGATTAAAAAATATTGAGGGGCTCCTGGGTGGCTCAGTCAGTTAAACATCCGACTTTGGCTCAGGTCATGGTCTCACAGTTCTTGAATTCAAGCCTCACGTTGGGCTCTGTGCTGACAGCCTAGAGCCTGGAGCCTGCTTTGGATTCTGTGTCTTCTTCTGTCTCTGCTCCTCCCTGCTTGTTCTCTGTCTCTCTCTCAAAAATAAATAAATATTGAAAAATATTAAGACATCATTAGCTTCAGAAAACACTTGGTATATTGTATGTGCTTTTCCTTGTGTTAGTATGTAGTCTTTAGAGCGAACCTGTGAGGTAGCCACTAGGTATCTCCTCCAATATGCAGAGGAGAAAATCAGCTTAGGGAGGTTCATTTGGCTAAGTGACTGGAGGAGCTGGGAGCAGGGCTTCAGGTTAGAGACATAGTTCACCTTTGGGGTAACCCTGGGGGATTCTCCAGAGCACTCTTCAAAAGTCGCTGTCTTCGTTTACTGGGGCCGCCATTACAAAGTACCACAGGCTGGGTGGCTCACACGATAGAAATTTGCAGGTAATTGTCATCATTATAAATCCCAAAGAACATACCCAAAAAGGATGTTAGAAACAATATGTGGTTTTAATATGGTTATGGATGCAAAGATATTGATTGTATTTCTCTATGCTAGCAAGAAACAAATGAAAATATTTTTAATAATACATCTACAATAATACTAGAAAACAAAAAATACTTAACTATAAGTTTAAATAAACAGGTGGAAGATCTGTATCCTAAAAACTATAAAAAACAGAAAGAAATTAAAAAATACCTCAGTCTTTTTTTAAATATAATTAAATCATATTGAAGAAGAAATATTTTGTAATTATCTTCAAATTAATCTATAGATTCAAGAGTCTCAATCAAAATCACTGGAGGGTATTTTTGTAGCTTTTGATGAGCTAACTTTAAAATTTATATAGAAAAGCAAATGAACTAGGAGAGCCAAACAATTTTGAAAAAGAACAAGTTCAAGGTTCACACGACTTAATTTCAAAATATATTTTAAGGCTGGAGTAATCAAGACAGTGTGGAATTGATATAATAATAAACAAATCAATCAATAGAACAGGAAGGAGAATCCAGAAATAATTCCGCACCTTTATGAAGAACTGGTTTTTGCAAGTTGCAAAGATATTTCAGAGAAAAAAGGTAGTTGTTTCAACATATATTGCCAAAATAATCTATTCATATATAAAACTGAATTTTGATCGAGAGGTCACACGATACACAAATATTAGCTCAAAATGGATCATAAATTTACGTGTAGAACCTAAATTAAAAAAATACACTGCTAAAAATAATGGTTTGGGGTTAGGCAAAGATTTTTTTTTATGTACAAATAACAAATGTATTCATATATATAACACTGAATTTTGATCAATAGGTCACATGATACACAAATATTAGCTCAAAATGGATCATAGATTTACATGTAGAACCTAAATTAAAAAAAACATATTGCTAAAAAATATGGTTTTGGATGAGGCAAAAATTCTTTATATACAAATAACAAAATAATGATCCATAGAAGAAGAAATTGAGAAGTTGATTTCATCGAAATTTACAACTGCCTTTTAAAAGACACTTAAGAAGAAAAGACAAGTCATAGTTTGGGAAAAGTGTTTGCAAATCATGTTTTATAAAGGACTTGGATCTAGGACCTATAAAGCACACTTAAAATGCAATGAAAGGAAAACGAACAATCCAATTTTTAAAAGTAGGCCAAAGATCTGAATAGATAGTTCAACAAAGAAGATATGTATATGGCAAATATGCACATGAACAGAAGTTCAAAATCACTTGCCATTAGGAAAATGTAAATTGAAACCACAATGAGACATTACTACCCACGTATTACAACAGCTAAGGTTAAAAAGACCTACCAATACCAAATTTTGGCATCAATGTAGAGGAACTGGTACTCCCATAGACTGTTTATGGAAATGTAAATCATTTTGGAGATCAGTTTTACAGTTTCTTAGATAGTTCAATATGCCCCTCCTATATCATCTGACCACTCTGTTTCTAAGTATATGCTCAAGATAAATGAAAGCACATTTCTGCACAGAAATATGTACAAGAATGTTCATTATATTTGTACATTTGTAATGTACATTACAAACTGTGGTATACCCACATAGAGGAAATACTATTTAACAGTCAAAAGGAATGAGCTATCAATGGAAGGTTCAGAATAGATGAGTTTCAAAATAATTATATGGAGTGAAAGGAGCCAGAAAAAAAAGATTACATACTATGTGAATCTATTTATATAAAATTCTAGAAAAAGCACACTAATGTACAGGAAGCAGGTAGTTGGAAAGGAAAGAGATAAAAAGGTGGGGGCAGGGAGAAGAATTTACAAATAGGCACAAGGAAAATTTTAATGGAAAGAGGGTTTCATGGGTGTATACACACTTTAAAACTTACAAATTGTGTGTTTTATGTGTAGTTTATTGTGTGTTAGTATACTTAAACAAAGGTCAAAATAATGATAAAATTAAATTTCTAGAATTCAAAAAAGTGAAATAAAGGAGAACTATTAAGGATCAGTTAGAGCATATTTCTTGTCTAGGTTAGGATGAGAATAATGATACTAATTTAAAAGTGTGTTAGAAAAATGGGTGGTTAAGCAGATTTTAAAAATCATTTATGGGTATCGGGGTACCTGGGTGCCTCAGTCAGTTGAGGGTCTGACTTCGGATCAGGTCATGAGCTCACGGGTTGTGAGCCCCCCATCGGCTCTGTGCTGACAGCTAGCTCAGAGCCTGGAGCCTGTTTCAGACTCTATGTCTTCCTCTCTCTTTGACCCTCCCCTGCTCATGCTGTTTCTTTCTCAGAAATAAATAAAAACATTTAAAAAATCATTTATGGGTACCTATAAAAATAGAGAATTACAATTTATAATTCCTAAATCAGTAGATAAAAAGACAAATCAACAAGAAAGTATCTTAATTCGACCGAATCCAGTCAAAAAGAAAAATGTAACAGATAAAATGATAGTCAGAGTGCAGTAGTAACCTAATTATTTCAATTATTTTGACAAAATAAAACACATATTTATAACTTTAGAAACATATACTTTATAACAATATTCTATGCTTGTTACATGTACTTTTCAAGACACAAAGATGCAAATGTAAGTCCAAAGAACTCTTGGTACAGAGCAGAGGGTGGGAAGCTTTTATCTGGAAAATATTAAACAAGCTCTGACACGAAAATTCAGGGTTGAAGTGTATAAAACAAGATGGAGAGATTTAAATTTTACCTAATTTAAAACTTCATTTGAAGGTTCAGAGTATAATATATTCCTGATATATTAGCAAGCATGATCCTAAAACCTGCACCCATTATTACCAAACAGGTTCTTTTTAAGAATTCATGAGGCACTTACAAGAATTAAGGGGATTATGAAATGATGGCATGACTTTTATTTTTAAAATGTTGCAACCAAATTCTATAGTGAGAGGAAGTTTCCATTTCCTCTCTCAGGCGATCAGTGTTAACAACTTTTGGGTCTTTCCTTTGGATGCGAAGAGAAATAAATCAGTCAGAGAAAGACAGATGTCATCTGATTTCACTCTTGTGAGGAATCTGAGAAACTCAACAGAGTTTCAAACATAAGGGAAGGGAAGGAAAAATAAGACAAAAACAGAGAGGGAGGCAAACCAGAAGAGACTCCTAAATACAAAAAACAAACTGAGGGCTGCTGGAGGGGTGTTGGGTGGGGGGATGGGCTACCTGGGGGATGGGTATTAAGGAGGGCACTTTTTGGGATGAGCACTGAGTGTTATATGTGAGAGGTGAATCACTGGGTTTTACTTCTGCGGACAAGACTACATTGTATGTTAACTAACTTGAACATAAATAAATAAATATGTAGATTCATATATGCTTTCATTTTTTAATATATAAATGGAATTTTTACCTTTTTATTAGTTTGCTTTTCTAAGTAGAAATATATTGTAGAGATCATAAGTGATAAACATTCACCTTTTTAAACTGCTGATTTCTATATCATAGTATGAATAGGGCCATGAATTAGTATTAAACTATCCTTCAGTTGATAGATATTTTGGGTGATACTTTTTTAATTGGTTTTCAAATTTGCAAATATTTTTGTAAGACAGATACCTAGAAGTGGATTGTGAGGTCAAAAGTGTCTAGTTTAAAATTTTGGTAAACAGTAAAATTTTCCTAAATAATATAAATTGCCCTCCAAAAATTATACTTGTAATTTATATTCCTACCAAAAATATATGGGAATGCTCAGATTATCTTTCCCTCAACTTTTGCCAGCATTGTATATTTTCAATTTTATACTAGAAAAGTAATTTAGTAATTTAAAAGTATTTTAGGGGGCGCCTGGGTGGCTCAGTTGGTTAAAGTGTCCAACTTTGGCTCAGGTCATGATCTCACAGTTTGTAGGTTTGAGCCTTTAGTCAGGCTTCTGTGCTGACAGCTCATAGCCTGGACCCTGCTTTGGATTCTGTGTCTCCCTCCCTACCCACCCCCTACTTGTGCTCTGTCTTTCTCTGTCTCTTAAAAATAAATAAATATAAAAAAGAGTTAAAAATAAAAATATTTTAGTAATTTCTTCAAATTCTGGGGTTACTCATAGAATAGCTTCTGTCGTTCCATGGTGGGGTCCTTATGGATACATGCATACATAATACATCCATTATATGTATTCATATTGTATATAACACATGTGTGAGTGAGCTTTCTTGTTAATTCTTGCTTGGCATCTTGATTGAGGAGATATCCACGTGACTCCCAGAATGTTTTAATTTAGTTTCTACTTATTATCCTAAGTCCTCACCTATATCTAAATTACTGTATAAATGCTTAAATAAATCAATTTTCCCCTTCTTTTATCTCTCAAACAGAGCCTTAGATACAATTTGTGTGAGGCAAAAGTGATGGCTGTTTGAATGTCAGATTATTTCATAAAATCTACATAGGGCGGTAACCTGAGAAAATTTTCCCTTTGAATGATAAGATTCATTAATTCACTTTTATGCAGATATTCTTATATCTTGCTTATCCCTTTTAATACTAAATATACCCCCACACATAAAAATGAATTAAATCTAGGGAGAGGTAAGTATTGGAAATTGAGGTAGTTGTGTAGAGGAGGAAATAGAACCATTTAACATCAATCTTATTTTTCTTTAATTTTTTTAGTGTTTGTTTATTTTTAAGAGGCAGAGAAAGAGAGAGAAAGAGCACAAGCAGGGGAGGGGCAGAGAGAGAGGGAGACACAGAATCAGAAGCTGGTTCCAGGCTCCCACCTGTCAGCACAGAGCCCGATATGGGGCTGGAACCCACAGACCATGAGATTATGACCTGAGCTGAGGTCGGACGCTCAACCAGCTAAGCCAACCAGGCGCCCCTTAACATCAATCTTAGACCACAGATAGGTTGATTGGTAGGGAGGTAGGTACACAGAGATAAATATGAACTCCAAACAATAACAATCCTGTGAGTGATATGACTGAATTCAGGTTTCATGAGTAAAAGAAGGAAAATGTGTGGCCAATTTGCTTTTTCCTCAGAGTAGAAATCAAAGTTTGAACCTAACAGATACTTTCTTTGGACTCCTCTGTGCAACATCTAGTTGGAAACTCTAGTTTCCTAGCCATCACCTGGACATCCTTGACTGGCTCTGCTCTGTAACTCACCATGTTTTATCTGCCACCCCGATCTTCCCAGACACATCCTGTGACCGTTCTAGACTGCAGCTGCCTTGCCTCATCTCCAGCCTTCATTAGAGAGGTAATCAGTGACAGCCCCAACCACGTGGGAGGTGACAGGGGAAAGGGACAGATAAAACTATAGGGATCCAGGGAGGGCGTAAGAAGGGTTCGGACACAAAAGTGTTGGAGATGAAGACACACTTGTAAAGCAGACAGAGCTAGCATCATGTGTCTGTCTCTGATTTTCTCTTTCCTTTTTATGCCTTTCTTTCCACCTCAGCCAAGGTCTGAACATCTTAGACAAGACCCTCTATTCTGAAGAGCTCAAAGGCTTGGGAGAGACAGTCAAAGAGGCAAAGATATGTCATATATATACAAACTTTATCATTTTTTTAAATGTTTATTTTTGAGAAGGAGAGAGAGAGACAGAGCCCGAGCTCGGGAGGGGCAGAGAGAGAGAGAGGGAGACACAGAATGCAAAGCAGGCTCCAGGCCCTGAGCTGTCAGCACAGAGCTTGACACGGGGCTTGAACTCACCAGCCGTGAGATCATGACCTGAGCTGAAGTCGGACACTTAACGGACTGAGCCACCCAGGCGCCCGGAGCTTTAACATACTGATGCAGAGAACGTCATCAGTGTAAAATAAACGTAAAATTATTCCTGTGCTTCCTTCTATCTGTCTGCTCAGGGAATGACAGTGTTTCAGGAAAATGCTTTAGGATTATTCTAGGATTACAAGATACATACAGTAAATGCTACTTCAGTGTGTGTATCCATGAGCCCCTGGCCTCTAGTCTCTGGTTAAAGTGTCACATAGAATAGAATCTGGAGAACTTGGGTGACAAAATACAGAGCAGACTAAATGGCGTAGTTTCTATTGCCTTGATTGCGGATAGTCCTTCTAGTGCAGAAGAAGACTGTAAAGGGTTAAAGCCAGGTTTTCTGACTCAGAAAAGGACCCTTGTTCCTTTGACTGCTTTCAGCTGCCTCTTTCAGACCGACTTGAGATTTATTTCTTGCATGTTATGAATTCTTCATGTTCTGCCTATATATTCATTCCACTAACTCATAAAATTGACATGATTTTTATAATGTGTTCTGGTCCTATATCAGCATGACAGGTAGCAAAGTCAGGCATTTTTAGCACAGAATTATAAATAATTAGTTAACCCTTCCATTTGTTTGATGTTTGTGGAAAGAAATATTATTTCCATAAAAGCTAATTAAATATACTTACCTTATGAAATGGCCATAGATGTCCCTTATACCTGTGTTGAGATGTCACACTTTTTTTTTAACTTTTTGAAAAACATTTTTTTATTTTTGAGGGACAGAGAGAGATAGAGCAGTAGCAGAGGAGGGGCAGAGAGAGAGGGAGACACAGAATCCAAAGCAGGCTCCAGGCTCTGAGCTGTCAGCACAGAAGCCCAACGCAGGGCTCGAACTCATGAACCGTGAGATCATGACCTAAGCCAAAGTTGGATGCTTTGCCAACTGAGCCACCCAGGCGCCCCTAGATATCACTCTTAAGTGACTAAGAAATCCTCTGTACTCATCATTCTAAGGGGAGGACCCACTGTGTGTGTGTACAGCGGGGGAGCACGGAGATATTTCTGAGATAACAGCCAAGGGAGAGAGGGAGGCAGGAGCGTCTGATCTGAAGCTACAAAGATGCTGAAGTCCTGAACTGTTTGATCCAAGAATCCCCAAATAATCGTAAAGAGGAGCACACACTGAAATCAGTCTCCATAGTAACATCTGCATGTCCGACGGCCAAGCAATTGGAACATGACCACTGACAGATGGAGGAAAGCTGTAAGTGGCTCATGAGAAATTTGTTCAATGGCCCAAGTGTTGTTTTTGAGTTGAGCTTCGAACTGCTGCTTTCTTGAAAACCTCTCTCACAGTTACAGGCTTAGCCGAAGTGTAAAAGGTAATATTTGTCCTTTGGATTTCTCCGAGTCATTGTCACCCCGCTAAGCCTCTTATCTCAGGGTACTCACACTGCCCCTCTCTTGTGCTGCCCTTCCGCGAAGAGTTTTGCTGTGTGGCAGGCAGAGCAAACACCCCCTCCCTGCTCCTTCCACACCCATCTCCCCCATCAGCGCAGCCCCTACCTGCCAGGTGAAGAGAGAGCCGTGCATTGAATCATTCTGAATGCCCGATATGTTCTCCGCTACTGGGTCCAATTTGCCCTTAAGATACAGCTGTGTCCTTCAGACATTTCCTTCAAGCCTTGGATGCAATGCTACGGTCTCAATAAAACTTTAACCTGAATAGTCTTAAAAACAACAGCATGAGTCCACTACCACCCACCCTCACTGTATTTTTCCTCCTTTGCACATATCCCTTTCCATCCCCCTTTGTAGGTTCCTTGTTTCTTTTATTTATCGTCTGTCTCAACGTGTTAGACTATAACATCCCTTAGAACAGGCTGTTTCCTCAGAGCTTATCCCTGAGACTAGCGGAGTGCCTAGCACAGAGTTAGTGCTCAGTAAATAACTGTTGGCTGAATGAATTAATTGGGAACGGGAGGGGTTCTTCTTGCGATCACTTCTTTCTCACTATGTAGACCACATCCTTTTCAACTGCTACAGCCAGTGAAGGATTACCTTTTTGTAACCGAACTTCCTCTCCCACTTTGAGGTTCTTACTTTACTCTACCTGGGGCGGTAACTCGCATCTGCACGGTTGCGTCCTCACCGACTCACCTTTCTTTCCCCAGTTTGGTCTCAGGGACAGCCTTTCCTGCACTTTGCTCAAAAAGTGAAATTCCTTTCTTTTTCTTAAGTTTGTATTCATTTTGAGACAGAGAGAGAGAGAAAGAGAGAGGGACCAGGGGCAGAGAGAGGGGGAGAGACAGAATCCTAAGCAGGCTTCAGACCATCAGTGTGATGCCCAATGAGGGACTCGAACCCACAAACCACGAGATCATGACTCCAGCTGAAATCAAGAGTTAGGTGCTTAACCGACTGAGTCACCCAGGTGCCCCAAGTGAAATTTCTAAATTATCAAATATGACCCAATCCATATGTCCTAAAACCCTTAAATAATGGTTCTCTGTTGTTTACAGGATAAAGGTTAGCAGAGAGGACACTCCGTGATCCTCCTTCACGTCCAGCCTCTTCCTGATCCCCATGTAGTGGCGTTCTGGAACGCCTACTGGCTTGTAGAGAACAGGTGCGCTCCCTTTACCAGTTCTGCGCTGAGTGACCTCAGGGCGGTAGCTTGAAATCGGTTATCCCAGAAATATTTACACCAGGGAAATTGGCAGACCCTAGAAATCTGGGTGTTTCTCCCGGGAGAGACACTGTGATATATCCTCTAGCACAGCGCCACTCCCTCTCCCACAAAAGAAAAACACAATTCTCGCGAGTGCGCTCTGCCATTAGATTCACGGGAGAATGGTTTCCTGGTCCGGACACACTCTGATGGGATTTCTCAACCAAGAAGTGGGAAGTTCTGTTTATTTTCAACACTCCTGAGATTTTTGGGTTATAGTCATTACATACACATGACAAAAGGAGAATTTAGATAATTTACTGTTCAAGTAAAATAGGTGTACAAGGAAGACTCACAAGTTTATCTGGTGATTTCGGATACGTCCTCCGTCGTGTCTATGTGCTTTAGGGGATATAGAACTCCAGTTTGAGAAGAGAGGGCTCATAATCAGCCCTTCCTGGATGGGTCATAGGTGCTTGAGAATATTAGGTACTTTCCTCGACTTTTTGGTGGGCTTCTGCTGCTCCCTAGGTTTTGAAATGGTCGTTTTTCTCTGTGAAATCCTTCTTTTGGTCAGGAATGAAACTTTAAAGTTTTAAACTTGTTCTTGAGGCACCTGGGTGGCTCAGTTGGTTGAGCATCTGACTTTTGATTTCAGATCAGGTTATGATCCCAAGGTCATGGGATTGAGCCCTGCGTCGTGTTCCACACTTGCGATCTTTTGACGTTTTGTTAATGGCCATCCTAACAGGTGTGAGGTGATATCTCACTGGTTTTGATTTTCATTTCCATGATGATTAACAATGTTGAGCACCTTTTCCTCTACCTGTATCATTAGCCATTTTTATATCTTCTTTTGTGAAGAAGACTTTTTTTTAAGTCTTTTGCTTTACATTTTCTTGGGTTAATTTTCTTCTTATTCACTTACGAGTCATTTTTATATATTTCAGATAAACATCTTTTGTCAGATGTTTGCTGTAAATACTGTTTATTGGGTGATGGCTTGTCTGTCATTATCTTAAGTGTCATTTGACAGGCAGAAGATTTTAATTTTCATGGTATTCAATCTATCAAAATTTTCTTTATAGTTGCTCAGCTTCGTCTCATCTAAAACATTTTTCCTACCTCAGAGTTTCAAAGGGTATCTTCTCTGTTTTCATCTAGAAGTTGTAGAGTTTTGGGTTTTAGGTTTAGGTATATGAGTCATTTCAAATTGAATTTCATATATAATGTAATGTAAAGGTCTAAGTTCATATTTTTTTGTAATCATATCCACCTTTAAACAATCTTTTATCTGACTGAAGACCAACTGACTCTCTAGATGTAGTCTATCTCTGGATTCTGTATAGTTCCATGGATCTGGATCTGTTTATACTAATATGACACTATCTTAATTAGCGTACCAATGTGATTTAAGTCTTGCAATTAGGTAGTGCAAGTCCTCCAATACTTTTCAAAATTATTTTGTCAGTTCTAGATTAATTGGAAAAATTAATTTTAGAATCAGTATACAAAAATTTTATAATCAGTATAGTCATTTTCAGAAAAAAAAGCCTAACAGAATTTTGATTGGAATTTCTTTGAATATATAGATAAATTTGAAGAGGGGGATATCTTAATAATGTTGTCTTTCAATCTGAGCATATTTGTTTATCTGTATTCCTAAGTATTATAATTGTTTGTAATATTGTAAATGGTATATTTAAAATATCATTTTGCAATGATTTGACCCTACCATATAAATGCAGAATTTTTTTTTATATTTTGACCTATCTTGAAACATTGCAAAATTTTAGCATTATTTCTAGCATCTTGGATGACTTGATTTTCTTTCAGAGAAGATTTACTTTTGCTTCTGACAAATGGTAAGGGCATCTGTATTCCCAAATCATCTTTGTGCATTAGGAATTCACATGATCCAAAGATGGGCCACAGTTTCTTAAAAGGTGATCAATTTCTAGTTTGACTATAGGCTTAGAGTACAGTACTTTGAGGTTCCAATCCAAAACCTGAGGATCGGGGTTCATCAGAGAGACTTCCCTTGGGTAAACTAAATTACAATTTTTATTCTCAACTAATTGTTTGGCAGTTTTTAACCACACACCTGGAATAAGCAGGTGTTACAAGGGTATGAATGTCTAAAATGCCAGGATTACATCTCTGGGCTTCTTTGTCTTGGACCTGTAATTCTTCACTGCATTTTTAGCTCTCCTCCCTCCCTCCCTCTCTCTCTCTCTTTCTCTGCCCCTCCCCCACTCACGCTTCTCAAGTGAGATTGAATCAAGTTGAAACAAGTGGAGATTAAACTAGGGAATCTCAAGCAGGCTACACACTGTCACGACACAGCCCAATGTGGGGCTTGAGCTCACGAACCACAAGATCATGACCTGAACTGAAACCAAAACTGACTGAGCCACCCAGGCGCCCCTCCCCTTGCCTTCAAATAAATGCTTAACAGTTGTCCCTGGTCTGAATTACTCAGTTCACTATTACCAGAAATTTCTGACCTATTTTTAAAACCTCAACATGAATAATTCTTCTGCATAAATATCACTCCATTTGTCTTCTCTGAAGGATCATCTGAAAACTCTGAAGGGACATTCTTGAACCCTTTAAAAAGATATCTCTAAGTGTGCATTTATTCTCAGGGCCTTACTCTTTTAGTGCCAAGGGATCCCAAAGAGAGGAAGGAATGAACTATAGCCTTAACTGTGACTTTTAAAGTTACGTGTCTTAGCTGCCTTCCAATAATGTATGCATGTATTTTACTTCTTCTCGCTACCTATGCATATGGCATTTATTTTCTGTATAATGCTTCTTAAAGCCTGTAAGCATGTATTAAGTGTAAAGTTAGCAATCTCAGAGAGAACAGGACTTGACTTGGTTTTCAGGCCTCCATTTTGCTTGAAGCGGGAAACTTAATTTTCCAATTCAGGCAATTATAGATTGGGTTCCCCCCCACCCCCCGCCCCAGTCTTTATGTGGTAAATTTACTTTCAAACTCCTCCTTCACATCTTGCTCTCTCCAAAGACTAAGGAAAGCCTGTGAAGTTATGCATTATCTGGGAGTTGGAAGGATGAGAGAGTCCAGCCTCCCCTGGGGCATAAGTCCCCATAAGCGATGTGTCCTTCATCGGCTACTGATGTCCATGACTTGCCATTGTCTGTGGCTCCTGTAATATAAGTGACATTTACCGACAGCATCTGTCCATCCCGAACTGTAGGCTCCTTCCCAGCTCTGTTCAACAGATCTACATTTTTCTGGTATGTAGGAGACTCTTGGATCTTTCATGCACAAAGCTGCAGTATGTATTTTGTGAGGCCACCATCCATTTGGCTTACCTAGAAATACACCTCAACCATTGTTATTCTTCACATACACTAGCTGGAAAGTCAGGCTATCCACCCTGGGAAGTGAGGTTACAACCCTCCCCCCACCCCATGGCTTTTGTGATCTGTCTACTTCTGCAGCTTGGCCAGAAGTGGGGCAGAAGCAACATAGCTCAAAAGCGTTTTTTCTACTCTTCATTCAATATAGAGAAAACTCAGCTGTTATACCAGCAAACATTCTTAGAAACTTTTTTTATATCATACATGTTCATATTTCTTTGAAAAAAAGCAAGCACCTCTCTCAAAAAGTCATCCATCGCAATTGAAAACGTTTAAGATGATGCTTTTAGTTATTTGCGTTGCATGTAGAAAGTCACCAGACTGTCCTGGGCTGAGTTTGAATCTGCCATTTCCCCTCATATAATAAATGCCACTGATTGAATGAATGGAAGTCCTTGGGCAGTGAAAAAAAATTGGGAAAAATTCCATACTTTACTTAAATAACTAGAAAAACATACACAGGAGGAGAAAATGATTGGATTTTAATAGAAAATATATAGATCCTTCACCCCAGAGGACCTTGGCTCTCTATAGAGTGCCTTGGATAATGTCAATGATTTCACGATAAACTTGATGATACACATCTAATCCGAACAAGAAGTCTATATGATTGTAGGAAGAAATGGTTTTATGGTAAATATGGTTCGTGATTTCAGAAAGTAGATTTTTAACATCTTGAGGATCAGCCAACAAATCGTGGGCCCCATTCCATGTTGCAGTTGACACATTCATGTGCGTCACGTCGTAAAATGGAGAAGTTGTCTAAATATCAATGGGTAGAAGTAAGAGTCATCACAATAATGATACGTAGAAGGTGTTCTTTAATGATTCTTTAAGTGATGAATTAGTACACTGTTGTAACATAAGCTGAATCTAAAATAATGATTGCTATGGAAGCAATGAATACAAAAGAATCGTTACTACAATTTTACTTAGAAGTAGGTCAGATACCAATCAAAACTGGACAGTTAGCTCTAATTCAGAGTATTCAAACATTCCACAGAGGTGTTTGAAGTTTCATTTTATAAATGTGAAAGTATTTTACTTTTTTTAACTGTTTGTTTATTTTCGAGAGATAGAGCGTGAGCAGGGGAGGGGCGGAGAGAGAGGCAGACAGAATCCAAAGCAGGCTCCAGGCTCTGAGCTGTTAGCACAGAGCCCCATGCGGGGCTCGAACACATGGGCAACGAGATCATGACCTGAGCCAAAGTTGGACGCTTAACCGATTGAGCCACCCAGGGGCCCCAAACATGAAAGTATTTGAATCAAAACTTTTGGTAGCTTCATAGCTGCCAATACGTAAATGGTAAAAATTGACGGTCGAAGTCAAATCTGATTTTATCAATTCTGATCTTTCTATTTTACTTTGGAGTTTTACACAACCAAACCGCATCAGACATGAAGTTTAAGCTAAGGTGGAAAAGTATGGTGGAAAAGGGTAAGTTCAAAGGAGACAGACAAGACTTCTGTCTTGCTACTCATACAATTTTTACCACCTTCTCATTAGCTTTCACCTTTTCCTAATTATTATGAGATTGTCTTATCTCCCCAAATACAATAAATAGTTTTAGGGTCAAGAACCTTATTATGCCTTTTATTTCTTATTTAACTAAGCACAAAGCTATGCCTATTATTAACACAATTATACATATAATTGTGTTATATAATTTTATATCTATATCTATATCTATATCTATATATATATAAAACATATCATTCTATAATACAATGAATCATTCTATAGCCTGTCAATTTCTCCAGGCTTATCCAAGGTATTTGTTGGAATACATAGAAGACACGGAAATGCCCCTCTGGCTGAATGTAACAATATGGAGCCAAATCACAGTGGTCTTCACCTGCTCGTCCTTCTCACTCTCTTATTACAGCCTTGGGGTTTACATGAGCCTTCATCTGTAGCAACATTGCCTGAACTGAGCTAAGAGATTTTTTTTTAATGTTTTAATTATTTCTGAGAAAAAGAGAGAGAGACAGCGTGAGCAGGAGAGGGTCAGAGAGAGAGGGAGATACAGAATCTGAAACAGGCTCCAGGCTCTGAACTGTCAGTACAGAGCCCAATGCGGGGCTCGAACCCACGTGCCGTGAGATCATGACCTGAGCAGAAGTCAGACGCTTAACCGACTGAGCCACCCAGGCACCCCAAAGAGATAGTTTTTAGCTTACACATAATTATGTACCTGATTAAAATGCATCCAGTTCAGAACAGGACTGCCCCAATCAAAAGCTCTCAAGCGACTAGAATTAAAAAGCTGAAAGAAAATTTTTAGAAGTAAGATTATGCTCCTTTGTTTATCAGAGTGGCAGCTGATAGCAGGAGGTGTGCACTGGAAGGATTGTCTGTTGGCATTGGCGCTGGTAGACTTTTTGTGTGTCTCCCTTCCTTTGTAAAGGGTAAGAAATGGAAGAAGTAGGAGGTGACCGGCAGTGGATCTACAGAATATGGTCCTATCATTTTCATATAAATGCACATTTCCCCCAAGGTCTTTTACCTTATTAATGGTAGCCTGTGTGCTTGGGGCAATGTCAGGCTTCCCAAGAAACCCTGTTTCATCCACAGAGGTCAAAAGTGAGTGTCTAGGACTAAGTGCACTAGGACTAAAATGATACTTTCCTAAGCACCCTTGCTTCAAACAACGGTGCTTGAGAGAATGTTCCAGAAGCCATCCCTTGCTTCACTTCCAGTACTTGTAGCCTCACTACTGCTACCTGCTTTGAACTTATTAGGTCTAATCTGATCATGTCTATTTTTTCCCCTGATAATGTTTTCATTGCAAGAAGGTTCAGACGCTCGGGTTACCTATCTTTCCTGACATTCTAAACCTGACAGGTATCCATACACCCCCCTGCTCCATTTTATCTCCTTCTAATTCTCTCCAACTCTAAAACTCAGTGGAATTCGTCATCAGCCTGTATCTTAAAGCCCATTGCTGATGGGCTCCCTTACGTCCTTGGTCTCTGGACAATCTGATTTTTCCTGAGAACACTCCTTCCCCTGCAGCTCTTCCTTCCACAAAAATGGCCAGGGTTATTTATGATCTTAACATTTGTAAAACTTTGGTCAATTCTGAGGAAATTCCTCATGTCACCTATGAGCAGCACTTGACAGTTGTTCATTTCTATCATTCAGAACTTTTTTTCACTTAGCATCTAGAATACCATCATTTCTCGATCTTCATTTTTCTCTGACGGCTCCTTTTTCATTTCTTTGGCGTATTCATCCAGCCTCTGCTTCCTGACCTCTGAACCTTTCAGTGTCTCAGCTCTCCGTCTTGCTTCCCTTCTCTCCATCTGTACCCATTCTGTGTTCTCATCCAGGCTCTTGGCTTTCGATGGTATCCATATTCAAAATGTTTATCGTCTTTGGCAAGTCTTTTCTAAATCCTAAACTCCCATATACAACTGCTTACTCAATCATTTGGATGTCTGACACTTAACATCTCCAAAATAGAACAGCGTATCTTTTTTCCAAACCCGCTCCACCCCCAAATCTCCCTATCTTCTTTAGTGGCAATCTCATCTTTTCGTTGCTTAGGCAAGAACCTCTGGAGTTACCCAAGACTCTCCTCTCCCTCCTCATGTAGAATCTATCATTAAATGTCCTTGGCTGCCACGTTTACAAAACACATGTATATTCAGAATCCAACCCTCTTTACCATCCTTTCTGGGAACACATCAGTGCAGGCCGTCATCAATTCTTATTTGAATTGTGGTAGTAATCTACTTACTTTCTCACAGCTTCCACTCTTGCCTGACTTCAGTCTACCAGACATAGCACCCAAAGTATTCTTTTTCTTTTTTTTTTTCCAAATAAACTCTACCCCCAACGTGGAGCTTGAATTCATGGCCCTGAGATCAAGAGTTACATATTCTGCCAACTGACCCAGCCAGGCACCCCCAAAGTATTCCTTTAAAAATGCAAACCATATCATAACCCTTCCCTGCTCAAAACCCTGCAGGGGCTACTCACTTCAGCTAGAAAGCCAGAGTCCTCACAAGGGCGTTCTTGTTTCTTTCTGGCTCTGTTCCATTTCTGCCCCCTTTTCCTGCTCCTCACTCCCTAATCACTGACATCAGCTGCACTGGCCTTGGAACTGTGCCTCTCAGAAATGCTCCTGACGGATGGCCTGTGCACTGGGTCTGTCTGAAATGTTCTTCCCTGAGTTGTTCACACTGCTAACTTTCTCAGCTCCTTTAAATATTTCCTCAAATGTCACCATCTCACTGAGGCTGGCCTACATCTTTATTCAAGAACACATTCTACTCCCCTGTATGCCTAATCGCTTTACCTGCTTTTCCCCTTTATTTTTCCATAGCTTCTATCCCCTTCTAAAGTTTTAATGATTTACTTATTTGCTTTCTTATTGGTTACTGTCTGTATATCTACCTCTGGAATGTAAGCTTAAGGAGGACAGGAATACTTAGTTTGTTCACTGGTAAGTACCACCAGTGTAGAACAATATAGGCACATAATAGGTGCTTGATATACATGCAAAGGTTGTTTAGATTTCCTGTACTTGTTATCACCAGCAATGAGCTAAATCTAATGGTAAACTGAAGATTTTTAATAATTTACCTCAAAAATCACTTAGATTTAAACATTCAAAAATTTTGTGTTTATCTGTTTTTGAGAGACAGAGACAGAGTGCAGGAGAGGGACAGAGAAAGAAAGAAACACAGAATCTAAAGCAGGCTCCAGGCTCTGAGCTGTCAACACAGAGCTGGATGTGGGCCTCGAACTCACAAACTGTGAGATCATGACCTGAGCCAAAGTTGGGTGCTCAACTGACTGAGCCATCCAGGTGCCCCTAGATTTAAACATTTTAAAATGAGAAAGTCCTTAACCAGTATTTCAGTGATACTTTCTTTTTTATGTTCATTTATTTATTTTGAGAGAGAGAGAGAGTGAACAAGCTGGGAGTGGCACAGAGAGGAGAGAGAGAGAGAGAGAGAGAGAAAGAGAGAGAGAGAGAATCCCGAGAGAGAGAGAGAGAGAGAGAGAGAGAGAGAGAGAGAGAGAGAGAATCCCAAGAAGTTTTCATGCTACTAGCATGGGGCTCAACCCACAAACTGAGAGATCATGACCTGAGCCAAAATCAAGAATCAGACACTTAACTGACTGATCCACCTGAGAGCCCCCCACTTTTATATTTATTTATTTTTTTTGAGAGAGAGAGAGAGAGAGATAGAAAGTATGTGAACAGGGAAGGGGTAGGGGGCTGGGGGGATCCAAAGTGGGTTCTGTACTGATACCAGAGAGCCTGATGTGGGGCTCGAACTCACAAACCCTGAGATCATGACCTGGGCCAAAGCTGGATGCTTAACTGACTGAGCCACCCGGTGCCCCTATTTTAATGGTACTTTAAATTCATCGGTGTTTATTCAGTTTAAATAACACTCATAATCATAACCCTGTTTTAACTCTTGTAATATTTTTGTTAGGTCAGAGCATTATTAATAACTCCATTTTTTAAAATAAGGAAATTGAATTCATAGAGATTAAATGAGCTTTCTCAGCATCTCACTGCCAGTAAAATTCAGAGAAAGGGTTCAGCGTCTGGTGTTTTGATCTCAAGTACAGTGTTCTTTCTAGGACCTTAACCTGGCTCTCAACATTGACATGATATTCACACTGGACTTTTTTCTTTGTCAATATTCATTAAACAGTCTTAAGTGTGTACTATTTGCCCAGAACTCTCAGCCTCACAAATACAGAAGTGTATAAAACTGACTCATAGTCCTCACAGAGTTCACAGTTTACCAGAGGAGAAAGTGTAGTCGAGTAACCAACTAAGAATTGGGACACCTGTATGCTCATCTTAGGTTTTTTTAAGGGACTAGCCTTGGATTTTTGGGCAAGTCAAATGATGGGCATGACCTAGATGATTCCTCGTCTACTACTCTGAATTAACATTTTCTCATTTATAAAACAGAGAATAATTCTATTGCTCTGATCATTGCTTAGTGTTTGAGGACCTAATAGATTATGATTTTAACATATTATAACAGATGAAGAATTATAAAAATAGGTAATAGTTTCATTTTATGCTTCTAAATTTATCATCCTGTGGCAATCGCATGATTCTTAGAATGATGGGGATAAACCATAAGTAGTAAAGATGAAAATTGTACTAAAATGCACTTTAAGGGGCACCTGGGTGGCTCAGCCGGTTAAGTGTTCAACTTCAGCTCCGGTCATGATCTCACGGTTCGTGGGTTTGAGCCCTGCGACGGGCTCTGTGCTGACAGCTAGCTCAGAGCCTGGAACCTGTTTCAGATTCTGTGTCTCCCTCTCTCTCTGACCCTCTCCCCTGCTCATGCTCTCTCTCTCTCTCTCAGAAATAAATTAAAATATTAACAAAATAAAATAAAATAAAATAAAATGCACTTTAAACGGTGTACCTGACTCCAGTGTAGCATGTTTTGAACCGATGTCCCTGCTGGGTTATGTGACATGTACACATCCATACGGCTCTGAGAGGTTAAAAAATTATTTTTATACTTAGTCCAATCATAGAGAGCATAGTCTATGATACTTGTTAAAGTAAATAATTGCAAGAAAATGTAAAGTTATTTTTAAATAAATAATATCAACAGAAAGAGGCAAAATTATATTCCATTAAATACATAAATGTACTTACTAAATATGTAATTTTTACATTAATGTAGAAGCTATTATTAGGTTTCTATGTTACATAGTCCATCATCCCTTATGGAAAACATTTAGAACTCTTGGAACTCACACACATGCATCCTTTTTGAAGGCAGAAGAACTGAAAAGATAGAAAGAGGTTGCCATGGGGCACCTGAGTGGCTCGGTCAGTTAAGCAACTGACTCTTGATTTCAGCTCAGTTTGTGATCTCGTGGTTTGTGGATTGAAGCCCTGCATTGGGCTCTGCACTGGGACTGTGGAGCCTGTTTGGGATTCTCTCTCTTGGACTCTCTCTCTGCCCCTTCCCCAGTCACGTGTACTCTCTCCCTCTCTCAAAGTAAATAATTCTATAAATAAATTAATTAAATTGAATTAAATTAAAATTTCCAGGAAAAATAGAAAAGAAAAAACAAAGACCCCTCAAAAAAGCCAGGTTTTCCTTCAAGTTCTTTGCCAACCCTGGAGGATCTGAAGTTTCATTCTGAGAACTTAGCTATTTGAAGAAAATGAAAATCAGCCCAGGGTCTGCCAAGGGCAGTTGGGAGATTTAATATGAAACTCTTTCTGGGACAAACTGAGGTCCTGAAGTTTCACACCACTCAAAGTGAAACAACCACAAATAGAGCAGCCTTCATGTCAACCTAGGTTTGCGTTGCCTATGGAGTCCCCAGAAACCTCAATCAGTGACCAAGACATATGACGTCACTGTTATCCTATCAAAGTCTCAGCACATTATTTTAAGGATACCAACAGCCCTCAGACAGACTGCTTCTAACGTTCAGATGGAGAAGCAGAAGACCCAGAATAGCCAACACAATACTGTGAGGGAAGAACAAGGTTGGAGGATTGACACGAAGTGACTTCAAGACTTCCTACAAAGCTCCTGGGACCAAGACAGTGTGGTATTGGTGAAAGAATGGACAAATCGATCCATAGATGGAACAGAGTCCCCAAATAGACCCCTATAAATAGAGTCAGCTAATCTTTGACAAAGGAGAAAAAGCAACCCAGTAGAGAAACGATAATCTCTTCAATAAATAGTGCAGGAACACCTAGATATCCACATGCAAAAAAAAAAAAAAAAGAATCTAGACACAGATCTCACACCCTTCACACAGGTTAACTCAAAATGGAACACAGTCCTCAATGTCAAAGGGAACACTCTAAAACTCCTAGGAGATACCGTAGCAGAGAAAGTCTAGTTGACTTTTTAGAGGCAGCACCAGAGGCACAATCTATGAAAGAAATAACTGAAAAGCTGGCCTTCATTAAAAGAAAAATTTCCACTTTGCAAAAGACGATATCAAGAGAATTAGAAGACAGGCCAGAGACTAGAAGAAAATATTGGCGAAAGACACATCTATAAAGGATTGTTACTCAAAATATACAAAGAACTCTTCACACTCAGCAACAAGAAAACAAACAACCTGATTTAAAAGTGGGCCAAAGACTTTAACAGGTACCGCACCAAACAGATATATACAGATAGCAAGTGACCACATAAAGATGCTCTACATCATAGGTCATCAGGGAAACACAATTCAAAAGGACAGTAAGAGACCACTATACACCTACAAAAATGACAAAAGTCCAATACATTGACAGCACCAAATGGTGAGGATGTGGAGAAGCAGGAATTCTCATTGATTGCTGATAGTAATGCAAAATGGCACCACCACTTTGGAAACCACATTGGTGGCTTCTTAGAAAACAAAATGAGTCTTTACTATACAATCTAGCAATCAAACTCCTTGGTATTTACCCAGAGGGGTTGAAAACTTACATTCACACGAAGTCTGCACATTGATGTTTATAGCATCCTTATTCATAATTGTCAAAACTTGAACCAAAATGTCCTTAAGGAGGTGAATAGATAAACTATGGTACATCCAGACAATGGAATATTTTTCAGTACTAAAAAAAAATGTGCTACCAATCCATGAAAAGACATGGGGGAACCTTAAATGTATATTAGTAAGTGGAAGAAGATAATCTCAAAGGGTTACAGACTGTGGGATTCCAAGTACATGGCATTCTGGAAAATACAAAACTATGGGCACTGTAAAAAGATCAGTGATGGCCAGAACCTGAGTAGGCAGGGATGAATAGGTGAAACACAGAGGATTTTTAGGGCAGTGAAACTATTCTATACAATATCATAATGGTAGATACATGTCACTTTACATTTGTTAAAACCCATAGAATGTAGAACGCCAACAGTGAGCCCTACTGTAAACTATAAATTTGGGGTACTTATGAGGTGTCAATGTAGGTTCATCAGTTGCAACAAACGTACCACCCTGGGGGTCATTTTCACACCCAAGGTCATCTAGGTTTTCCCCTATGTTATCTTCTAGGAGTTTTATAGTTTTGAAACTCACACTTAGCTCTATGATCCAAATCTGAGTTAATTTTGTGAAGAGTGTAAAGTTTGTGTCTAGTATTTTTTGGTTTTTTTTTTTGCATATAGACATCCACTTGTTCCAACTCCAACACCATTTGTTGAAGAGATTGTCATTTCTTTATTGCACAGCCTTTTCTCCTTTGTCAAAGCTCTGTCGGTGACAGTTATGGGACTCCATCTCCGGGCACTGTATTCTGTTTTACTGATCTACTTGGTTCTTCTTTCTCTCATTCCACACTGTCTAGGTTACTGTAGCTTGAGGCTGAGTAGTATCAGTCCTCCAACTGTTCTTTCCCTTCACTACTGTGTTGGTAATTCTCAGTTTGGCTTCTCTCTATAAACTTTAGAATATCCTTAAAATAACCTTCTGGGATTTTGATTGCCATTGCACTGAATCTATAGACTAAGTTGGTAAGAATGGACATCTTGACAACTTCTCTTTCCTTGAATGAATAGATTGGTTCTCACTGAGAAATTATTAAATGGGACAAGTGCAGGAACCAACCACTAGTCTAAAGGCTGCAATTGCTTCTGCCAAATTTGGATTTTTAATTTAATGTGCTGAAAAAGTCTTAGAACGAATGCCTACATCTGTAATAGAATGTATAAACAATCAACCCATGGGGCCTTGATGATACGAGCTTGGGCACTGAAGCAGTTTTCCACTGGAGGAATTTTGACAAATGCCAGCAGCATGTAAGGTAAAGCAGGCACTAATGCGAATTACAAAAAGATCAACAATAAGGAAAGGAGTATGAGGAACCAAGATATAAGAGTAGAAGCTGTGGGGCCATCTGGGTGGCTCAGTCATTTAAATGTCTGGCTCCTGATTTTGGCTGAGGTCATGATCTCATGGTTCGTGGGACTAAGTCTCACGTTGGGCTGTCAGCATGGAGCCTGCTTGGGATTCTCTCTCTCTCCTCTCTCTCTGCCCCTCCTCCTATTCATGCTCTCTCGCTCTCAAAATAAATAAATAAACTTTAAAAAAAAAGCATAGGACTTGTGAAAAACTAGTGATAGAAGACAAACACAAGAAACTTCAGGAAACTAACACCCGGTCAAAGAGCAGTAAAGATACCTATCACAGCAACGGTCCTCTGTTCTTTACAGAGAGCAAGACAAATGTTTAAGTAAAAAAGTTACCTCAACACATTAATGCTGATTAGTTTCAGAATGTTGGTACAATCACAAAATCAGAAAGGCTAAGACTCTAACAGTTAGTATATATGGACAAATCATAAAATAACACACAAAGCATAAAGTTAAGTACTGTGAAGAGCTCCTTTCTAAAAACTGACAAAGTACATTTCAAATTCAACTTGTTCTTACCATATTTAAGTTCTCCAGGTCACATCCATACATCAAAAACAAGACCTCACGGCAAATCTTGCCAAAAGTCTTCAGTGGACACAGCTTTGAACCAACAAATCTTTTAAACGAAGTATTAGGTAAGAAGTCTTTGTTGCCAAAAAAAGGCTGTAAAATAAATTTACTTTATTCCAATTTGGAAGACCAAAATAATTAATCAAGAAATGGTGTGATAAGTTCATTATATTCATAATTAAATGCATTATATCACATTAGTTTAAAATGTTTACATTAAGGGCAAAACTTGGAAACACAAGGTACAGATAAGTTGACCACTGGATTTTCCTTCAAAATAACATGTCCACGGGTATTATAAAAGTAAAACCCTATTCCTTTGTAGAAACAAAAGGTAAGAATCCAATGTAAATAAAACCACAAAATTAAATTCATACATAGCCAATAGTTTTTGTTTTGAAAGGAGAGAATTTTTGTCATTTTGGATTATCAACTACATAGAGGAAAGGCATAACATACCTTTATCATTGACTTCAACTTGTATGCCATTTTAATTAAAGGGCTATTCGAGTATTTAATAGAAAAAACTGGAGCCAAGGCAAAAAATATTTTGACGTTTTCAGCTATCTTTGGTATTGTGGAAAATGTTATGAAGGCTGAAAGAAAATAAGGCAGAAATTATGCAGTTACTAGTATGTAAGAAATGACATTATGGCAAACGAGTAAATTCAGGAGCTTATGGGTGGCTCAGTCAGCTAAGCATCTGACTTTGGCTCAGGTCATGATCTTGTGGTTCATGAGATCCAGCCTCGCACCGGGCTTTGTGCTGATGGCTCAGAGCCTGGAGCCTGCTTTGGATTCTGTGTCTCCCTCTCTTTCTCTCTCTGCCCCTCCTCCACTCAATGTCTGTCTCTCTCTCTTTCTCAAAAATAAACATTAAAGAAGATTTTTTAAAAAAGAGTAAATTCAATAAGCTCTGAATAATTAATTGACTCATTCATTTCTTTATTCCCTTATCAAACATTCATCGATCACCCAGTATGAAACACGCATATCGATCACAACGTAATGTAGATTATTAGTATTAAAAATAATATCTAGATAATAAATGAAAAACCAGTAATAAAAGTCTTGTTAACATCACAGTTTAAAAATCAGTAACAATACTGAGCATTTGTATAAGTAGCAATGGTGAAAATGTGGCAAGTTGATTTTTCTGGTATTTGAATCTTATGCTTTAGGTGAGAGATTCAATGAATGTCAAATAATTTTAATATTTACTTTTAATATATTTTAAAACCTCCTTGCCTTCTCGTATAGAGGATACCAAGCACTAGTTTATATTTTATTGTTAGATTAGAGTCATTGATATGACAAATATTTGACATCTTATGAAGCTACATGTTTGCATATCTTCAATATTTTTAAAGCTTTTCTGACTTCTAAGAAGGCAACTAACCAAAGAATTCTATATCATAGTATGAGTCAATAAGCTCTAACACATATCCCACTTGATTCTTATTTAATAATTATCCAGGATTCCTGGTTCCAAATAACTGATGAGTCAAACAAGTGGTTAATAAACGTCAGAGATCTATCAGATCTATAGAAAATGGGATTAGACTTGTTCAATACATTTTTTAAAAGCGGAAAATGGATTATTCTTGTAGGAATATGATAGTTTTCAGCCTAGAAAGGACTCAGTTAATATTGGCTTCTATCATAACATGGCCTTTGTAACTTCCAAAGTGGAGAGAGTGAAGGTAGAAAGGTTCGCCATACCACATACGGGAATTACGTTAGATCTTAGGGAATTTGTTTGTTATCCTGAAAGTGAAGTTGTTAGGTATGAGCTAGAAGCATGATTGCTGTGGGCTGTCGAAAGCTCTTTTCTAGTAGTCTTGAAACATATGAAGACTTTCCTCACCTTTGTGCACGTCTTACTTAATTTTCATCCACCCTAAATGCATAAACAGAAGTGGCCCTTTCAAGTCTCTCCGTCCCAAAGTCCTTTGCTACATTTAAACAATAAAGGTAGGTATGAAATTTCTATTTGTGGAACAAGAGGTAGTTATGATCTCAAGATGGATATTCAACTTCTGTTCCCTTGGAAACAAAGAAAACCAAAAACGACCTGTTGTTAACGATTGATTCTTTGTGACTAGAGAAGATAAGGTGGAGACTGCCAGGGACACTGCTGTGGGATGCTTGCCTTGGGCTCTGCTTTATTTCCCTTGTTGCTTTGGAAGCTTGCCCACATCCTGGAGAAGACTCTAGAAGAGTCATTAAGGAACATTAACGACAATCTTTCTTGCCATACCGATAGTGGTGCCCTGGGAATGGCCAACGTAAAATATTTCCTCTTGTCCAGTGTGCTTCACAATGAAGTCAATGGAGGCGGGGAGGTCGTATTTAGCCATCTCATCAAAACTACAAAAAAGGAAGAAAGAAGGAAAGAAAGAAGGAAGGAAGAAAGAAAGAAAATTGAAATTCCTTGATACTAACATGATGTTAACACTTAAAGACTTCCATGAGAACACAAAGTCAAGGAAATAAAATAGCCTCAAGATAGTCTTTTTTAAAAAATGTTTTTTTAATGTTTATTTATTTTTGAGAGAGACAGAGAGACACAGAGAGAGAGAGGAAGACACAGAATTGAAGAAGGGTCCAGGCTCTGAGCTGTCAGTACAGAGCCCGACACGGGGCTTGAACCCACGAACCGTGAGATCATGACCTGAGCCGAAGTTCGATGCCCAACTGACCGATCCACCCAATAATCCCTCCCCCAAATAGTCTTATAAACAGGAGTTTTGTATATTCTATATACAGGGAGATAGACTAAGTGTAATGGAGCAAAAGAATGGTTATAGGCTGAGTGGGGTAGTCAATGAAGGTCACCACTGAAAAATGATAAATGTGCTTAAAACCAAACCAGCACTCTTTAATTTTCAAGCCAAAATTTACATTAATGTTGATGGTCTGTTAAAAGACCTGACTGAGCAAAGAGACACATTCTATTTTATTTCATCTAAAAACCAAACCAAACGTTCAACATGCTTATCAAATAAAACAAAACATGACTTGATATTCTTTGTACCTGAAGGCCCAGAATTCTCTGGAGTTTGTTTTTAGGGACAGGTGTCTCCTGGCCCAGGTGTTCCCCCTGCTGTTCCCCAGCCACACGTCATAACCAGCGTCGGCCAAGATGAAGCCCAGGCTGCTGTTGGGCAGGTTGGAAATCCAGCTGCTGGCAGATGTCAACAAACCGTGCTGCAAGTATACCACAAGCTTCTGAGCTAGGACCAAATGCAGAGAGTTTCTTCTTAAATTTTATAATATCTACATAACCATCTAACGGGAAATTTAATTTTTTAATACAGGACAGTTTGGAGGTTTAAAAAAATTTTTAATTTCATATGTTATAAATAGGGGAAATTATTAATGTTTACTTCCATTCTGTGTCAGAGATGTTAAAAACATTAGTGTAAACACATTAGTTTAGTAATGAATATTTTTCAAATGACCAAGTGCAAAATTAGGGCATGTCTCACTTAAATATGTTAACTTTTTAAAAGTTTATTTATTTATTTGAGAGAGAGAGTCTGCACGCAAATGGGGGAGAGAGGTAGAGAGGGAGGGAGAGACAGAAGCCCTAGTAGGTCCCACGCTGTCAGTGCAGAGCCTGACACAGGGCTCGAACTCATGAACAGTGAGATCATGACCTGAGCAGAAACCAGGAGTCAGACACAACCAACTGAGCCACCCAGACGCCCCTAAATATATAAACTTTTAAGGACTGGGATATTCAAATATCTAATCGTAATGTGGGCACTCATATACATTTTAAATAGTATATTACCTAAGATGATATATTGTATGTGATTTTCCCACTCTTCCATTTCATAAGACGATTTTATCATCACGTTTTCACAGACATATTCAATATACGTGTCATTTTAGAACCACTGTGCTATTACCTAACAGAGTTTCCAGAATCCTGATTATACTTACAAGGTTTTTGAGAAATAACACCCGTCGCATAATGTGAGTGTGCTCGCGAGTAACCTTGTTTTAAGCCTTAGTTGTGATTTACGCATAGCCCACATCATTATTGTCTACTGCCCTGATCCCGTGGGCACCTGGCACAGACCCACTGACTAGGCTGATGCTTGTACCTTCTAGCTATTGTGTTACCAAGCTGTACCCAACTGCCCCTTCTTGGGAGAGGATGAGAGTATCAGTATTGGCTAAATGGGAGCTCCCACACCGGAGGAGGAAGCAACCTTCCTGACCAGGTGACACAAAGGTACGGAGAGCTGAATCCCTGACATCAGGGTCGGACCGAATCTGATGTGCTTCATGTCTGCCTTTCCCCAAGGGACCAGGGGAGGCTACCTGGGCACTTTGGGCTCCTCATGCTGGAAGACTTGGGGGACAGAGAAAGGAATTACTATATAGGCAGGAATAATTGATCCTGATCATCAGGAGGAGGTAAGGCTTCTGATACAGAACGAGGATGGAAAAATATATTTGGTATTCACACGATTCACTGGGACATCTTTTTTTGTTACTCCCAAACCTTGTTTTACCTGTAAATGTGTAAATACAGCAACTATGACCTGTTACGGACACAGTAGCCCTTAGGGATGAAGGCCTGGGTTGGCCACGACAGGGAAGACAGCTCAGAGGGAGGGGAATCTACCATAGGCAATAGAGTTGGGACTTTATGAGTACAGTCACGGTCGTAGGGTCTCCTACAAGAGCAGATGTCATCATTTCTTCCACTCACCTTCCTCTTGTAAGTTGTCCTAGAAATTTGGACCTACCAAAATCCTGGAAAACCTGTACCTGGATGAAATGAACTTAACATGACAAACAAATGGATGTAGTAACACAAGAGGTGCATTCTGTTATTCTGATGCCCCATCTAGATTTCCTTTACCAAGCAGGTGGACTATTCTTCTAGTTGTTGTGGGGTTTAGTTTCTCAGTGTTCATTATTGCCCCTTTTGCTGTAGGATTGACCTGGGCAGGTGGCAATTGCCTCACCCAGGAGATTATACCTGTTTCTTTCTTTTTTTTTTTTTACAAGAGAAGAAATTTACACCTTTATTTATTTACTTTTCAGTTAGTTTAAATCCTTGAGGGGTACAGCATCACACGGATTCTGTGGCCAATGGCTTTAGCAGGAAGGTTGCTTCGGAATTTTGCACGAACCATGCCACTGTTTCCATGAGCACGAGTTACTTTTCCCCAGATTACTCTGGTTTTATTCGGTTTGCCACCAGGAGTCACTGTGTTGTTCTTTGCTTTGTACACATAAGCACATCTCTTGCCTAGATAGAACTCAGTTTCATCTCGGGCATAAACACCTTCAATTTTAAGAAGAGCTGTGTGCTCCCTCTGGTTCCTGAGACCCCGTTTATAGCCAGCAAAAATGGCTTTGGACCACCACCTTCCAGACATATTTGTCGTTTCAGGAGTCCTGTTCCCAGCAGGCCTCCACGGGTTCAAAGATGGCGGAAAGAGAAAGGCCGATTATACCTGTTCCTATGAGTAGTCTTTAGGCAATGATGTGGCAACATCAGGAGTTAGGCTAACTTCCTAACGTCAAGGTGGGACCACTTTGTAGTGCAGTTCATGGATCTATGAGCTCCTCTGAGATCACATTGCATCTGGACTTAGCTGAGTCCCATCCTTCCTTAGCTACTTCCCTTGCCCTACCCCAATTTTCACAGGACCTTCCCCTGACAGTAGACCAGCAATAAATCACATGCTCCTGAATTCCTGTCTCTGGCCCTGCTTTTACACAACTCTTAAGCACTCGCTGTATTTTTAGATTACCTTCAATATTTTATTCCAGTATTCGTGAAATTAGATCAGACCTTGAAAAATGATCACTATGATTATGTTAAATCTATGTGAACATTTTGTGTCTAGTAGCTGTGACCTTTATAAGGATCCGAAATTACATCAATCGAGGTGGTTTCAAATTAATATCTTCTCTGAAATGTACTTTAATGTTCAAAATGAGAACTTGAGGGGGTATCCTATATATGAGAAACAATCTTTTCAGTGAGAACATCTAAAGAGGAAAGAAAAAAAAGGCTGGTTGTTTTTTAAAACATGTTTTAAATGTTTATTTTTTGAGAGAGATAGCACAAGAGGGAAAGGAGCAGAGAGAGAGAGAGAGACACAGATTCTGAAGCAGACTCCAGGCTCTGAGCTGTTAGCACAGAGCCCCACGTAGGCCAAACCCACCAAGTGTGAGATCATGACTGCAGCTGAAATCAAGAGTCGGATGCTTAACCCACTAAGCCATCCAGGCACCCCCCAATACGTTGTTTTTTATTTGAGCAATTCGATGAATAAGCAAAAGTAATCTGTTACATATTCTGCTCGTAAGTGGCTGATAGAGAATTACAATCCTAGTGACAAAATCTAGGGCTTTTTTTTTTTTTTTTTTTTTACCTCACTCGCTGATGATAGTGATGTACCTTATTGTTGGAGTGAAGAACCATGAGGTGGCCACCAACCTGATCTCTTTGCTATTCATAGAGGAGACAGCCTTTTTTCAAACCTACAGAATAATATTACCATGTTACATTTCTAACTCCTCATGAAACCAAGAACTTGTAGGGAATGAACATAAATGAGGAAAGGGAACCACAAAGAAAACTTGGAACAATTTGTGTTCTACCACATTTTAAAACCACTCTGGGAGCACCTGGGTGGCTCAGTCGGTTAAGCATTGGATTTTGGATCAAGTTATGATCTCACATTTCACGAGTTGGAGCCCTGTGTTGGGCTCTGTGCTGACAGCTCAGAGCCTGGAGCCTGCTTCTGATTCTGTGTCTGTCTCTCTCTGCCCATCCTCTGCTCTCTCTCAACAATAAATAAACATTAAAAAAACAAAAAAAGAATCTCTGAACAGGAAGCCAATGGAGAATCACATTCTCTTTTTGAGGCATGTAGAGACTTGTATGCGAAGTTACTGGTGCACTTAATCTTTAAATAATTTTCTTGTCCTAATCTTGCTAAAAAGAAGTGGAAAAGTGAAGAAACCTCAGGCCCAGAAAGCCAACTTGTTCTCAGTTGAGCATTACCTGAATCGTCATTGTTTGTCTTCCCATAAGGAATTCTGTAAAGGCCAAGGATATAACCATCTTCAGTCACAATGTCATACACTTCACCCGGGTAGCCCCAATAGGAAATAATTTGGCTCTAGATAAAGAAAAAGGAAACCTTTTAGTGTGTTGGTCTGTTAATGTAAGCTGATAACAATCTAACCTGTTAATGTAATAATGGACCTTCATGCTGTCTCAACATTAGGACTATTTTTTTTCCACTAGCTCAATGATTCATTCAGTAATAGATATTTATAGAACACCTACCGAGCATCAGTCTTTATTCTAACTACAAATCATTCATACTTCTACCTACTCAACCATATGCAATTTAAAAATATATGTTTATTCACAGAGGTTTGTATGTCTATGCTAATAGCTAAGCTTAGATCTGATATTTGTACGTCTATGTGTGTACACAAAAGAATTTGTAAGTCCTCCATAAAGCTATTTAAATATATTTGTATATATATTTTTTCATCCAGGAACAAAATAAGGCTGAAGCTACAGAACAGTAAATGGAGACTATTGCTTGACTCCTATCAAAATATATGAATGCAAGGATATAAATTGACTACAGATCTATTAAAATAAGATGACCTCAAAATTAAAGAGTAGCATTTCCTGTTATTTTGGTGGCTTAGCATTTATTTCCTAGCAGCTTACAATATTCATATTTGCTTCAGGGTTCACAGATCTTCGATATCGAATGGCACCATGAATAGTCCCGAGAATTAAAATGAAAGACATCACTTTGAAAAAGTACCACATTTGGGATCTACATACGAAAGGAGACATTAATGCTATTAAAATTGCAGGAATTCATATCATTTGACTGTTTAAATAATTCTGTGAGTTAAGGAAAATTACCATTTTCAGATAAGAAAGCTGAAGCTCTGAAAAATTAAGTAACTTGTCTAAAGATACACAGTGTACAATCTACAGTCAAGATTCAGATTTGTTCCTGCTTGATTCCCAAACCCATGCTTTTCTAATCACCCTATTTTGTAGTGCAAACCCCCTCTTTGAAATCTCCACCATAGAACTGTTTAGCCCAGTTCCAAAAGCTTTATCATATACTACAAGTTAATTGATAGCTGAATTAAGGATGTAACAATATTCTTACCAGGCTAAAGCTTAGTTAAAGTATGTTTAAAGGTTGTTGGGTTTTGGGGAGGGAAGGAGGATGGGTGAGATTAGGAAGCTTGGATAACTCAGCTTCCATCTAGCCTCTCAGCATCTAGATTTTATTGCATATAGAAATGCTTGTCTTGAGTATCTTAAATTCTGGGAAGCCATGACTCTTATGTTCTTTCTAGAATAAGAATCCAGGGAGCCACCGAGGTCACTGCCCACATTCTTTCCTAAAACATGACTTATGGATCTCATGAACCTTCTATAATAAGCCAGGCACTGTTCCTGGAAGGACATTGTGCAGAGTTTATAGGTCTGGCTTTGCCACTCCCAAGCTATGTGACTTAAATGAGGTTACTTAACCTCTCTGAGCAACAGTTTCTCTACCTATAAAATGTGAATAATACCTACTTCTCAGGATTATTATATAACTTAAATTAATAAATGGGATATTATGCTTTGTTAGTATAATACCAGTCACATAGCTAACATTTAATGTGTGTTAGACTTCTTCACTTAAGAGAACTATTACCAGCAATTGAGGAAAATAATTTATGTGCAAATAATTGCTATGTCTTTCTTATATGTTTGTTAAGCTGGTTCCAGTGCAATAATTTAACAACTTGCTACAAATTATCTAGATTTGAAAGTTTTAAACTACATTTTTAAAGATGTATTTTCTTTTTTTGTTAGCATTACAATGTTTTTTAAAAATAATTTGTCAAGCTAGCTACCATACTACGTTTCATCCATATTGTAGCATGTGCCAGAACTTCCTTTATTTTTAAGGCAGAATATTATTTCAGTATATGTGAATACCAAATTTTGTTTATCTGATTCTCTGTCAATGGACATATGGGTTACCTCCATCTTTGGGGGCAATTGAGCATAATGCTGCTATGAACATGGATGTATAAATACCTGTTTGAGTCCCTGCTTTCACTTCTTTTATATATATGCCTGGAAGTGGAATTGCTGGATCATATGGTAATTCCATTTTTAACATTTTGAGGCAGCACTTGGAGCACTACTGGTTTCTGTAGTGGCTGCACCGTAGGGCGTTCCCACCAACAGTGCTCGGGGGTTTTTTCCACATCCTTGCCAACGCTTGTTATTTTGTTCTGTTGTTGTTTTATTGTGATAAGATACACATAACATCAAATTTATTGTTTTGACCATTTTTAAGTGTACAGTACTGTGGCATTAAGCACATTCCCATTGGTGTATACCCCACCGTACCATCAATCTCAAGACCTTTTTCATTTTCTCTGAATGAAACTGTATCCATTAGATGTTAACTCTCCACCCTCCCCTCTCTCAGGCTCTGGTCACCATCATTTTACTTTCTGTTTCTGTAAACTTGACTACTCTAGGAACCTCACATAAATGAAATCATTTATACTTCCCCTTTGTGATTGGCTTATTTCAATCAGGATAGTGTTTTCAGGATTCATCCATGTTGTACCATAAGTAAGAATTTCCATCCTTTTTAAGACCGGATAATAGTCTATTGTATGTATATACATACATACAAAATGTTTATTGTTGATCTATTCTTATGTTGATGAACAGTTGGGTTGCTTCCATCTTTTGACTATTGTGAATAATGCTGCTATGATAATGGTGTGGACATACCTGTTTGAATCTCTGTTTTCACGTCTTTTGAGTATATACCCAGAAGTGGGATTGGATCATACATTAGTCACCTTGAGCTGCCATAACAAAGTACCATAGACTGGGTGGTTTAAACATTGAACATTTCCTTCCTCCCTCCCTCCCTCTATCCCTCCGTCCCTTCATCCCTCCAGTCTTTCCTTCCTTCCTCCTTTCCTTCTTCCTTCCTTCCTTCTTTCCTTCCTCCCTCCCTTCCTTCTTTTTTCTTTCTTTTTCTTTCTTTCTTTCTCTCTCTCTCTCTCTCTCTCTCTCTCTCTCCTTCCTTCCTTACTTCCTTCCTTATTTTCTTTCTTTATTTCTTTTCTTCACATAAGAATTTACTAAAACTTTAAAGCTCAGTTAATCCTAATAGTATTTAAACTATTCCAGAGCATGGTTTAAAAAATAAATCTTCCAAATACTACACAGTAAATTGATCTCAAAATCAAAATTTGCACCAAAAAACTCCCACTACCAGGCAGTCTCATTATGACCATCAAATTAAAGTATTTTAAATAAAATAATGGGAACTTACTAGTCCAGTAATAAAAATATTATAACCAAATGAAGTTGTCTTCCTGCAATGTAAAGGATCAAGGTTAGAAAAAATTAGTTAATATAATCTACCATGTCAATAAGAACTGGAAGAAATATATGATCATCTCCATAGGTGTAGAAAAATAATTTTAAAAATTATATGAGTATAGTTGACACACAATGTTACATTAGTTTCTGGTGTACAATACAGTGATTCAACATCTCTGTATGTTATGTTAGTTTCACCACAAGTGTAGTTACCATTATCCCCAGACGACCCTATTACAACAGCATTGACTATATTCCTAATGGTGTGCATTTTACCCCTGGGACTTATTCATCCAGCAAGTGGAAGCTGGTGTCTCCCACACCTTTTCACCCATTTTGCCCTTCCCCCCTCCTCTTCCCTCTGGCAACCAATCAATTTGTTGTCTGTATTTATAGGTCTGATTCTTTTTGTTTTTTTGTTTTTCATTTGTTTTGCTTTTTAGATTCTACATATGAGCAAAATAATATTGTTTTAATTTTTCTTAGTCTGACTTATCTCACTTAGCATAATACCTTCTAGGTCCATCCATGCTGTTGCAAATGGCAAGATCTCATCCTTCTTTATGTATGTACGTATATATGTATATATCAATCACATCTTCATCCATTCATTTATCAGTGAACTCTTAGGCTGCTGCCTTATCTTGGCTACTGTAAATAATGCTGCCGTAAACATAAGGGTGCATATATCTTTTCGAATTAGTGTTTCCATTTTCTTTGGGTAAATACCCAGTAGTGGAATTACTGGATCAGACAGCATTTCTATTTTTAATTTTTTGAGGAACCTCCGTACTGTTTTCCATGGTGACTGCATCAATTCAGCTTCCCACCAATGGTGCATGAGGGTTACTTTTTCTCCATATCTTTACCAACACTCGTTACTTCATGTGTTTTTTATTTTAGCCATCCCAACAGGTATAAGGTGATATGTTGTGTTTTTGATTTGTCTTTCCCTGACGATTAGTGACGTTGAGCATCTTTTCATGTGCCTGTAGCCATATGTATGTCTTCTCTGGAAAAATTTCTATTTAGATCCTCGGCCCATTTTTAAATCATATTGTTTGGTGTTTTTTTCAGTGTTGAGTTGTGTAAGTTCTTTATGTATTTTGGATATTAACCTCTTATCAGCTGTATCATTTGCAAACATCTTCTCCCACCCTGTATGTTGCCTTTTGGTCAAACATTGATTTTCTCACAGCTCTGGAGGCTGGAAGTCGAAGGTCAGGCTAGCAGCATGGTAAGTTTCTGGTGACAGCTCTCTTCCTGACTTCCTGCTCTCACCTCCTCACTATGTCCTCATGCAGCAGAGAGAGATTGCTCTCTTCTTCTTGTAAGGCCACTGATCCTATACAGAGGACCTCACCTTCATGACCTAAAGACTCTAATTATTCTCCCGAAGACCCCGTTTCCAAATACTATCACTGTAGGGGGTAAGGCTCTAATGTCTGAATTTGGGGGGGTCACAAACATTCAATCCATAACGTATTGTAATTCTATGTTTAATTTTTTTGAAGAATTGCCATAGTCTTTTCCATAGTGCCAGACCCTTTTACATAAACACAGCAAGGCACGGGGTTCAAATTTCTCCACCCCCACAATACTGTGTAAGTGTGTGGGTTTATAATGGCCACTTTCATAGGTGAAAAGTGGTATCCTGTGGTTCTGACTGGCATTTCCTTAATAACTTAGTGATGCTGAATACAATTTTTCATGTGTTTATTGGCCACATGCATATCTTCTTTGGATAAATATCTTTTGATTCCTTTGCCCATTTTCTACTCAGGTTGCTTGGTTTTATCTTTTGTTGTGAATTTTAAGAATTCTTTACATATTTTAGAGATCAATCTGTTTTCAGATAGGTGATTGGCAAAGACGTCTTCCCATTCCATCGGTTTGCCTTTTCACTGTGTTGATGGTATTCTTTGATGCAGAAATGTTTTAAAATTTGATGAAATCCAACTTATCTATTGTTTTCGTTTGTTGTCTATGCTTTTGGTGTCACTTACAGGAAAGCATTGTTAAATCCAACGTAATGACGTTTTCCCCTTGTGCTTTCATTTAAGAGTTTTATAATTTTAGTTCTTACGTCTCAGTCTTTGATACAACCTGAATTAATTTGTGTACATGGTATAATGTAAGGGTCCAACTTCATCTCTTTTGCACATGGATATCCAGTTCTCTCAGCACTTTTTGTTGCAAGGCTGTCCTCCTCCCAGAGAATGGTCTTGGCATTCTTCCTGCGAATCATTTCCTGATATACGCAGTGTCTATGTCTGGCTCTCTAGTCTACTCCATGGTATATTATGTCAGTATTTATGCCAGTAGCATGCTGTTAACACTATTAACGCTTTGTAGTAAGTTCTGAAATCAGTAAGTGTGAAACCTTCAACTTGGTTTCTTTCATCGGAATTTGTAACCCAAGAGACTAATATTTCACTTATTGTTTCATTCCACCATGTAATACATATTGAAAAATATTGGGTCAAGGACTCATTTGTCAAAATCACTCAATATGTATATGCAAATACTAAGGATGATGGTCAGCTTACGGAGCTCTCGAGAGAAATAGAAGACAGAGTCTTGTGTTCTTGGCCAGAGCTCATTCATTGAGTAATGGAAGATTTTTTTAAACTGTTTTTTCAAAAATATGTATTCATTTTTGAGAGACTGAGTGTGAGCAGGGGAGTGGCAGAGAGAGAGGGAGACACAGAACTTGAAGCAGGCTCCAGGCTCTGAGCTAGCTGTCAGCACAGAGTCTGACCTGGGACTCGAACTCATGGAATGTGAGATCATGACCTGAGCCCGAAGTCACACGCTTAACCAACTAAGCCATCGAGGGTTCCTGTCATGGAAGATTTTTAAAAGAATAAATGTATCATCAACTCTAATTCAAGACTGTCCTGAAACAAAAGGAATACTTGCCCAATATAAAAAAAAAAACCGATGGGGGTGCGACTTAACTTTTTTCCATCAATATCATTCTGAAAAAAAGCTCATTTATAACCTTATTAAGGTGCTATAAATTATGTTTACGTGGAAGCTTTCCATAATGCATATCAATAAGAATGATTTCACATTTTCCTAACATGAATCAATATGTGAATTTTATTTCTTTTTTTTTTTTTAATGTTTTTTTAATTTATTTTTAGGAGAGAGAGAGACAGCGTGAGCAGGGGAGGGTCAGAGAGAGAGGGAGTCACAGGCTGAAACAGGCTCCAGGCTCTGAGCTGGCAGTCAGCACAGAGCCCGACGCGGGGCTCAAACCCACGAACCGTGAGATCATGACCTAAGTGAAAGTCGGACGTTTAACCGACTAAGCCACCCAGGCGCCCCATGAATTTTATTTCTAACTAATAGCAGTATATAAATTAGCCACAAAAATCACAAAAATTTGAAAGAAAACTTTGTGTGATACTGATAAATTTAGAGTTGCTTTTAAACTCTAATTTGAATTTTATATTAATAATACTAATTAACATGGGCTTTCAAATTAACTTAACTTGGGACAGATGTAGTTTTCAAGCTGATAGAAGTACTCCAAGGTCAAATTAATTCTTCTAAAAACTTTTTAAAAGTTGTCAAAGGAGATACAATTGTGCAAGAAAAAGGATCTATTGGTAGTCAATTCAGTTACCAAACAACTTTGAAATATTTTTGGAACACCCTGGATATGTGAAACTACTCTTTTAAGAATAAATTTTATAAAATCAAAACACAGACCAAGTGTGTCTGATAAGAAATTTAGCTTCCAAGTTGACATGCCTTTATAGGAGTAAATTACACATTGGATTTTAAAGACTTAATACAGAACAAGTAAAATATCTGAATAATTTTGTAATACTTGCCTATTGAAATGATAATATGAATATAAAGGATCACTCTCTTTTGAGTATTTATTTATTTTGGAGAGGGAGAGAGAGCATGAGTGGGGGAGCGGAAGAGAAAGAGGGAGACACAGAATCTGAAACCGGCTCCAGGCTCTGGGCTGTCAGCACAGAGGCTGATGCGGGGCTCAAACTCAGACTGAGATCAGGACCTGAGCCGAAGGTGGACCCTTAACTGACTAAGCCATGCAGGTGCCCCTGAATATAATGGATCACTATTAAAGTCACACAGATACTATAAAATTAGCCATTTCTACTAAAATAAAAAGGTTTTCCTGTAAGCCTTGTACCTAACACAGCTGATTATGTTAATTTCAGTCACTCAACATAACTGTCCTTCCATTGTTGCTGCCTGGCCAAGTACTATTCCATGGACCAATCATTGGTGCTTTGCTCTGCTTAGGAGCAAACTTTTATAAGATATTAAAGATGAAAGTAGAATGGAAAATTGAGTTTTGTACAAGAACACTAAAATTCAAGGCAACCAAGATTTTAAATAATAATTTTTTAAAGATGATCACCCAGATAGCCAAGGTACTTGAACAAAATATGAAGACACAAAAATCTGCATTATGAGTAACACTCATCTATGACTAAATATAATATCCTAAAAGCTGATTGGAGGGTTATTCTTCTTCAGCACCTGGTATTGTGATGATTGGTTTGGCTCTAGATATACAACCCAACAATGAAAACCATTATGCCATACCCGTCTCTCTTGCTGATTTTAGGTGTCCAATGTCTGCGTCTTCAAAGTAGTCAGTCCTAAATTGTGTTCCTTTTAGCAAAAGTTGCTACACAGAGTCATGCAGGTGCCAAAAAAGGTGTACTGTTCTAGAAGAAAAACTAACAGGAAAACATTTAACTTTAGTGCAATCTCATTTTTCAAGCTGCTTTTCCACATTTATGCATTTATGCTACTCTAAGTACATTCACAAAAATGAGGCTACATCTACAGTGGTTGTTTAGTGGTAAAGTGTAGCTTCAGTTTAAAAAAATTAATACAATTAAAACATGATTCTAATTTTTGTAAAAGCCTGAAATAGACTTGTGTTCTTCTGTCTGGCAGTTACTGCAGTAACAGCAATGAGCTGTAAATAGATAGTCTATGAATGGTGTAAAGCAGTTCAGACATAGAAGCAACAGTCTTCAAAGTTTTGCTAGCTTTCAAAGATGTATCCCTATGGAAAACATGAGCAAGTTGTCAATTTTTTACTCAAGCCCTATGATAGAAAGTATAACATTGTTTGAAGAGGGGCTAAGATTATTTCAACAAGTGTATTGTAAACCCTAGGGAACTTACCAAAAATGTTTCAAATACAAATAATAAACCAATAAAGGAGATAACATGGACTAATAATAAATGCTCAGTTAAACCCAGAGAAGTTAAAAAAAAAAAAAGAGAGAGATAAAATACAAATAAATATGGTAGCAACATGGTAGATTTTAACCGCTAATCACTTTAGATGCAGATGGTCTAGGTATACTGGTTAAAGACACGGACTATCAAATTAAATTTTAAAAAAGCAAAACTAAACTGTGTATTCTCTACAAAATATTTATGTTAAATTCAGATGCTTAGGTTAAAAAAAAAAGTATAGAGCAAAATACACGAAAAGAAACCTGGTGTATGAAGTTGAGTTAGGAGAGCCTGAATCGCTCAGTTGGTTAAGCGTCTGACTTCGGCTCAGGTCATGACCTCATGGTTAGCGGGTTCAAGGTACGCATCGGGTTCTGTGCTGACAGCTCAGAGCCTAGAGCCTGCTTCCAATTCTGTGTCTCCCTGTCTCTCTGCTTGTACCCTGGTCGCACTTTGACCCTCTCTCTCTCTATCTCTCAAAAATAAATAAACATTTAAAAAAATTACAAAATAAAGTTGGGTCAGAATAAGGAATATCATTATGGATAAAAAGGGAGGTTACATAACGATATGGAGTCAATTCTCCAAGAAGATATAACAATCCTAAATGTCTACATACCTAACAACACAACCTTTAATATATAAGGCAAAAATCTGATAGGCCTGAAAGGAGAAATAAACAATTTTGCAATTATATTTGCAGAATTCAACTGTCCTCTTTTAGTAATTAGTAAAATGAGTAGACGAAAATTAGTAAGGATACAGATAACCTGAAAAATACTATAACTAACTTGACTTAACTGACATGTATAAAGCATTCTACACAACAAGAGCAGAATACATATTTTTCTCCACCATATAAGAAACAATCACCAGGATTCTGGCCCATAGACAAGACCTAAGCCTAAAGGAATAGAATTCATATAAAGTTCTTGAGCCATAACATAACTGAACTAACATCAATAATAAGAACATATGCTAGAAAGTACTATTACCCAAGTACTTGGAAAGTAAATAACACATTTCTAAATAACCTGCAGGTCAAAGAAGAGCAACATTTAAAAATATTTTGAACGAACTGAAAAATGAAAATACAACACAGCAAAATTTGTGAGATACACCTAAACAGCATTTAGAAGAAAATTTTTAGCAATGACTGCTCATGTGAGAAAATAAGAAAGGTAAGAAAAATCAGTTTAACTGAAGTTTTACCTTAAAGGAAATGGGGGGGGAGGGGAAGCAAATTAAACTTAAAATCAGCAGAAAGAAATCAATAAATAAAATCGAAATCAATGAAAAAAAAGAAAGAAAAATAGAGAAAAGGCAATGAAACCAAAAGCTGGTCGTTTATATCATTTCTAAATGTGTAGAATGTAATTAAAAGTGTGTGGGAAAACTTATAACTGCTTAAATACTCACTAATAGGTAGACATGAATGGAAGGACTTTTGTTAAACAACGTCACTTAATTTCGTGAAATCTCAAGCTACATATCCGTAATGACTTGGGAAATCTTTAAAAATGACAACACAGGAGGCTCCTAAGTGCCGCATCTCCCATGAACACCTTGAATGAACAGTTACACAGGGAACATTTCTTGCTGAAAGAAAGCCAGACACTAGCTGAGCAATAACTATACACTGGGCAAGTGAGACTGTGGTACCACATCAAAACCAGTGGGAAAGGCTGAGACACACTCTTGTACAACATCATACAACTGGGAGGGATCCTCAAACTCCCAGCTTCTCCCTAAGGATTACAGGATTTGGACACCACATCTAGGGCCCCAGCTTTTAAGTCCTACATTCAAAGGAGGTGCACCCCCAACACCTAAGTGTGAAAGCCAGTAAGGCTTGCATCCTTGAGACCTACAGGACCATAGCAAATAAGGGAGCAGTATGAGTAGGTGTGAGCATTTGCCACATCAATTACCCTGGTGCTCAGCACAGAGGCAGTAGGCAAGAAATGCCCATCTCGCAGTCTTTCCCTAACAAAGATCTATTTGTGTATTTCAAGAGCTGCTGCCTGAGGGTCAGGCTTCTAACGTAGCACACATTTAGGGGCTGACTACCATCATCCCCAGAGATCATGGAAGCCGATGGACACTTCCTCTACCCTCTCTCTCTAGCCCACTCCAAGCTGTCAGTGTCTCCCTGGAGGGAACTAGCACACACACCTAGCACCCCAGATTTTGTGGCTGCCTCTTGAGTGACAGGCCCCTGGATTGCTTGTCTCTGATAGCAAATGGGGCTCCATTAAAAAATCCCACAGGACTGTAGCAAGCAAAGAAGTTCTTAATGGGGTCAAGAGAAGTCCTCTCTTCCCCTACACACATAGGCCGAGTGCAGAGGAAGCAAAAATGCCACCTACCGGATTCTCCCTGGAAGGGGCTTAAATACATACTTTCCCAGCTACTGCCTGATGGTCTGCCTTGCATCTGGGCACTGACTGCTCTTTCTCTTTGGGACACTGATGGAGTGGGCATGGTTTCAACGACCGGGAGCCACTAAGAACAAATTAGGTGGTTGGGTAATCACAAAAGATGTTCATGAGTATAGGCTAGGATAATTGATAACTTTCATCTCCTATAATGAGACCACTCTGTCAAGACTAGGAGAGGTAGCTATTATATCTAATGCACAGAAACCAATAGAGAGAGTCAAGGAAAATGCAGAAACACAGGAATATGTTCTAAACCAAAGAATGAGATAAAACTCCAGAAATAGATCTTAATAAAATGGGGCTAAGTACTTAGCCTGATAGAGCATTCAAATTAACAATCATAAAGTTGCTCCCCATGATCAGGAGAACAATGCAGGAACAAAGCGAGCATTTCAATGAAGAGATAGAAAATATTAAAAAGTATCAAGCAGAAATCACAGAACAGAAGAATAAAATAACTGAACTCTGACTTCAGTAGAGATTTCAATAGCAGGCTAGATCAAGTGGAATAAAAGATTCGTCTTCACTAATCTAAGGGCAGTAGGATTCATCTACTCAGAGAAGCAAAAACAGAAAAAAAGAATGAAAAAGATTGAAGATTGTTTAAGGATTTATGGGACTCTAACAAGTAGACCAATACACACATTATACAGGTCCCAGGAGAAGAAAGAGAGAAATAGGTAGAAAACTTATGAAAATAATAATTATAATAATAGTAATAATAACAGCTATAAATTTACCTAATTTAGGGAAAGAAACAGGCATTTAGATCCAGAAGCCAATAACGTTCCAAAAGAGATGAATCCCGAAAGACCCACACCAAAGCACATTATAATCAAACTGGCAGGAGTTGAAGACAAGGAGAGAATCTTAAAACAGTAAGAAAAAATGTCTTGTTATCCACTATGGAACCTTTATAAGACTATCAGCAAATTTTCAGCAGAGACTTTGCATGTCAGAGGGAGTGGCATGATTTATATATATATTCAAAGAGCAGAAAGAAAGAAAGAAAGAAAGAAAGAAAGAAAGAAAGAAAGAAAGAAAGAAAGGAAGGAAGGAAGGAAGGAAGGAAGGAAGGAAGGAAGGAAGAAAGAAAGAAAGCCGACCAACCAAGAATATTCAATGCAGCAAAGTTGTCTTTCAAGATTGAAGGGAAGATAGTTTTCCAGACAAACGAAAGCTGAAGGAGTTTATCACCGCCAAATGGGTCTTGTAATAAACATTAAAGGGGCTTCTTCGCAGTGAGATGAAATGATGACAATAAGTAACAGGAAATCATATGAAACTATAAAACCGACTGATAAAGCAAATATGTAGTTAAATGCAGAATTCTTTAATGTTTCGTGGTCATGGGTAAATCTTGAGATTTCTTCATAAAGTTAGTAAAGAGCAATTATGAAATGTAAGGTAGGACAGGAGAATCAGTTTGACCGCAAAGGCGTTTACACATATATTAGTGAAAAGTGCTTTCCGCAGTTGAGAATGTGGAAAACAGCTTCCTTAAAATTATAACTACCATTTAGAAAACCTGCGTTTACTTACACGTGTCCAGTTTGACAACTGCTTTCCTACCCAGTGCTTCAACTCCTTTTGCAATAACCAACCCCCACCCATTGTGCTCATCCAGGTTTAGCAGGCTTCCTCAGTTGAGAGAGCTACTTCCTGACGATATGTGTTCCATTTTTAGATGTATTCACTTAAAATCATTCCTTAAATATATTTTCTGAGTTAAGCCAGAATCTATTTTCTCATAGTTTCATCAATTGATTTTGGTATACTGATATATCCAACTATGTGTCTCTCTTAAGGTCTTTCCCATATTTGAAGATAGTTTTCATGTTTTCCTGCAGTTTTCTCCAGGTTAGAAATCTCTATCCCTCTTACCTATTAAAATAAGTTAATTTGAAGTTTGTTTACCATTGTGGAAACCTTTCTTTGGAATGATAGCAGTTTCTGAATGATTCTCTTAAAATCTGGGATCCAGCACTGAACACGGTTTTCTAAATGTGATCTGGCTAGTCTAAATTTTGTGGGACTATCATGTGTCTTGCTCTGCACGTTATAATTCACTGATATTTATTTTTTGCCTTGACAGCTTTATTATATATATTTTTTAAATATTTTTATTTATTTCTAGGAGAGAGAGAGAGAGAGACAGCGTGAGCAGGGGAGGGTCAGAGAGAGAGGGAGTCACAGACTGAAACAGGCTCCAGGCTCTGAGCTGGCAATCAGCACAGAGACTGACGCGGGGCTTGAACCCACGAACCGCGAGATCATGACCTAAGCGAAAGTCGGACGCTTAACCGACTAAGCCACCCAGGCGCCCCTTGACAGCTTTATCATAGTAACTCCTCATGAGCTTAAAGCCAAGTAAAATTCTAAGCCTTCTTTCCTTGATTCTGTAAAATTGCTTTATAGATACTTTGAATAATCTTGTCCAATTTTTTTTTGGCATTGAAATCTCTTAAATTCCTGGTCTTAAATAACCCTATGAGGTTATCTTGATTTTAGGCCATCTAAAAACTGTTAGATATGCTATTAATGATTACCCAAGTTATCAATAACACAGTTAAGAGAGAGCAGATGGAGGTGTGCATCACACCAGTAGATGTCCTTTTCTGACTGGAATGATATTTTTATATTATTACAGTCATATTATACCATAAAAAAACACTCTCTGAGAAAGTATCTTCAACCCTGAAATTGCCCCCACAGAATTACCATTCAGACTGTCTTAGTTTAAGCATTATCCTTGAAAGACTTGTATACCTTCCAGGCAAACAGTTAGTGACCTCTGTTTCTGAGAATTCTACCTATGATTATAGTTGCCAAGGATACTGTATTGACTATGACAACATTTCTCTTGGTGCTTAAATTCTAATAAGTAAGCAATAAATACGTGAGTAAACAAGCCAGATAATTTCTAAAAGTGTTAAGTGATGTGAAGAAAATGAAACAGTTCAGTGAAATAGCCACAAGGAGGTTGTTTTAAGTCAAATGGGTAGAAAAGGCCTCTTTTAGGTGACCTTTAAGTGGGATTTATTTATTTAATTGTTTACTTTTGAGAGAGAGAGAGGCAGAGCACAGGCAGAGAAGGGGCAGAGAGAGAGAGGGAGACACAGAATCCGAAGCAGACTACAGGCTCCGAGCTGTCAGCACAGAGCCAGTTGTGGTGCTTGAACCCACAAACTGTGAGATCATGACCTGAGTCAAAGTCAGACGCTTAACTGACTGAGCCACCCCGATGCCCCTTAAGCGGGATTTAAGTGAGCATAAGGAAATATCAGGAATAGGAAGAAGATAAAAGGTCAAGGTGACCAGGAAGACTAAATGTAAACACATCTTTTCTACCTATTTTGCAATCCTATTTTCTTTAGTCATTCCCATATTTCCCAGAAAGACGTCCTAGTAACAATAGCCAACCATGGACCCACAATCCTACAGTTATAGCTCTGGGCTAATATAACCCATTCTGGAGGGTACGAGTTGGGGCTAAGGCTAGCCCCCTCCTTGAAGACAAAGGTAATGAGAAATCACAAGCCATCATGGCTACCTCTGTTCAATGGTCATAATCCCCAATTCTCTATAACTTTCTAAACAACATATTGTTGATCATAGCAGAAAAGAAAAAGAGAATGAAGTGATGCAAATTCACAACTCCTGGAAACACAAGTCAAAGAAGTATGCTCTGTACTCAAGAATTCCATAAGCAAAGGTCTACCACTTTCACAGATATGTGGAAAATCTGAGGATGTATTCAGGGAACAGAAAATAATTCAATTTAGCTATAGTACAGGATATATGAAGATTACAAAGATAAGATATAAATACAGGTTGGGGAAATATCACCGAACACTATGCCAAGCAGTTGACCTTAGTTCTGTATGAAACTGAGAGCTATGGAGAGTTGTTTGAAGATGGTAGTGACGGATCTAGAAGCTTAGTGCAGAACACAGGTTAGGCACATGGAGACCGCTCAATAATCCAGCTAAGAAGTAATGGTTGCTTGGGGCACCTGGGTCATTCAGTGGGTTAGGTGTCTGATTCTTGGTTTCAGCTCAAGTCATGATCTTGCAGCTTCATGAGTTTGAGCCTCGCATTGGGCTCTGTGCTGGCAGTTTAGAGCCTGCTTTGAATTCTCTTTCTCCTTCTTTCTCTGCCCCTCCCTCACTCACACTGTTTCTGTCTCAAAATAAATAAACTTTAAAAAAAGAAAAAGAAATTCTTTAAAAAAAAAAAGAACTAATGGTTGCTTGAATTTAAGTAATGCATTAACCTGTTGGTGTTTTCTTTCTCTTTCTTTCCTTCTTTCTTTCGTTTTTTTTAAATTTATTTTTACTTTTTTTTATTTTAGAGAGACAGAGTTCAAGCAGGGGAAAGAGACAGAGGGAGAGAGAATGAATCTAAGCTGGCGCCACACCCAGTGCGGAGCCCAATGCGGGGCTCGATTCCATGACGCTGGGATCATGACCTGAGCTGAAATCGAGAGTCAGATGCTCAAATGATTGAGACAGCCAGGTGCCCCAGCGATTACTTTTCAAAGTGCTAAATGGCCACAGATAACAAGAATGCAGTAAAACAGGCGATTTAATCCATTTCTGGTATTTCTGATGGAAGTTGGATTTTTCTGATGCACAATGGTATGGGGTTGGATTTAAGAGACCAAGGGGAACAGGTCAAAAAGACCAGAGGACTAATAGTTAACAAGAGTGAGAGAAGAGAAGCTACTGAAGATAACCAGGAGGTCGTAGGCCCCATCATGCAAGAAATGAGGAGTGCAGGAGGAGATGGCGGGAATGGGGGCAGCAGAGTCAAAAAAGCCACGACAAACTGCCCTCGCCTCATCCACGAGGCACCATGGAACCGTGGACAAACTCATTTTAACTCGGTGTGTATATTTACATTACGCCGGTGGGGGAGAGCCCTTGTCATAGTTTATTTCAAATATCCTTTCCAGACAATTCTGAGATTTTAGAATGGAGTTGCAAAAATCTGACTGTAAACAACTTTAAGTTAGGATTGATGAATTTATTGTCTACCATATCAGCTTTACTTGGTTTCTAGCAAATACATACATATATGCATCTATAAACAAGTATATGGCTTGTATAAAACATTTGAAATTAATAGAAAAATATAAACACAATTGCCTCCTCTCCTATTTCTCTAATAATTGCCTATGTACTTGCCTCTGTGTATGTTTACCATACTCTGAGATTCTACTAGTTTTGTAGCAGTTTTTCATCATTATGAGTAATTTTCCATATATCCGTAAACATTTAAAGCCATATTTCCTGAGTAGCTTTATTAATGTGTTCAGATAGCCATAATCTAATCAGTCAAATCCCATTGATTGTATACTTGAATGTTTCTAATAACATTGAGGTAAACACAGATCTACATAAATCTTAATATATATCTATATACTACTTTCCTAACATAAATGTCTAGACCTGGTATGTCTCATTTAAAGGGCACAGTTTTAGTGCTGACAGCTCAGAGCCTGGAGCGTGCTTCAGATTCTGTGTCTCCCTCTCGCTGTCTCTCCGCAACTCAGGTCTCTGTCTCTCCCTTTCTCTCTCAAAAGTAAATAAACATTAAGAAAAATTAAAGGACACAGTTTTACGGCTTTTGACATATTATCAAACTATACTCCGGTAAACTTGGCCATTGCACTTCCATCATTAATGCATTAAAGTGCGTTTTGCTACACTCCTGCCAAATGTAGGCATTAGCATTTTAAAAAGCAATTCTCAAAAAATGAAAAATAATATTGCATTTTTGGGGTTTTATTTTTGGTATTGCATTTTAAGTTTTATTTGAATATAGGAAAGTTAAACTTTCTTACCGGCTTACTGGACTTCTGCGATTTCTTTCTATTCAAGAATTGAATCTGTGAACATTTTCCTTCTGGACTTTGTCACTTAATTGTGTCTTTAAGATTTTATATAAGGATATTTAGCTTTCCTTTTTTATACCTGCCCCCAAATTTGCTTATTTGTATTTTGTCTTGTGCATTTTGAACATACAAGTTGTAAATAATTCTATATTAATGTTTTCCTGTTGAGCTGCATCTTTTATTTTTATGTATATCTTCTTACAAACTGTGTACGTTCATCTATATTTTCATCTAGCTCGTTTTTTATCAGATGTATGTATTGATCTATCACCAATATGATATACGGTAATTTTTATGACGTGGACATACAGTAAAACTTTAAAATTTTCAATGTTTTCATTGCAGTTGACCACCATCGTCAACTTTCTTATCGCTTCTCATAGCTAGTCAGTTTCTTTAGTTTCCAGGTGATAATTTATCCACAATCTAGTGTACCTTAACTCTTTTTTTCTTTAATAGTTGATAGTTCTCGTTGCTTTTTGTTGTTTCATTGAGAATTTCCAGGACAATGTTGGGGGGAAACAGATCAGAGACAAAGGCATGAACCCTCGCCTAGTTCATCTTCTTGTATCCCTCAGAGTATTTGGAATGTGTTCCGACATAAAATCACTTACTGAAGAGCTGAGTCATCTTAACGGTTTCTGGTGAATCACACATCTGTAATCGTCACAGATCTGACCCGAAGACACTAGGGTCCCCATTTCCCAGATGCAGAAACTGAGGCTCCATCTGCAGGTAACACACAGACCCCGGGGCCATTCTTAGAAGAACCGCCCCTGGATTCCGACATCCCTCCGGACACCGCTGGTGCAGTCGCCCCTGCGCAGCGCCGGACCGCACGCAGCGTCACGCCGGCAGGGCGCGCACGGGCGCGGGGGGCTCGGCTGCAGCCGGGGGCAGGTGGGGCCCCGCGCGCCGTCCCGCATCACCGACCGCCCCGCTCCCCGCTGCTCTAGGCCGGGGGCGGCCGGGGTCCCCGGAGCGCCGGCTCCCGCCCCCTCCCGGCTCGCCTCGCGTCTGCCCCCTGCAGGCCGGCCGCGGGGCTGCTCGCGGGCGGGGCGAGCCCGGAGCGCGAGCCCCACAGCGGGGTGCGGCCATGGCGCGGGTGCTCATCGTGGGCGCCGGGCTGACGGGCAGCCTGTGCGCGGCGCTGCTGAGGAAGGAGACGCCCCGGCCTGTGCACCTCGCGGTGTGGGACGAGGCCGGGGACTCAGGTGGGTTGTCCGGCGACCGAAACCGGGGCAAGGAAGCCGCCGCCGGCCGGGGCTCCCGAGGCGGTGACCGGCCCCATGGGCAAGTCCGTGAGAAAATCCAGTCACTGTCGCGGCCGGCAAGTCCCGGCAGCGGCATGCGCAGTGCGCGCCCGGTCACGTGACTGGAACCTCCGAGCACCCCACCCCCACCCCGCCCCCAGCCCAGGGCCCGACGGAGGTGGGGGGGGGGGCGGGGAGCTGCGATCCTGGTGTGCGGGGCGAGGAGCCGGAGGAGCCCCGGGCAGGAGGAGCGAGGGGCGAAGCGGGAGGATGGGGAGGAGGGAAGGGGGCGCGAGGAGCGGGAGGAGCCCCGGGCGGGAGAAAGGGAGGAGCCTGGAGGAGCCCAGGCAGTTTGCAAAGCTTGGGCCTCTGGCAGGGGCCAGTACCCTGCCTGTGCCTTCGCGACCTTCTCCACGTTTCCAGGATCGCAAAGTGCCCGTTGACCAGGACTTGACGAAGATCTGGTTTACAGAATCCTTGTTTTCTCATGCATCCTGAGCGCAGGAGTGAGAGCATTCCCTGCCTGATTCATTCTGACATGTCATTCCTTGTGTCGTTTTACTTTCTCCATTCATCCATTCCTTTTATTTAAATACAGGCACCAAACTGAACAACGCCTGCTGCACTCTTCTTGTGCCCTCTTTGAAAAAAGACCTCACGGTGACCATATTGCCTCTGTGAACTGTTTCCTGACCATGGGAGAGTGCAGAGCCCCAAACTAAAACTATAACAAAAACAAACACAAAAAAGGGCTTTTAAAAATACAGCCATAATCTCTTCGGCCTAACCTGAGGTGAACAGCATGCATTGTAGGAGGTTCATTCTGATACACTGACGTGTCCTGTGGGTTCATTTAAGGGGGAAGAATGGCTACAGCCAGGAGTCCTTGCGATCCGCAGAGCACCCTTGACTTGGGAGCACAGTACATCACCCGCACTCCCCATTATGCTAAAAAACACCAGAGGTGAGTCCGTTGAAAGGAGTGGAATCATTCTTACTGACTGTATGATGTCAAATTTTTGAAATCCTCCATTTTTAACTCTGCATCTTGTAATATAGTGAGGGCGTTACAATATGATTGCTGTCGGTGGTGGTAGCCCTAAAGAGGTGAACCTGAGTGAAGTGGGCAAGGGGATACAGGCCACCTGGGGTTGTTGAGAAGATCAGATGACACTGCGGGGGTGGTGGGGGGGGGAGGCTCAGGAAACAGCGTGGCCCAGTCAGTGTTGAGGAAGAGGCTGGCTGGCTGTGATGGAAGACAGTCTTCACCAAATTCAAAATTGGTGCCCTGCTTGCCTTTCTGTTTAACTTTTTCACTGACTTTAATTTTGAAATATGCACAAAATGGGCCTTCTGCTAATGTCAGCAAAAGATTTATGGGTTGTCAAAAGGTTTCTGTTCTTCGCTTGAATTATATTTTATGAATTTTTTTCGTAAGCTCTGTGCCCAGCATGGGGCTTGAACTCACAACGACTGAGCCAGCCAGGTGCGCCCTGAAGTACGTTATAGTAACAGAAAACATATATTGAGTTGTTCATATCAAGATTTCCAATTATTATTTAGAATGTTGATCTCTAAGAATTCTTGGATGAGAATGTATAGTATTTTTAAGCTAATTATGGTATGTAATTATATATATTGATTTATTTCAGTTTTTATGATGAGCTGTTAGCTCATGGCATTTTGAAGCCTCTGACCTCTCCAATTGAAGGGATGGTGATGAAAGAAGGAGACTGTAACTTTGTGGCACCTCAAGGACTTTCTTCAATTATTAAGCATTACCTGAAAGAATCAGGTGCGGATAAGGTTTTCTCTGCCTTCTTTTAAAGTTAGCATTTACAAATAAAAGTTGAATATATAATTAAATATTAATACTATACAGAAAGTTATAAAATAGATGTTCTCCTATTTACCAATCAATGGCTACTTTTCTTTTCCTGAAGTAATCCTTAATAATAGTTTTCAATGTATGCTTCCAGAAAAATGTTAACGCATCTGTTGATTTTACATGACTATCTTTATATATTTATTCATGTGTGTTTATATTTATTCTTTTTAAGATCTGCACACAGGATTATTTACAGAAACCATTCTACATGTTGTTTGGTCTGTTTATAATAAATCAACCACCTCCCCACCCTCAAGATATTCCAGAGCTACTCTACAGTCTGGAATCAGTTAAGTTTACAAGCCCAGAGTCTGTTGGGTGAATCAGTAGTCTCTTAGGTTGGGCCAGACTTCCAGGGAAGTTATCTGCATGGGATTCGTCTAATCATGAATGCTTTAGGGTGGATTCAAACCTCTAAAGCCAGTATTGAACTAGAACAATTTCCCAGAACACTGGCCCGAGTGACGGAGATTCTGATTCAGTAGATCTGGGTTAGGTCTCAGAATGTACATTTCTAACAAGTTCCGAGTTGGTGCTGGTGTGGGTCCAGGGTCCACACGTACAGAACCACTGACACACACCCTGAAGAACATTTTGGGACCACTGGGACACACATCTGGGATATCTGGCTGGGTCTGGAGAATTTCTGGGTCAGTGGTTGTCAGTTCCCTCAAACACGCACACCTACTCACCACCACCAGTAAGCACGCGATGCTCTTTTCAAAGGGAATGTCACGTGAAAACACAACAGAGTAAAACATAAAATTACTTGACTCACTTGAGTTCCACATCGGGGCCAGGAATAGAGTGAGGCAAGGCAGGTGACCTGGTGGGGGCGAGATGTCCTAAATAAACAGAAGCAAGCTAAGTGGAGCCCCTCAGGCAGGAGTGGGGATGTGTGTCCGAGTGGAAAGCTCCAGTCGCCTGCAACTTCCCCAGGCGGGGGGCTTAGAGAAACCCTGAGGCAGGCTGGAGGCAGTCTACAAGCCCCTCCTCTAATCTGTGAAGGAATGATGCTAATTGCCTCGAAGAGATTGACCCCTGGGCCTAGTTAGCCCTTGTTCCCTGAGACATATTTGCATTTGATTGAAAAACTGGGAGTGCCTGCAATGTTGCAGCAATGCTCAGGGGACCGTGGAGGGCGCCAGCCCTGACCTGGAAGAGAGGGTATATTTGGATAGATCAGACATGCTTAAAACACTTAGGTATTTTGAATCAGTGTCAGAGTGAATGGTGAAGGCACTGATGGTGGAGGGACCTCACACATGGGGGGGGGGTCACACTGAGCTGGAGCAGCCACAGGAGGGACCCTCAGGGCCCAGGTTGGTCGCAAGCTGGTATTTGAGTGGCTGGAAAGGTGAGGAGTCGCAGGTGACGATGGGCAGGATCTTTAGGTGCGCTTTTCTGTCATGTTCTTTTTCCATTTCTTTTCTGTTCCTGAGGCTGCATTAAAAGTGGATTTGTTTTGGGGCTCCTGGGTGGCTTAGTCGGTTAAGCGTCCGACTTTCGCTTGGGTCACGATCTCGCGGTTCGTGGGTTCGGGCCCCGCGTCGGGCTCTGTGCTGATTGCCGGCTCAGAGCCTGGAGCCTGTTTCAGTCTGTGACTCCCTCTCTCTCTGACCCTCCCCTGCTCACGCTGTCTCTATCTCTCTCCTAGAAATAAATAAAACATTAAAAATAAATAAATAAATAAATGGTATATTTAAAAAAAAAAAGTGGATTTGTTTTGTGGGAGCCTGGGTGGCTCAGTCTGTTAAACATCCTGCTTTCAATTCCAACTCAAGTCATGGTCTCACGGTTCATGAAATTGAGCCCCTCAGCCTCTTAGTACAGAGCCTTCTTGAGATTCTCTCCGTCTCTGTACCTCTCCCACACTCATGCTCTGCCTGTATCTCTCAAAATAAATAAATAATAATAAAGAAAAGTAGGGGCGCCTGGATGGCTCAGTCGGTCAAGTGTCCAGCTTTGGCTCATTATCTCGCTTGTGGGTTTGAGCCCCACATTGGGCTCTGTGCTGTGTGGAATCTGTTTGGGATTCTCTCCCTTTGCCCCTCCCTCGCATATACACTCTCTCTACTTAGATAAATAAGCTTAAAGAAATTTTAAAAAAAGATGGAGTTGTTTTGAAATCAAAGTTTTCTGAAAATTGAAATGTAAGGTCCCAAGGAGGCTTATTGATCCAATAATATTTTCTCATGTTTTGGTTTGTAGGTCATGTTTCATTCTCTTCAACAGGTGGTGATTAAAGAGTATGTGCTGAGCACTATACTGTATATGCGATGTGGTATTCCTGGAAACGAAACAGGCATAATTCGTTGCTCATGGGCTCACAGATTAATAGGGAAGAAAATAATAATCAAATAAGTACGCAAATAATTATTAAAATACCTTGGTGATAAATGCAAAGAAGGAAAATGTGATAACTGGCCATCCTAGACTGTATTTCTCTTAGTTCCGATTCTTCTTCTTTTTTTTAATGTTTTATTTATTTCTGAGAGAGAGAAAGGGAGAGAGGGAGAGAGAGCGTGAGCAGGGGAGGGTCAGAGAGAGGGGGAAATACAGAATCTGAAACAGGCTCCAGGCTCTGAGCTGGCTGTCAGCACAGAGCCCGATGCGGGCTCGAACCCACAAACCGTGAGATCATGACCTGAGCCGAAGTCGGACGGTTAACCGACTGAGCCACCCAGGTGCTTCCCGATTCTTCTTAATAAGGGTAATCGATCCACCAATTAATAAAAGACAGCAGTGATTATTATTATTGATTGTAGCAGAAGTTCCCCCCTCCCAGAGCAGCTATTGATCTAAAGGTCCCAGAGTGCCAGAAGGAGAGGACGTTCTACTGAATGAGAAAGACAGTGAACCCCTGGGGCTGTGGACGACAAACTGCACTGTGTCCTTTACCTGAATGGAGTCAGTTCCTGACTCTTCTTCTCTGTGTCCCCGTTCATATGGAAATCCTGAACATGCGGACTTGACTTCGCTTTCGGAACAGGTGCTGACGTCCACTTCCAACGCTGTGTGACCCAGATCGACCTGAGAAATGACAAGTGGGAGGTCTCCAGGGAAACGGGTCCTCCTGAGCAGTTTGACGTTGTTGTCCTCACGATGCCCGTCCCGCAGATTCTGCAGCTTCGAGGGGACATCGCGAACTGTGAGTCCCAGCCTGCTCCGTTGGCCTCCAGGAATGGGGTTTCCCTCACGGGGCGTGAATTCAGCTAAACTGGCTTAGCAAAGGGTATGTTATGGATTCTGTTGCTTTGCACGTTTTACAAACTGATACCATGGCCTTGCTCGTGACATTGGTCTAGGTCAAACTGACACCAGGAGAGTTTTGGGCTGAACATTTTTCTTACTGCCTGTGCCTTGAAGAAGTAAGTATTTTTGACGGACAGGCATGCAATTTGGCCTAAATGAAGAGCAGTCTCTTTGTGGCCATCCTGGGGGAAAGGACGGTTCTGATGAGTCAGGAATTGATGGTGTCAGCCCTCTGGCCAGCCTCATCTTAGATGGCTCCTGGGTGTGCTCAGAACTTGTCCCTTCACCTTGTACTTACCTGGCTTCTCCCTCCTTTTTTTAAAACAGCTTTTTAAAGGTGTTTTTCACATACCATGTGAGGTGTAATTCACACACAATACAGTTCATCGATTTAAAGTGTACAATTCAGTAGTGTTTGGTATGCTCCCCAGTATATGCGACCGTGACCCCATTTTCATACCCTTGGAAAGAAACCCCACCTCCTAAAGCAGTCACTCCTTTCACTCTGTCTCCATCTCCGTCCCAGCCCCAAGCAAATAATCTACTTTGAGTCTCTAGAATTCTCTGTTACCTGGATTCTTTTGCTTTGCTTCCATGTGTGCCAGGTTTCCCTGATTGTCGCCCTGTCTTCCGTCATGTCTGACTAGACCTGACTCATCAGAGCTGTTGACTTCTAGAAGTTCCCTCATCTTGCCTTGCAGCCTGAGGGTTATAGTGGTGGTGGGTAGGGCTTCAGGGCCGTGGGATTGTGGTGGATATGGTCATACCTGGAGCTTTTGGCTTTCTCGTAGGACCAAAGTTGACATTGGATTTAATGGCAGAATTGCCTTTTATATCCCCATTAGAATGAAAACTGGTAATAAATAGGATTTATAGATCTTAGATATAGAGCTGTAATGGGCATTGTTCTCTGAGGAAGAACATAGCTGCTTGTTACACCTTGAAAGCTATGTGTTTTTCCTTGAGTATCAGGTCCGCAACGTGGGAACACTGTAGCTCCTTTTCTAGCACAGTCTGGGATGACGGCATAGAAGGGACTGGAATGTTTACCAGATAGCTAAGGACGCAAAACTAATTTTGAGGATCTCCTTTACGAGTCTACTTCTGCTCTGTTGTTCTGCTGTCACTTTAAAGTAGATGACTTATTGCCATGGAGTCTGGCAGGTGGGTTGATTTGGAGACTGGTAAATGACATACTGTAACGCTTAACCTGAAACAGCCATTTGTCATTGCGTTTGGTTGTACCGTAAACTGCATCTTCCAGTTTTTAAAAGTCACCTATTTTTGTGTATGAGGGGAGATCCTTCAACGTTGCATTTTGAAAGTAGTTCTCCGTATTTGTGTACTTGGTGACATATAAACATAATGTCATGGCATGGACTAACTCGTTAGGTAGATATTTGAGCATCTGCTAATTAGTCATTTTATTTAGATCTCCTGTATCCTTATTTTTTTGAATATTTGAACTGTGTGGGGTTGAGAGATACCTTAAATCTACTATTATTTTATTACTTTCTGTCTCTCCTGGGGCAATTGCTCTTAATTCTTTTCTTGCAATTTTTGCTTTGTGATCTTTTGGTACTGTATTATTTGATTCATAATGTGTCTTTATTACAATGATACTGTCTAACTTAAAAAGGTCTCTTTAGTCTCATTTTAATTTTAGTTTGCTTTCACATCAATCTTGATCGATAAATGAGATGCTCATTCTTTTATTTTTGTGATGATTCAACATTTTTACTTCTGACCTTTCAAAGATACTTTACTTCAGATGCACCTCTTTTGTATTTGTTCATCTTTGAGTCCAGTAATTTCAGAAGGATAATACTTCTTGTTCATTATTTATGGGGTGTGTTGTCCATTTTTGACTTGAAGACAGCTTTTTTCTTATTTTCATCTGTTTCCTCCTGATACTATACTTACTTTGAGATTTTTTTCTGTTCCTTTGATGAGGATCTCACAGTGCCTCAAAAACTACAATGTGCCTCCTTTCCATATCTGCCATTTTGTCTCAACTCACTTCAACTTCGGTCTTGGCACTTCTTCCTACTTCCTTTTGCTGGCCCTCCCTCCTCATCACCCATGTGATTTTTCAAAGAGGTCATATACTCTTCACTGTTTTCATGTCATTGCCTCATTCCAGCCAAATTTTCCTGAGATGTAGTTTTCATCAGCTCATTTGTTAGGTTCTGTTATGTTCTATCATCTTCCTTAGTTTTTCTGCATGAGTCCCTGTCTAATGATTACCCATTTTTCCATGATGCCATGTCTCTCGACTTTGTGAAGCATAATGTTGTCAAGAACGGCCAGGCATTTCAGTAAAAGTATGTTGCTGGTGATTATAAAGATTGGGTGCTAGTGATCACTAATATAATAAGATTTTTATTAACATGGAAAGATTTCACAATATTTTTAAATTAGAAAAGGTGTATAGATGCATCTATATTTCTTTTCCTTCCACAAAAAATGGTTTGGCAGAAGCATATTAACATTGTATTGCTTGAAGATGATTTTCATTTCCTTTCTTACAATTTTGTGAATAGTCATAACTTTAAAAATAAGGACAGGTTACTTTTACTATAAAAATGATAACAGCACCATTTTAAAAAGTTTTTTTAAACGTTTATTTTATTTGGAGAGAAACAGAGCACAAGTCGGGAAGGGGTAGAGAGAGAGAGAGCGAAACACAGAATCCAAAGCAGGCTCCAGGCTTTGAGCTGTCAGCACCAGAGCCCGATGGAGGGCTCAAACTCATGAGCTGTGAGATCATGACCTGAGCCAAAGTTGGGCGCTCAACAGACTGAGCCACCCAGGCACCCCAATAACGACACCATTTTACAAAATGTTATCAAGCTGCAAAGGGAATAGAACTTTTTTCCTTTTCGTTTTTATTGGAGGCGTACCATATGGTCTGTGGGCTCTTTGTGATGAAAACATTTATGAATGAATGACCTGGTACACTTGACTGAGGGTGAGGGTCTTTGGGTTATGGTTTGGCTCAGTTCAGAATTGGACCCCATGCAAATAATTCTGTGTTCCGTTCACTGTTAAGAAGTAAGCCATCCCAGCAGAATGTGCTAACACTGACCCATTGCTACCTATGGATCTAAAACAAAAAGAGATAAAAAAAATCTGCTTTCTCTTCAAGTTATAAATCTCAACAATGAGCTCAGTATGAGGATCATTAATGTCTTCTCCATGTGTTTTCTGGATAACCTTATGCCCGTTTGATGAGCCATCTTCCCTTCTTGCGAGAAAGACCTTCATCTACAAAGCCACGTGTTGCCATCTAGTGGGCCCTGTGTGCATTGCCACTCACCTCAATAATTTTTAAACTACAGGGGCACCTGGGTGGCTTAGTCGGTTAAGCGTCTGACTTTCGCTTAGGTCATGATCTCGCGGTTCGTGGGTTCGAGCCCCGCGTCGGGCTCTGTGCTGACTGCCAGCTCAGAGCCTGGAGCCCGTTTCAGTCTGTGACTCCCTCTCTCTCTGACCCTCCCCTGCTCACGCTGTCTCTCTCTCTCTCCCAGAAATAAATAAAACATTAAAAAAGAAGAGAATTTTTAAACTACAGAGGACCCTGAGGACCATGGCAATACGGAATACACGTAAACCTGTAACTATAACGTAATTCACGAAACCCCACAGTCGTCACAGGGAAATAAACTTAGGTGTGTGATAACTGATGGACTTTCCCAGAAGTGCATAGCTAGTCCGTCACCCAGCTGGGCGCCATCCTCCGGGCCTAGCGTTCTTGCAAACTGTGAGCAGCTCCCGCCTTTGCCGTCTTCACCTTTCCTCCTCATCCCTGCGTCGTCTTTCTAAATCACGTCTGCCCTTTTGGGTCAGTACAAATACCACGTCTTACGTGACAGACTTCCCTGTTGATTTCACGTGACTCGATTCTCCCCTAACCACTGCTCCCTTTCCCTATGTTGCTTTTTACAGAAGACACAGAACTACATTTTTGGGGGGCGATCACTTCTTACATTTGTTACATTAGCCCAGGTGGGAGAGCAGGGAATCTCCATGGCCCATGTAGAGAGCCTCTTACCACCCTGTGGTCCTGTGACTGTGCTACTGTCTAAGTGTTAATATTACAGGACTACCTCACTTAACTCACAACGATCCAGAGACATCGTTATTATTATTATTTCCATGCTTGGTGGCGATGCTCAGATGTTCTCAGCCCCTTACACACAGCTCTCTGGTACATACTTCGCCTTCGGCTGCCTGCGGTGATAGTCGTACACTTGGCTTCCTTTCTTAAAGGATCCTGGTCTACTCCGGCTTCCTGGGATAAACCACATATTCCCCATGCACGTGCTCATAGAGTCCCCCGTCCCGCCTGGGATACTTTGACACCCGGCCTCTCTTCTCCCTCCTTCGGGACCCAGCCTCAGGCCTGTGAGTTCCCGGCCTTCTCCGACAGCTCAGGAGAAACACCTCAGACGCTGCTCCAGTGCTGCGACTTTCTAGGACCTACCCAGCCCCTGGCAAGGGCTGCCCCGCAGAGGCCCCCTGGGGGCACTGATGGAGGGAGCAGGGCGCGTGACCCCGGCGTGCCCTCATGGTGTGGGCGACTTGGGGCCAGTGCCTCATCCTCTCTGAGCTCTGGCGTCCGCACCGAGGATAAATAACATTACGTGCACGTGGGATCGCAGTGAGGTGAGGCACTTGGAGTACAGAACTTGTATGCAGAGTAAGCACGTGGCTGTTATTAGTACTGCCCGTGACTTTGTGATGTCTGTGGCTTCTTTACCACCAGGGAGGAGGTCTGAGGCGTTCATGTAAGGGTGAGTATGCTTATTGCTGGGGAGTACGCAAAGGTGCGTTTTATTTCCAGGGTTTTATACAAAGGGTACATTACAGACATACTCGTTTTATGCAAGAACATGACCATCTCCTTGAAAACTCTACATTAACTACTTTTTAAGTAACGAGCTGATCATTTCTGTAAGAGGCCTTCATCATTATCTAAGCTTTTTTTATAAGTCTGCAGTGACATTTTTAGGAAAGCCACCTAGGAAGGTACAACCTCACTCTTCCCTGCTTCCTTTTACCCCACACCCCCAAACATTGCCAGAGGGGAGGCAGTAAGTGCCCCGTCCTGCCCTGGATGGCTCCTTCGGTTAAATGTCCAACTTGGCTTAGGTCATGATCTCATGGCTTGTGAGTTCCAGACCCGCCTCTGGCTCTGCTGACAGCTCGGAGCCTGGAGCCTGCTTCGGATTCTGTCTCCCTCGCTATCAGCCCCTTCCCCTGCTCATGCTCTGTCTCTGTCTCTCAAAAATGAATAAACGTTAAAAAAAATTTAAGAAAAGAAAGAAAGACAATGCTAAGCCTCTCTCTCCTAGATTGCAGCGTGGGGAAAGGAGAGTTGCTTTTCCCTAAGTAACTCGTCCTGGTAAATTCTTTAGTTTCTGGTTGCTGTCTGATAGCAGAGATGTGATAAAGCGATGCAAGATCTCAGGAAGGCAGACTGTAGTAACTGAAGGATTGCGTGTACATACGAACATAGGCTGAAAGAAACGCAAGGTCTGCAGTGGAGATTTGTGTACACATCTCATTATAAATTAGGAGAATGTGGAATTGTTTTTCAAATTCTAGAATACAACCACCAAAGAAGGAAAAGCAACCTTGAGGCTTTAAAGCAGATACTCTTAGAGTGAGGATACATGCGCTTTAATTTACTGTGCAGAAGTTTGCCATCTGACGTAATGTTATTTGTTTGAGTCTAAAAGAAATACTTACTTTGTTTATATTTTTTGAATTATAAGACCTGTTCACACAAAACGGAATAGTTTAAAATTTCAGTAAATTCACAGATGGTAGGTTTTTGATGAACTGTTGAAGATCTTGGGGGCACATTTCTAACTCTCTGAAGATGTCGCTTTCTCAGGACTTATCTGCATAGCACCCCTCCCCTCTCCTCACTCCCGTGCCCCAGCGAGCAAGCACTGGCCCACACCGTCTTCTGGCCCACACCCTCTCCAGCCACACAGCCTGGCTTCTGACACCCTTCATGTGTGCCTAAGAATTGCCCAAGATATATTTTAATATTGTCTGTTCTTCCCATTTTAATTAATTAATTACTTTTTTAAAGTTTATTTTGAGGTGGGGGAGAAAAAGAGCGAGCATGAGCGGGGTAAGGGCAGAGAGAGAGAGAGAGAGAGAAAGAGTGAGAGAGAGAGCAGGGGAAGGGCAGAGGGAGAGGGGGAGAGAGAGAATCTCAAGCAAGCTCTTCGCTCAGCATGGAGCCTAACACAGGGTTCGATCCCCCGAACCTGAGATCACGACCTGAGCCGAAATCAAGAGTCAGACACTTAACCGACTGAGCCACCCAGACACCCTCCTCCAACTTTTTTTGGTGGTGTTTTTTTTTCCTCCTATAGTGATACCGATTTCATCAGCATCATGAGATTTATTTTTCGCAGTGAATTGAAATTCCTTATTTACCTATGTTAAGTTCTGTATATACTTACATTTGTTCTTGGATATCCGTTTTGTTCCGTTTATTTATTGTGGTGCCAATGTCATCACTATTTTCTTTATAATAAGTTTGTGGTTTTGAGTCATTTTTAGGGAGTCTGAGCTGTATGTTTGGGATGTAAGCATGAGATAGTTTTCTTCTTCCCTGGAATGGACCTCAAACTTTTCTGTGTGAACTCCATGTCTTTCCACAGAGTAAGGGCCTTAATGTTCATTTGCCACAACTTTCTGGTCCCTTTTGCCTGTTGGACGAGTCTTGCGTTGGTGTTTAAGGCTCAGTCATGGTTATTTTGGCGTCAGTTCAGAGCTCATTCGCTCCAGGCCCAATGTCAGGTAGGCTGACAGGCAGGTCCCAAGGCTGGTGGCTGGGTGGGTTTGGGGGTCTGTTTTTGAATGTCCGCCCGCTCCTCCTTTCAGACTCTGTATTCTGTGGAGGCAATGCTCCCGGGACTGGCTGCTCGTCGATGGTGGGGAGGCGGCCTCGGCCTCCCTGGAGTTCATCCTGTGGTCTGATGCTCAGAGGGCAGATTTCAGCTTCGCGCCGGACCTTCCCAGGGCTGTGTCCCCTGGGTTGGAGGTGGGGTGGCTCTCCCAGGCACCCCCTGGGCAGGGCTGCTCTGCCTCGGCCCTCGGGGGCTCTGCAGTCCAGCAAGTACCTGTTTAGAAAACAAAGCCACTCCTTCTTGGAGCTCCCTCTCCAAGGACTCTTTCTGAACCATCCTGGGGGGCTCCTAGGGAAGGAACCGCCTCCTCCCCGCTCACAGGAGTTGGATGGAAAAAGCTTCTCTCTGGGAACATTGGCATTCCCAAAAAGCCAAGCTTTTGCACTTCACATCCCTCTGACTTTTCTCTTCATGTTGACCGGGGGGCGGGGCTCAGGGTGGTACGGCCAGTTGTTCCTCGGCAGTGTCTCAGAACCCTCTGACGGCAGTGGGCTCAGTCCTTTTCCTGGTGGTCTCTTGCCCTTCAAGTGTCACATCATTAGTGCTTCTTGTTCCCAGCTTCACAGAGAGCCAGGGGGACAGTTCCAAGGCCTGGAAGACAAGAGTGTCCTTACAGCACCCTTGTCTAGTAATAACCATGTGGCCATTGGCAGAGCTGACTCGTTGGTGTCCTTCTACCCAGAGTTAGCCCCCCGTTTGGGCTTCAGATGCAAAGTACAACGACATACTCAAGAATGTCTTCCTGACCCCCACGGCCAGGCCGTTTCTCCTACGTGTTATCCCTGTTTCCTGCGCCTCGTGTTTTTAACACTTATCACAACCGTAAGTAATTAGTGGCTCCATCTGTCAGTGGATGTGTGTCTTCCCTGGCAGAGTGTAAAGTACACAAAGACAGGAACTAGTTCCGACTTAACAATTCCCGATTTCCCAGGATGCCCTGCGAGGGCCTCACCTATGCTCAGTCCTCAGTCTCTGTTTACTGAATGAAGGAATGAACGAATGAATGACACAATCTGAAATACGTCTTGAAGGACAGGCTGAGGGAGATGAAGGACATGCTTTGGAGAGGAAAAACGGCCTTAACAAAAAGCTGGAAATAGAGATGGTTATTTTATATTTTGGGGACTGAAAATAGACTGGGTTGGGGAGAGCAAAGGCTTTGCGGTGGGGAATTTGGGGAGATAAAGCTGGAAATGCAGATTCCGGGCAAAATGTGGGAAGCCTGCATGTGAACAGTGTTGAACAAACAGAGGTCCTCTTTCCCCAGAAATACTGAATCCACCTTTTAAAACCTGACTGAGTACCTTGAGCTGGTAAATAAACTTACGTCATTGGATTGGGAAGAAGACAAGACTTTCAGGACTCGGAGGAATGTTGTTCCAAAGGCTTCCAATCATAACAGATGCGCTCTCCTTGAATACACGCTTAGAACTTCAGTAAACAGAACCGTAAAAATGCATAATCTCGGAATTATGTACTGTGGAATAAAATGATAAGCTCTGCTCCATGAACACCTTCAACCTCCTCCCCACGACTTCCAGGATCTCCCATTATCTTTGATGGAAAAATGGGAACCGATTCATTTTTGCTAAAAGAAATTTAAATTCTTCATTTTTCTTTGACATTTGGGTGAAATGACTTTGAATAAAAGCACAAGAAACAAAGGTCCTTTATTCACCAGGGAACATGCTTCATTGCTTTTTTTCAGCACACCATCCACAGGACAGGAAATAATTGAGTTTCTGGACTTCCTCCGATAGTGGCTGCCTGCATGCTTATGAACTGAGACTTCAATTTTAGAGAAACCAGTTGGTGCTATTACATTCCTTTTATTTGTTATGTTTTGGTCCTCACTTTTTATATCTACCTCATTGGCTTGTCTGTCTCTCTGTCTTTATTATTATTTGCACAGTATCGGAGACTGGAGTTGGTTCCGGTTAATCTTTCCTTCTCTTTCTTCGCGGCCAAGAGGCAACCTTGGCTAATCTCTCCTGCCCTTCAGAAACCCATCCATCTGCAGAAATGGCAGAGACCTGCATCTGTGTTAGAGTCTAGCAGGATCTGACACCACTCTTCCTTGTCCCGGCTGCCCGTTCCATTCCTGGCTGGACGAGGCGGGTTTCCCTGCTGACTTAGTTTGTGTCCCTCTGAGGGATAGATAAGGAGTGACTGGAAGATGACAGTAACCAGTAGCAAAAGCAGTTTGTGAGTATTTGTTATGTCAGACACTTCGCCTTCTCTGTATCATTTACTCTTCACAACTGCCTTGTGAGTTTTTTTATAATATATATTTTAAAAGCTTTTACTTATTTATTTTGAGAGAGCAAGAGAGAGGGTGAGGTGCAGAGAGAGAGACAGAGAGACGGAGAATCCCAAGCAGGCCCCTCACTGCCAGCACAGAACCCAATGTGGGGCTCAAACTCAAGCACCAGATCATGACCTGAGTTGAAATCAAGAGTTGGACACTTAACTAACTGAGCCACCAGGCACCCCTGCCTCGAGAGTATTTTACCTCCACTTTATGGAAGAAGAAAGAGAGACTTCGAGATACTAAGTGAGCCTGTCTGAGGTCACACAGCTCTTGGGTGGCCGATCTGGAATCCAGTCTTCTCCAGGCCCTGGTGACTCAGGCTGTGCACCTTCTTGTCCCTTTTGCCAGCACTGGTCTGTGTGATCTCCCCACGCTTGATGAAAACATGCAATGATGTTAATATTGTGACCTTTGTGCTCTTGTACACATGCTGTCAGTAACAGTGTGATGGTGGAAATGAGGCCACCAGGCTGCTACTCTGACAGAAGAGATCTCTAGCTAATGCTCTTCCTTCAGGATTTGGAACTCTGTTTTCCACTGAGAATTCTTCGAAAACAGAAAGGCTTTAAAAAGAAATGTCAAAACTAGATGTGGGGTGAGATGAAAGAGGAAAGAACCATAATTTATTGAATTGTGACATTATCACCCACTCGGTCACCAAGTGGACGGAACTAAACTTTTTCCCTTGTGGGCTGGGAAAGGTATTTGAAAGAGAAGAAATTTGAGGACTGAGATTTTTAGCTTTCTAGCAGAAATCTCCGAAGATTGGGATAAAATGTGCTAAACACAAAGAAGAAATTATTACCACCTTCAACTACTAATTTTGAAGTAAGGAATTGTAAACATTAAGATCAAAAGAGAAGAAGGGAGGGATAAAGAATACCAGCATTCTGCAGTGGCTACACTTTCTCCCAAACTTGTTTTTCTTTGTCACAAATGGATCTCATTTCAAAAGTCTCTTATTCCATTGTATCAGAATTGTAATACCTGGGTCTGTGCTGACCAAATAGGTGGATCCTCCATTATTCTTCCCAAGCGCTGTTACTAGACTCTGATGTTTTCTCATTCTGACTTGAATGTTTGCTTCTAGCGAAGAATGAGAGAGATAATCTAAAAGAGCATTTTGTGTTTACCAGTGTAGAAGTTTTTGTTGGTTTGAGGAAGCTATTTAAGTGTTGGCCTCTCCTAAAATTTCTTCCATGAAATAATAGCCAAAGAAAACCACTCTAGCCAAAGCAGAGTTTGCTTTCCATTTCTGAGTTGTTAGTCATTTTCTTACTGTATTTTATAGTTTTATTTGCTACAGGCCTATGAGATGATAAGATTTTTTTTTCAAGAACGAAAGTTAAATAAGAGACTCTTAATTCTGGAGAACAAACAGAGGGTTACTGGAGAGGGTTGGGAAGGGGGGTGGGCTAAATGGGTGAGGGGCATTAAGGAATCTATTCCTGAAGTCATTGTTGCACTATATGCTAACTAACTTGGATGTAAATTTAAAAAATAAGTTAAATTTTTAAAAAAAGAAAAAAGAAAGAAAGTTGAAATCCAATTTTATTTTTAAAAAATGGTAGTCATAGTCTTTTATTCAGATGCTGAAATTGGGTTTTTCATTATACAAGTATTTACTAAACGTGCTAGAAACTGGTCTGGACACTTCAGGTACAGCAATGAGCCAAACAACAAAGGCTCCAAGGAACCCTTATTCCTGGAGAAGGAGACATAATATCCTATAATATCTATTCCTGGGAGAGAAGGAGAAAGAAGGCAATATCTAGGCGAGGTGAGAGTAAGTGCTGGGAAAGAAAATGGAGCAGGATAGGGAGACAGAAAGCGATAAGGAGTACTTATGCATTCAGTGTGAACAGCTCCGTGACAACGTGAGTTTGAGCAGCAGAGACTAAGGTGGTGAAAGTGTGAGCCATGAGAATATCTGGAGGGATATTCGCGCAGAAGTAGCGGTTTGTCAGGGAGGCCAGCGTCGCTGCTGTACGGTCACAAGGAGAGGCAGCGGTGGAGGATGAGGGCAGAGAGGAAGCAAGGCCTAGCGGTGTCTGGCTTTGTGCTGTGATAAAGACATGGCTTTTACGGGGCTCCTGGGTGGCTTAGTCGGTTAAGCGTCCGACTTTCGCTTAGGTCATGATCTCACGGTTCGTGGGTTCGAGCCCCGCGTCGGGCTCTGTGCTGACTGCCAGCTCAGAGCCTGGAGCCTGTTTCAGAGTCTGTGACTCCCTCTCTCTCTGACCCTCCCCTGCTCACGCTGTCTCTCTCTCTCTCTCCTAGAAATAAATAAAAAACATTAAAAAAAAAAAAAAAGACATGGCTTTTACTCCATAAGAGATGGAAAGCCACTGAAGGAATGACACGATCTGACTTAGATTAAGGAGGTGTTCTGCTGCTGTGTGGAAGTTAGACTGTCAGAGGACTGAACTGGCAGACAGGCTGATACTATAGGCATGTAGGCCAGAGTGCAGGTGGCTTGGACTGTAGCAGTATTGGTGATGCATCGGAGAGTGGCTGCAATCCAAATGTAGAAGAATCCCTAATTTTTGCATCTGTTCTCTTCCTGATACCAGATCTCAAGGGTTCAGATAGTCAGGGAGAAAATGTCAAGAAAGTGTTGGAAGGAAGAGCAAGTGGTCAGCTGTGCCATATGCTGCCTGTAGTTTCATGTAAGAATTGGTCACTGGAGTTAGGAATATGGCAGGCTAGGTGACACTGATGGTAGTTTACATGGGGTACTGGCAGTGAAAACCAGATTGAAGAAGGCTTGAGGAAAAAAAAAACAGGGGGAGAAGACATTGAGATTGTGGGTTTGGACCAGTGTTTGTCAATCTTTTTTTTTTTTTTTTAATGTTTTTATTTATTTTTGAGAACTAGAGTGAGAGAGAGCATGAGCAGGGGAGGAGCAGAGAGAGATAGAGACACAGAATCTGAAGCAGGCTCCAGGCTCTGAGCTGTCAGCATCGAGCCCGACGCAGGGCTCAAACCCATGAACCGTGAGATCATGACTCATGACCTGAGCCGAGGTCAGACACTTAATCGACTGAGCCACCCAGGCTCCCCTGTCAATCTTTTTTTGATGATCACTTTCCCAAGGAGCTTTTTCAGACGTTTTTTTCTAATTGTTCTTCCCTCACCCCCAATGAAATTCTGATGTCACTGTTATGGTTTATATTTGTTACATATTATATGTATAAAATAATGTATATGTATGCATGTGTATATATACGGATCTACATAAAAAGTAAGAATTTTTCACCCCACAAGAGTCAGTTTTTGCCCATTAAGGGTGATATCACCCCTATTGAGAATGGCCTTGTTTTGTATTTTTAAGAGGGTACATGTTATAACGTGTGTGTGTGCTGATGGAGCGAGTCTTGTAGGAAGAGGGGCTTGCTGGTGGGGCAGTTCTACAACCCAGGGTCTTGAGTAGCAGGTAGAGGAGGGGGCCTTCAATGGCGGCCAGAAGTCCCTCTGATTGAACAGGAGAGGAGACGAGGCAGTGGGGCACAGAGGGCGTGAGGACATGTCTTCGGACGTGAGAGCCTGTGGAAGTCCTTTTCTGGCTGATTTGTTTTCTCAGTGAAACAAGATCATCAGTTGAGATGAAAGAGGGGTGGGATTTTGAAGGATTAAAGGGAGATGACAGGTGTAATATAGTCCTTTGAGGAGAGCGAACTGAGTAAAGCATAGTAGGCTATCCAAGCAGCACTGAGAGCCACCTGAAGTCAGCGGTTATGAGTTAAAAATGAAACCAGTCACAGGCACCTGGGTGGCTCAGTTGGTTGAGGGTCTGACTGTTGGTGTTAGCTCAGGTCGTGATCTCACAGGGTCAAGCCCTGTGCTGGGTTCTGTGCTGACAGTGCAGAGCCTGCTTGGGATTCTCTCTCTCTGCCCCTCTCCTGGTTATGCTCTCTGTCTCTTTTTCTCTCTCTCCCTCACTCTCTCTCCATCTCTAAATGAACAAGTGAACAAATAAACTTAAAACAATTTTCAAGTGAGATCGGTCAATATGTTTTTCTTGTTCTCCCCTAACCACATTAGAGATTTACGTGAGCTAATAAATGAATAAATGAGTGAGTTAATACTGAGTTTATGCTGCATGCTACCTAAGATTTTTTTCATTTTATCACTTACATGTTTTTAATTAGGATGTTTTATACTTGATTTTGTTAAGATTAAGGACTTCAGATAAGAACATAGAATTGCACACCCTTAGTTCAGCTCTTCTGATCAAAGTAAAATAACTAAAATCAACAAGGACTTGGTGCCTCTCCTCTCGTTGCTGCTGCTCCTGGATATGGGAAAGGCATGGAAAACTTACCACTCCTTTTGGGTCTTTTTCCAGATACGTTATTTTCTTTAAAAAGGAAACTAGAAGTATCTGGTAGTTTCTTTGAGGGTGTGGTCATCATTCTCCAGAAACATCTGAAATTCTGAACTGTGCTTATTCATTCATTCACGTGTTCATCGCACAAGGGTCTTCTCAGCTTCTTCTCTGTTATCAGCCCCTAAAGGACAAAACTCCCTATAACACGACTCCTTTCCTGAAGTACATTACTGGCATCTGGGTATTGCACTGCCTTTCACATCCTTTTCTTTAGAGCATGTGAAGATATACTCACACCAATACATTTTGGGGAGCATGGTACATGGGGTACCACATAGAATCTGCATCGATCAAGAGACAATGTTATGAAATTTAGAAATTAAATTCAAACACATTAGTAAATTCAATACATGATATACCAGATCTTAGTTGATTCTCTGCCCTTCTAATAGGTAAACAGGGTGCTCTGAGAGACCGCTTTGTCATGAATGCAGTGGTATGTTTCACAGAATCTTTTTTTAAATTTTTAACATTTTTTAAAATTTAAATTCAAGTTAGTTAACATATAGTGTAATACGGATTCTGGGGAGAGAATTTAGTGATTCATCATTTACATAGGATACCCAGTGCTCATCCCAACAAGCGCCCTCCTTAATGCCTGTCACCCAGCTAGCCCCCCCCAGCACCCCTCAGTTCGTTCTCTGTACTTGGAATCTCTTATATTTTGTCTTCTCTGTTTTATCTGATTTTTCCTTCCCTTCCCCTATGTTTATCTGTTGTGTCTCCTAAGTTCCACATGTGATGTTTCACAGAATCTTAATTAGAAATTATTAATTCTTAAAGAATTACTAATTCTTGGGGCACCCGGGTGGCTCAGTTGGTTGAACATCCGACTTCAGCTCAGGTCGTGATCTCTCAGTTTGCGAGTTCGAGCCCTGCATTGGGCTCTCTACTGTCAAAACAGCCTGCTTCAGATCCCTTAGCCCCTTCTCTCTGCCCCTGCCCCCATTTGCACCCTCTCTCTCTCTCAAATAAATAAACGAATAATAATAAATTTTTATTATTTAAAATAATATTATTTTTATTATACAAAAAATAATAAAATTTTTTAATAAATTAAAAAAAGAATTACTAATTGTTAAGGTTGTTACACTTTGCCTTTCCAAGACCAGTTGGTGCTTCGAAGAGTTAACAGCTTCCTAAGTACGGAATGTGATTCTTCCTTGTATTGAGGCCACGCCACGCGTGGGGCCCATGGACTGCAGGACCCACAGATGAACAGCATGTGGCAGTGTTTAAATATGGTTCAGGAAGCTGGTGCCACAGGCCTAAGGCCATTCAGAACACTTCCCTGCAGTGATTGCAAACGCACTCCGGGATTATATTTTTCTTTTATATTGCTGTGTGTCATGCTTTGTTTGCCAAACAGAATATAGAAGATGAATAGGCAGTATTCTGGCACAATCCTTCATGGATAAATTGTCAGAATGAACTCGATTGCTTCAGAAAAGCATAAACACAATTCAGTTCCTGGATGTGGCGGTCTATATGTCGGCTGTTGCTGTGGGGAATTTGGGTTTGGCCACAGTGATATTTTCTTTGAAAATTCTGTTAGACCAAGATTCTCTTTGTTTTCGTAATTTTTCCACTCCACCCCCCATCAGAACAAGCCATCAAATTACTGCAGATCCACTTGCACAAATGTGGCTGTGCATATCTAACAAGATTGCGAATGCATTCTGCCACGACTTTAGTCCATAGTTATCATTTGAATAAAAGAAAATCTTTTGGCCGTCTCATTTGGCAGAGCATACGACTCTTGATCTCAAGGTTTTGGGTTCGAGCCACATGTTGGACATAGAGCCTACTTAATAAAAACAAACAAAAAAGAAAATTGAGCTTTTGATTCACCTTTACAAGTTTTATGTAGATATTTTCCATGTAGCATATACAATAGAGTGTTTTTAAGCCATCCCAAAATACAGATATGTGTGTGTATGTGTGTGTGTGTGCGAGCACGCGTGTGCGCACGCATGCGTATCCTCTACGTTGTCCTTCACATTTTAAGGGAATGCCAAGACTCGGTGATTGGAATATTTATATTATAATATATGGGTGGAAAAGGGCTATGAACATAGTCATTATTAGACAAGAGATGCATAAAGATGTTTTTAGTCTGTAACTGATGCCCTTCTTCATGAATGTGCTCATGAGTTCCCCACCTTTTCTGTTTACTATCATCCCAAAGACCTTGCTTTGGGAGAATGTGATTCCTTATTACCCACACCACCAGTTGCGTTCCATTAATTATAACCCACATGCATCTGCTGAGTGCTCACTGTATTCCAGGAACTGAGTTCACGTAGGCTAAGGAGCTCTCACCCCTGTTCTTCAGGCGCTCGTAACAGGAAGATCTGTCTTCATTATACTTCTCTTCCAGTCCTTCTGAAATGTGGTTGGGTTTAGAGCAACGTCTGGCCATTCCTTCTGCCTTTCTTCCTAGTCCTGGCTCTGTTGCTTGTGGCCTGTGTGACCTCAGGTACACGATAGAACCTCTCTGACTCCCTGATCTCTCTTCTGAACAGCTGAGATGATACTTCCTACCCCATTAGGGCATTCATTTGGGAAAAGTAAATAAGATAATGTATTGAAGCTCCTGGCACACTGCTGGCACATGATCAGGGGTCAATGACAGAGGCTGCTGCTGTTTCCATTTAACTTGTGTTTGTCACGTGTCAGAAGGGTATGGTTCCCTTTCATTCCCTTGCTGTTTACCAATTCTTCAAGCTCACAGCTAGCTGGGAACTTAAAACTAGAGCAAATAGTTTTCATTGTATAGAGGAGACTAGGGAGATAAAAGTCACCTTCAATGGCCGCTACCTACTAGAAGAGCCAAACTGCTGACACTAAAGCTTGTCATCTTTCTCCTGCCACACATTCTTTCCAAGATCCCTTCTAATTCTAAGCGCTTTAATTTTTTTTTTTTTTGAAAAATGAGTGTATGTTATGATCACAAGCGGTAGAATTTCATTTGGGCACAGGCTCAAACACTCAAGATCCGGATGCCCGACAATGTCATCCACAAACTAGGATGTAGAGGTCTGCGTTTTTATAAATAAGTGGGACCCACGGCCAGACTAGAGTTCCTCAAATAGTTCCCAGTCTTCACCATCTGCATCAGTTGATTTTTCTGTATCAACTGACAGTAGAATTATTTTTAAAAGGGGTGGGGGAAGGGAATGCTTTTCTTCTGTAGACTTTTGGAAATATTTAAAAATTTGTAATAAATGTTTATCACTTTGATTTTTCACAAAAGGGCTGTTTTGACACGTTGACTCTTTTTCATCTAAGTGATAAGGTTTGAAAATCTGTTGTTGTTTTGCAGAGTAGTTCTCCGTCTTCGCCTTGTACTTCTGGGTCCCTGGTAGCCAAAGGACATCAGTCACTAAGAGGTGACACAGTCAAGGAGACAGGCTGCTGACCCACGTGGCTTAATGGCTCAGCCATTGCCTTTTGAGCACAATGGGGCAAAAGTAACCGATTTGAGAAAAAGGAGCTTCTGGGTGTATATTTTCTGCAGAGAAACTGGACAAACCATTGAATTAGAATAATTAGAATTCTATGTAGAATTCTCTGTATCAACATGTAAATGGTTACATTGGACAGATGCCAGTCTATCTGGACTTCATTTTCCTCCTCTGTAAAATGAGACCTTGACGTCTAGGTCTCCAAAGAGCCTTCTAGGTCTAAAATTTAGTCTACAGTCTAATCTGAAATGATTCTGCAAAAAGGCAGTTGTGTGTGTAACCGCTGTTTGAAATGTGAGTTACTTGAACGTGCCTTCACAGGGCAAAGATGTCAGAAAGCGTGTTTATGAGATGTTAAAGAGGGGGAGTGAGAGAGAAATATTTTTTTGTTGTTTACAAACAGCTTGGTTAACAAGTTTGCACCTTTCTTGAATACATTACATTTGGGGGGAGGAAAGAACAAAGCTCACATTCAAACCAAGGCTCAAAACCTTCTTTTAAATAATGATTAGTTTATCTCTTTGATCCACTACATTTGAGTTCCCCAAGTCTTATTCTAGCCCCACCACCTTCCACCAACCAAGGACCATTTCTTGAATGAGTGGATTATTAATTGAATGATGAAATCACCAGTGTACTTGATTACACCTCATGGACGACTACGAGAAAGTAAGACTTCTTCAATTTGTATTCTTTCTAGCCTCAACTATCCCATCACCTACTATCCACATATGGTATACTGAAGGAAGAAAAAAAATCAGTTCCCCAAAAAAGAAAAAATTCTTCCTCTTAGTCTGTTCCTTTACTGAACTCCCATGAAAAGAAAAGCAAACAACTGTATTTTAATTGAATGATTTCTTGAACATTTACAAACATAAATAAATAATCTTTATTTTTTATTTTTTAAATTTTTATTTATTTTTATTTTAAAAAATTTATTTATTTTTGAGAGAGAGACAGAGAGTGAGAGGGGCAGAGAGAGAGAATCCCAAGCAGGCTCCATATCATCAGCACGGAGCAAGACATAGGGCTTGAACTCATAAACTGTGAGATCATGACCGGAGCCAAAACCAAAGTCAGATGCTTAACCGACTGAGCCACCCAGGTGCCGCAGTCTTTATTTTTCAGATATTTTTAAAGTTCATTTTGAGAGAGAGAGAAAGAGAGAGTGTGTGTGTGTGTGTGTGTGTGTACACAGGTGGTAGAGGAGCAGAGAGAGAGGAGAGAGAGAAGGGAGAGGAGAGAGAGCTGTCAGCACAGAGCCCGGCACAGGGAACTATGAGGTCATGACCTAAGCTGAAGTTTGATTCTAAACCGACTGAGTCACCCAGATGCCCCAGTAAGCTGGTTCTTGAAACAACCTGAAGAAATAGGTCCAGTTATGATTCCTGCTTTAAAGATGAGAAGATTGTCCAAGGTGACACAGTTAATGAGCGAGCTGGTGTTGGAACCCAGTTAGGCTGAATCCAGGGGCCCGGGCTGACCCACACCACCACACTCCTCCTTACTGTTTATATGCTTCTCGTGCCCGATAAATGACCCACGGGTTTGCAAGTCTAGCAGAACCACGGTAGCGGGGCAGGCAGATGAGATGTGCTGGAGAGGGCAGAGATCAGACACATGCGCATTCTGGCTCTGAAGGTGGAAGCGGCTAGCAGCCAAGGGCCGCGGGTGGCCTTCAGCAGCTGGGAGGGGCAAGGGACGGGTCCTCCCCTCGACCTCTGGAGGCTCGCACACAGCCTCATGGACACAGTGTTGTTCGCTCCATAGGACCCATTTCAGACTTCCGGGAGATAATATATTTGTGTTATTTTAAGCCACTGTGTTTGTGGTAACTTCTGACAGCAGCGTGACAAAACTGCCGTTCCCAGGAATGCTTCTCACTTGTAATAATGTTTTTAATGAAGCTCGCTTGTTCCCATCTGAGAGTGATCACAGTAGTGAGCGTTATGATCATTACTGAATACTCAGTGTAGGAAGGGTGAAGAATTGACCTCTCTTCACTCTTATAAATAATTCCAGCTGACTGCTTTCTCTGCGAGTTTGAAAGAGTCGTTACATCCTTACAGTTTTGCTAACTAGTTCTAAGAAACTCAGGGCAATTTACTTGGAAATGACTGAGGACTTATTTAGGCCCTTTAAGGAGACAGTTTTTAGCTTTTTTGTTTTATTTTACAGAGAAAAGGGTTGGTCCCTTCATAGAGGATTACTTACATCCTACCCATTATTGGGAAAGCCAAAGTTGCTTTGAAGTTTCAAAATGCTGATATTTTGGAAATGTATTTACTTTAACCCAGATAAAATCTTTTTCATCCACAATAGTTTCACTTCGCCTGTTGCAAGGATGTGTCTGTTAGTAAGTTTTGTAAGATGCCACTAATTCTTTGAAGAGGAGCGTGCTCTCCAAATCATAAAGTTCTAGCGAGTGAACCAGGATGAACACGCAGATGTCAGGACAGGCACGTGAACGCACTTTCCCATCTACTTCCACTTGGGGCTTGGTGACCTTGGAATGGGCAGGAGTCTGTTCTTTAAGTTAGTGCTATTGCAAATCAATGTGAGAAGAGAATATGATTTAAAAGTAAATAGGAGAAGGAAGTCTTGAAATAAGGGCGTAAAAGCTCTGAAGATGATCTCCTGGAGTTGATATCCCCTTTAGGGTCACGGCTCCAGAATAACGATGGAAAAGTTCACGTGTCCCCCACTTCACCCCTGCACACCAGTGCTCACAGACACATGCCATCGATTTAGCCCAGTGGGTGTTGGATGTCTGTCGCTGGCACACCAGAATCCACCCATAATTCTTCCCTGGTCATTCCCATGGGGCCATCTGTTGTCAGCCATCATTTTGGTTTCTTGGTGAGAGATCACTTTAGGATTTGAAAGCTCTTGTTGCCTTTGAAGTCACGCTGTTGGATTTTCTAACACTTATTATGCAGAAACTGTATTTAGCCTGCACGATAAGTTTATGGTTAGTTAAGAAAGATTTTTAACATTTCTTGCCTGGATCATTTCTTGTTTAATCATTGACATATGACATCAGTTTTCTGAATCATGGATTGGATTACAACATTTCTATTTATCCCAAACAGGAAGCCAATAATTGGCTATTTTTAACCAATATCTTTATCGGAAGGTTTTTTTCAGCAGTAAAATTCATTGACTTATTCATTGTTTCTTATATGAAGTAAAAAAAAAAACCCAATGTCTATTTGCAGTTAGCATAAAGGGTACAGCTTAATTCTCTTACTTAATTGTGCTCAACATAAATCGGTGAGCTTTGTCTTTATTAAAACTGTTCAGCATCTGTAAAGTCACTGTTATTTATTTTAGAATTTTAGAATTTTCATTTTTGTTTCAAGTACATGAAAAGACAAGCAAAGCATTTTTGTTTTCTTTTTATAGTAATTTAAAGTGTTCTGAATAGGCAACAGTGCCAGGATACTCTTCTGCATTTATAAAAACCTTTACAATAAGATAAATATAGAAAGTGAATATAGAGTTTTACCTGTTAATGTTAATAGGCCACAGGCAGTCAAATATAGTAGTGAGAGAATTAGGTAGGTTTGGATTTTTGTTTTCATTCTTGAAGTGAAAGCAATTGCAGCCCCTACAATAGGTAAATATTGAATATATTTTGTATTCCTAATAATTACTTTTCAGCAGCAACGTATATGCCAGACATGTATTTTTTTTTCTTAGTACCATCTACAAATTTAGGACACTTCATTTCACATGAACATATACATAATTTTTTATGTAATGATTACTTACTGAATGAAAGAACAGGCAATTCAAATTCTTGAACTACCTCAGAATGCTTATCTTAGTTGACTTTTATTGTTCATTAGTGCTGCCAATAAAATGTTTTTATTTGAAATTCCCAACTAATCAGAGCACATCCATTTGGATATTTTCCCCTGAAACAGCAAGTCTCACACTGTTTCCAATTAGAGATAGATAGAGACGTGTCACAGCAGAAACTGACAAAAAGCGGTATCTTTTTGACAGAAGGAACTTCCTGGGAATGTTACTGTCAGCCCCTTAACACGAGAGCCGTATAATGCTGTACCATGCGGTTCAGTCTATGTTGACACTGTTATCGTTACTTTTTCCTTTTTACTGAGTCTTTCTGTTTCTTCCAGTTTGGAGTCGGTATTCTAGACCAGGGGAGATGAAGAGTCTGGGCTAAGACACAGGGAACTCCTTAGCGGTTTATCCCACTGAGGACACCGATTGTGCTGGGCGGTACCCGGGAAGCAGTGAGCTCAGACGAGAGGCTCCCACGGAGCCCTGGGCTTTTCCGCGCGGCGCTGCGGGGAATGACCAGACAGCCTGCCGATGGTGGGGACCTATGGCACCAGTGTCCCGGGGGACACACCCTGAGCGTTACCGCCAAATGGGTCATTAGACTAGAAGGTTCATTCTGCTTTCTATATTGTACAACACAGCAAACCATCTTCCAAACTTTTATTTACAAAGAAATCAAACAAAACAAAAGTCCTTCTTCTGTGTAAGAGCATCCTTTGCAGTGTGATCTTTCCCATCTCGATCCTGAAAGACTGAAAGCCACCATTTGTCTTGTTACGTGTAAGGAGTCTCCCAGAGTGGGTTGTATGTCACTCGGGCGCCTGGGCTGCTTTTTATTTCGGAACCAAGCAACACAGAACAACCTCTTCTTCTCAGAGTTGTCATCTCTGGGCTGTGCTTGACATTTTATTTATTTATTTATTTAAATGCTTTATTTACTTCTGAGAGAGAGAGAGAGAGAGAGAGAGAGAGAGAGAGAGCTGGGGAAGGGCAGAGAGAAAGGGAGACACAGAATCTGAAACAGACTCCGGACCCTGAGCTAGCTGTCAGCACAGAGCCCGACGCGGGGCTCAAACCCATGAACCGCAAGATCATGACCTGAGCTGAAGTCAGAGGCTTAGCTGACAAGCTACCCAGGCACCCCTGCACTTGACATTTTAAATTGAAGTCATGTTTGGATTGTCGGAATGCAGAGGTACCCTGAAAGTGGTTCTGGAAAGTCAGAACCTTTAGTTGGATAGCCCAATAGCCCCAGGTGTTTCCCGACCCCAAATTCACCAAGCTTTTCTCTGAGGACTTATTAGAATAGGAGGAGCACATGAGGAAAGGGCTGCAGAGGAGAGGTAAGCAGAGGAGAAGACTAACAAATTGCCGTCCTTCGAGCTAATGGAGATTGGAGGTGGGAAGAAATGAAACGCGGGAGTGTGCACCACAGTGCGTTTGTCCCTGCCACAGACCAGCCTCAAAGGACAAACACATGCAATGTTTGTCCTTCTTGATCCCATTGGGAACTTTTCAATGAGGCTAACAGCAGGATATAGAGAAATCCTATTTCTTTGGCTAAAAAAGAGAAAGGAGAAACAAGAATAGGTAGCACTTAAATTGTGCTTGCTGTTAACCAGATTCTCTCCAAAATGTTTGGTATATTAACTCATTTAAATCTACCCTCTATCCTAACAGTATTGTCTCTGTTTGCATGACGCAGCTAAAGTACAGAGAAATTAGGGAACTTGCCCAAGGTCACAGAGCTTGTAAGTGACCGAGCCTCCACAGGGTTTCCATCCAAGCTGTGCGGCCACACGTGGGTGTGTCTTGAATATTTCAGACTTCATAGAAAACAAGTATTTTGAAGATAATGTCTGAATAATCATTTTTACTAATACCTATAACTTTAAAAAATGTTTATTTATTTTTGAGAGAGAGAAAGCATAAGCGGGGAAGGGCAGAGAGAGAATCCCAAGCAGGCTCCATGCTTAGTGCAGAGCCCGACGCGGTGCTCGATCCCATGACCCATGACATCATGACCTGAGCCAAAACCAAGACTCAGATGCTTAACTGACTGAGCCACCCAGGGGCCCCTAAGGTCCATAACTTTATCCAATCCGAAGCAAAACTCTTACGGTTTGTCAGACATGTGCTTTTTGGTCATTCGGATTTCTTGTAAGCAGCTGTCTGCTTGGGAAGTGAGAAGAGAGAGATGCCAGGGTGGGAATGACTGAGAGGAGTGCGGGAGGGGAGTGCAGGAGGCGCAAGAGGTAGAGGGCTGGTGGTGGGGACCTCTCGCAGCCACATTGGGTCATCAGGCAGCATAAGAAGTTAGGCTGGAAATATTGAGCCAAGGACTCTATCTGACACATGAGGACAAAGGGAAAGGGTAGAGGGTTGGGGTCACGTCCACCTCTTTAAAAGCGCAATCAAAGAACAGCCCTCATGGAGTATTGTCTGTCACCAGCTAGACCTTGCCTCGACTTGGGGACAGCTGCCTTCACTGTTGTGTATATTGTGCACTAGGAAAGGGATGGTTTTCTATCACTCAAGGGAGAGATGCCTGTGAGTCCTATGAGTGCCCAGAGCATTTTTATTACATTTTGTAATTACAGTTGGAGATGCCGCTTATCTTACTTCTTGTAAAACTCTGAGGGAAGCCTTCCAAGGGCTTTACTGCCCTTGGCTCTCTCTGTAATCAAATATGCTTCTTCAGCAGTAATTTTAGCATCTATTATCACGCTCGGGTCTCTGGCAGCCGGGCAGGCTCACAGCTTTGACATCGCTTGTGGTTTGCACACCGACCTGCAGGGCCGTCTGGTGCTCCCGATAATAGGTTCTAAATGCACAGCTGATTTACACTGCCTGGAATTGTCCCATCTCTTCCTAGCAATTGAATTTTGCAAATTAATCGTTTAACCTCTTCTGCCCAGATGCTCAGGCCTCACCGTGAGGTCATTGGTGTCACACCGAGTTTGATAGAAGAAAGTTTGGGCAGGAATTGTGAATGTCACCTTCTCTGGAAGAGGTACTCATTGTCATTTCAGAGGAAGAAATGAAAGCAAATAAAAGCATATTTTCCCAAGTGCACCGAGCCCACAACAGAACCAAAAGGGGAGATCCATCCTCACCCCTGTCACATGCTCGGCCCCTTGGGCTTTCTTCTCTTCTCACCAGAGCTCAGAATGACTGCAAATGACAGAATGACTTCAAAGACAAGAGGTGTAAAGACTTGGTTGGGGGAGGGGGACCAGTCAGGGGGTCTGCATTAATCCAATGTGCTAGCTCTCCATTCACTGTAACCTTGAATGTTTATATCACGGGATCTATCTTTAATCAAGCCTTGTAATTAAGCAGAAGCTCAGTGGGAAGAGATTGACAGTCACATGACTGGTCCCTCAAGCAAAATGCCAAGATGTCTCCCCCCTCTTTGGTCCCCCTGCTCTTAGAAAAGCCTCATCATGTCTTTGGAGTGGGCTGTGGAGGCTTCCATTTAATACCCTCATCCTCCTTGCCCTCATCCTTATAGGTCCATCCTTGGCAGTAGATATTAAGGCTTTCTCCCTCATAAAGAATCTTCAAGTAAACATCATAGGCAGGAAGTCCTTGTTAGTTCCCTATGTTGACTCAGAGTGGCACAAGAATATTTCGCCTTGTCTCAGGGGTCGATATGACCCAAACCCACATTTGACCAGAATATAGACATGTAAATTTTAAGGCCAACAAAGGAGCTGTTGTTAGGGTCAGTTGGCTTCTAAAGCTTAAGAAGGTTAGAATTCTTTCTTTAACAGACATAATTTTCCTGCCTTGGTTTCCTGTGCACTATAGTACAATGTGTTCTCAAGACTAATTCTTGGAACAGTCTAGAAGGTTCATGTGTTTCTTATTTTGTTGCTACTTGTCGAAGGCCAGAAGGGTTGAATGTGTTAGACACATTGGGTCATTTGCATAACATATTACATATTAATAAAAAAAGGGCGTGTAGGAATTGGAAGCTATGTTTCATCTTGTTTCAGCATTTAACTGAAGATCATGGCCAAGTATCTGTTTTCATTGAGAAAAGGAAGAATCCGCCAAAAATTATCATGAAGCAAGTGAATTATATTATGAGGAAAAAGAGTGAAGACATGTACACAGATACATTGCTCCATTCAGTTGTTATTGGAGGAGCCTTGTTTTTAAAGAAGTATTAAACTTTTCATTGCAATTTAGAAAATTCTTAGAGAATTCAGTTCACGTATTGATATATATCGCATTCTGAAGCTGCTCACATAGTATAAGTGTTTCCTTTGCATATAATAGAAATGCTCATGCTACAGTTTTCACTCAGCAGCCTTATCATGGGGGACGACCCCCCGATTTTGAACTATATTGCAAAGCTATAGTACTTAAAACCGTATGGTATCAGCATAAAAACAGAAATACATATCAGTGGAACAGAATAGTGCACCCAGGAGTGAACTCACGCGTATATGGCCAATTAATTTATGGCAAAAGGACCAAGATTATACAGTGAGGAAAAGACAGGTTTTTAATAAATGGTGCTGGGAAAAACTGGACAGCCACATGCAGAAGAATGAAACTAGACACCTATCCTACACTACACACATACAATTAATTCAAAGTACATTAAAAACTTGAATATAAGACCTGAAACCATAAAACTCCTAGAAGAAGACATAAGAAGTGAACTCCTTGACAAAGATCTTGGTGCTGAGCTTTTGAATCTGGCACCCAAAGCAAAAGCAAGAAAAGCAAAAATCAGCAGATGGGGCTGCCTCCCACTAAAAACCTTCTGCACAGCAAAGGAAACCATTGCCAAAATGAAAAGGCAACCTATGAAATGGACAAGATACTTGCAAATCATGTGTTTGATAAGGGGTTGATATCCAAAGTTCATGAAGCACTTATAAAACTCAGTAGCAACATAAAACAAACAATTCAGTTTAAAAATGGGCAGAAGGACTAGGGGTGGCTGGGTGGCTCAGTTGGTTGAGCATCCAACTCAGATTTCTGCTCAGGTCATGATCCTGGGGTTGTGGGATCAAGCCCCACGTCAGGCGTACTGAGCATGGAGTCTGCTTAAGATTCTGTCTACCCATTGCCCTGGCTTGCACGTATGCACCCTCTCTCTCTAAAATATAAATACAAAATAAAATAAATAAAAATGGGCAGAGAATCTAATAGGTATTTTTCCCGAGAAGGCATCATGAAAAACTGCTTGACATCATTAATCAGCAGGGAAATGCACATCAAAATCACAAGGAGATATATTCACCGAGCACCTGTTAGAATGGCTGTTATCAAAAAGACAGGAAATAAGAAGTATTAGTGGGGATGTGGAGAAAAAGGGTACCCATGTACACCGTTGGGGAGAATGTACATTTGTGCTACAGAAAACAGTATGGAGGGTCCCCCCCAAAATTAAAAATAGAATTATCATATGATTCAACAATTCTACTCTTGAGTATTTTTCTTAAGAAAATGCAAACACTAATTCAAAAAGATATTTGCACCCCTATGTTTATTGCAGTATTATTTATAGTAGTCAAACTAGGGAAGGAATCCAAGTATCCTTTGATTGATGGATGGATCAAGAAGATGGGGTATATGTATATACGTATATACGTATATATATATATGGACGCTCAACCAACTGAGCCACCGGGGTGCCCTTAGATCTTCTGCCCATTTTTAAATTGAATTGTTTGTTTTATGTTGCTGTTGAGTTGTACAAGTGCTTCATATACTTTGGATATTAACCCCTTATCAGACATACACAGTGGAATATTACTCAGCCATTAAAAAGAATGAGATCTTGACATTTATGAAAACATAGCTGAAACTTGAGAATATTATACTAAGTGAGCTAAGTCAGGCAGAGAAAGGCAAATACTATATAGCTTTAGGTGTGGAATCTTAAAAAAAAAAAAGAGAGAGAGAAACTCAGATACAGAGATCAGATTAGTGGCTGCCAGAGGCAGGGATGTTGTGGGGTGGTGAGAGGGTGAAGGGGGTCAAAAGGTAAAAAGAAAAAAAATGCGGTTGATGGAAAACAGGCATAGAAATCTATGTATATAGAAAAAGAAATGTGTATTTTTGAGAGAGTTCCTCTGGAAATTTGTACTTACTATATAATTGTCAAAATATTCTCTTGAAGGTTTTGGAGAGTTTTTTTAAAATAAGGTTATTGTCAACTCTCTTAAATAAAACTGGAACAAAATATTTTTTTTTGCAACTGCATAAAAATGGATTTGGGAATTTGGAACCACCCTGGAAAAATTCTTCAAATCGCTGTTATCGTCACACATTCTTTTAGGTACACACCTACTTCTCTAGCCGAGGCCTGAAATTATTGACTCTTCTCAAGCTATTTTCCACTTTCAAAGGAAAAAGATTTGGTATCCTTGCAGACATTCAGAAGAATGAGTTGCATTCTCTAAGAAAAGCAATTCCAGAAGGGGACTTCTCCCCATGTTTAGAATAACAGTAACAGCTCTGGTATAACAACATCACTTTTGAAACAGCACAACTGTCTGGATGTCTTAGTTCTTACATAGTTGTTGAAAAAATATAATGGTTTATAGTGACATGTCAATAGTGAGGTAGTGGATGCCTTGTTTTAGAAATTTTCACTTCTTTGGACCCGTATACAGTTGCTGTCCTAATTGCCATAATAGCTTATGAAATGCTTGTGTTTGACTTTTGGAGAAATATGTGATCTTGTAAATTTTAGGAGCCATGATAGCATAAGGTAGCATGGTTATTCCACAGGCATTTTTAAAAATGACATATTTCAGTAGTAAAATCATGTTAATGAAGTAAGACTTCACAAAATAGGAAAAACTATTATATTTTGAAAACCAGATGACTACTTGAAATATTTCTTATCACAAATAAGTTTTAATATTGAAATTATATTGACATTCCGGTGGAAGTGGTATCCAGTTTAACTCATCTTTGTTACTTTGAAGTTTGTATTATTTTTTTTTAACATCTATTCGTTTTTGAGAGACAGAGAGACAGAGTGTGAGTGGGGGAGGGGCAGAGAGAGAGGGAGACACAGAATCTGAAGCAGATTTCAGGCTCTGAGCTGTCAGCACAGAGTCCTACACGGGGCTCGAACTCATGGACGCTGAGATCACTACCTGAGCTGAAGTCGGACGCTTAACCAACTGAGCCACCCAGGCACCCCAAAGCTTGTATTATTAAAGCGACAACACAGTATTCTGTTCATAAACAGTGATTGAAAATCTGTTGATAGAATGAATGAATGTGGATATTGAAAAATTCGATCATGGGGGTTCCTGGGTGGCTCAGTCAGTTAAGTGGCTGACTTCGGCTCAGGTCATGATCTGTGGTCCGTGGGTTCGAGCCCCACGTCGGGCTCTTTGCTGACAGCTCAGAGCCTGGAGCCTGTTTCGGATTCTGTGTCTCCCTCTCTCTCTGCCCCTCCCCAGCTTGTGCTTTGTCTCTCTTTGTCTCAAAAGTAAATAAACGTTAAAAAATTAAAAAAAAAAAGAATGAAAGAAAAATTTGATCATGAACACTTGATGCATTACTGTATAGCTTGCTGGAATATTCAAAAGTAAATACAGATGTGCTTTCATAAATATTTTGAATGATTTAACTTTTGCACACGTTACATTGACCCTGAAGTTATGAACCTGAAATCAGACTCAAGAGAGCACCAGATATGTGTATGTTACAAAAGCAAGTTAGGTATTTACAGAAGTTAAGTCACTCAACACGTATGGGCTGAGTAACCACTGTGCTTCCAGATGGTGCGCCGGATGTCAGGGAGAACACGGCAGGGACACAGCATCCTTGGGGCTCATGCTCCATTGCCTGGAAAGCTCCGGGAGGAAGAGACCAACCCAGGAGTCTTTGTATTCTGTGGAAGTATTCTCATTCCAGATCTTAGTATTTCCAGTATTTACTAGTGTATATGAGTACTCCACGTGAAAGCATGTTGTGAGCTATACCATGTGTTCACTCCAAGTTAGTGTTACTATTCAACACGAAGACATCTGAGCTATATCTCCACAAGGGACCTTGAAGACTCACACAGTTACGCAGCAAATACAGCAGCTAATCTGAAGGTCTTTTCCCCTCCCTCTCAAAATTTTGGAGCTGCTTTTGCCTGAATTAGCTGGTTAATTTATCAACTGTCCACCTCGCTTAGTCTTTGTAGAAACAATTTCTAAATCTCTTGAAACTGTAGTTTATGTTCACGATGGTTTAGAGCTTATGTTTTCTGGCGGGCATGGAATGTGTCACCCCATTAGAGAGACTCAATATTGTTTATGGAAACAGGGAACAAAATGAAGTCATAAATCTGGAAGACACCCTATTTGGCCACTGCCTTTTGGGGAGAAGTAATTCCAAATAATTGAAAAAAAGGGCCAGTTAATTTTTTTCTTAAACATTTTCTAGCCAGGGGGTATGTACCCCAGCACAGCAACCAAAGTCAGCAGTCATGTGTATTTTGTTAAGTAGGTTCCTTGTAGAAAACTAGAACAAAGGACATGACAGGATAATGTCTAAAACTGTCCCCTAAATCTCTCTCAGTTTTTCTGTTGTTTTGCTTCTATTTTAAATGCCTCAATCCATAGTGAGGCCCTCTTAACTGTGCAATTGAAAACACCCCAAGTGAGCCTGCTCCAAACTCAAGAAAGAAAAATCAGATTTCACACTGGGAATGAAGTACTTTATTATTTCTTTCAAGCTCTACTTCCTTTACACTTTTCTGGAAGCATCTCTAAAGGCAGGCATGGCAAGAGATTTCGAGGAGAGATACATGGTGACCCAGCACAACCGTGGCCAAAATGTCTTTTCTAAGGGTTAATGGGGCCACGTTGCTTGTTATATTTTTTGAGGTCTCAGAATACCCGTGCATTTTTTATTCTGATGACAAAGAACAGCTGTTTCTAGTCAACCCTTTTAAATAAAGTTTTTTCTTTGTGCATCCATTGCAAAATCAGCAAACTTCTCGGCCCAGACTGAATCTTCCCGTGTGCCTGCCAGACACTTCCATTGTTTGTGGGAGTTAATCTCCAGGTTAATCTCCAAAGATGGATTTTTTTTTCCAGTTGGAATCCCATGTAAGTAAATCAAGTCCCATCTGGATCTCTGCATCCGAGGCTTGTTTTGAATTCATATATAAGTTCCTTAATTCCACACGATTGTGCTATGTTAACTGTCTCCAAACATGAATTATACTTTTCCACTGCTAAAATTCTCAAGTGGCTCAACATGTCATTCTTTTCTCCTCCAGGGTCCCCCTGGAGACCCTAGGTTTGGAAGGAGTTCACTTATAACATTGCATCATGAACACCATCTTTCCCCTGCCTTTTATTTTCACTTTCATTGAAATATACATATAGAGAAATGCACGTGTATTAAGAATACATCTTGGATGAGTTTTGACAAGTAAAACACATACTCATGGAGCCGATGGCCCCGCCAAGAAATGAGACACACGGGTGCCCTGAGATTCCTCTGCTAACACTCCTTTCCAGTCTTGACCCTCCCATCCTTTAGTCACTATTCACCTGACTCTAGTGGTGTAGAGTTTTTTCTTGCCAGTTTCTATGCTTCATGTAAATGGAATCAAACAGTAGATGCTCTTTAGTGTTTAGCTTCTTTCACTTGCTATTTTTTTGGTGAGACTTACCTGACTGATGTGGAGCTAAAATTATTTTTTTTCTTGCTGCTGTGTAGTATTATGTTGTATAGACATTACGTTGTATAGACATAGCACATTTAATCCATTTCATGTTCATGAGCATTTGGGTAGTTTTCTAGGTGGTGCTATTGCAGGGAGTGCCCCTCTGAACATTCTTGTGCATTCCCCTTGGTGAGCAATTTGTACGTATTTGTTTCAGATATATACATAGGGGATAATCAACATATTCTACTTTTTCAATATTATTTGATGTTTTTAAAGGTATTCTTTTTTTTAAGTTTACTTATTTATTTTGAGCGAGAGACAAGGCAAGAGGGAGAGAGAGAATCCCAAGCGCTATCTGTGCAGAACCCCAATGCGGGGCTTGAACGCATGAATAGTGAGATCATGACCTGAGCCGAAACCAAGAGCCAGGGGCTTAACCAATTGAGCCACCCAGGCACCACCATTTTCTTTTTCGGTTTTATTGATAAAAAACTTTTATCACTGAGAATTTCTGATCAGCCAGAGTTACTGTGTTGAGTTGATTTAATTTTTGTCTAAATTGTAGAAGCTTGACGTTTTAGTTAGCCAGCCTGCCCCCTTGGTTTCAATCAAGCTAGTTCCATTTCTGCCCTGTGCACCATCCTCTGCCTGCCCTGCATACGTGTGCATGCTGTACATTCATTCCTACCCCTTCCTTACTTGTATTTTTGTCTCCTGGAATGGTCTAGTAATAACACTGATCGTAACGAACAACAGCAGCAACTGAGCATTGAGCACTGACTGAGTGAACAAGTTACGATATTTTTTACATTATCTTATTTGACTCTCACATTATTCTCACGATGTGCAAATATTATTGTCCCAACTGGCCAATACTTTTTCATTGTGATGATTATGATGTAAATATACCAAAAAAAAAAAAAAAAAAAAGAACCAAGAATAATACAGAGTTACCATTCAGAGACCCAGCTCTCAGATTTAATTGATGTTGAAAATCTGCCATTTTGCTTTAATTTTTTTCCCTGTCCCCAAGATTTAGAATGAGGTTTCCCCTTCATTAGTGTCCCTGTAAACTCTGCCCTCCCCCTCACACCTTATATTTGTTTCAAAGTCTCACCTCCTTCATGTGGCTCTTCCTTGAATGATTCTATCCTGTTCTTGCTCCTTTCTGAGAATACCAGATATTCTGGTATATGCGTTCAGCCAACGAATATTTATGAACTGTTTCAGGCCCAGGTGCTCTGCTAACACCTCTCCATGTCTCTTGTAATTCTTACTTCAGCCTGTGCAGGAGACACTGGTACCCATGTCAACTGACAAAAGAAGAAAGCACAGTGTGGAGCTTACATCACTTGGTCGGTGCTATAGATCTATCAAGCTCCCGAGTCAGGATCGGTCTTAGTATGCCTGCCTATAAAGCCAATGCTTTTAATAACCTCTCAACATTCTGTTCATTGGAGAAGGAATGTTATTTTTTATTATTTCTTGTTACCGTAGTATGGAATGCCAGCTGGGGGTGGGCCCTTCTCCCAAGTGTGCGCCATCTCGTGTTTTATAAGTGAGGATGTCTGTATCCAGAGGGGTGACTGGTACAGGGCCACGTGGCTACCCAGGGAGCCAGGATCGATCCCCTGCTTCCCCACACCTGGTTCATGGCTGCCCTGTTACACGATGCTGGGGGTCTCCAGGCTAAGGAGACAGTAGGTGAACAGGTCCATGAAGTAAATTTCAGCCTCTTTTGTTAATTCTCTGATAAAACCGTTCTCCTAAGGTCAGCTTGGATGACCTGATCATCACACACAAACCTTCTTTCCTTATTTCAGTGCCTCCTTCTGAAGCCATTCTTCCCCTGCCTCCTCTGGACCTGGACGCCTCTTGTTTTCTCACTAACAGTGATCATGCTTTCTCTCTTCTTTGTTCGAGGCCCCTCCCTTCCTCCTAACACATAGGCAGTACTCAAGGCTTTGTTTTTTTGTGTTCTGTTAGCAGCTTCATTTACTTGTGGGTTTTCTGTGCAGAAGACCCTAGATCTTCAATTTTAGTCCTGATTTCTCCTTCATGACTTTGACCCAGGGCTCAGGCTGTTTATAGAATTCCACTTGCACAGAGCTAATTTCAGTGTTTGCTCTCCTCATCAAACTTGCTCCTGCCTTTATGTTCAGTGCGGGGTCATCTCATTGGTTTGTCATTCTCTCATCATGACCCCATGCATCTTGACCTCTTACCTGCACTTCTATAAAAGCTTCATAAGGGATCTTCCTGTCCCTTGTTTCTACCCATCCTTATGACCAAAGCCAAAGTAATCTTTTTTTATTAAAAAAAATTTTTTTAATGTTTTATTTATTTCTGGGAGAGAGAGAGAGACAGTGTGAGCAGGGGAGGGTCAGAGAGAGCAGGAGATACAGAATCTGAAACAGGCTCCAGGCTCTGAGCTAGCTGTCAGCACAGAGCCTGACATGGGGCTCGAACCCACGAACTGTGAGATCATGACCAGAGCCGAAGTCGGACGCTTAACTGACTGAGCCACCCAGGCGCCCCCAAAGTAATCTTAAAGGCACCTTGGGTCATTTTACTCTTCCATGCAAGTAAACTTTGAGGGGTTCCCCAATGCCTACCAACTAAAATTGGCCCATCAGTGCCCACTTCTTATCTGATTTCAACTGGTCTTTCAAGTCAAATTAATTATTTTGTTTTCCTCCTGACATGTGTATGCTTTCCCATTTCTGAATCTTTTCCTAATGCTGTTTCTTTCTTGAGAAAGCATTTCCTCCTTTCTGTTAAAATCTTCATCCTCCAAGGCCCCACTTCCTTGTATCCATTTCTTATATTCTCAACCAAAAATAATACTTGGCATCTTTTTTAGCCAGGGATGACTGATACTAGGGGAACAGGCCAGTCCACGGGAATCCACTTCAAACAGGGAATGGGACCAAAATTTTATACTAGGCAAAAATATGAGGGTTGATTTGGGACTCTAACTTGAGAAGGTACTCAAAAGTTGTAAATTATAAGCTTATTTTCCTTATAATTAATAAAATTTGGGTTATAATTGAAGTTATATGCTAATTCTTGGAAAGTACAAAGAGCAACTAAGGTATTTATTGAGTTTTTGGCACGATTTTCTGACAATTATAAAATGGTTCAGTCACATTGATTTTGACTTTTACAGAAGAAATATAACTGATTTTTTAAAAAAATTCCAGAAACTCAGTTTTATTTAGAGCACCTTGTACTTTAATTTGATTTTAAAAACACCGTGTCAGGGCACCTGAGGTTCATTTGGTTAAATGTCTTATTCTTGATTTTGGCTCAGGACATGATCTCACGCATGGTTCAGGGGATCCAGCTCCACATGGGGCTCTGCCCTGACAGTGTGGAGCCTACTTGGGATTCTCATTCTCTCTGCCCCCCTCCTGCTCATGCTCTTTGTCTCTCTTTCAAAACTAAATAAAGAAACACTTTTAAAAACTGAAAAAGCACCATGTCAATCTCTTATCACTTGTTTAATTACTTATGTTCTCTCTTCCAGACCCTCATTTATGAGTGTCTTTGCATGGAATTTGAGTGGTTCTTCCCTTTTTCCATTTTCATTGAACTTTATGCAAGTATGCAGATATTTCAATATCTATACTTTGTCTTAACAATAGGTTACTATTGGTGTAATCATTACATAGTTTGTGAAACTTTCTGTGATTACTTAACACCTTAGGTTTTCTCTGGTGTTTACCTTGGTCCGAGTGTTTGAGTGCTATCTGTTCTACCAGGTGTTAAGTTTCTTGCAAGGCAGGGCTGATGCTTTGTTCTTTTTGGTACCTTTGTCCAAATCCATGGAAATGTCTTGTACATAGTAAAAAAATTAGTAAGTATTTGTTGAATTCTGCTTTCTCTTGGCTCCTCAGTAGAACCAATCCTTGCCTTTTGCAGCATTTCATCATTGGAAACAATACCGTAAAACTAGTTTATAGAAAAATGGATCATTTCTTTTTTTCTGAGAGCAATGCACTAATATGGTCTTGCATTCCACATCAAAGACTCAATTTCAGATTTAACCAATAGTGTATCATGAAAGATACAGTAACTAAAATCTTCTATGATAACTTAAGTAAAACATGTATTTCCAGTCTTATAAAATGTTTATTAACATATCATGTGTAATGATTTTTTGTGTGCTATGATATATACATAAAATGAAAAGGTATAAATTAGACTATCAAACATAAGTGTAAAGGCTGTTGTAAACATCAGTTAAGATTCTAATTGACAAGATTCTCTTCTCCACCCAAAACTTAGAAGGGGCTTTGGAAAATGATCTTAATAACTTATTTCTTTTTAAAAATCTCACTCGAGCAAGGCTTGGGCAGATTACTTCCTTTACTCCTAAGTAAGTAGAGTTTGGGTTTGGGAGAAGCAGACAATTCTGTTGATCTTAGATTTGCCTCCTCTTAGTTTAGGGGTTACTCAGTACCTATTTTGGAATGTGATAATGATTTTGTTTCTGCCACTAAGAGCTGAGCTAACATTTTCCCCAGTCACTCTCTCCTTATTCAACTTAAAGCCATTCAGTCTGAGAACAAATACATTCTACACAAGAGCAAAAAGTGGTTATCTCATTCTACTTGATATTCAGCCATGAGAATACTTCACACACCATTGGGAAACTGTTAAAACTATTACCAGGTCTTTGGAGTGGGCATCTTACAGGGAATTTGTGGCAGAAGATAATGCCCTGAGTTAGCATGTGCTGTTATATGAAAATCAGTGAATGAATAAAAGTGGCAAAAACTCAAGAATGGCTGTGATTGAGTAGCATGGTGATCTGTGAAGTGGTGTGAGGTGTGGCTACCTGCATTGCTAACATCAAATCTAAAGAATTGGCTCCATAACTTGAATGTCCTTGTTCTCTGTTATAAAGCTTTCATCTGGACTACATAGAATTGTAGTGTACCTAATCTAATGTCTGTAAATAAAGCATTCTGATAAATATAATTTGTGGTCAAATTAAAATAGATAATTTACCCAAAAGAAATGGTTCATAAACCATTTTCTTATAGTTACCATTCTTTTCAGTGCCCAAATATCCTTTTGAGTTTCTTTGTTGCCCTAGCAATGCCTGTTAAAGACGGCTGCCTCCTGATGTATCTCTTGATCCCTCCATGTAATCATGACAACTGAAATCAGATGCTGTTCTCTGGTCCTCTCCAGTTGTAACATGGTATTTACTTTCCTTTACCTGGGCCAAGTATTGGGGCCAGTGACATTAGGAGCATTTATCGAGAACATTGGCTCAGTTCAACTCAAATACTATAAGACAACGTTTTCTTTATAATTCTCAAAAACAGAATGGTGCCCAGGCAGGCAGGGTTGACCTCATTTTGATGAATTTGAATGCAGCTCCTGTTACTCTTCAGCAATTTAATATTTGTTGGTTCTCTTTAATGTTTATTTAATTTTGAGATGGAGATGGGGAGGGAGTGTTGGAGGGACAGAGGATCCAAAGTGAGCTCTGCAGTGACATCAGCAAGCCTGATACAGGACGCAAACTCACAAATCGTGAAATCATGACATGATCCGAAGTCACACGATCAACCAACTGAGCCATCCGGGCTCCCCCAGCAATTTAGTATTTGACAGTATAAAAGAAATCTCCAGAATATTATTATTATTGACTCAAAAATACCAAGCATCTACAAATATAAGGTGCTATATAAGGATACAAAGTAAGACTTGTTTCCAGCCTTTGAGCTTCTACTTTGATAGAAGACAACATGTATGTTGTCTTCACCACACTTAACCAAAACCTGACACATAGTATACATGTTTGTTTTGTTATTTATTAAAATATGTTTATATGTCATATTATGTTTGCCTGTGTTGCCTGCCTTTGCATAGGTTTTGAGGGTAGGGACTTCGTCTTATTCACACACGTATATTCCAAGTACTGTACTTAATTCAGACATTCTTGGTCTTCCCATCAAACTTTTTTTTTCAGTGAATTCTCATTTGAAATAATTTATTAGAGAGTGAACCAACATGCATTTCTGGAAACCCTATGTTATCTCATTAGGCTTCTTTGATGGCCTGCCTTGATGCTTCCCTCTGTTTCCATTCATTTATTCTGTCATCAGCACATCCTAATTATGAGAGAGCTTTTTCTACACATGGCATTATACTCAGCCAGAGCCAAAGCCATATTCTGTGAGAAACAATTTATTTTCAGTTATCCAAAGACTAAAGGATTATTATTATTTGCATACAACCACAATGAGAATTATTAAAAATGTATATACTTAAACAGGAAGAAAAAGCAAGACCAAAGGAAAAAATATGACACACAAGAGGCAATAGTGTATTTGTAAATGTATTTCTAAATGTAATTAACTGTCAACTGTAAACAAATAGCTATTTTTTAACATTAAACTAAAATGCTAGACAACAACAAAGAGATTGCCTGTATGCATGTTCAATGGGTGGTTAAATTCTGGTGTCACCAAAAAATAACTCCATAAAATTATAGCTTCTAAACTGGCAGAGGGAAAAACGCAGAATTTAGGAAATGTTTGTTCAAAGAAAAGAGAGCAGATGAGCAAAAGAAAGAGAAAATGCAAAATAAGATGATGGAAATACGCTGAGTGTGGTAGTAAGCAACCTCATGGAAACAAATCCATCATTGCTGGGAAGGGAGAGTCCTCTCGGGTTTGGCATGTCCCAGGCACTGCTCCGAGTTCTATGTCCATATTGGCACTTAACATCAACCCATGAAGAGGGGACAATTATTACTTCATTTTTTAAAAAATATTTTTATTTATTTCTAGGAGAGAGAGAGAGACAGCGTGAGCAGGGGAGGATCAGAGAAAGAGGGAGACACAGACTGAAACAGGCTCCAGCCTCTGAGCTGGCAGTCAGCACAGAACCCGACGCGGGGCTTGAACCCACGAACCGTGAGATCATGACCTACGCGAAAGTCGGACGCTTAACCGACTAAGCCACCCAGGCGCCCCACTTCATTTTTTGAATGAAGCCGCCAGCTTACAGAGAGATTAAGTCTCTTGCCGGAAGCCACACAGGTTAAAGATCTTGGATCTGGGATTTGATTCAGGTCAGGTGCCCTTGAACTTCCCGCTCCCCATTGTTATCCCTTTCTTTGGTAATGTTGCCTGCGAAACACGAGCTGTAGAACTGTATATATTTTATGAGGCCACTTATTAAAATGTGAAAACAAAATAATGGCGTATGGCATATACATGTGTGTATTAAGAGTATTGGAAAAACAGGTGCCTAAGTGGCTCAGTCGGTGGGGTGGCCGACTTGATTTCAGCTTAAGTCATGATCTCACGGTTTGTGATTTCGAGCTCCACGTCAGGCTCTTGCAATGCCTCTCAGGCTCATAAACCTCTTACCATTTGGGGCAAGCTCTCCGTGTTACTAAAATTTTGCATATACTCACTCCAGAATGAGGTCTAAATTTAGTGGTTAAGGATCTGAAACATCTTGCTCAAGACCATAGGTGCTGCATTGTTTGTATTGTTTTGATGTCTTAAAAGCAATCAATAGGTGTCCTTCGCAGGATCTGTTTCCGGTTTCATGGGCGGTTGTGGAGGCACCAGGATCCATGGCCAGATTGTGAGGAGGAAGTAGATTTAATCAAGGGTTCAGGTGCCTCTTTGCTGGATCCACTTACTCCTTGATACACATTCACCCGGACTTCACATCATTCCACAAATCTCAGTTAGCCTCAGTGGGTTTGGGGCATGTGTGTGTGTGTGTGTGTGTGTGTGTGTGTGTGTGTGTGTGTGTGTGTGTTTGTATGTACACATACATATGGATGTGAATATATGCAGACAGATGTAAGTAACTTCACATCTCACCTATGTTTGCAAACTCAGGGAGTATTATTTATAAACAGAGTTCTTGTTAACAAAAATAACTAAATAAGGTTAAAAATAAAAGTGCGGCCTGCTGAAAGCCCATTTAGAGATGAACCTCTTAGCTTTGGATGCTGTTCCTCACTGCTATGGACTCAGCCACCTGAGCTGTTTTAGTACTTAGATGCGCTTCCTGCAATGATTTAGGACATTCCTGGAGCCTTTATCAATGTGAAGAAAGTTTATAGTCTTGTGAAGGAGGAAGACTATAGGGTCTTTACAGGGTTTCTTTATGTTTTGTAGATTGTAGTTCATATGAGGACTGACCAGCAGGATTTTATGTAGAATGAAAGAATCAATCATGAGATTAAGTCTTTGGTTCAAATATCTCTCTCACACATACACACACACACACACACACACACACACACACACACACACACACACACAACAGTGCAGCAATATCTTTTGCTATTCAGATGACTTAGAAATGTTAAGTTTCTGGGACACCTGAGTGGCTCAGTCGGTTAAGTGTCCAAGTTCACCTCACGTCATGATCTCATGGCTTGTGGGTTTGGGCCCTGAGTCAGGCTTAGGCTGACAGCTCAGAGCCTCCTTCATATTCTTTCTCTCTCTCTCTCTCTCTGTCTTTCCCCCATGCACTCATGGTCTCTTTCTCAAAAATAAACATAAAAAAAAAAAAAAAAGAAAAGTCAAGTTTCTCCTTGCTGATGTTTCTTGACATTGGGTTGCCAGGTTGGGAAAATAAGCTGGAGTGTGATTTGCTTTTGTACTAGAGCAAGGGGTTTAGTACTTGAGGTGCCCTGAAAGGTTATAGTCAGTATTTGGCATAAGATTATACAGAGAATTGATATTGTATTAATAAGTTGAAAATGGTCTAATCCAATGCTGTCCAACAGAACTTTTTGTGATGATGGAAATATTCGATTTAAATGTAGATACGGGGCGCCTGGGTGGCTTAGCCGGTTGAGCGTCCGACTTTTGCTTAGGTCATGATCTCGCGGTTTGTGGGTTCGAGCCCCGCATCGGGCTCTGTGCTGACTGCCAGCTCAGAGCCTGGAGCCCGTTTCAGTCTGTGGCTCCGTCTCTCTCTGACCCTCCCCTGCTCATGCTGTCTCTCTCTCTCCTAGAAATAAATGAAACATTAAAAAAAAAATAAAAAAATAAATAAATAAATGTAGATAGCTAATCTTGTCTTCTCTGGCTGCTTGAAGCTTGGCCACTGTCACGAATGACACAGTAACTATCTAGACTGGGAAGTCCATGACCAACCGACTGCCTCAGCAGAAACAAATGGTCATTGATGTTCTTCACTCCAGAAGACAACAGTATCTAAGACAGAAATTAAGGAAAAACTAGCCAAAATGAACAAGACCACACCAGATGTCATCTTTGTTTCGATTCAGAAACAAAACCCCCCATTTTGGTTGTGGGGGGACAACTGGCTTTGACATGATCTCTGATTCCTTGAATTATGCAAGAAAGTATAAAGCCAAACATAGACTTGCAAGACATAGCCTGCACGAGGAAAAACGACCTCAAGGACACAGCCAAAGGAAGACAAGAGCAGAATGAAGAACGTCAAGGGAATCGCAGAAGTGCTGGTCCTGACCAACAAGCAAGCTGGAGGTTAGACAATGCAGTGACTTTATCTGTGGTGACTCTTCAGATTTTATGAGAGGATTAATAACCTAGGAACCTAAAAAAAAATAAATTTAAACAGCTGATGGATAATAGAGTGTGCTTTTACAAACACCTGGGAGTGCAGACAGCAGAATATAATTATATTGAGTAGCAGGTCTAGTTCATAAAACAGAAAATCGCCCGTAGCTTGACTGTGGCATGGGTCATTCATTCCCACATCTAGTCAACAAATATTAGACATTTACTAAGTACTGTACTATATTATGTACTTACTTTATTATGCTACCTGTTGAAGTGAACAACTTTTCTGCTGGTGAATTGGGCCTGAAATAAATGAAAACTTTTCAAGACCACAGCATACATGTGAAGCTGACTGATTAAGGTTAGAGGGGCAAATATTTCTGTTGCTGTTATAGAACAGGATAGAAAGAAGAATGTGGCCCAGAAGGCCGTCAAGGAACACTGCCTACAGCCAACAAAATTGGACAGAAGCCAAGAGATGTAAAGAACTTTTACGATTAATCAGTTTGGAGTTTGGAGAAATGATATGCTCAAAAACTTACTGGGGGTGGAGTGCAAAAAGCAGAAACAAGGGCAAAATCAAGTAGAGATTCAAGATTAGTCTAGCGAATGGCACATCCTAGGAAGCTGCTGTTCAACCAGGATACAGTATTCCATACTACAGCTGAGTGACCATAGCCCCCAGATGAAATCCATCCAGCAAGTGGATGTCTGTTGACCGAGGTGTGAGCCCACCATTCCCTCATTCCCGTACATATGGTCCTGGCTCAATGGTAGGGGTAAATTTCTGATTCAGACAGTGATTTTGTTGTTCTGTAAGCAATTCTGAAACCACTCTGGCCGTGTGAGTCCCAGCTAGATTCTGCACTTCTATACAATGTCTGGAAAAGACTATTCTTTGCTTCTTTTCCACCGAGTCTGTGACCAAAAATCTACAGTGTGACTCATGAATCTGGGATTTTGGAATGTAAGATAAAGGATCGGAGAGAGTCGTCTTTCATTTGGTTCTTTGTAATTTTCTAAACTCAAAGGGAAGGGTGGACTGTAGCTGGGTGTTCACCGAGCTTGAAACCTACTGTAAAGTGATCCCTTCCTTCTAAAGGCGACAAGAATTGGAAGAGGACAATAATAAAAATGCCACCATCTAGTCCTTTTGCTTTGTAGGCTGAAACTGACATTTGAATAATTCCCTTCAGAAAAGTGGTAACTAACTTTCCAGAAGTCTGTGAACATTAACGTGTGTGGGGCAATAGAAAGTAGAGTATTCTTCTGCACTTGGCTAAGACTATAGACAACTGAATAAAGCCGTTTTCTGAACGGTACCATGGGACATGGGCAAAGCCATCTATAGCTAATCAAGAACAAAGTTAACAAATTATCTTCATGATTTAAGGTTCAGAATTCATCCTTTTAAGCATCTTGAGATGAAAATATTCTTGTGAGTTCCTTCTCACATCTCCTGATGCTTAGTAAAGATAGAAATTCTTTCTAGAATTTCTAGAATTTCTCCTTCCTCCCCAGACAGCTGTTTAGATACATAGCTGTATATTCATGCTAAGGAAGGTCCAGACAAGGAAATGCTACTGCCTGTGACAGTCCATCAAACAGCACACCCCAGCCCCTGCTGCAGGGGTTTCCATTGGTAGAAACCAATGGTGCTTCCATTCTGGTGTCTCCACTGGGAAGCCCATCTGGTCTCGTGCTGCCTATGGAGGGAAGCAGCAGCTGCTTGCCCCATTGACAAAGTATCTGAAGACGATCCTTTGCTTATCAGCCTCCTCTTTCTTAGGTTAAATAGACCACATTTTTTGTCTTTCTCTTTGGGGCTAATTTTCTTATCCTTTCTTATTCTTTTAATCTCTTGATCGATCTTCCTGAGATTCCTTCCAAATCTGTTCGCTGTTTTCAGTTTGTAGACCTAAACGGGAAGCTAATCATTCCCTGACAAAGGCTTGCCTGGTGCTGAGCCTGATGGGGTGAGATTGCTCTCAATCATCAGTGACATGCTGCAAATATTCTTACACAAAACTTGGTTTTGAAATGATAGCATAACACCGCTAGCTTGTACTTAACCCTGTTTTTCATGGGGCACATTTTTTGTGTGTGTCATGGATACTCAACACCAGGTTGGCTAAGACTTTATTGGCTCAGGATGATTTTATGTAGAAAAATCTGCACTGTTGAATCTTGATTGTTGTATCTCTTTGCCAGCCTCTACAACGTCATTGCCATTTAGAATTTTAGGTGGTATTGGGGGCGCCTGGAGGGGCTCAGTTGGTTGAGCATCCACCTCTTGATTTCAGCTCAGGTCATGTCTCACAGCTTTGTGAGTTTGTGTCCCACGTTGGGCTCTGTGCTGACAGCGTGGAACCTGCTTGAGATTCTCCGTCTCTCTCTCTCTTCTTCTCCCTTGCTTGCACTCTGTCTTTCTCAAAAAAAAAAAAAAGGCATTTTATTCATTATTCTAATGTCTGCACATGGTTTGTGCAGAATTCAAGCTTTGCACATTCAGTCACCCATTTATTCCCTCAACATACGTTTGTTGAACTCCCATTTTTTCAGACTCTGCCTGTCCTGCCATGCAAATTTTTAATGTTATCGACAAATACTTTGGAATCACTCTGTTGCAGCCCAAGGCAAGAATGCATTGGTCCTGTTTTAGGGAGATGTAGTTAATGAAGTGTACAAAAAGTCCTCATTAGAATACAGACTTCAAAGGCAACATTAGGGGGATGCTCTGGTGTAGAACCAGGCAGTCTGTCGAGTCCTGCCAGAACTTGTCTGAGCCTTCACTCCGGGGCAAAAGTTAAGCAACTCTTACTGTTTCTTGGGTAATACCGTTTAAGAAGAGTTATGATAGAAGTCACTCTTTAGTGTCTGCTAATGGCCAAAGTCTGAATCTCCTTTTTTCACCTTCCATTCTGGTAACTCTGGGTGTTCCTAGGGTTTAGTTAGTTCCTGATATTCGGTTCTATCTGCTCTTTTCCTTGGTCATATGATCCTGTGTTACAATTTTAACTCTTTTTCTCTGTATTTCTATCTTCCCTATCGAAGACTAAGTTCTTTTTTTGTTTGTTTATTTCTGAGAGAGAGAGAGGGAGAGAGAGAGAGAAAGAGAGCAAGCCTGAGCAGGGGAGGGTCAGAGAGAGAGGGAGACACAGAATCTGAAGCAGGTTCCAGGCTCTGAACTAGCCGTCAGCACAGAGCCGGACACGGGGCTTGAACCCACGAAACTTGTGATCATGACCTGAGCTGAAGTCAGACGCTTAACCAACTGAGCCCCTATCAAAGACTAAGTTCTATATCATTAACAGTCTCAAACACCATTATCTGAAATATGTTTTCTTTCCAATTGAGTACGTTTTATTCTCTCCCAGGTTGTCAATTCTGAAAATTTCTTTTACTGATACATACATCTTTCACTTAAAACCTCCTTCGTTATTTTTCATTCTGCCACTCTTTTTTCAGTTATATCCTCACGATCACCTGCCTTGGTGTTCCCCCTTCGTAGTTCATGTTAACCATTGTGGGCAGACTGAATTTCATGGTATCATGCTTCTCAAAAACTTTCAGTGGTTCCCTGTCGTCTACAGGATGAAGCCCCAACCTTTCAGGACACACAAACCTGGGAACAAAATGGGCTGAAAGTATTAAACACAATTATTCTAGAGCCTTGCCTCTGTTACCGCTCCCATTTTCCTTCCAAGCCATCCAATCAGTTCTCTGAAAAGCCAGATCTTTTTAAGTCCGTTCAAGGAAAAAGAATACCCTTGGTTAGTGTCTGAAGTAGAAAAGGCTAATTCAAGGATAGGATGATTTTGGGCAGAAGAGGTCTTAAGCACGTATCCCAGCAAGGCCTAAAGAAGACTATGCATGTGGACAGGAAAGATGTAAGATACCCTCTAAGGGAGAACAAGAAGCCTAGAAAAGCCTGTGATGGAAGAAGATGTACAGAGCTGATCCATAGAGAGGAAAACAAAAAAAAAAAAGAAAGAAAAAGAAAATGCAAGCGCTGTCTGGCAAGTTAGTCTAAACTAGTGTTTACATAGAATCTTGGCTTCTGATAACTTGGCTTCCTCCAACTCCCTCAACCTTGTTTTCAGTAGGCCAGTATTCAGGGGATGTAGTTCTGCTCAGGATTTAGAACTTTTCATCTAGATAGAAGCTTTCTGCACATCTTCAGTGAGACATTTATTCACCTTGTGGCTCAGTCCTGCTCTGTGTGAGGCCCAGAGGAAGACAAACGGAAGCCCCGGGGAGGACGGCCTGCCCTTCACCACCTCAGCTCAAACCCGGAAGCACTTTCTTACGGATGTGGACATCATAAGATGTCCCTAGCTTGAACCTAAGCCAGGACCGTTACCCAAATTCACACGTGTCCTAGGCATGCCTGTTGGGCTGGTGTGGCTGACCAGCTAGAAGAGAGTTCATAGGAGAGACTGATGGGAACTTCTGGAGAGAGAATGCTTTCACAGGGTAGATGGAGGTAGACAAAGTTGGCTTTGTAATAAAGCTTTAGTGATTGTTGGGAGTGATACAACCACAGCATTGTGGTGCCCATTGCTTGGTTTGTCTGCCAGCCATTCTCAATTGAAACACCAGGTGAATCTGACAAAGATGTAGGCATGGGGAACTTGAAAGAGAAACAGAGCATGCTGCACTACGGTTCTGGAAGCCTGTGGGGTCGTACTGCCCGGGAGCTCATGTGGGAAAATACAACGCTGAATCAGAGAGTGAGGCATTCCCAAGCCACCCACCTGCTTTTCATGCCATTTTGAGTGTCTTCTGCACCTCATGGACTTCAGAGAGCCCAAAGCAACATTAGTTCTCCAAGGACTCTGGCTCGTTAGCACAAAACACCAGGAGAAAGTGGTATCCGTCGGAAATGGCATAATGCATGGCAGAGGCAACCGTGTCCAGAAAGTTATGATGGCAGATCAGTGATCTGTCAGTCGGAGGCCGCTGGAAGATACACTTAGACACTACTGAAGACTTCCGAGGCTGAGTTTCAGACTTCGTGGTGGCGGGGGGCATCCAAAGCAGAAGAGGAAAACGTCAGACCCCATAGAGCAGCTGACAGGGATTGCTCAAGAACACACAGGAGAGAAACCTTAGAGATCATAAATATTCGTGAAGGGCTTTGCATGGCATCAGAGATACAGTATTTTAATGGGTAGGATCAGGAGGTAGCACAGCATGAATTCCTTAGTGTCTTGGGCTTAGAGGAAGGTTCATCCTTTTGGTTGGTTGGTTGCTTGCTTGTTAAGGAACTCGAACAGTGATATTTGAAATTTTTAAAGGAGAAATAAGGTATATTTTAGAAACAAGGTTACTGTTTTCATAAGTTTAAAGAAATGGTAACTGGGTCTGTGTAAGCACTGGTTTTATGTTTACCATGTACTAAATAAGATATATATCTATGGAATCCTTTTATATAATTATTGGAACTTAAGTAGCTGTTCAGGAAGGATTCCTGTGCATACACTTCCCTTCTTCCCCATTCAGCTGGGAAGATGTTTAGAATTTAGGGGAGGCCAGGGATAGAACATGTGCTAGGCTTGGGCAAGAACAGAACCTCAAGCCCGAATATGCATCAGATTCAACTGTGGAGATTTCTTTAAATAGACGTGCCTGGGACGTTCCCAGACTTTCTGAATCAGGATCTGGCTGTGGGACCCAGATCCTTTTGGAAAGTTCCTCAGATGATTCTGATGAGCAGCCCAGCTTATGAACCATTGATTGGAGGATGAAAGTACTGGTTTTCCGGTTTATAAAAAACAAAAGCCAAAGAATTATCTTTTCTTTCTTTTCCATGTTCAGATGGAAAAAAGTATAAGGCTGGGATCTAGTCCTGGACTTAGCTCTGCTGATGGAGAAGGTCAGTTAATCTCTCTCTCTTTTAATGTTTATTTATTTTTGAGAGAAAAAGAAAGAAAGAGAGAGAGGAGAGAAGGGGCAGAGAGACAGGGAGACAGAGAATCCCAAGCAGGCTCCACACTCAGCACAGAGCCCGACTCAGGGCTTAGACTCACAAACCATGAGATCATGACCTGAGTCGAAGTGAAGAATAGGACGTTTAACAGACTGAGTCACCCAGTGTCCCCTCTTTTCTCCCTTCAAGGAGACCCTGATTCTTTCTGTCCAGAGCTATGAAGTATTAAAAAGAAATGAAGCATCTACACCATAGGAGCCGGCGTGTAGTAGATGGACAGTAACTGTTCGTTCTCAGGTGCCTTTTGCCACTCTATCTAGGTAAAGAGTTGCTCCTCAAAACAAGCGCTTTTGCTCCCCTGCTTTCTCATGGGGAGATGAGCAACAAACCAATTCGACTGATATTTATTCAATTACAATTTTGTGAAGTGTCACAAATGTAAATTAACATGTTATAAGGGCCTCTAACAAGATTTTCTGACCTAATTTACACAGTATGTTATCCTTGTGTTTTAGCTATATTTTCTCTTCATATTGATGCACTGAACTACTTTTTCCTCTAGTGTTAATGCAAGAAAGCTCATGTAAAGCGTAGAAATCCCTTATCCGCAAGTATAAATGAGCAAAGACACACTATATTTTGCCTTTGGTTATATTTGCATATGTCTGTTACTTACTATTATGGATAAATATGTATACACTGAATGCCAAGCTTTTTGAAAATGCCTGTGAATGTATTTTACTAAAGAAGCTAGATTTTAAATTTTATTTAAGCTGTTGGGTTAAAGTCCAAAAGGCTGGTTCTCATTATGGTCTAACTTGGCTGAAGTAAAAATGAAGAAATGTCCAGAGTCCGTTTTATTTGGCAACACTAGAAAGAGAAATCTCTCCTACCATGTTTTTAAAAACAACTTTCAATTAAGTTTCATCTGGGATTAGGGTCTGTCTTAGTTGCATATTTCAGAAAATTAAGATTTATAGCAGAAGAGTCTTAGTGTCTTAACACTATTAGACAGAATTGTAATCCGGTCGTTGTTTTCCATTTTGTAAAACTCAGTGTTCCTTTTTCAAATGGCATGAGAATCGCCTCCCGAAATCTGCCGGCTTTGGCAATCAAGCTTTGTTAGGTGGGAAAGTCTTTATTCGGTTTCATAAGTAAGTTAGGCATTAAGACTTCTGTGTCCATAACCAATCTAGAAGACTTCTCTTCGCTGAATGATGTAGGTGCCCACGTTAGAAGATTCTTTCTAGATTACCAGGGAAAAATTAGGGAAGAGAAAAAGAATGGCTTGTGGAAATTTTTTCTTAAATTTGTCAACTTGTCTTATGTATGTATGTAGAAAACAGAAGGCCATTTCACTCAAGTCTGTATTGTATACACATAAGATAAATATCAAAGTATATTGATATTTATCTCTGAGACAACCTCAACATCATAAAAATTAACACATTTAAAGCATTTAAATTCTCAAAGCATCACTAAAACATTAAACCTTTTAGATGTGTTCTTAACTAAATATTATTATCCCCATTTTATAGCCGGTGTTATAGTCATCAAGGGCGGTGTCGAATTTTGTTAATAAATTGTGCATCAAATATGTGCATGGTTAAAGAAAAAGAGGACATTGATACATTTATTCTTTCCGTATTATGTAAAGTCTGTTTGTAATAAAAAGGAGTTCTGTACATAGGGCAATAGATTTATGCACAATGAATTCATAATGATTTCCCAGATGTTCATATTTAACTAGCAGCCATTATGAAAGGGGTAAGGCTTTCAAAGGTTATCTTCCTGATTAACAGCTTTCACCGTCCCTGGCTGGGTGATTTTATAGTCTGTCAGGGAAATTAACCATGTAGCCTCCAGATCACAGCCATCATCATATGGATGAAATATAATTTCACACGCTTCCATCATATTTGGAAGTGAAAACTAGACATTACTTGACTTCACTTAATGATTTATGTACCACCATAGATATATTGACTGGCCCCAAAATATGAAGGGAAATGAACAATTTGTCAAAGTTGGCATATAGTTTTTAATACAAAAGTATGGCCGTCATCAGAGAGGAAACATTTGGCTGCGAGAACACTCTCAAGGACTTCATGTCCCATGATTAATTTTTTTTCTTTTTTCATGACGCCACTGAGAACGGCAGTGTATCCGATTTCATTTTCTAAGGAAAGCATCTCTTTGAAACAAACTAACCCAGCAGTAAAGAGGGAACTACTAAACCTGAAAAATAACATTCAACTTTCTAGGCAGACTAAAAATTACAGTGATTTTTCCAGCAGTCCCAATAAGGCAGCGTTGCTGTGAATGCATGTCCCTCCTTGAGCTCGAGTGGCTTATTATAATCAGACTAAATTCTCTCACACCATGTAAATCCATTATAGTTTATGACTTAAATCCGTGAGAATTATAATTGAGAGAGCCTTACCCAATCAAAATCAAATTTAATTATATGTTCACATTATAATCTAGAGAACAGAGGTTTTAGTTTAAAATCAGCCTCATCTCTTTGTTCTGAATGGAAAATAAAGAACCACTTTTTTTCTCCCTCAGTTGTGACATATTTGCCAAGATGTATGACTCTTCCCTGTGCCTCCGTATAGATGGTCCCGACCCCACCGTCCTTCCTCTGTATCCTCCAAACCTCCCTCGTGCTTTCCTAGGGCTGTGCAGGCATTTGCTTGGGGCGCCAGAGCGAGCTTCCACAGTCCAGCTGATGTAAACAACAGGAATGTATTCCCTCACAGTTCTGGAGACTCCGAAGTCCAAGGTCAGAGTATGGGTAGGCACTCCTGAGGTCTCTGTCCTTGAGTCACAGACAGCCACGTTCTTGCTGCGTCCTCACATGGTCTTTTGTTTGCATGCACGCATCCCTGGTATCTCTCCGTAGGTCCAAATTTACTCTTCCTTTAAGGGCATCAGGCAGATTGGGTTAGGGTGCCATGTGAACAGAGGGCCCTAATCATTTTACTTTACTCACCCTCTAAAGTCCCATCTCCAAATACAGTCAAGTTCAGAGGCACTGAGGGTTCGGGCTTTATCGTATGAATCTGGGGAGGGCACACTCCAGTCCATAATACCCTCCATCGCTCCCACTCTCCCTTGCTCCTCCTCCCTTTCCCCCTATTTCATCGTCTTTTTCCTTAAACACTTATTGAGCACCTACATATATGCCTGGTACTGGGCTAGAGGCTGAAGAGACAAAGATGAATGAATAAATTATAGTCTTTTCTCTCTCAGATCCAGAGGAGACAGGCAGGAAGCAGCTAATTAGATCACAGAAGGAAGGGGTTCTGATCAGGGTGCACATAAGGCGCTAGGCAAAGACGGGAGAAGACCATGCAACGTGCCTCGGGGATTAAGGGGATCTGTGCTGTAGACGCAGCCTCTCAGTTCAGTCTCGAAAGACTAATGGCAATCAGCCCGGAGAAAAGAACCAAGAGAATGTTCCAGAAAGAAGGAACGTATACAAGAGCCCATAGGTGGGAAAGACACAGCACAATTGGACCTGGCAAATAACTAAGAGTTTGAGTACAGCCATTGTAAGGGTTGAGACTGGGGCAGCGAGTAATGCAGAAATACAGTACTGCTTGGAAATAAACTAACACAAAAATAAAGTTGTGCTTGGAAAAAAAAAGTCATATTCGCATCAAAATGGAAATGACAAACTTGGAAAAAAATAATTGCAAATCATGAAAGAAAGGACTAGGTTCCTCAGTATGTAGAATTATGCTAATCAGCTATTTTTCCAGTAGAAAAATAGGCAAATAACAGAGAATCAAAAGAAAAGTAAATGCAGGTGTTTTCCTACACATAGGAAAAAAAGAGATGCAAAATAAAACCATCCATTTTTTTTCCACCTGTGGTATTGGCAAATATTTAAGAATCTTAAATAATGTTGTAAAGGTAAGCAAACACAGATGCTTGCCTACTTTACATGTGCAAGTGTCGATTGCTACAACCTCAGCAGAGGGAAGTTTCGCTTTCTCCCTGCAAATTATCACATTCCCCACAGTTCAGTTTCCGAGAAATAGCCACACACATGTGGAAAAGTGTTTGTACAAGTTTACATTGCTAATGGCGAAAGTTTACTGCCTAATAATAAATTATATGCATTACGTATCTTGAGGGAGGTGCAGGGATGCTTGCAACATCTTTTGAAATTAAAAAAAACATGAGAGGGATGGATAGAGGAATGGAAGGGTGGTTACACATTTGATAAAGCAAGTATATAATAAAATATTTATAGAATCTAGCTGGTGAGTGCATGGGCGTTTACTGTTAGATTCAACTTCTGTTTACGTTTGGAAACTTGTAATAATGTGTTGGAGGAAAAAAGATTACTAGGAATCCTAAAGTCTATCCATTGGGGAATGGCTTATTTTTTTTTTTTAATGTTTTATTTATTTCTGAGAGAGAGAGAGAGAGAGGCAGCGTGAGCAGGGGAGGGTCAGAGGGAGAGAGAGATACAGAATGTGAAGCAGGATCCAGGCTTTGAGCTAGGTGTTAGCACAGAGCATGATGCGGAGCTCGAACCCACGAACCATGAGATCATGACTTAAGCCACAGTTGGATGCTTAACTGACTGAGCCACCCAGACACCCCTGGAAATGGCTTATTTTAATGATAGTGTATCCATACCTTTGGAATAGTGTGGCTGTTTTAAAAAAGAATAAGACAGGCGCGCCTGGATGGCTCAGTCCTTTGAGAATCCCACTCTTGATTTTGGCTCAGGTCTCTAGCACCCCTGCCAGATGGCAAAGGAACCTCACCTTCACATATATATATATATATATATATATATATATATATATATATATACCCTTAGGAGATGGTAGGCTCTCCAAGATATATTATGAAGTGAGAGAAGAAAAATGTCGGTAATTGTTTATGTATACCACCATTTGTATATAATATCTCCACAACGATGCACAAAAGAATTGTAAAAAAAATATACTCTCTGGTCGGGGGACTTCATCTGGATAATGGAGTGAAAGGGGGAATCTATTATTTCATACATTTTAGAGGTTTGAATCATGTGCATTTACTATCTATTGAAAAGTAGAGCTTAAAAACATAATACATATTGGGCCAGATACTTTTGATGTCTTAAAAACATTTTTTAATGCTTTTTTTATTTTTGAGAGAGAGACAGACAGCCCATGGGCGGAAGAGGGACAAAGAGAGAGGAAGACACAGATTTTGAAGCAGGCTACAGGCTCCGATCTATTAGCACAGGGCCTGATGGGGCTCAAACCCACAAACCGTGAAATAATGACCTGAGCCAAAGTTGGACACTTAACCGACTGAGCCACCCAGGCTCCCCTTTTGATATCTTAACTCTACATAAATCTTACTGCAGTCCTGCAAGGTCGGTACGATTGCCATTTGCAGACGAGAAAAAGAGTTTCTGAGAAGCTCAGTAATTTTCCAAGGTCACACAACTAGCATGTGAGAATGGCAGTGCGGGGACATAGGTCTGTCTGATTCCAGAACCCTTGGCACTCTGCCTGGTCCTGGTAGATACGAGCACCGCAGCCTGACGGAAGGGCACTGCGCGGGGAAGGGCAGGCGCTCCCTGGAGACCTGGAGGCTGCGCAGAGAGCTGCAGAATGCGGAAAGACAGTGGGACGGCGTGAACTCTAGCACCCCTGCCAGGTGGCAAAGGAACCTCACCTCCCTGTCAAGAAACGTGGACTGTGCTTTACAGACATGGGGAGCCGTGCGTGGTGTTGGAGATGAGTCACTCTTCGATCCTGTATAGGAACGGTCCTGTATGGTGAGGCTAGAGAAGAGAAGACATGAGAAGTTCAGACATCTGGCTTCCTGGGGCTTTTGCTGCTGTCCTTTTCTGAGCATCACTCAAGTAGGAGAATGGGGAATGTTTTTGAACTTGGAGCATCTATAGTGTAAATGGCCACACTGACATGTTACATGCATATATGAAGAAGAAGTGTCATAGAAACCTCCCAAATAGAACTTCCACGATTTAATGCAGCAAGGATGATGGCCGAAGGGGACTTGTTCCCAACATAAAAGGGTCCAGACAATTTTTTCTCACATTTCTTGTCCTCCTACAAAAAAGAAAATAATAATAATCAAGTAATAATAATAGCTAGTAAAAATAGTTGGCACTATGTAAGAATTTTTGTGCCAGAATTTTCCCCACTTTTTTGTTACAATATTATAACTATATTATTATTATAGATAGATATGCTATTTAATATTAAATATCATAGGGCTAAATATTAAAGAACCCAAATGTTATGAACTGTTATTATTGTAAATATGCTCTTTTGTAACATTTCCCTTGTATTTTGTACTATTTTAGTGCATTCTATAATACTCACGTGAACTCACTGAAATATAGTATTACTGATTGGCGTTCAAGGATGATTTTGCATTGTTATTTATAAAAGTGAAAAAAATGGAAATAATCTAAATATCCACAATAGCAATTTGGTTAAATAAATTATTGTACATTTATATTAAGGGGTATTTTACAGGCATTAAAAAATGCAGTTTCAGGAATGCCCAGGTGGCTCAGTCGGTACAGCATGCAACCCTTGATCTTGGGGTTGTGAGTTTGAGCCCCATGTTGGGCATGGAACCTATTTAAAAAGTATATGGTTCCAATGAGTGTTTACTGGCAAATGAAAGAAACAGGGCACAGAATTAAATCTACAGCCTGACTGTAGTGTGTCAAGGACATCTGTGGTCTTCAGGATTATCCAGGTGGCATAATCCAGTTATCAATCCTTAGCTTTTGTCATACTTGACCTGCCTGGGGTACTTGAGTGTAAATTACTGTCACTCCTTCCTTCCTGAAATACTGGCTTCACTGGGCTTCCAGAAAAGCGTGCCTCTTCCATCTTTCTTACCTCTCTCAGCAGGCTCTTGTTATTCTTGCTCACTGCCCTAGACCTTGGCCGGGTTCAGTCCCACGGCCCCATATACACTCTCCCCATCCAGTTTCGTGACTTGAAGTCCTACGTGTACATCCCCAACCTGGGTCTCTCCCTTGAACTCCACCTGCATGTCTAATGAGCACATCAAACTTGACTCACCCAAGATAAACCCCAGGTTTCTCCCTTTACTCTCATTTTCTTCCCTGTCTTCCCATCTCAGAAAAGGACACTCCTATCTGACTCCATAGCAGCTCCAGCTCCAAACTACGGCATTATATTTCACACCCACATCCCGGCCACTCAGGAAATGAGGGACCTGCTGTTGTCCCTGAGAAATGAGGGCCTGAGTGTCTCAGCACAGCTGTGGGAAGCCAGGAGCCCACCACTGACTGGTCTGGGAAGAGGGAGGGAGGTGAGGTCCCACTGAGTCCACATTTTAGAACAGATTTCTCCCTCACCCTAATCCATATTCCTGAGTTTTCCACTCTTTCATTTCTAAACCTCGGTTTAGTAATCTGTAAAATGGGTATAATAACTTTATATGCCTCATATGGTCATTTTATGTGGGTGAAAGTTTTAAGTGTATGTAAAGTATGAGTTAATACAGTGTTTGGCACACAGTCAGTCTTTAATAAATATCAACTTGCATACCTGTTATTTACTTTCAGCTCCAGTGATATAAATATATCCTCTTTATCAACAGAGATACTGCTGTAAGCTGGGCATTACAGAGTGAAACATTTTAGAGACAGGAGGGGTTTGACAAAAGCTTGGTTCTGAAGCTGCTTCTGATGTGAGTCAGTGGAAATTTTAATTGACACCATTAAATAATTCCTTGCTAGTTTAAATAATTGAAAAATTTTAAATGCTTCTCTTGCCTTTTTTTTCTATGCTATTTTATCATAAGTTTATATCAGGATGGTTAGAATTGTCTGCCCAAATGTTTTTGTTTTTTTGTTTTTTAAGTGGAGTCCTGTCTCCTGTTAAGCCAGCAGCTGTGTGGTATCCCCAGTGTGCATTCAGTTAATATACACACCGTGCTATTCTGCTGGAAGAAACATAGTCCCCCATCTGAACTTCTGACATAAATTTGACGTACTTTCATGAAATGTGAAACGGTGGAGACTTCCAATCCTAAATTATTCTCTAAATGTTCATTTATATTAAAAGCCTCGGTAGGCACATGTACTCCAAATGTTAATATCCTAGGAGATTAGTTACAGTAGCCGTTTGGACATAGCCAGCCAGGAGACTGTGAAAAATGTATCAGCATTGGGATGGAGCTTGATAAGTCGTCTTGGCAGAAACAGTTCTGCATTTTTCCGGGCAGATGGGCATCATTCTGTTTTCAAAGAAGCTTGCGGAAGAGAGATGATATGACCCATTGATATCTTATTTTAGTAGTTAGTTATCAGTTCTGAGGGGCTCCTTCCCTACAGGTGATACCATTTAAACTCCCTCCACTTTAGGGATGCCTGGGTGGCTCAGTTGGTTAAGCATTTGACTTTGGCTCAGATGATGATCTCATGGTTCGTGGGTTCAAGCCCTGTATCGGGCTCTGTGCTGATTGCTCAGAGCCTGGAGCCTGTTTTGGATCCTGTGTCTCCCTCCCCTGCTTGTGCTCTATCCTTCTCTCTCAGAAATAAATAAACATTAAAAAAAATATAAACTCCGTACATTTTAACAATGTATTCTTGGAGAACAGCTCACTTGTGTTATCACTTTTTGCTTTTATTTTTTAATTATCCCCTAATCCTTCATTTTCTTGGCCTAAACTGTTCTTAATTGAACTTAACCACTGGCTGGCATTTTTTTAAAGGCAATCAGACGTTTGAGAGATTTCATTCTGAGTTCAGAACTGAGATTGGAACTTTCCTTTCCTTTCTTTCCTTCTGCCTGTGCTTTCTCCCTTTCTCTCCACTCTCTCTTACTTTCTTCCTGCCATTTATTCTGTCATTCAGTGAATCCTTTCCCAACACCTAGCCACACGGGCCACTCTGCTGGGTGTTGGGAGGGCAGTAGGGAGCGGGATCTAATTGCCCGTCTCTGCGTGCTGCTGTCAGAGACCAGCCCCTCACAGAACCGTCATCGTACAAATAAGAGAAGAAAGCGGTGAGTCTCATCTAGGCGCTCATTCGTGTCCTGACACTGGGCTTCAGAGTTGTGCATTCGCGGGGTATCACCTCACTGGGGGCCAAATAAGAACTACAGGGAAAGTCAGTTTAGGAAGGCAGGAAGGCTCCACGGGGGTGATCTTACAAGACGTTTAAGAGCCAGCACCCCCGCACCCCCAAAAGAGTGCCTTGCCAGAGGGAGAACAATGCTTTAGAAACTATTGAACAAATGAGGAGACTATAGATGCTGGCACGGATGTGGAGAAACGGGCACCCTCCTACTCTGTTGGTGGGAATGTAAACTGGTGCGGTCGCTCTGGAAAAGTGTGGAGGTTCCTCAAAAAATTAACAGTAGAACTCCCCTATGACCCAGACGTAGCACTGCTAGGAATTTACCCAAGGGATACAGGAGTGCTGATGGATAAGGGCACATGCACCCCAATGTTCATAGCAGCACTCTCCACAATAGCCAAAACACGGAAAGAACCTAAGTGTCCATCCACGGACAAATGGATCAAGAAGATGTGGTTTATCTATACCATGGAATACTACATGGCAATGAGAAAGAATGAAATCTGGCCAGTTGTGGCAACATGGATGGAACTGGAGGGTGTTATGCTGAGCGAAATAAGTCAGGCAGAGAGGGACAGATACCGTATGTTTTCTCTCATATGTGGATCTTGAGAAACTTAACAGAAGACCATGGGGGCGGTGAAGGGGGAAAAAGTTACAGAGAGGGAGGGGGGCAAACCATAAGAGACTCAAATACAGAGAACAATCTGAGGGTAGATAGGGGTTGGGGGAGAGGGGAAAGTGGGTGATGGACATGGAGGGGGCCACTTGTTGGGATGAGCACTGGGTGTTCTATGGAAACCAATCTGACAAGAAATTATATTTGAAAAATAAAACTAGGGGTGCCTGGGTGGCTTAGTCGGTTAAGCATCTGACTTTTGCTTAGGTCATGATCTCACGGTTCATGGTTCGAGCCCCGCATCAGGCTCTGTGCTGACTGCCAGCCCGGAGCCTGGAGCCTGTTTCAGTCTGTGACTCCCTCTCTCTCTGACCCTCCCCTGCTCACGCTGTCTCTCTCTCTCTTAGAAATAAATAAAAAACATTAAAAAAATAAACAAATAAAAAATAAAACTAAAAACTGTTGCATCCAGGGACCGGAGGAAAGTGTGCAATGCCTCTGAGCAGGGACGGAGGAGGACGACAGTAGATCAGTAGACTAGCGGTTATACTCAGGGACTAAGCTGGGAGGGGGAATACTTGACCAGGGTGTGGAGTTTCTGCACAGTCTTCTTCTTACACGCAGTGTCTCAAATAGACATTCCCGGAGGGGCTGGAATACTGGGAAATCAGTGGAGGGGATTGTGGGAAATGTGCCTTCCCCAGAAGAGCTCCCCACCCCCACAGCCGCTGCGGCCACCACCACTGCAGCCCTGACCATGGGACCATCGCCAGCCTTTACCACCAACCGACCCACAAGCTATTGATAGGGAAATGCTAACAAAGCCGACTGGGATTGTGTCTGACAGAAACGCTGAGTAACAGCGGCAGCCACCATCCTAGCTGTGCTCACCGGGCACTTAATGTGTGTCAGACGTTCTGGCAGATACTTCAAACACATTGTCTCACAGAATCATCACATCCTACCAATGTGGTAGACCATTCTTTTTAAGTTTATTTATTTATTTTGAAAGAGAGAGAAGGACAGAGAGAATTCTAAGCAGGCTCTACACTATCAGCGGAGAGTGTGACACGGGGCTCAAACCTATGACCTTGAGGTCATGACCTGAGCCACAATCAAGAGTCAGGTGCTTAACTGACTGAGCCACCCAGGCATCCCGGTAGACCATTGTTAACATCCCCATCTTACAGACAGAGAAGTAAAGGCGTGGAAAACTGATGTGATTTTCACTAGGCTGCACAGCTTGTAAGTGGTGGAATGATTTCAACACAGGTCTGTCTGACTGCATGGAACACGGTCATGCCCGTGAGGCTGTGGCTCCTCTCAGAAGCCTTGCTTTACTCAAGAACCTTCGTGCAAGAACCCTCAATTTCGAGCCGTACATCAGTTGGATTTTGCTAGTTTTCCCCAAATCTAATGGAGACACAGCTGACAACTGAAGACGGGCAAAGAGACTTACTAATAAAAGGCTTCAGAATAGTGCTTACTTATAGTATTAAAGACCATTCAAGATTAAAATTCAGATTTTCAAAGAATGTGTTTCATTTTGCAGCTGCAACTGCTATCCATTAACTGATTAACTCCTCTCACTACCCTATTTTAAGGTTGCAGAAAGATCCGGTTAATCCCACAGTTATCAATTGTAAAGACATGAGATTTACATATAATCACAGCTCAAAATCATGCCCGTGGATGTAATAAATGGTTACATTCTTTGATCGGTGGATTTAGTTTCCTAGTGGCCAGTAATTTTGAACTCTCAATGTGTGCTGCATTGAAATTAAATATTCATTATGATCTTTTGAAGTTTACATTGGAAAGTACTTCAAAAACTATCAGTACATCAAATTATAATGTATTGCTTCTCTTTTTAAAAATCTGATAGTGGTAATCCTTTGTGAATTTTGCTCTTTACAATTCTTTCATCAGTACAGATGTTAGCAACTCCCATGGGGCCACTAAAAAATGCCTCCTCATAAAAGCTGTAGACGAAAGTCAGTTATAAATCATGCACTTTAAATATGGGGAGTTCATCTCGCTGTGGATTGTAGAGTTTCTCAAGAACAGATGATTGCGAATTGAAAGGTTTCATACTTCCACGAACCCTTTCTTTATCGATTTGTTCGCAGCTGATTGGACCCTTTCTTCAAAGGATATCATTTAGGACTGACTATTTTGTACTTTCCAACAGCCTTTTAAAATTACCAGGAAAAATATCTAAAGAAAATTATTATACTCATTTCGTGTGTGTGTGTGTGTGTGTGTGTGTGTGTGTGTGTGAGGGCTGGGAGGCCACAGACCATGCATTCATATTTAATTGCATTTCACATTTCATCTCGTGGTGCTCGGACTTGACTGATGGCTAACCAGTAAACACGTATAATTATTCTTTCATGCCACTTGGCCATTGGCAGTGATTTTCATGGCAGTAATTTCCCTGCTGAGGCTGCAAGTCAAGATTCCTCAGTTTTATGGGGATGCTGAACCTTAAAAGCTCATGGCTGATAATGTTATTAACTCTCTCCCTGTTTCCTTCGTGGTAAAGGGGAAAAGTAGAAGTACAGCTCTGTTTAATGTAGTCCGTGTGTGCATGCTTGTGCAGCCGCTGTCTGGACTCAGTGGTAACTAACCCTGTAGCCCCACTCGGCCATTCCAGTGGCCGAGCACATAGTGGCTTTGGTCTGCATCAGTCTCTTGCTTTGCAAAACTGTTTCACAGAATTCTGTGTGTTGACTTCTCTGCTTTCACTTTTTTTTCTTTGTTTTGTTTTGTTTTGGTTTTTAGAATACTCATCCTTCTTTCAATGTCAATAGACATCTTTTTTTCTTGCATTAATTTTGCTCAGCTCCTTAGCAAAATGTTCAGAATTGCAGAAAAGCTGAAAGAAAATAGCTCAGTGGCATTTATATACATTAATTGTTACCACTATTTCAGGCTTGTTTTCTTTTTCTGCATACAGATTTTTATCTGTATATATACTGTAGTCATCTGTTTATTTTTTTTTTTGTTTATGTTTTGGGAATCGTTTGAAAGTACATCAATCAGTTGCACACATTGTGACAGGGGTTTTGTTTTGTTTTAATTTTTAAAATTCAGGATCCAGTTAAAACTCACTCGTTGCATTCAATTGTTCTTTTTTTAAAAATTTTTTTATGTCTTTATTTTATTTTGAGAGACAGAGAGCTGGGGGGGAGGGGCAGAGAGAGGGAGACACAGAATCCGAAGCAGGTTCCAGGCTCTGAGCTGTCAGCACAAAACCCAATGCGGGGCTTGAACCCACAGACTGTGAGATCATGACCTGAGCCAAAGTCAGTCGCCCAACCAACCCAGCCACCCAGGTGCCCCTCTATCTCTTTAACTTTAATTTAAATGTTTCTTCCTACAAAACCTCCCAGACTCTCCTTTTTTGTTATTTGTGACCTTGACTTTTTTAAAGAGTTCAGGCTAGTAGAGAATCTGTGATCTGAATTTGTCTAATTTTTTCCTCACTAGATTCAGGTTAAACCAGGGGGTCTGAAATTTAACATGCTGTGTCCGCATCGGGAAGCTTTCTAGTCCCAGGGCTCCAGACACAACAAGTCCGTGTCTGGGCGCAGCCACAGCATTTCCAGCAAGTTCCCAGGTGAGGCTGATGCTGCCGGTCTAGGGACCACATTTCAAAAACCGCGGCGTTTAACATTTTTGACATCGATGACAAGTGCTTTTTTCACTGCATCACAGCAAAGCGCACAAGGTGGCAGCTTGTTCCCATACTGATGATACACTTGATCATTCGGGTAAGATGCCGACTGGTAAATCTGTCCAATGTAAAGGACCAGTTTTTTCCTTTGTAATTAATAAGGTATCCATGGAACGATGCTCTGTAATTAGTAAGTAATCTACGGGGAGAAGACAGTGTGAATTTTTATTCCTTAGCAACCTGCTTTTAGCACCCAGGGATAATCCAAGCCTGAATCAATTGTCAATACATCTATTATTCTTTAAAGAAGAATGTTCTTTTTTCCTCCTTCTGTCTCCCTTCCCAGACACCTCTACTGTCTCCCCCTCAAGTTTGTTTCTCTTACTCTCTTTCTCCCTCCTCCCCACACATCCAAGTGCACATACAATTTCTCTCTGTCTCTCTTCTCTCTCTTTCCCTTTCCCTCTTTTCCTCTCTTTTCCTCCCACCTACCCCCTTTCTGAATTTCACTTTGGATCAAGATTGTCTTTTAATTCGATACATTATAATTTATTACCATTTTAATTATCTTGGGGTTTCAGCATTTTCCAGATTTATCCAGTAGCAGCCCTTCCTGCATCCTTTTGAAATGATGTTATTACTCTTAAGCATTGCCTCGTTCTCTGGCAAAAGATGTTCAGTTCTCGCCTCACACTTTTTCTGCTCTAGACCTGGAATCTACCATTTCCCTAAATAGGAAGCATCGTTTAGAAGACGATACCTGGGTGCGGGGGGCTGGGGTCTCTGATTGTGTGGAGTGTCACAGCTGTCAGAGGGCAGACAAGTGCTGCCTTTGCTTTGAATGCAGCGTCACTGTTCTTCCTCGCCTCCCTGGGGTTGCCCCTGGTAGCCACATTCATTCATGGTGAAAACTCTGATACTCTAGAAAACCTTTTTACGTGAAACATTGAAGTGTATACGTATATATTTGCTCATTTGCTCCAGTACCTACAGATTAGATTAGGAATTACAACAGTGATACTTCAGCAGTAACGGAACCACTAAGAAAACTAGATTTCCTTGCGATTTTTGGTCCTTAGAATTTACTACACTGTATAGGATTTAGTGCAGTAGATAGTCTGAGCTCTGTGCTCAGATGTTTCTTAAATTATTTTTTATTTAAGTTTATGTTAATAATAACATTTACTTATGTTTGTGCTGTTAATTTGATGTGCATGGGTTTTTCTTCCCCAACTATTTTGATTTAATTTTATGTTCTGAATATGTAAAATATTTACATGGTCAAAGTCAAAAATCATATAAAAATGGGAAAGTTTTAATCCCATTTGTATTTATTAGTCTCAGGTTTATTTTCCTTCCCTGTTTGTTTTGACAAAAATAAAGAAGTGCACGTACCCTTCCCCTTCTTACTTTTACAAAAGAAGAATATTATATATTTTCTTTGGCACCTGTTTTTTTTTTTTCATTTAACAATTTATTCTGGGGAGCCTGGGTGGCTCAGTAAGTCCAACTTTGGCTCAGGTTATAATCTTGTGGTTCATGAGTTCGAAACCCCGCGTCCGGCTCTGTGCTCACAGCTCAGAGCCTGGAGCCTGCTTTGGATTCTGTGCCTCCCTCTCTCTGTTCCTTCCCTGCTCGCACTCTGTCTCTTTCAAAAATAAGTAAAGAGTTTTTTAAAAAGAACAACAACAAAAAAACCCCAACAATTTATTCTGGGCATCGCTGTAATATCAGTTTATAAACACTTTCCTCATTCTTTCTGAAAAATTCATATACCCCGTTGTGCACTGTAGATAATTCAGTGCCTTATGGATGAACATTTAGCTTGTTTCCAAAATTTCTTTGTGGTAAGTGATGCAGCTTTTAGCTGGCTTTCTGCGGGTCTACTGAGAGGGTGCGATCACGCTGAGGGCTAGTTATCTCATGGGTCCGTAGAGGCTGGAGAATCCACTTCTTAGCTCACCCAGTGGTTGCTGGCAGACCTTTGCCACTTGGCCCTGCCCATAGGCATCCCAAGTCCCTCCACACGTAACAGTTGGCTTCCTTCCCCCCGGTCACCCCTTTCTGACATGATATGTGTCTTCCTCCAGGACACACGATGTCAGCACATGCACTCACGTGTGCATGCATCACGGCAGAAACCACAGTCCTTTTATAACCTAACACTGGAAGTGTCATTGATCACATCTTCTGTGTTTTATTAAACTAAAAATGAGTTGTGGAGCTCAGCCCACTCTCAAGGCAAGGGGAACATGCTTCACCTTTTGGGGGGAGAAGTGTAAAAAGGGAGAGACAGACAGACAAACCGAAGAACAGACTCTTAGTTCTCAGCTACAGAGAGCACATTGGTAGTCACCAGAGGGGCAGGGCGAGGGGTGGAATGAGTGATGGGGAATCAGGACACACTCGTTGTGATGGGCACAGAGTGATGTATCGAAGTGGTGAATCACTAGGTTGTACACCTGCAACTCATATTACAGTGTATGTTAACCACACTGGAATTTCAAGTTGAATTAAGTTTAATTTTTAGAAGTTGTGAACATATTTTTAAAACCACCACATCTCCCAGTGCACAGATTTCAAGCTCAAAGCACATATTCTGTGATAGCAGTTGTGCTGTATGATGTCCTAAGCACAATCTCATGGGATCCTAACAACCATCCTGCCCTTCTCCAGAGGAGAACTACACGTCTCACAACTTTAGTTTTAGTGAATTTCTGGGTTGTAAATCAGTTGCTATGGGCATTCAGCTTATATGAAATTTTACACGTCTGTGCTATTTAGTGTCTTAGTTTTTGTTTTAATGTTTTGAGGACAATGATCGACAATGATAAAACCGTGTTCCCAGTGGGGAGAAATGAGGGGGTGCTAGATAAAAGTGAAAGGCTATGAGTTGGCAGTTGTTGAATGTCTACAGTGGAAAGATGCTTTGGGGCTCATTCTTCTGTTCTACTTTTGTATATTTTTTAAGTTTTCCAATATGAAAAGTAAAAACAAAAAGGGGGGAGAAAGAGAAAAAAGAAAACCTCTCTCTTTTAATGTTAATTCGCTATCCTTTGATATTTATTGCAATAAGGGAACATGAATACTTTTCGATCACTGGAAAAATAGCACAACGGACTCGCTCTTTTCATAACCGTCAACTTTCCTGTTCATCAGAAAGAGCCACAACTTTCTAACAAGTAGCCCTTCTTCCGTGACAGAGTTCCCAAACTTTACTACATACAAGAATCACCCGTTCAGCTTGTTAAAATGTCCTCAGCTCCCAGTATCAGCAATTATAGGTGAGAAGATCTTGGTAGAATACAAAAGTCTTCATTTTAAGCAAATATACCTGGTATTCCTAATTCTGGTGATCAATGGGCCCTGATTTGATAGACACTGTTCTGTGGATTTATACTCGGCACTTCTACATGTAAAGCAGTATGATACATACAAAGATGAATGCGATGTTCTTGCATCAGTACAACTGTGCTGTATTTCTTAAAGAAACTTGCCAGATAGTGAAGAGGAAAGACACACATAAAGCATTATAATAGGAGTATAAAGAATTAGTCTGATTCCATATTTTCCTACCAGCTCTCAGTAAGGAATGAAGATCATATGGGAACAGACTTCTTGTTTGGATGAGCAGAATATAATAGGAGCTCTGAAAATAGAGAGGAATACATCACTGTTTGCTTTTCTAAAGAATCAGACAGAGGTTTCAAGATAAACCTAAAAGTGTGCTAAAAATTGTTCATTTTGTAGATGACATCTCTTTATAAGTGCCAGGGTTTTTGGTTATGGATGAAAAAGGAATTCACATGCTTTGAACATAAATAATATGCAAATGACAAAGGTGGTGTGAAATTAAATTGATATTGTTTACACTAAGTTTTTCTAGTAGGTGAGCAGGAGAAAGATATTCCTAGTTCAGCAGAATCAAAATAATAATACCTAACTTTTATTGAGCACGTAAGAATTAGAGGCCGTGTTTAGTGTATATAAATCCATCATCTATTATCTTTTGAGTTAAGACAATAATCTCATCATACGATGGCTATTCATTAACGGTCAGGAAAAACAATCAAATCCGTCCATTTTCTGGATAGAGTCACACTTTTACTGCATATCTCCTACTTGTGAGTTATCTCTTAAATGGATGAGTAAGATGAGTAAAAATACAGCAACCAAACTTTTTGAAGAGGATGATGATTTAAAATATATCTGTGCACTGGGATGAGTGGGTTGGGATGAGCCCTGGGTGTTATATGTAAACCAACTTGACAATAAACTATTTAAGAAAAAAAATAAAATCTATTAGAAATAACTCAATTAGAATAAATAAATATATATATCTATATCTCTATATATTTCTATATATATATCTATATCTGTGGATTAAATGCCAATGCCCTCATTGTTAATTTTAAAATAACATCAATTGACTTGGAAAAAGGGTTACAAGAAGAATACAAAGAATTCCTGTGTATCTTTCACTTGGATTCCCTAAATGTTAGCACATTACCCCAGTTGTTTTCCCTCTATCTCTCTGTAATATGAATTTATTTCTTTCTAAACTGTTTGACAGTAAGTTGCCGAAGTGATAATTCATATCCTTACATACTATAGTATTTATGTATTTCCTTAAAACAAAGACATTCTCTTACATAACCATAGTACAATTGTCAAAATCAGGAAATTAAAATGGACACAATATTATCTAATCTACAGACTTTGTTCAAATTCTGCCAGTTGATTCAGTAGTGCCTTTCATAACAACAAAAAATATTATTATTGTATGCTCCAAGATTCAGTCCAGGACCACATGTTACATTTAGGTGTCCTGTTTAATTTTGTGTGGTTTTTTTTTTTTTTAAATAAAATCTGGAACAGTTCCTTAGTCTTTGTCTTTCCTGACCTTAGTATTTTTGAAGAGTTGAGAAGTACTGAACAATGGTAATACAAAGTATCTCTTGATTTTGGTTCGCCTGATGCCTTCTCCTGATTAGATTCAGGTTTTGCATTTTTTTGGCTGGAGTGTTCTCAGAACATTACCTGAGGAAGCACTTGACGCTGACTTACTCTATCACTAACTCACCCCTCTCAGTAACTTGGTGATGTTAACTGGTGAGGATCGCTTGGTTAATGTGGTGTTTGTCAGATTTCTCTACTATTAAGTTACACTCTTTCCTCTTTGTAATTAGGTAAGGAATTTGTAGGGAGATACTTTGAGACTATGTAAATATCCTGTTTCTTTTACACACTGGTTTGAGCATCCATGGATGATTCTTGCTGGAGTCACAGGCAGATAAATGTTATGCCCTTGACCAGGACTTTTTGCCTCTTTTTCTCCTAAATGACCTCAAAAACACTATTTTATAACTCTGCTTTACCCAGAGTTTCCTCCAAAATTCTAGCTAGTTGGCTCCAACTATCTTTCCATGGTACATGCAGAGACCAGGTGTTACGTCTCTTCCTTCTCACACCTTCCCTTTAGCCAGGTGCTTGTTTTCTCCCCAACGTTTATTGGCTGAAGCCATCCATGTGTTATGTAAGACATTTCACATGATGTTTCTTCTCTGTCCTAGTTTCTCTCCTGTCTGTTCCTGGTTTTAAACAATTTTTGTTTTCTTTTAATGCCCACATCCTGAAACAGATCTATGTCTGTTTCTCAAGTTTTGGCATTTAATGTCTCCCTTCAGAAAAGACTTACCCCTTGTTAGTTGCTGGTGTTTTACATTTATGGCTTTTAGCTCCCAACTCTTTTCTTTGTTGTGACCGCTTTCTACGTCTGCCATTTGATCTTTGGAAGATCACCTTCAGAAAGCCTTTTAAAATCTCTTTCCACGTGGACAACTGGAATTTGAAGCCTGAGTCCTACTGGTTGTCATCTTACCTCTCAAAATACCTAGAATGTAAACACAAGTGAATTCTGTGCTTTCCTATCCAGTGACTCTGTTTCCAGGGAACTGACCAACTTGTGTCCATTATCCGTATTACTGTTTTTATCCCTTAGGTTGCATTTCTTCAATATTTTCAACAATTTCAGCTTATCTTCCAAAGCAGCTCTGAGCTCACTTTTTACAGTTAATTTACTCACTTTTCCATTTACTTCAGAATCCATATGCTTCTCCTTCCTGTGTGGCTGCTAACAGTCAAGTTCATTCTCAGAGGGGCCATTATACAGCCTATGCACTTTGCTCTTTCACTTTGTTTTCATTTTGCTATGTTTCCCCGGGAAGCAGGACATTCAGTTTGAGATTCTCCATCCTTAGTGTACCTGTTCTTACCTTTGCTTTACAACGTCCTGTGCTTTGGTCATCTCCACAGCTATGTCTGCATTCCTGGCAAAAGTCCCAGATAGTCTCCTTCTTAAGAGACACTAGGTAAATTTGTCGTTCTCAAACTTGAAACCTTCCCTTGCTGCACCCCATAAGGAAATGCTTTTTAGAATTGCAACTACCATTTCTTGAGCTGTTGAGCATATTTGCCTATTCCAGCTTTGACCATTCCCTTCCATTTCTTTAAAAGAAGTCCAGTTTGTTGCGTGTTGTGTCTGGTAAAGGCTGTAGCACATGGTCGCAGGTAGCGGTCCTTGAAACTGTATGCAGATTTTTGTGCACTTCTCCTGTGAGAATGTTTCTACTTCTATCAAATTCCCAAAAGCATCCCACCTCCCTTTTTTGAGTTCTTGGTTTAAATTCATATTCTCTAGTCTAAACGCCAACCAGACTACTTCTTCTTCATTTCAGTGTCTAAAGAAGTAGATCATCGGGGCGCCTAAGTGGCTCAGTTGGCTAAGCATCTGACTCCTGACTTCGGCTCAGGTCATGATCTCAGGGTTTGTGAGATAGAGGTCCGCTTGGGCTCCATGCTGACAGCCAGGAGCATGCTTGGTATTCTCTCCCTCTCTGTGCCCCTCCCTCACTTTCTCTCCCTCTCTCTCTCAAAATAAAGAAATAAATAAACTTTAAAAAAAAAAGGGAGAAGTAAATCATCAAGCCAGTCTTTTTCTCCATGCTCTTCTCAAAGAGGGTACTGGGTTTAGCTTTTGCCTGGTTAATGAAATTCTGAAGAGTTCTCTTAGAGATTTCTGATCCTTTTCTCTTAATATAACCTCCCAAGAGAACCCAGCTTTACCATTTGAAAATCCTATTGTGGTAGGGTCCCCTCCCTAAAGAATTAAAAAAAAAAACCAAAACCCCCTCAAGGCAACCTCGTTATATGCATCCATGACAACATCCCTCACGACCTTGTAACAAGAGACCACTTAATCAGACTGCATGTTTGTGTGTTACCATCTATGGGAGACAAAGAAATAGAAAATGTATCAAAACTATGCCATGTGGCGTTCGGGGCTCAGTTCTTCAGGTTCGAACCCAACTGAGCGGTGCCAGCACGAATAAAGTTTCTTCCTGGAAATAAAAGCCTCAGTGTCACGACTCTGTGCAAGAATCCCGCTACGCTATGGATTCCTGAATTCCAGGAGCTTTAATTACCGTCTTGGACCCACACAGTCTAGCCTACACTCACTCTGCTCTGTTGGGCGGTTGATCTCCTCCTTTCAGAAGCAGATGATTACAAATAGTTTTCCTTGCCGGGGTCCTCCTGGCGTACCTCTCCCTTCCAGACGCTGCGTAACTGTTCTCTGCTCTCTTCCTTCTGTCTCCTTTTCCCTCTGCCCCCCGTACGGAGGACGAAACAAACAAGTGAAAAATGTTGGCCTCCCTTCCTTCTATTGTCTTCTGCCTCCCCCACCACAACCTTGCAAACCTGCCTGCCTCTGTCCTGCCCCAGTTTTTCAATATGCTTTTCTCCCTTTCCGAGTTCCCACTCGAAGCTGACACTTGTCAGAATCCTGAACCAAAAGAGGAAATGCTGAGATGCACGTTTCACAGCCTCTCAAGTCACTCATTTTGCCTTTACCCCTGAATTCCTTTGTCAGTGAGCTTTGCCCTCAATGCGCCCAAACCACGTTTTCCAGCGTCTTCCCTGTTCCCTCTGTGCACCGCCTTCTGCCCTGACCTCCATCTCATTCCCGTTTCTGCATCCTTCCTCCCCAAACTGAACCTCCTCTTTCACCACCCACTTTGCAGCCCCTCTTGATTTCCCTTCTTTTTACTGGGCTCCACTCACTTAAATGGGGGTGATTTGTTTTGACGCAATCTCCGTGAGGTAGTGAGAACAAATGCATTATACGCTCCGTCTCATAAAGACAGTGTCTAACACAACACAACCCCATTGCCACCAACCCAGGCGTTCCCTCATTGCACTCATTTTGTCTAGTGATAAAAGAAAGGAAATCGGTACTATTTGAATGTTGCTTATGACCCTCTAGGATATAGAATAGGAGTAACTTTAGCTAGTGTCTTGGTGTCCTGCAATGCTTTGCTTAATGGTTTAATCAAAAAGAAAAAAAAAATTAAGGCTGGCCTAGAGAAGAGATCACTACTGATTTGGGGAGAGTCCTTTACCCAACTGGGCCAGCAGTGGGATGAGGACTGGGGCCACGTTCTCGGGTCCCCTTTGTGATGCTCTTCTGCCATGTCTCCACCATCGCTGGGAATGTTGGCCTTCGAGAGGGGGCTCTCTGTCAGGCCTGCTTTTCAACATGGTACCTCTCACATTCACAAAGGCATCACATGTGATTTCTGAATAATCTTGGAAACAACGCAAGGAAACTTTCTTGAAAAGTGAGCGTTGCTTCAGATAAATACTTTAAATGCAAAGGTGACAATAAATATGGTTCCGTTAAGTTATAGAGTCTTCTATTAATTTTATTCACTCCTTCTTAAGCTCTTTTTGTTTTTAATCCTTATGGCTTGCGCTGGCCCAAAGCAGAATCTGTTCATGGCATGACTGGAGAAAATGTTTCCTTAAAAGGATAGATTAACAAATATTCCATTTGTGTGCTGATTATCAAGAGAGTGAGAGTCACAAAGCTTTTTTTCATATTTTCACTTTTTTTTTTTGCAAACAAACAGCCCAACACTGTGCACGCAACTTCCTGTCATGGAACTTTCTCCCTCTGAGGTTAATTGCAGTGCTATTCAATTTCTGAACTCCCCTGACTCCTGCTTTCCCTGTACCTCTCTCAAAAACCCGTCACTGTCACTGCACGTATTTTATCAGAATCCATATGTTGCTTTTCTTTCCTCCTCTACCTGATTTTGTGTGTGTGCAGGCCTACTGTGCGTATCAGGCATGGCTCTTGGCCTCCATCTTGTACTGCCATGACACGAGAATCAGATTAATGTCAGAGTCAGAGGGCAAGACATTGTCGCTTGAATGGCTCTGTGTTTCCCATCTTTCTTATGCTTTACCAGTATTCAGAGTTGTTTGGGGATGTTTTTATAAGCCAGTCCTCAGCAGTGGTAAAAAGCAACATGGACAAATAGAGCTTTGAGTGACTTCTCATCCCTCATCGCATCGAAGGAAACAACCGGGATAGTTAGGATTTGTGCCTTTTAAGTGGTTGCAGTTACAACGAAAAGAGAAGGCAAAAAAAAAAAAAAAAGCACAGGGAAGGAGAGGGAGACAAGGAAGGGAAACTGTATTATTCCCACAATAGAAACGGACCTAAATTCACAGGCAGATCCCTGCGAGAATGCAAGATGGTGGACTTGAGCTGGTTTATGAAGTGATAAGAACAAATAGAGCACTCATTGTCTGCAAAGTAGAGGAATATTCTGGGGAAAACCTGGAAGAAGTGATGTGGGGAAGGACATTTTGCTGAGTGTTCCGAAAAATCACAAGTACTTGATGTCATACTGTAGCCATTCGTTGACTAATGACTGATATTCGGCTTTCTCGCTTCCTTTCGTTCCTATATAGTTTCTCTTAACATCAATCAGAAGATACCCCACAGGGTGCGGGGGGAGAAACAAGATTATAATCAGCTTAAGCCCCTATTAAATATCTACTCCAATTTTTTATCTGCTTTGCCAGGATATCAGAATACACATTGCTGATGAAAAAAATTAGAACCCATGTAACTCCTCCTACCTGCCCCTTTATTGTCTTTTCTAACTGCACCTTTGGTTATCATAATGGTTCATTTGAAGCTGGCTTGCACATAAAGTCAGGCCAAAGCCTGACAAATGTGCTCATTGTACACCCACCCTCTTATGTACCCATCTACAGATTGCCTCTCAGTAAATATTTGGAGACAGAGATTGAAAACCAAGGAGAAAACTGCACACACACAAAACTGGGAAGAAAAGTCACATTGAAAAAAGAAAAAGCCCGTATGGGGTGTCTGGGTGGCTCTGTCAGTTAAACGTCCGACTCTTGATTTCGGCACAGGTCATTATCTCACAGTTCACAGGATCTAACCCCAAGTCGGGCCCCATGCTGATAATGCGGAACCTGCTTGGGATTCGGTCTCTTCCTCTTTCTCTGTGCCCCTTCCCCGTTTACACACACTGTCTCTCAACTAAATAAACTTAAAAAACAAAACAAAACAAAACAACCCAAAAAACCTTGCACTAGCTTCTGCCTCGTGGTCCTTCATTACCTTCTTTTCACACCACCCCCACCTCCTCAATCTCAGCAGCACTACCAGGGGTCATAGGGCAGGTCGATAAGTGTTGTTCTCCTTCCACGTATGCCACAGACACACGGAGCTGTGGACGGAGCACTCTCAGCACCGTTCGATTACGAGGATGAAACTTTACTAAATAGTAGCTTAGTAAGAAGTTAGTTTGATGCATTAAATACGGTTTTGGAATAAGAGCCAGAGTACTAAATTGGCTTTCTGAGAAATTAGTTAGTTAGTTAACTCATGTATATTCAAGAGCCAGTGGAAACTGATAGAATACAGTTTCACTGTATTCTTTCACTCTATTCATTTCACTCCAGTTTTTTGGGTCCACAACACAGGAAAAATATTTATGACAAGGGTTTGATTGGGTTTTTTCCCCCCTCCTGTTGTAGACTTTAACTCTGAGGCAACTCCTAGATGTTCTGTGGCTTAATTGTGTAGCTATAGTTATTTCAAGAAATTTTACAAGGAAAACAAAATTTTAAATGTTGGAAAAATCCCAGATTTAGGTAAGTAGAGGTATATTTCAGTGCTGTCTTCCACAACCTTAGAATTCTGAGAATTCTCAGCCTGTTAGAATTTGAACAGGTTGTGTGCATCAAGAGAAATCAAGTTCAAAAAACAAGTATATCATAGTTTTAAAATAGATGACTGCTGTAACATGCGGTCTATGAAGGTATGTTTAAGAGAGCTAGAACATAGTACTCCTACAAAGCCTGTGTTGACATTTGCTAAGAATCAACAGGATTCTTGACCTTAAAAAAATAGACAACTTCCTGTATTCTCTGATCCCGTTGAGTAATTTATCGCCATGCTCGTGGCCAATGTTCACTTTGTGTGCACGCAAGGTTCTTTTACGTAAAGACTGTAGGAGCTCCCATGTATGAGCTTAAAAAGTTCATAGGTAAGAGTGAAGAAAATCTCCCTGTTGAGAGTTCCACGGTAGAGGATTGGCTCAAATTAAAGTAGCTGCATAGTACATGTGCTTCTTTTCTTTTAAGTTGTTAATTTTTTTGCACGTGCTTCTTTTAAAATGACTTCTGACTATTTGATATTTTATAAACACAGAGATTAAATCTTAGAGAATGACTTTGGGGCATTGCAAAATAGTTTCAGTAATTCAGTTTCTAAAAGGCAAATGCTTTGCTCCAGCTTACTCCAGAATCAGCTTAAACCACATCTTTTTGATGTCAAAGTGAATAAATTGAAATCAGCGTTCTGCTGCATAGTTTCCCCCCCATCAAATCTAGCCAAAAATCTGTACAGAAAGTTTATTTTCAAAACAGTTTTGTGAGACTTTTAATGTCATTATAGTCAGTTTTTCAATCCAGGTGGTTCCTTTATCCATGCAATGGACCGCCTTCTAGTATTTTGTCACCTCTCGTTGCACAATACGGAAAATCAGTATTTCAGAAAAGAGTCTGTAGCTTGATCAAGGCCAGACTTTTGAGTTTTCCTTCTTGTCTCACAAGAAATTACAGCCTGAATACTCTGATTCAGTAGTCGGAATTGCTCTGATGTTGAAACAGCCCTAGAATACAAATCGATGGTCTCAAAACTCTCAGATGACGAACCCAGCCTTGCATATCCAACAGACAGGGCTGTCTGGTTGTATTTGCTAACAGGAGCTTCTCGGCGACAAGACTGTTGCACTGGTGCGGTCATCTCTGCAAGAGGTATCTGTTCCTGTGAGAAAACAGGGAACTCAGATTGATGCGGTCCTTGCTGTTAAGTTTCAGTCTGAATAACCTTGGGAGCCCTAAGCTCCCATCCATGTTGGCCTTCTACTTGTTTACACAAAGGGGACAGATTCAAAGGACTCATGTCCTAGGATTCATAGCGGCCTCACCACACAGCTGTGGGTTTGATGTTCTCGTTCCCAATTTACTGCCAGGGTCTGAGTTCCCTGGGTACCATGGTGATAAAGTGCCATTGAAATACATGCGTAATCAGTCAGTGTACTGGGGGATTGGTTTCTCTCTTCTCTCTTCTGAACAGACAAAAGCAGTCTTCTTAGAAGCAATGAGAATAAGAAGGCACTTAACATTTATGCTATGAGGACAGCAATGATAAAGGCAAAGATGCCATTTAATTAATGACTTCGCCTAGGCAGGGACTATCTCCAGGGAACAGAAAGTATTGAAAATCATAATTGACCTCTCCGCATGTAGAACACAGGCCTCTCTTTTCCCATTTTTCAGTTGGAAAACATTGGAAAGGCAAAGAACCTGCTCCCCGGCTGATCTCAGGTCCAGAGTGGAACTGAGAGCGAGCAAGACTCAGAACTCTTGGATTTCAAAGCAAGACCGCTATGTGGAGTGTATCTTCTTAGAGATCGTGATCCCAACTTGAATCACTCATGTGTCCTGAAGAGCACATCCCATTCTGAAAGAGGCCATGCAGTCTGAACTGATGAACAAATAATATTTTTTAAAGTCTCTTAAATATTCAGAAGCATACGTTTCATTTTAAGTGTTGGCAACTTTGCTATTTGCAACTATGACCCCAATTTCTACTGCCAACAGTTTAAGTGAAGCCAAATTACTTCACCTTTTGCTTTTTCATAAGAATGTAGCACGCTCGTTGCTGTGACAGGAAGCACGGAAACTGTGGTGCCCGGGGACTTTTGCTTTCTTAGCCTTCAACCTCTCTTTCTTCGTGTTTATTTCATTGTTCGGTCGGTGTTCTCATACTTTATATTTTATTTCCTCTGACTCTTTTATTGGTATTGTCTTTGCAATCATCTCTTTGAACTTTTCAATAGGTAACATTTGGCTATTTTTTTCCTTAAATGTATTGACGTATATTTGACATACAGTAAACACATATTTATTTTCTTGTTTGTTTATTTATTTATTTAGAGAGAGAGAAAGCATGAGCAGGGGAGGAACAGGGAGGGAGAGAGAATCCCAAGCAGGCTCTGAGCTGTCAGCGCAGAGCCTGATGTGGGGCTCTATCCCGTGACTATTAGATCATGACCTGAGCCAAAATCAAGAGTCAGAATACTCAACTTAACCGACTGAGCCACTCAGGTGCCCCAATAAACGCAATAAACACTTTAATGCCTGATAAGATTTAAATATGTGTGTGCTTAGAAAACCAGTAAGGATAGTGAGGGTATCCAGCGATACCCCACGTGTTCTCAAGGTTCTCCGCCATATACCATTTTCGCCCCTTCCCTCCTATTTCTAGGTGACCACTGATCTGTTTTCTGCTTCCATAGATACTTTTGACTTTTCTAGAATTTATATATTGGAATCATACAGTCTATATTCTTTTTTTTGGCTTCCCTCAGCCTAATCCGTTTGAGAGTCATCCTCTTCACTTTTGTAGGTATCAGTGGTTCATTCCTTCTCATGGATCATTAGTATTTGTATATGGATCTATGACGGTGTGTTTATCCATTTATCTGTTGATAGGTGTTTGAGTTGATATCAGTCTGCAGCCAGCACAAACCACTGTGACCACTTGTGTGCAAGTCTTTGGTCCGAACATGTGATTTCCTGGTCCCTTGGTTAAATACCCCGGGAATGAAATGGCTGGATCATATGTTGAGGTGTATGCTTCATTTTTTAAAGAAATCTGTCTAATTCTTTTCCAAATGGTTGTACCATTTAATTCCCACCAGCAGGGGTGTGAAGATTCTGGCTCCTCCAACCTTCTTGCCCACACATGGTATAGTCTTTTTCATTTTAGCTGTCCTAATAGGTGTGTAGAATTAACTTACTGTGCTTTTAATTTACATCTACCTGTGGGGCGCCTGGGTGGCTCAGTCGGTTAAGTGTCTGACATTGGCTCAGGTCATGATCTCACTGTTCATGGGTTCGAGCCCCACGTTGTGGGTTCGAGCCTATATCAGCACAGGCAGCTCAGAGCCTGGAACCTGTTTCCGATTCTGTGTCTCCCTCTCTCTCTGACCCTCTCCTGCTCATGCTGTCTCTCTCTCAGAAATAAATAAAACATTAAAAAATTAAAAAAAATAATTTACATCTGCCTCATGACAAATGATGTGGGACATCTTTTCTTGTCCTTAATTTCCATCTGCATTCGTTCTTTGGCAAAGTGTCTATGTACATCTTTTTTACCATTTTTATTTGGTTGCTTTTTTTTTTTTTTTGAGCCTTGAGACTCCTTTATATAGATATTCTACATCCAAGTTCTTTATCAAAGATATGCTTTGCAAATATTTTGTCCCAGACTATGGGTCACTTTTTCTTTTCTTAACAGTGTCTATCCAAGGATAGAAGCTGTTAATTTTAAGGTGGAGAATTTGTGAATTTCGTTTTTATGATTATATCTTTGATGTCACAAAGAATTTTCTCAAACTTTACTTTGAGAAGTGTTATGGACCTTAGATTTTACACTAACCCTAATCATTTTGAGTTAAGTCTTCTATCTAGTGTATTGTAGGAACAAAGGTCATATTATGCATATGGCTATCCAGTACAGTGGTTCCAGACCAAATTAATGAAATGACTGTTCTTTCTCCACTGATTTGCCTTTGCACCTTTGTCAAAAAAATAACTATCTGTATATATGTGGGTTAATTTTGGGACTTTATGTTCTGTTCCATTAACCTAGGTCTGTCTTTACACCAATGCCACACAGTCTTCACTACTGGAGCTTTATAATAAATCTTGAGGGGCACCTGGTGGCTAAGTCAGTTGAGCATCCAACTTCAGCTCATGTCATGATCTCAGCTCGGGAGTTCAAGCCCAGCACCGAGCTCTGTGCTGACAGCTCAGATCCTGGAGCCTCCTTCAGACTCTGTCTCTCCTTCTCTCTCTGCCACACCCCTCCTCATGCTTTCTCTCTCTCAAAAACAAATATTAAAATTTTTTTATTTAAAAATATAAAAAATAAAATAAAAATAAATCTTGAAATCAGGTAGTGTTATTCCTCCAGTTTCATTCTTCCTTTTGAAGTTGTTTTGTTACCTAGGTTTGTGCATTTCCATGTGAATTTTAGAATTAGTTTTTCAGTTTCTTCAAAACTTGCTGGGATTTTGACTGGGATTTTCTTGAATCTATAATATCAGTTTGGGGAAAATGGACATCTTTATGGAATTGATCCGTGAAGACATAAAGTAATAAGAAAGCCTATGCTAAGCAGCACGGTGTCTGGGTGGCTTAGTCGGTTAAGCATCTGGCTCTTGATTTTGACTCAGGTCATGACCTCACGGTTGGTGAGTTCTAACCCTGAGTCAGGCTCTGACCTGACAGCCTGGAGCCTGCTTGAGATTCTCTTTCTCCCCCACTCCCTACCCCTCCCCTGCTTGCATGCATGTCCCCTCTCTCTCACTTGCACAAAATAAATAAATAAACTTAAAAAAATGCTTAGGGATAAATCTATGTGTGAGTTACATGCTCTGAAACCACAAAACATTGCTGAGAGAAATTAAATTCCTAAATACATAGATATGCTTCAACGGATCATTTAAAAAATGTGCCATGCTTTATTTGCCTTGGCTTTTTTCCCCCTTCCTTTCTGTGCTGCAGCCCAACACCAGAGAAATTAAGATGTAATAACTTTAAAGGTGTGCTATTTGACTCTGCCTTCAGTCACTAATGAAAAAGTGATTGATGGAAAGTTTAGAAATGTATTGTTTATAAATAAATTATTCATGGAATCATTAGGTCCTCTATTTATTCTCCAGGCACTTTGTTCTTTCTCTTCTTCCATTTTTCTGTCTTCTGACACTTCACTTCTCATTAGTGTCTTTTGGCCTAGATGGGATAGAGAGAGGAAATAAGACTGAACTCGTAAATTCTTTTCACCGTTATGAAAAGCCTTTGCAGCGAAAGAGATGGAAGGTTGTGTTTAGGGATTTCACTTATCGTTTTGCCCCCGTCCCACATCATGCATTTTCATAGATGATTGACAATCGGCAGCAGTGGGAAAGTGCAACTATGCACATTGAACTATCTAATGCTGCCTCCTGAATGCGTTTATGTGCTTTATCAGTGAACAGTCAAAGCATGTGTGAGGTGCATTTCTCAAAACGTTAGTTTTGAAGAAGATCTGTCATAATAGAGATTTAGAATTTGAAATTGGTTAGCTCCTCAGATAGAGTTGGCTTGGTAGCTGTTGTGGTTGAAGCAAGCTATTACTGAGAGGTCTCATAAAACTTCTGTGTTATTCATACTTCAGAGTAACAATTATTATGAAAATTTACTTTCAGGTCTCATCTTGTCACAGACTTGGTAGAAATTGTAGCCAATGTATATCTGTTACCAAGACATGGCTTTTAAGAATCGTGAAGCATAATAAATAAGAATGTTATTCATAAGAGTATCTTCAGTAAGATGTAGTTAAAACTACGTTCCTCTGGGTAAAATAAAGAAAGAAAATAATACATACTGTAATGCAGTATCTCTAATTACCTTTATTATATTCACTCGATTGTTCATTTGCAAAATAGGTGATCTGCAAAAGACACTCAGTTATTACTACTAATTTGAAATGCTCTCATGTAATTTTACTTCATTTAGAGTAAAATTGCCTGTGTAGTATGTAGCATGAGATTAGTGATTCTCTGGAGGGAATTGTGAACAAAGAAAAACAAGCAAAGAAGGGGACCCAGAAATTGTCAAGAAAAATTGTATTTGGTCTTTGAGAAGTAAAAATATAAAAACCACAATTAGAATAAGAGAAGAAAGAGTTAAAGAGTTCCCAGATAATCATTTTGTAACATATGCATGTACAAGTCATCATGTTATACACTTAAATGTACACAGTATTATGTCAGTTATATCTCAGTAAAGCTGGGTAGGGAGAGAGTACTAAGACAGACTACATTTTTTCAAATAAGCAAGTTCGGTGGGGTGCCTCATATGACATTTAGGGAACCTATAAATGTCATCATGGAATCAGGAGCCATCAGTTTTATTTATTAAAATTTTTTTAAATATTTATTCATTTTTGAGAGGGAGGCACAGAGTGTGAGCAGTAAAAGGGTCAGAGACACAGGGAGACACAGAATCTGAAGCAGGCTCCAGACTCTGAGCTGTCAGCACAGAGCCCAACATAGGGCTTGAACTCACAAACAGTGAGATCAGACCTGACCTGAAGCCAGAGCTTAACTGACTGAGCCACCCAAGTGCCCTCCCCATAGAGCCATCAATTTTAAAAAGCATAGTTAATAGAAAATTTTCCATGAAGTCTTTAGGAAATCAATCCATCTTTAAAAAAAGAAATTAAAAAATAAACTTCTCTGCCAACAGTTACTGCAAGCCTTCTATGTGTTAAGCCCTGGAATGCAAAGATGAAAAGTCGAGATCCTGATTTCAAGGACTTCCAACTGTGACAAAATGAGGATCTTGGCCAGTCTTCCCAAAAAAGCAGTTATAAAACTGGGGGGGTGAGAATTGAGTGGTATAGAATCAATCAACGACATACAATAATCTGAAAAAGGTCATGCTTGAAAAACTATTAACTGTTGGATCTTTCTATCAGAGATGGAAACTTTACTAGCTCAAGAAGTTGGAGCATAACCTCAGTCCAGTCTTTGGCCCACTATTTAAACTGTGCAGTGTCAAGAGTGACCCCTAGGAATCCAGGTTTAAAAATTAAAACAAGAATAAAAAAAGAAAGAAAGAAAGAAAACCGAGCACAGACATAACAGGCTTTGCTCCATGAGGAGATGCATTTCCCAGAGTAAACCCAGTCAAGTTGCCAAACAAACCAAAAGCAAACAATAATAAAAGTCAACAGTCACCACAGTCAGTGGGAGAAATTGGGAATCTAGAGTTGCTACAATATATTATCTAAAATGTTTAGTTTACCACGAAAATTTGAGGCAACTGGAAAGCGTGACTCAGAAAAAAGCAATTAATAGAAACTCTCTCTGAGTATCCCTAAATGCTGGGTTTAGTAGACAAAGACCTCAAGCAGTGAAATGAAATTATTTAGAGGAAATAATGACTTCGTGAGTCAACAGGTAATAAGTCTCGATAAGCACATAGGAATTATTTTAGAAAAAAAGTCAGATGGGAATTCTGAAGTTAAAAATACAGAACTGAAGTTAAAAAAAGGAACTGAAATGAAAGATGCAAAGTGACTCAAGAGTAGATTTGAGATGGCAGGAGAAAGAATCTATGAACTGGAGACTGATCAATAGAAATTATTCAAGGTGAAGCACACAGAAAAGAGATTGAAGAAAAATTAAGAATGCTTTGGAGATTTGTGGGACATCAAAAATAGCAACATAAATGAAAGAGGAGTCCCAAAAGGAGAAGAAAGATAGAAAGCAGCAAGGAAAAGAAAAAACAAACACAGGAAGTTTAATGAAGTCATGGCCCCAAACTTCCCAAATTAGAAATCTACCTTCACAGATCCAAGAAACTCAATGAATCCTAGGAAGAATAAATACAGAACTATCCACGTGTAGCCATATCATAATCAAACCATGGAAAACCAAAGAAAAAGAGAAAATCTGGAACGCAACAAGAGAGAAACAGCTTGGGACGTGGAGAAGATTTGATGCAATTAATGATTGATTTCCGATTTGAAGGAATGGAGTCTGGAAAGCAATTGAAGCGCATAGTCAAAGTCCTGATAGGAAGAACACTACCAGGAACTGTAGATCTAGCAAAATTAGCCTTGCGAAATGAAAGTGAAATAAAATCCCTTCCCAGCTTAAAAAAAGAAAAGTAAAAATCTGTGAGAACTCATTGGTAGTAGAATACCACAGGAAGTCATTCAGGCTGAAAGGAAGTGATCCCAGAAGATAACTCAAACACAGAAAGAAATGGAATGCACTAGGAACAGTAAATATGTAGATTGAAATAAAAAGGCTATAAGTATATCTTTATCATTTCTTCGCATGACTTCTTCAAAAGGCATAATATTCTACAAATTATTGTAATTTGTATTTGCATACATAGGTACACATTCATATATATGTAATATGTATGACAATAATAACACAAAGAATGGTGAGGAAATGGAACTATAAAGAAGCCAGTTTTCTATATTTTACTGTAATTGCTTTATCATCTGCTATTGAATGTGGTAAGTCAAGATGCATATTGTAGTTCCTAGAACATCCATTAAGAAAATAATTCCAAGTAAAATCACTGAAAAATCAACATAAGAGTTAGATACTACATTAAAAATATACTTAACAAAAAAGGCAATAAATGAAGAATAGAACAACAAAAAAAGACAGGATGCATATAAAAATCAAATAGCTAAATGAGAAAATGTAAATCCAACCATGTACATTAAACGTAAATGGTCTAAACATCTTGTTATACTACCTATAAAAAGCAGGATCCAGCTATATGTTGTCTGCTGAGACACAAATTAGATTCAAAGACCCACATTTATTTAAAGTAAATGATGGAAAAAGATGGTTATAGGGGCGCCTGGGTGGCTTAGTCGGTTGAGCGTCCGACTTTCGCTTGGGTCATGATCTCACGGTTCGTGGGTTCGAGCCCCGCGTCGGGCTCTGTGCTGGCTGCCGGCTCAGAGCCTGGAGCCTGTTTCAGTCTGTGACTCCCTCTCTCTCTGACCCTCGCCTGCTCACTCTCTCTCTCCTAGAAATAAATAAAAAAATTAAAAAAAAAAGATGGTTATACTGTTAGACAAACAGTAACCATAAGACAGTTATAGTCATTATAATGATATCATACAAAATAGACTTTAAAATAAGAAATATTGCTAGAGATAAAGAGGGATATTTCACATTACAAAAGTATTAATATAAATTATAAAAGCATATACACACCTAGCAATAAAGTGCAAAAAAATACACAAGGCAAAAACTGATAGAATTGAAAGGAGAAATGGAATGAATCATAGAAACGAATTGCTTAATTCCAGTCAACTAAAATATAAAATATTTGCATATGACCAGTCATGTTTTTGTTAAAATAATATTGTACTAAACCATTTAAGTTCTATTTGTAATATATAGCGCGCACACACACACACACGTACAAGAATAAACAGTATGGATTCAATTCCATAAGAATCTTAGAAAAGCATTGACCTGAATGAAGGTTTCCCCTAAATCTTACAGAAGTAGGAATTTGACTAAAGTCTCATAGTAATCTTAGAAAAGTATGAATTTTACCATAGGTTTCCCCTATAGGATAATTACCCGTGGTGAGGCATCAACTTTGAAGAACCTATCAAATTCAGCTCACAGCCATGTCAAAGAACTTGTACTTTATTGACGACCCAGGAAACAAAACTGAATATACTTACCAGATTTAAGGGTCCCACATGAGGTGACATTTCTAATGGTCTCAAAGGGTGAATTAAAATTCAAAATATGTTACTGATAGCAAAATAAGCCTATACAAATTAAATGAAGTCTTGGCAAGGCAATTACAGTACAAAAAAATGCAGTAATATGAGAATATGCTGGATGAAGACTGACTCATCATAAATTTAAGAGAAAAAGCCTAAACATGGGTGAACACTTGATGAATGTAAAAAGCTAATATGATGCAAGAATATATTTTTTAAAATGTGACATGCAAGGTTTAAAAAGGAATCTTTTCATTAACCTCTCTTGGAGGGGGCCACCTGGGTGGCTCAGTCAGTTAAGCATTAACCTCTCTTGGTGAATTCTTCTTCATATACTGTATCCATTTTTTCTATTATGCCTTTAAAAAAGTAGAAACTAAAAGGATATACAGAGAAGAATGGCTGATACCAAAAAACAATGAATGGAAAATAGTTCTTCCTAAGGGCAAATAAAAGACATTTGGATTACTTTTCCCCAAATAAGAAAGGCTGAGACACTGCAGCATTATTTTACAGTTCTGAAGTTTTATTTTATTTTTTAAAAATTTTTAAAGTTTATTTATTTATTTGAGAGAGACTAAGACAGAGAGAAAATCCCAAGCAGGCTCCACGCTGACAGCACAGAGCCCAACATGGGGCTTCAGCTCACCGACCTATGAGATCATGTCCTGAGCGGAAACCAGGAGTCGGACACTTAACTGATTGAGCCACCCACGTGCCCCTAAAGTTCTCACATTTTAATATTTGTAGATTTTTACAAAGAAACTAGGTAAAAATCGAGCCAAGATAAACATCAGTCTGTCCAAGTTAGGTGTGTACCATGTGGCCTCATGTGATTCCATGCATGTTTTCAACAGATGTGCATTACACACCCCAGATGGTGTTACGTGGCAGATGATGACATAGCCACGTTCCCAGCAGCCTGTGCTCCCAGCTCCCACACTGCAGAGCTGTGTGAACTCAGCAGAGTGCTGGCTGGCCCTCTGCGGATGTAAAATTACCCAGCTGTGAGGAAGAGCTCTGTGCCCAGCTCCCAGGAAGGCCATGGGAATTCGGGGGATGATGCACAGAAAGCCTTTCGCCCAGTGCCAGGCACACAAAAGATGAATGGTGAGCCGAATGTCACCGTTGTCTGTCATTGTCTCCGAGTCCCGGTCACCACTGACACCCCTGTGGTCAGCAGTCTCCCTGTCCACAATCTTCCCATCTTTCCCACTGTGGAGCACGATCTCCACTGTCACCCTGAGCCCCATCAATTGTGGTCTTCATGCTGGGAATTCTTCAAGGTGATAGGCACCCGCTTTGCTGCTCTGTTAGTCACTTTCTTCTGTGAACAAATCCCAAATGTTCCCATTTAAGAGGCAACTCTAGATGCAGAACAGGCCCTGAATTGTTGTTAGGTTAGGTCACACTGAACCATTCTCCTGTCCATGCTCTAATAATAGATAGTTATCCATCATTTAATGACACTGATACAAAAATATAATTTGCTTGAATTATTCTTGTTTGGGGCTAATCCCAGAACTTAAGTTCCCTTTATAATTATACCAGAGTAATTGCATGGGAAAAAAGAAGTCACGCTGTTACTGCATTCTTACCTTTTGTGGCAAAAGAACACAGAGTAAAGCACTTAGAGACATATCCCCTGTTCACAAAAGACTCAATTAAATTTGAATTCCGCAAGCCATGCTACTTAAGGAACAGCTGCCTTTGCTGTGTAACCATGCTTTGGGCTTACGTGCTTTAGGAACATCAGTACCCTGGTATATAAGGAATGGAAAACAGGCCCCTCTTCTCTCTGAACTCCGTTTGTGCAGGTTTTTAAAAAATAGATAATGGAAAGAATATGGCCGTCTATTTATTATTGCTAAATACCTACATCTGTCGAGAAAGGTTTTCGTGTTGAAGATATATCCATCTTAACAATTTAAGGAAGTGGCTTCTCTTTTTGTCCAGACTTTGGCCTGGAAATGTTACTAGACTGTGGATTTAGGAAGTGGCCTCCTCAAGATAAAGGAACAGTACCATTTCATGTGTCACAGGTGCATGTTGTTGGGTGTAGGCTTGTCTCGTCCTTTTCCTAAGGTTAAGGGTGGTACCCAGAGAATGACTGAGTTTCTCCTCAAGGTACTCGATGAACCAGTGTCTACATGCAAGGTGCCCACTACCAGTCGATGACAAGATAAATGAGATATTGAGAGTATGTGTTTAGAACCTTTCATAGTAACTGGATGTAGTCATGACATCTAAACATATGCTTGTGTATTTATCAAAAGTCTTAGTTACCAATCTATTGAAATGAAAACGAGTGACAATAACCAAGACCAAAACTAAAAATAAAATTCTGGTCCTTTACCATCTGGTCTGAAGAACACGAGTTCTGTGGGGTGTGAATAGGTGTACCAGGAAAGGGCATGCCATCCTTACAGAGGCTTGGGAAGAACTGGTAAGACAAGTCAAGTCGGGTCAACTCTTGTCTTCAGGACTCCTCTGGGGCTGCATCCTTGACCTCCAGGATGGTGGTGGCAGCGGAAGGGTTGGGGGGAAGGGTAAGCAGGGCCTATGGTCTCATCAAACCCTGAATTTGTAAAGTATCTCCAACATGGACTGTCCTATAGAGGACCTTTATGAAGAGTTAGCGTTCTGTAGCTGTTTTAAACTTGGCAGTCACTTCTAAACTTTTTTGATGTGTATTAACTTAAAAAAATATTTTTAATGTTTTATTTATTTCTGAGAGAAAGAGAGAGAGAGAAAGCATGAGCAGGGGAGGGTCAGAGAGAAAGGGAGACACAGAGTCTGAAACAGCCTCCAGGCTCTGAGCTGGCTGTCAGCACAGAGCCCGACACGGGGCTTGAACCCACGAACTGCAAGATCATGACCTGAGCCGAAGCTGGACGCTTAACCGACTGAGCCACTCAGGCACCCCAACTTTGGAGAGAGAGAGATACAGAGTACAAGCAGGGAAAGGGCAGAGAGAGAGAGAGAGAAGGAGACAGAATCCCAAGCAGGCTCCGGGCTCTCAGCTGTCAGCACAGAGCCTGATGCGGGGCTTGAACCCATGAACGGTGAGATCATGACCTGAGCTGAAGTCCAACACTTAACTGACTGAGCCACCCAGGCGCCCCTGCGGTCACTTCTTACGCAGCATGAGTACAGCAGTCTAATTCTTCAAACTTGATTTTTCACTTTTTTTTAATTTTTGAAACATGACCTGTAATGTTACTCCTGTGTATTCATGTCACCATTTTTCTGACATCATGGGTTTCTTTCCATGTACTTAGAAAGCAAAAAAAACAAAAACCAAACAAAAAGAAAACAACCAGGGGTCCCTGGTTGGCTGTCAGTAAAGCATCTGACTCTTTTTATTTCAGCTCAAGTCCTGATCTCATGGTTCCTGGGATTGAGCCCCACATCCGGCTCTGCACTGACAGCACAGAGCCTGTTTGGGATTCTCTCTCTCTCCCCTCTTTCTGCTCCTCCCCCACTCATGCTCTGTCTTTCTCTCAAAATAAATAAATAAATTTAATTTTTAAAAATGATCAGTTGATCAAAAAGGGATGAAGTCTTACCTCCTAGAAGCCTGTGACTACATCAGAAAAATTTTTTGTGTTTATTTATTACTTTTGAGAGAGAGACAGAGTGTGAGTGGGGGAGGAGCAGAGAGAGAGGGAACCACAGAATCCAAAGCAGGCTCAAGGCACTGAGCCCGACATGGAGACATGGGGCTCAAACCCATGAACTGTGACATCATGACCTGAGCTGAAGTTGGTCACTTAACCGACCGAGCCACCCAGGTGTCCCTACATTTTTTTATGATTTCCGGATCATCACAGAGAATATGGAAAGAGCCTCTGCAGATTAAGTGAGGGACGACTTGGCAATAGTTGTGTTGAAAAATACTTCTTGGCATAGGAAGATGAGATTAGAAACTGAAAGGATGCTGGAATGAATCAGATGTGAAAAGGCTTTTTAGGGGCACCCACAGAAGGTAGAGGAAACAATATAGGGCATCTCAGAATCAAAAAGTCACTGAAAATGTACTTTTAAAAAATATATACACATAAAAGCCTTCCTTGAAATGCTGTCAGATGTCAGCACTCTGACACCAAAGTCTAGGGGCAGCCGCATGTTATAGGGAAGAGATTGCTTCACTTCATGGTGGTTTCATCTCCCTCATTTATTTATTTATTTATTTATTTATTTTTAAAAGTTTATTTATTTGCAGGGGGGAGGGAGAGAGAGAATCTCAAGCAGGCTTCGCACTGTCAGCACAGAGCCCGATGTGGGGCTGGAACTCAGGAACCGTGAGAACATGACCTGAGCAGAAACCAAGAGTCAGATGCTTAAGCGACTGAGCCACCTGGGCACAACCCTCCCCCCCACCCCACCCCCGTCTCCCTCATTTAACCCACACACCATCAATTCCAGCTTCTCTTTCCTTGAGCCTGATCACACAAAAGCAGTTCTGTTGCGTGCTAGCCATCACATTCAGAGTGAGGCGCTAAGACTGTGGAGCAGGTGAAAATCTCGGGGAAATTGGACACAGTATGTGGACACCGTAAGCGTGGCCTCAGGCTTGGCAAAGCCGCAGTGGAGCGCTGGTAGTGCCTTGTCCCTGTGGGCCCAGCTGGCTTCTTCATCACCTACCTCATGTGGCTGCCTTGCTTTCGCCGTTATCTTCCCTCCACCTCCCCCTTCAGATACACACACAACATTTTCCTCTCTTAGGCAGGGTTGGGGAGGGGCGCAGGAAGAAGGAAAGGACACTAGCCAGCCACTTTTTACTTCCCACTTGTCTGGTGTTGCAAAACTTTTTAAACAAAGTGTCTGATTTCCTTGCCACCCCCTCTGTCCTTGGTCCCAGGCCTCCTTTCAGAGCAGGCACCGACTTGACCTTGCACTTACTCTGCACCTGGCTGGGCGCTCGGTGCTCAGCACACAGCCCTTGATTGCGTTCTTACAATAATCCCCGGAGTCAAGCCTTACTCCTCCTGTAATTTCACAGGCCAGACGCTCAGGCTTAGGTGAAGCAGCTCGCTACACACGGTCACCATTGACATGGCTGGGATTAAGCCCAGGTCAGAGTGACCGCAATGCCTTCTCTGAACTGCCTCTTTGTTTACTCGAAAGTGCCAGGAAATTGCATCCAACTTCAAGAGGTATTATTATAATCCATTTAATGCACTTACTCTTGACGGGGGGAACATCGCCACCCCTTTAGGGGGCATTTGCACATTTGAGGGGTACTTGGCTATCTCAAAGCTGGAGGTGGAAATGCTACTGGAATTTAATAGTAGGGAAAGGAGGAGGACAGAGGTGAGGAATGCCCTGCAAAGCTGTTCCTTGTGGAACAGAGAATGCTCCTGCCTTAAATGCTGATAATGCCCTGTTCGGAAACAATGATAATGGATGAGAATCTAATAATGGATTCCGAAAGCCTAAATAACTTCCCCGAATCTAGAGCCATAAATCAAACTGATCTCTGTCTGGCTCTAAAGCTTATGCTTTTTTTCACTCTGTTCAACAGCACATTAAAATATTATGTATAATTTGATTTGCTCTCAGAATTATCCTATTTTATATGCAACATCTCAAATATAATTTATTTAGAGAATAGTTAACTAATTTCCTGATTGAATGTTCTTTTAATACATTTAATGGAGATAGCATGTATCATAGTATTTGCCAGATTTTCTGAAGGATGCTAAAACTTAGTGAAAGAAACCATCAACACTGTATTAAATTAAGTGAGTTGCATATTTTGCAACATGCCGTCTACTTCACTGTTGACCAGGAGTGGAAAGGACTCATGTAGGAGAGGGATGGAGGAGGGGGAGGGGAGAGCTAGGCGAAGAGATTAGGAGAGAGAAAAAACATCCTTGGATTTTTATTTAATTTGTCTTAAATACTGAGCTCTGGGCTGTCACTTGCAATGTTTACTTCTCTGAAATATCATTTAAAAAAATCTCCTGCATAAACATTCTACAGTGTTGTTTTTAAATTTAAACAAAATTCTCTAATTTCTCTGTATAAAGGAATCTCTTTAATGTGCTTATTTCCAAAATAATATATGCCAATAGCATTCATTGGTTGTGCTGGGCAAAGACCTTGGCTTTCTTGGTAAAGGAGGTATTCCACATCACAGATCTATGATGCACACGGGGTCATGTGGCCATGCACTTGGACATGCCCCGAATCTGTGGGATTTAACCAGTCTTCCCTGCCGGGGTGTGTGAGAGTGTGTGTGTGTGTGGGGGGTGCGTGCACGCACACGTGTGTTTGGGGTTTTATTGCTACTCAAAAAAATGGGGCGCCCATTTCAGCCTCACCTCCATGCCTACCATGGAGGCTCCCATCCTCAATTGCCTAGAGGAACAAAAAATGTGTCTACTGCTCTCTATAGTGTTTTTCCTTCCTATTGGCACAACTTTAGATATGTTTAAATTCCCAGTGTGTTCCGGATGTAGATGATTTTCTCTCCGTTGGGACAGAACAGCAAATCTCAAATTCCAGTGGTAAGAATATCTGGGGAGCTTGTTAAAAATGCAGATTTCCAAGCCCTGCCCTAGAGACTTGAATTTAGTAGCTCTTAGGGGGAGTCAACAAGCTCCTCAGGTGATGGAGTGCGGACCTTGAACCAGACTTTGAAGATGATTAGTTCGGGGCTCTGTAGGCCCTTGATTCTAGAAGATTCTTTGGTCCTGTCTTGCCTTCACCTTTGTCCACCTGTTTTCAGTGACTCTGGAAGTCTTATGGCAGTTTCTTCTCATGGTCTCCTGCACACGCCCTTTCCATTCCCATGGCCATCACACTGCTTCGGGCGCTTCTGTCCCACATCCTGCTGGCAGGCTTCCCGGGCTCCAGACTCTTCCCTCCAGCTTCTGTTCGAAACCACTCTCACATGCATCATTCTCCTCCCCGTGCTTATATGCACTGAAATCTTCCTTATTTGGTCCAGGCTACTCTTCCGCTTGATCTCTCTCTCTCCTCTAACCCCACTGCTTTACGCTTTTGTCCCTATGCGTGCGTTCTGCTTTTGCACCTTTCTGTCTTTGCTCATGCGAGTTCCCCCATGGGCAGAAAAGGGTTAACTCAGCAGGACTGGGTTGTTCAGTACCTGTACTAACAAAGAAATGCTATTCAGGACTAGACCTTGGCCAGCTCCTAGGAGACAAAGTCTGAGCCCCTGAAATAGTCTTCCTGACAAGAGTGTTTTTGTACACCCAGAGTCTGGGATTGTACTATATTTAAGGTAAACATGCCTATTTGTATGCCCGAGACATTTTGAAGTTTATTCTATAGAAATCTTCACACAAGGGTAAACTGTGTGTTGCTGTCTTGTTTGGTGAAGTGAAAATTAGAAATAACCTAATTATCCATTGAAACCAATATAAATGGAATACTAATTCCCTAATAGTAATAGTGATAAAGCTCCCATTTGCTGAGCATGCTGTGTTCTAGCACTGTGCTAAGTGTTTTGCTTACAGTATTTCACTTAAAATTATAGCATATCTTCTGGAGGTTATCCCCACTTAGACAAACACTGAGGCACATAGAGGTGAGATGAGGTCACATGGCTAAGATCTGTATGACTCCATCCATCAATTCCTACTGGACTAATAGTGATCTATTAACAAAAAGTAGAGCTTTCTGTGCTGACCTGGAAGGACGCTTATGGCATATTATTAGGCTTAAAAATGAAAATTATGGGGACACGTGGGTGACTCATTTGGTTGAGTGTTCAACTCTTGGTTTCAGCTCAGGTCACAATCCCAGGTTCATGGGATCTAATCCCATGTCAGATTCTGTGCTGAGCGGGGAAGCCTGCTTAAGATTCTCTCTCCATCTGCCACTCTCCCCCACTCATGTGCTCCTCTCTCTCTCTCTAAAAACACATGAAATCATTTGCATGTTACCATTTTGTAAGCCATATATATATGTATGTATGTATGTATGTATATATATATATATATATATATATATATATATATATATATAAAACATAATTTTTAGTTGTAAAAAACTTAGAAAATGAAACAAAGCACCAAGAAGAAAATCATGACCCATAACCTGGTCCATTATTTCCTTGCCATAGCATCTTTTTTCTGTGTTCTAAGAGTAGGTCTTAGCAGCAGACGTAATAGACCTCAATGCTAACAGGTTTGCTCAAAGAAAACAAAGAAAAGTTGTGTTGTTGTAATAAATTTGACAGACACCTCATTTCACATCCTCTCCTTGTTCTGGTGCAGATGTATTTATTAAACAAGTCCTGCAATACACCCCTTCCTTATGCTCAGATATCACAAATATCTGAGTCAGGAAAATTAGTTTCACCAAGGAAAAGAGAGGAGGTGAAAGGTGACAAGATACAAGATGTCTTAGTATGCTGCCTTAGTCTTTCTCTGTACTCTTTGTTTGGAACTCCTCATGTGTTTCACACAAATATGTATTTCATATTCATACCTTATATTCTTTTTCATATTATACTTCTTATGTTAATATATTATGAACACTTATATTCCACTGACATCAAATATTCCTCAGAAACATGAGCTTTTAGAGCTGCATGATGTTCCATTTCATGAATGAAGTATGTATTTAAAAAAAATTTTTTTTAACATGTATTTATTTTTGAAAGAGAGACAGAGTGTGAACTGGGAGGGGCAGAGAGAGAGGGAGACAGAGAATCTGAAGCAGGCTCCAGGCTCCCAGCTGTCAGCACAGAGCCCAACGTTTGGCTTGAACTCACAAACCATGAGATTACGATCTGAGCGGACGTTGGATACTTAACTGACTGAGCCACCCAGATGCCCCTTATTTATTTATTTTTAAAATTTATTTTAAATTCTAGTATAGTTAACGTGCAGGGTAATACTAGTTTCAGGTATACAATATAGTGATTCAACACTTCCATACATCATCCAGTGTTCATCACGTGCACTCCTTAATCCCCATCACCTATTTAATCCATCCCCCCACCCACCTCCCCTCTGGTAACCATGTTTGTTCTCTATAGTTACGGGTCTGTTTCTTGGTTTCTCTCTCTCTCTCTCTTTTCCCTTGGCTCATTATTCAACGTAGGCGTGAAATCATACGATATTTATCTTTCTCGGAGTTATTTCACTTAACATTATATATCCTCTTGATCGATCTATGTCATTGCAAATGGAAAGATGTCATTATTTTTGATGACTGAATAATATTCCATAGTGTATATATATCACATCTTCTTTATCCATCTAGTGATGCACACACTTGGGTTGTTTCCATAATTTGACTATTGTAGATAATGTTGCTATAAACATAGGGGTGCATGCATCCGTTTGGAATAGTAACTTTGTGTATTTTAGGTAAGTACCCAATAATGTGATTACTGGATCATAAAGTGTTTCTATTTTTAACTTTTTGAGGAACCTCCATACTGTTTTCCACCGTGGCTGCACCAGTTTGCATTCCCACCAATAGTGCAAGAGAGTTCCTTATTCTCCACATTGTTACCATCACTTATTTCTTGTGCTTTTGATTTTAGGCATTCTGACAGGTGTGAGGTGATATCTCATTGTGGTTTTGATTTGCATTTCCCTGATGGTGAGTGATGTTGAGCATCTTTTCATGTATCTGCTGGCCATTGTATGTCTTCCTTGGAGAAATGTCTGTTCATTTCTTTGGCCCATTTTTAATTGGATTATTTGTTTTTTGAGTGTTGTATATATTTTTTATATATATATTGAATACTAACCTGTTATCTGATATGTCATTTGCAAATATCTTCTCCCATTCAGTGGGTTGCCTTTTAGTTTTGCTGATTACCTCCTTCACTGTACAGAAACTTTTTATTTTGAAGTGATCCCAATAGAACTATATTTAATGAGTGAGCCATATTCCTCTGTTGTTAGGCATATAGCTTGTCCTTAGTTTTGGTTTAAAAAAATTCTGGTGTATACACTCAGCATCAAGAATTCTTCTTGGTCTCACATTCAGACTCAGAAGAGCACATTTGATACCATTCTATTGTAAAGTGTGTAAGATGGGAACATGGCCTAGTGAAAGGGCCATTCCTTTCCTGCAGGACCCCTTGCAGTGGTCCATAGAAGCTCATGTGCGAAGAGATGAAATGCACATAAAGTAAGTACAGGAACTGTCCTGGTTTAGAAGCTTTCTTCCTGCCAAAGAACCAGTAGCTCTTACAATTTCAAAGGGATAGGTGTCGGTGGCCTTGTGAAGGACACGTGCAGTTACAAGCACACACACTCAGGAAAGCTCAGTTCCTGTCAGACTATAGTTCCCAGAGTCTAGATGCCACATAGAAGCCTAGGGTCAGTTTTACTCTACGTCATGTTGACTAGTTATCAGCATACTGGATGTGCTCTCATTAGGTTATCAGATAAATGATGGTCAAATGCTCCTGCAGAAATGGGGAAAGGTTTTATAAACCCTTTACCCAGAAACATTTTAGACATAAATTGTTGTCCATACATGTGATTATTTCTTTTAAAAAAAAAAAAAAAACCCAAGAAGTGGGAATATGGAATCAAAGAGAATTAACGAGCTCCTGATGCATGTAGCTAAATCATGTTCTAGACAGATAGGCCAAATAAAAATACCATTAGAGGTACATTTGTCACGGTTGGGGCCCAACCTGACTTTCTGGCATCATTGCCTTCATTTTCTACCTGAATGTAACTTTCACTCTGGCCCCATGAGCCTCTCAGCCATTTCACCCATTTCATTTTCTTTAATGTGTCTTGCTTAACCGTGTCTTCTCACCAGAATGTTCTGTAATTTGTCTGCCTGGTACCACCTCATTTACCTTTCCAAGTGTTCTAGAAATGTCATCTTCTCTTGAAATGATCTCCAGCCACTGCTTCCCTTCAACACTTTCCTAAGTAGAATTTTTGACTTACTCCTGTCCTGCCCATACCTTTTTTGTTCAGAAGGTGGCTTTAGTGCTTTTTAGGTTGTATTATTGTCTGTTTTCTCTACTAGAATATGAGCTCTTTATAGCTAGAAGATGAACTTGTAATTCCCCAACTCCAATCACTTTGAATTGTCTATAATGGCCTTTTAAAAATGTTTGTAGAGGAGTGTGAGTTAGTTTAACAGTAAAGATTTATCAAACAGTTAGCTATAGGATAGGTACTATTGAAAGCCCTCCATCGCCAGCATCTAGAACGGTCCCTGCACATAACAGATGGCCAGGAAACAGGAAGTCCTGCTTGGGTGAGTGAGTGAATGCAGCTAGAGGACTGAATAAGAACAGGCCCCCATTTTCATGAAGTATAACTCTCAAAGAGAGACGAGAGAGAGTAAACCAGCCAATAAAAGAGCCATGAGATGGGATAAATGCTATGAAGGGAATGAAAATGAGGAGGATGTTATAAAATGCTGGGTGGCTACTTTAGCTGGTAATCAAGGAGGGTTTGCTATGGAAATGGCAACCCAGAAGTTGTTGGCCCTGCAAAGATTTGCAGAAGAGCTTTCTAGGTGGATGTAAAGCCTAGTGCAGAGACCCGGTGATGGAGAGTCTGGCATGTTTCAGAATGATGACAAGAAAAGCTCCAGGCCCAAACAGAAAAAGAGATGATTTTCAAAATATTTAATGACTGCTACAGTATAAACATTGATGAATCACAGCTCATTTGAACCCCTGTCTCCCTCTCCCTTCCATTGTCCTACTTTCTGGCTCTGCATGTGTCCTGGGTCTGGAGCACAGAAAGCTTTAGGGACACCCGTCTCCTCAACTCCATCCTTTTGTGCTCCTCCAACTCCCAGTCAGATGGAAGAATACTCCCTGTTTTTATTTCATAGAATGTCAAACAGATCATATTTTCAGTGGGTATTTTGGGGTTCCTATAAGATGGAGCCTAAGGCTCTCAGGAGGTATTTTGCAGGGGCTGTAGTGTAGGGTGCTGCTTCCCAAACTTTAACATGTTTGCAAATCCCCTGAAGGTCTTGTTAATAAATGATGCTGCTTCAGCAGGTCTGCCATGGGACCTGAGATTCTGCCCTTCTAGGAAGTTTCCAGGTGGTGCTGGCGCCACTGGGCTATGGTCTCCACTTTTAGTAGAAGGGCACGGACCACCGATTCTGAGTCTTGGCTGCCTGTTAAAACCCACTAGGGAGCTTTTAAATCCCCTGACCCTCAGGCTGCACCCTATTTGGCTTGAATCTAATTCTCTAGAGTTGGGACTCAGGCAGATGTATTTTTTCTTTAATTCCCCCAAGTAGTAGTAGTGTTTGGTGTGAGGACTCACCAGGTCCCTTATGGTTCACAGGCTGAAGTCGACAGTCATTGATGAGGTAGCAGGTGCGCTTTCAGGAAACAGACCTCCTGGGAAAAGAAAACCCTACCCTGTCAAAGTCCTAAAAGAAGTCTAAAGATAGTTAAGGTTTAAAATTCAGGAACTTTGTTTTTATTAAGAGTGTGTTTGGGGCTCCTGGATGGCTCAGTCGGTTAAGCGTCCGACTTCAGCTCAGGTCATGATCTCATAGTTCGTGGGTTTGAGTCCTGCGTCAGGCTCTGTGCTGACAGCTCAGAGCCTGGAGCCTGTTTCAGATTCTGTGTCTCCTTCTCTCTCTGACCCTCCCCTGCGCTCTCTCTCTCTCTCTCTCTTTCTCTCTCTCTCTCTCAGGAATAAATAAAAAGATTTAAAAATTTTTTAAAAATAATGTATGTTTGTGTCTTCTCTCTTAAAAAGAGACAGGGCTTCTTTCTCACCTTCAGCTGTCCTAATTTAAAATTCCTGTTATTGATACTGGGCTCTTTTGAAAGAAGTTTTTTTTTTCCTGAAAACTTTGGGCAAACTAGGGTTATAAAGTGAAAAAAAAAAAAAAAAAAAAGGAGGGACCTGCACAACTGACTTTTGCTGTGCAGCCCAACGGAATGAAATAATGGAGTCTGAGGTTTGGGGTAAATATGGTCATGTCAGGTTGGCATTCTTTCCAAACTGATGAAAAAAATTATACCCTTCTGGAGCCCACTGTAATTAACTCTCGGACAGTATTTTTATTACAAATCCTCATTTTAAGAAGTTTGTTACTCAGCTGTAAAATTTTGCCCTAGGCTATCGCTTGGACATAGACAATTTCAGCTTGAAAGAAGCTTTAAAAATAAAAAGTCTTTTTTTTTCATTGAGCAAGTGAAGTGTGGTTTTAAAAGGAATGAAATACCCACTATTCTCAGACATTCTTTGCATCTCTCTCTATTTTTTCTCCGAGTGGTCTTCATTTCTAACAAATGAAACCTAGTTTGTTCACATATTTTAAACCAAATGTTTAAACTACAAAATGTTGGAGGGACTTTTTGAATTAAGGAAATGCATTTTGAGGGTCACAACTCAATAAAAAAAAGAAGGAAAATGTTCTTCACTATTTTTCACGTGCAGAACTAGGGCGGGACAGAGTTCTATCCTTTGAAGTTCCTCAGTCTGTTGCTCATTTAAAAAATTTTTTTTTAATGTTTATTTATTACTGAGAGACAGAGAGAGACAGAGCATGAGCAGGGGAGGGGAGGGACAGAGAGGTGGGGACACAGAATCGGAACCAGGCTCCAGACTCCCAGCTGTCAGCAGAGAGCCCAACTCGGGGCTTGGACACACAAACCACAAGATCATTACCTGAGCCAAAGTCAGACGCTCAACTGACTGAGCCACCCAGGCACCCCTGTTGCTCATTTTTTAAAGAGGAGATTACACAAGAAGCTGAATGAAAACAACAGGAAACGTATTCACTCCATGTATGCTTTCACTTAGAATTTCTCAAGGGACTTCTATGATGCCCCCTTGTCATAAGTACACATTAAAATCAACAGTGGTCAGTTTCCTGACAAAAAGTCTTGATTTCTGTTGATTGGTGTCGGGGACTTTTTCTGAGGTAGTTTCTCCCCATAGTCAAAAGAGAGCAGTTGCCTATCTCTGGATTACACTGTTCCTCATATGGTGCATTGAGCGGGACGGTCTTGGATTTCACACAGTACCTCACCTGTTGCTTCTCAGCATCCTGTCTCCTCACAGTGACGTCCTTCCTCCTACCTCCTCCTCATCCCCTTTGACAATGGATGTGACAGTCATCTTACCTTTACTTCCTGCCTGCCTGTGGCATAACAGAAACCCAGTTACACACGCGGTGCCCAGAGTAGCTCTGTCCTCAGGCTCTAAGTCTGGAGAGTCTTACTGTTGGTCAGTAGTGGTCAACCGGAGGCCCCACAAAACTTCATCAGTCCAAACAGGCCTTACCTGGGTTGTGATGACAGCAAATTACTGCTTATAAACTTATGCTGTTGTCATTAAGAGTAGTATTTCCTTTGAAAGGGCAAGTAATATAAAATCATGGCATATAAAGATTTCACAGGCAATAACCAATGGAAGAAAAAACAAAGGTAGGCATTAACTTTAAAACACACTTAAGACTCTTTGTCAATGATGATAGTAGGGAATTCAAGGTGTTCTCGATATTACCCTTGATGTGATTGGCCATCTTCGTTCAACTGAAACAGTAGGGCCTCACATTTTGTTTATTTATTTTTTTAATGTTTTATTTATTTCTGAGAGAGAGATAGAGAGAGAGAGACAGCATGAGCAGGGGAGGGTCAGAGAGAGAGACACACACAGAATCCAAAACAGGCTCCAGGCCCTGAGCTGTCAGCACGGAACCCAATGCAGGGGCCCGAACCCACGAACTTTGAGATCATGACCTGAGCCGAAGTCGGACGCCCAACCGACTGAATCACCCAGGTGCCCCGGACCTCACATTTTAGTTCAGGTATCACCTCTAAGGAATGAAGCCTGCCTCCACCCCCCACCGCCTGGGTCAAGTTTTCCTTCCCCCCTCCTCTTTGTACCCTGCACTTACCTGAAACACAGCTCCTCAGAATGCCCTATCTGCTTTCCACCAACTAGACTGGGAGGTCTTTGTGGTCAGAGACCATGTACCTCATTCACTGTTAGAATCCTAGTGCATAGCACATGGCCCCAGCCCCATGACGGATAAATATTTGTTGTGTCAATCTGTCACACAATAAATAAACTCACAACATGGAAATGTAGGGATTTGTCCCTAAATAACAACTCTTTTTTTTTTTTTATGTTTTATTTATTTCTAGGAGAGAGAGAGAGAGAGAGAGACAGCGTGAGCAGGGGAGGGTCAGAGAGAAAGGGAGTCACAGACTGAAACAGGCTCCAGGCTCTGAGCTGGCAGTCAGCACAGAGCCCGACGCGGGGCTCGAACCCACGAACCGCAAGATCATGACCTAAGTGAAAGTCGGACGCTTAACCGACTAAGCCACCCAGGCGCCCCCCTAAATAACAACTCTTAAATATGTCTGCCAGTATCCCATAATACTTTCATGTTTTATCTACGTTTTTGGAAAAGACTGTCTGGCTTTGTTTGACAAGGGCTTGTTCCTAGTAGAGGAGTAGTAAGGGCTAACATTCACTGAGTAGTCCATTAGCAGGCACTATTCAAAGTGCATAACCTGCGTTAACTGATGCCATCTTCACAACAGCCAATATGGTGGGCACTGCTGTTGGCCATATTGGACGGATCAAGAGACTGAGTTACTTGCCCAAACCACTAGAGTTGGTGGTTCATACCCAGCCATTTCAACATGAACCACCTTTAGCCACTGCGCCACATGAGATAAACAGGCCCATGCTGTGGCTTCCTCCGTGCACGTGTCACAGTGGACCCTATTTTCACATCAGGGGCCTGCCGATCTTGCGCGGCTAGCTAGGCAGTCACCACACCCCCATGTGAAGTCTGTCGATCCTCGTTGCCTTGTAGCGTGCACATGTTTTTCTCTCAGTTCCTTGCTGTTAGTGTTTTATGGCTTGGGGAGCTTGGGAGGCAGCTGTATTCTCAATACAAGCCATTACCACAGACGTTTCTGCTCTTTTTCAGAACCCCATAATTTGTTAAAAGTTCTGGTTTGGGTTTTCCTCACGTCTTGCTGCTGACAGTGTTAGCAGTGGATGCCAGCATTATCGGCTGTCTCCAGGGTACCGATTGAGACATAAAGGTTTCTGTAATTGTCTAAGATCATTTGCTGCTTTATGCCGTACAGCTTGCTCACGTAACTGCACTTGGCTCCTGAGCAATTCTTCTGGCCCTGATGGGCTATAAAATCATCTGATGCCACTATAACTTTAAAGACAACAAAATATTAGCTCTGAACCGTTTGCTTTTGTTAACTCATATTTTAAGGTCGCCTCTGTATACTAAGAAGGGGGAAACGATAAGCTGGGATTCTTTGGTGAAATTGGAGAAAATAAAGAGGTGTTTTTCTCATCATCACTTCTTTTCCCTGTTGAGGATACCGATTTGCAGTGTGCTTCTCTTACTACCTTTCTGCTAGTTCTTTCTCATTGGAAGCATGGATATTAATTTTTCTTTTCAAACAGTGGATGATGGCCAATCTCAAAAACTGCTCTGATCCAGGTTTTTCTTGAGCTGAGAGCAATTTAAAAAATGAAGCACCAGCCCAAGGCCACACAGTTCGTTAGGGCCCAGACTGAGGCTAGACTCCTGGTCCCCAGATGCCCAATCTGGTGCTCGGTGCTCTTCCCATTGTTCCACATCCTCACGCTTTATTTGTTTGAAATAATGATCAAGATTGCACCTTTGCAAGAGAAGTTAAAGAAAACTTCACTTGCTAAAAGCCAATTATCTTGAGAGCTCCATGTCCTCATATATTCAAGTTCCTGAAGAATAATACACACACAGCCACAAGAGGGGCTTGCCAGGAGCCTAGCAGAAAGAGATTAAAAAAAAAAAGGTGTTTTATTTTCTAGCCTAACCCTAGACTTACCTCAAGTTAAGTTAAAAAAACAAAAAGTATACATGACATATTTGAATGTTCCTAGAGAGTTATTGGATGCAGGAACTGAAAAAGGGGTAGTAATCTTTGAGCTCTCTGAGATTTTTTTTTTCATGGAGTTAATGTTCCAGTGTTGTGTAGAATTTACTCTAGAATTCCTTTGATCTTTCGTGATGTCCCCCAAAGCATTTACAGTCTGGATTAGTTTGCTATGACTACGGTATCGAATAACCACAAACTGGGGCTTTAACAACCAGAATTTGATGTCGTAAGTTCTGGGAGCTGGAAGTCCAAGATCAAGGGATTGGTTCCTTCTGAAGGTGGAGAGGAAGCGTCTCCTCCAGGCATCTTCCCTAATGTCTTAGTCCGTTAGTGCTGCTGTAACAAAATACCACAGACCAGGTGCCTTAACAGACAACAGAAATGTATTTGTCACAGTTTCGGAGGCTGGGAAGCCCAGCATCAAGGCACCCAAAGATTGGGTCTGGTAGGAGCTTGCCTCCTCATTGGATGTTGGCCATCTTCTCACATGGTAGAAGGGTCAAGAGATCTCTTTTTGGGGGGGCCCTGTTATAAGGGCACTAATCTCTTTCATGAGGGCTTTGCTTCCTAATCTTGGGTGTTAGGATTTTAACCTGAATTTGGGGAGTATGCAAACATTCATTTCATGACACTTCATTTGTGGAAGTTTGCTGACAGTCTTTGGCATTCCTTGGCTGGTAGACGCATCATCCCAATTTCTGCCCTCAGCTTCACACGACATTCTCCCTGGGTGCATGTCTGTCACCACAATTTCTGCCCTCAGCTTCACACGACATTCTCCCTGGGTTCATGTCTGTCACCACATTTCTCCTCTTTCGTAAAAGGACACCAATCAGACTGGATTAGGGGCTCACTCTATTCCATTATGGCCTCCTCTTAACTAAGTATGTCTTCAGAGACCATATTTCCAATGAGGTCACATTGTGATAGTCCAGAGCTTAGGACTTCAGCATATGAATTCAACCCATAACATTGTCTATTTAAGTAAAGGCCAGCTCTTTGATTATCAAATAGGAAAACCCTAAATATAGGCAATATGGCTTCCCATCTAACAGGAAAAGACAATGTAAGAGGCAAATATTTACTTTAATTGAATTATTTAATGCCATTAAACCCATCATATACTTTTAAATAAAGTCCCTATAATTCAGGACCACAGTACCTGGAGATTAAGAATGTAATGAATAGTTTCATCACCTTGAGATACTGCCTTGGTTTTTACAGGCTTTCCTCTTGTCTATTTTTTTTTTCTTAGCCGAACAAATATTTTCATTTACTCTGAGTGAATTCTTGATAAGTTCTCGATCCTCAGCTTCCAACTCCAATTTATTTAAAAGGTTATTTAGAAGACAGCGTTCTCTAAGTCTTCTTATGCAGATTCCTCTTGCCTTCTTGTGCCCCCATGATATTAAGTACATGCTTCCATGCATTCAGGGATTGTACCTCTTATTTATAAAACAGTGTTTATTTATTTCCCCAATACCTGGCACAGTGTCTGGGACATAAGGCTTAGGGATGCTTTTTTTTTTAAATTTAATTTATTTATCTTTGAGAGTGAGAGTGCGCACGAGCAAATGGGGGAGGGGCAAAGAGAGAGAGACGGAGACCCAGAATCTGAAGGAGGCTCCAGGCTCTGAGCTGTCAATATAGAGTCCAACGCGGGGCTCCAACCCACAAATCTTGATATTGTGACCTTAGCCAAAATCAAGAGTTGAATGCTTAACTGACTGAGCCACGCAGGCACCCCTAAATTTTGTGGATACCTTACAGGGTCAGAGCACCTATTTTCATCCCTACTGGACTCGGAATTGACAGCTAGAATGTCACCGATTTCAAGGGTTGCGAAGGCCAACTGAATCCCCGAGGAGTCCAGCCTGCAGCCCAGCAAGGCCGTGTTTCCTGCCCACAGGAACTCCGGGTAGATCGCGAACCTTGAGGGCAGAACCAGAGCTTAGAAGTTCAGGATCCAGGGACGCCTGGGTGGCTCTGTGGGGTAATCGTCTGACATCAGCCCAGGTCATGATCTTGCAGTCTGTGAGTTTGAGCCTTGTGTCGGTCTCTGTGCTGACAGCTCAGAGCCTGGAGTCTGCTTCAGATTCTGTGTCTCCCTTTCTCTCTCTGGCCCTCCCTTACTTACGCTCTGTCTCTCAAAAATAAATAAACATTAAAAAAATATTATATAAAAAAAAGTAGCCCAGGATCCAAAGAGGACTTTTGACTGCTGCCACGACCTGGAACCTCAGGGCAGACTGACCCTGATACCGTGGAGAAGGCTTTTCAGAAGCTCCCTGAGGAGGATGGGTCATGGTCGGGGCAAGGTTGTTTGCACCCTAGGACCCATTTCTTCCCTGCCACTTCTGAGCCTTTCCACCCTCCTGCAGCCCCAGGACTTACCAGATCTTCGATTTCCACCCACCTGCATTTCCTCCACTCGGGTCCAAAATAGACAGGCCTCTCCCCCAAGTCGAGGGAAGAGCAGCCCACGTCCTTCTGTGGCAGAGCAGAGCAAGCCAGCCTTCCTCTCCTGCTGTGACTGCCACTCAATGTGACGTGATTCAGGACCCCTGTCACCGAGATGGAAAATGGGGGTGCACAGACGTGAACCTGAGAACAGGCAGAGGGAAAGAGGGCCGGGGAAGGGAATATCCATGCATGTCGTAGCTCTAAATTTCTAGGTGGTTTTCCGCGCGTTCATGCATGGAGCTCAGCACCGGGCCGAGAGCAGAAGCAAAATAGAGGCAGTCCTTTTTTCTGGAGGCTGCACTCCATGGGAAAGATGGGTATTGGTAAGATAATTACAAGTTGGAATACGGGCAATAATGACGGTAAGGGGAATGTGATACCGGGACAAGGGTTTCAAGAAGCTTTAGATGTGTAACCCAGGAGGGCTTCCTGGAGACGATGACATTGAAGCTGATGAAGTATGAGGAGTCAGCTGTGCAGAAGTGCAGGCGGAAGGAACTGTTAAGTGTACAAATGACACGAGCTATCTCACTCTTGCCTATTAACAACCACTTGAAGCAGGTGTCTTCAGTCTTCATTTAACCAGCTTGAACACGGAAGTGAGAAAGGGAGAAAAATCCCGTGATCATACTGCTCTTTCTGATAGACAGATTTCCATGGAGGGGTGCTGGGCAGGCCTCTGGCCTGGCACCGTCACTTTCTCGCTGGGTCACGAGATTCTTGTACCTACTGGAGCCTGACTCCTCAACATCTCCGTCAGCTTTCACCGCTCCTTCTTGCCTTCTTTCTCCGGTGCCGGGCTAAAAGATGCCATCAAGCACCGGGAATGTGAGGTCATTATTTGGTGGCCTGTGTACTTCCGAGCTGTGTATTGTGGGGGCCACTTCGATTTCACCTTCAGCTCCTAGTCCGTCTAGTGCTGTCAAAAGTCAGTGTGGTGCGGTGCCCTTCGACCACTGTGCAGGGACCCAGGTGCCTTACTGTGGACGCAGGGCTGACCTGAAGGTTTAAGAGCCGCTGGAAGGGACTCAAGGGCACATCACATTGTCAGTCAGCGGTGAACATGATTTGTCCTCTGCACAGCAGTGGAAACACAGAGAAGAGCAGCTCCAATCATTTATTCTCCTTTTCCATTATCACCGAAAACCTTGAATTTCTTAGCAGTATCTTGGGCTGTATTGACTATCACCGAAATTGATTAGTGATCTCCTGGGGTGTTTGGACTGTCTTAGCCATGACTGTACCCCGTAACCCTTCTGCGGTGCGGCAACGTGGAACAGACAGAAAGAGCAAACTGCCGGGGCGCCTGGATGGCTCAGTTGGTTAAGCGTCCAACTTAAGCTCAGGTCATGATCTCACGGTTCGTGGGTTCGAGCCCCGCGTCGGGCTCCGTGTTGACAGCTAGCTCAGAGCCTGGAGCCTGTTTCAGATTCTGTATCTCCCTCTCTCTCTCTGACTCTCCCCTGCTCATGCTGTCTCTCTCCCAGAAATATATTTTTAAAAACATTTAAAAAATTAAAAAAAAAAAAAGAAAGAGCAAACTGCCCCGTGAAGGCTTAAAATTAATGAATTGCCTTTCTTCCTTGATCCCGGACGTTTCCAATAAAAGGTGGTGGTTCTGGTCTTGCTGTTCTGTCTCTTAAACGGAGCACCAAATCTACCCACCGACAGACTTAATCGTTTTCGACATCAGAACATGTTTCCATCAAAGGGTGTAACTGCTGGAAAACAGAGAAGCTATAAAATGCATCTTTTTAATAGAAAATTTTAAAAAAAAAGAAGGAAAGGAAAAGGAGAGAAAAAGCCCTTATCCAGCTTGAATCTTTTTGAAAACAGTCCTTCCCCCTCCCTCTCTCAGTTCCCTTCCCTGTTCTCACCCCCGCAGATCTTCTTTCCTCTCTACACCCACCATCCAACAACAAAAAAAAAAAGAAAAAGAAGAAAGGAAAGAAAGAAGGTTTCACACCATATGTTTCTATTGCACAGTGACTTTCTGGTTTATGAGAAAATACTGAAAGCATTAAGTTTCAGATCTAAGGGTCCATACTACCAGGTGGTCCTCCCTTCCCCCTCCTCCCATTACCGTTCTCCCTTCCCCTCCCCCCCTCCTCCTTCCTCTCCTTCTTTCTCCCCCTTTCCCTCCTTTTCTCCTTCCCTCCTCACAGGAAAAGTCTTCTGCTGGTTGGTTTCATAAGCTAGCATCTCCTGGGGGAGCTGTGCCCTTTGGCGTCAGGCCAGAGGCTCATATCTAGAATATCAACCAGGGCAAAACTAGAATGTTTGCTCTTTTCAAAGTTGGGTTAAGGAGTGTTATTATGACTCTTTTCTCTGTCTTAAGCCATAGACAAATATGTACTATTCTTCCTTTGAACCTGTGTGTGCAGTATTCTATAGGGAGAGAGAATGACATATGAGACAAGGTCAAGTCAGCAGCAAATGCAGACCTGCTCTGGCTCCAGCAGCTCGGAAAGGCGGGGAGCACTCCCTGGGGGCTGGGCCCTGAGGATTGGGTGCTGTGGACGTGGCAGGAATTGGCGAGAAGGGGGGAAGGTCTTACCAGAGGAGGAAAGAACTATGTATACACAAGGTCTTTGCTTCACAAAAGAAAATCTCTATGCCCCTTTTGGAACTTACCCAACAGAGTTCGGAGGGCCCCTGTGACCTCAGTGCCCCCACCTGGGTGATGGCCCAGCTCCTAGATAGGGTAGCATGGGGCATGGCCAATGGATGCAGCTTGAACCGTGCATGGCTAATAGGCCAGCCTGGAAGACAAAGCGAACCCAGAGGGGGACAGGCTACCTCTGACTCATCTGGTGAAGGATGTCCCCAGAGGCTTCTTAGGGGGGAAGAGAATTGGGGTGAGGAGTCAGGAGAGATGCCCAAAAGGCCGAAGGGTGCATACAAAAGGGGGCATCATTTTCAGAGAGTCTGGCTGGCCCCTGACTTTCCTGAATGGAGGGTGGAAGATGACACCTGGGTGCCTCCCCTGCACCGCCTGCTGCCTCTTCCATCACATCTAGATTCATGACCTTCACGGTGGCTAGAGAGTTCAGGAGGCTTTGTTGATGAAGACATCGAGGCCCTGAAGACTAAGGGCGTAAGGAGCAATTCATTCTAGTAAAACTCACCTCCCCTCCCGGGTCAGGGTGAAAGCACACCCCTGCCAGAGATGACAAAATATCCACAGCAGAAACCCCATGGACCCCACATCCTTTCTCTTACAGTGCACCTCACAGCAGAGATGATGGTCTGAATGTCAATGCATTCATTCAGCGGGAAATCCATTAGGTTTACTGTTAATGTGGGGCTACCAGACCAGGCTGTGCCGGCTTTATTATGCGTTTGAGGCGGAAATGGCTTCTTTAATGATTTACACCCTTTTCATTGGCATTGGTTCTCACCTCCTGCTGATGTTTCCCTCATTGAGGTGGACTGATGCTTCCGATAATGAGCTAACATTTAGTATGATCATTTCGTTACACTTTATTACCTCCTTTAGCCACATAAATCCCCAGTCTTTACAAAAACAACCGTTCTGCGTCCTGTTGTGTGGGTGGTGTGTGGCATCACGCAAGCCACGCAGACAACAGCGTAAGCAAGCCGGGAGGGCTGCCTCGGGGCGGATTTCTCCTCCTCGGCTGCACCCCCACAGTGCAAATGCCCTCTGGAGGCTTCAGGAAGGTGTCAAGGATTTCAGCTAGAGCTGGGATTTTTCCTAAAATTTGTGGATTTTTAAAAACATGGGTGGAGGAGGGAGGCTGCCTTTATTTTCTATTCAACTTTACCAAACCATTTAGAAGGCTTTGGCTATATAAATCCTACAAGTATGAGTCAATAGGGTCCTTCCCAAAGCCACTGGTATTGTGCAAGAAGACAGTGAAGGAAACATTGGAAATCATAAGAGTCATTATGGTGAGGTGCGTAGGCCAATCACGAGACTGCCCCCTTCCCTTAAGGAAACTGAGCCTACAGAGGGAACGCGACTGGCCAGATACCTTGACTTTTTTCTCAAACAGAAGAATCGCAAAGCCACGGATAGGTTCATGGTGGCTCTGAGTCTGTGAGTCCCAGGACCCATCAGAGCCCCAACTAGGCTCTAGGCCTGGTCCCTGCTATATGCCCAGAGTGTGAAGTCGTCCATCCTGTGTGAATGCTGCCCTTTGAGTTGAGCAGTGCATAGACATGTCCGTGATGTGACGGACCTGATTCCTAATCTCATCTCTTCTTTTAAATAGCTACTTAACCTTGGGCAAGTCATAGAACCTTACTTGTAGTTTGGGGCGCCTGGGTGGCTCAGTCGGTTAAGCGTCCTACTTCGGCTCAGGTCATGATTTCGTGGTTCGTGGGTTCGAGCCCCGCGTCGGGCTCTGTGCTGACAGCTAGCTCAGAGCCTGGGGCCTGTTTCAGATTCTGTATCTCCCTCTCTCTCTGACCCTCCCTTGCTCATGCTGTCTCTCTCCCTCTCTCAGAAATAAATAAAACATAAAAAAAATTTTTTTAATAAAAATAAAAAAGAACCTTACTTGTACCTTATCTGTAAATATTCCCCATAGCTCTTTTCACCTCTCAACTGATCTCATGGTCATTTTTGTATTCTCGACCTCTCAGTATTAGTTGAGAAGTTTTGAATATGGATTTCATAGTCATCACTGAGATACTAGTACATATATAGGATGTACTATAATATAATAGTACATATATAATGTACTTAGAATAGAAACATAATATAATAGAAACAAAACAAGCTGGAAGTATACCTCGGGAAAGCCATAAAAACTTTAATTCTGCTAAAGCTTTGGGTGATTATTTAGCCCTCTTGGAAACACAGTTTGGACTAACTTGAGATTTAGGGCCCAGCGTGGGGACAAATGCCATAGGAGGAATGATTCCTAATTCATTTAGTTGAGATGGGAAATAAGAGTCCCCCAGCAATAAGGCAAACATGATTCCTTTTCCAAATTTTTAAGAATGCTGATTAGGAATAGTTTCATTGAAGAATGTTCTTGCTGATTTCTCGTGTAGCCTCTAACATCCCTTAAGCCCTTCAGTTCAAACTGTTTCATGTTCAGTGGATCTAAGGCCCCTTGGGAGCGCTTTAATGGAGGTAGATTAGTATTCACTTTAAAACAAAAAATGTAAATGAAGAATGGCTGTGCACCGCGATAAAGTGATCTGGGGAGCTGTTTTGTTTTCTGGAGAATAACCGAGTCGTTGGAAGATATTTCCAACAGAAATGTAAATACCGCGTTAACTGTCTGTTCCCAGTTTCTTCCTCCCTGCAACGAGAGAAAGGAGACAGCTTAAAATGAATTATAAGGCCATCAAGTTAGAAGTAATTACAGAAATAACTCCCTGCATAGAGTTTAAATGACCTGTATGTATTGCCCTAGAAGGTTTAGAATTTTTATGGCTATAGATTTTCTAGAAAACAATAGAACTTACCCCCTTTACTTTGGTATCCCTCCAGCCTAGTCAACCCACACAAGCTACTTTCCACACCCCACCAGGGGCATTCCTGGTTTCACCTCCCTCCAAGGCTCACTAAGTGCCTCCTGGCTCCTTGGTGCTGTGTGGCTTCCTATGTGCTGCTCCGACAATGCCTTTGAACTTTTGTGTGTTTCTCTAGCTACTTGTCCGTGAGCTCTTTGAGTTCAAAAGCTGTGTTATTTATTTTTATGTTTTTATTTTTTTTCAATCCTTTTTCTCATGTCCTAAAATAGTGCCTGACAGATAAACAGTACTTCAGAAGTATTTGGTGAATTGAATTAACAGGAGTATTTACAAAGATCAAATAGCTCAAGTGCAGGAAACATGTCCAGACTTGATTAACTAAGTCTCAGGGAAGTAGGCGAGGTATGCTTCTGGCTCTTGTATTCATCAATCCCAGGTGCACCCCCATCTTCACCCCCACACTTGGGAACAAGTTCTACCTCTTCCTTCTTTGGTCACAGGGGAAAGAAATCTGATAAACCTGCTCCTATTGAGCTGTAATTGACTTTAATATGTTTCCCTTGAGTGACTTAACCACCCCTGTTTATTTGAGCTCTTAATAATTCTTGGTTAGGCTTTATAGCTTTCACTAAGGTGTTGACCTTGTGGGAAGTTTGAAGGTTGAAACCGCGTACATGACTTCTTTAAATCCTAACCGTTGAAAATAGATACAGAGAGCCCTGTGTATATAAAAGCACTATTCGTGGCACCCCAATAGCCCCCTAAAGAATAAAGCCCCCTGCTGAAGTGGTGCTAGAGAACAGGGCCGAAACAGGAGGCTGAAGGTGGTGCTTCGTACATATTTCTCAGACATCAGTGGAGCCACCATGTGGGAAAAGTTGGATCTACAAAACTGACTCAGAATATATTTCCTCCCACCACACCACTAAAATAATGTCACTAGAGAAGTCACCAGTGGCTTCCTTGTGATCACATCCAATAGTCATTTCTTTGTCTTGATCAATTTACAATTGCTATTTGGTGCTGTTGAACGTGACCTTCTTGAATTTTTATGTGCCTTAGGCTTTCAGGATATTACCCTTCCTTGATTCTCCTTTCTTTCCCCAGCCATTCTTTCATGGGCTCTTCTTTCTCAGTTCACCCCTGAAGAGTTGGCATTTCCACAGGTTCTATGCTAAGGCATCTTGTCTTCTCACTCTGTGGGTCATCCATCAGCAATCTCATCCATTTTCAAAGCATCTAGTCTTGTCTGTATTCCAATAACTCCATGAAATCTACTATCACCACTCCACACCACTGTCCACATTCCAGATCAATACAGTTTTTTTTTAATCCCACAAATACGTATTGACAAATTACTGTGATAGTAATGTGGTGGTAACGGTGGGGATACAAAGGCAAGAGTCCCTACACTAAGAAACAAATTAGTAGCAGAGACAGATATGGAAACAGAACAAAGTGGTGATATCCAAGAGAATATTTGGAAACAAGAAAATTCAAATCAATTAGATTTAGAGGAAGAGCTTAGAAAGACAGGATGTCCTGAAGGATACTTAAATGCTGATTAACAATGAACATTGTTATTAATTCAAGATTCCCTCTCCCCCTTTTCTTTTCTTTCTCCTGGGTGATGGATGGTCTGAGTTCCAAGGAGGGGATTGGTCTGCCTGCCTCTTCTTTCCTCATTGACCTCTGTCAGTTTCATTCATATTCACTGACCTTCTGTCCTCTGATATTCATGCTCCTTCTGTTGACTCTGAGTCTAATTCCCCTCTTAGTACTTGTGGGCCTTCCAGGAAAGGCTCTGAAATCTCTGAGCTGTTCTTCCTACCTCCTGCTGAGGTATGCAGAATTTTATGGGGCTGACCTCAGGTCTGTCTATATGTCTGTCATGTGACGTCTTAGGGTGGAAATTTTCTGATATGCACAAGTTTTTTAGGCTTTACCCTGAAATCCTTGTCTAAAACCGACATCTCAAACTTACCTTATTTTTTAATCATCTGACTGTAAAAACTTCCACCTTGGGTGGGGAATGGAGAATAGGCATCCAGCTCCTATGCCACCCTCCTCCTCTCTCTTCTGCCTTTCTCTCTCTGAACCCAAAAAGGTGTTGATTTGCTCTCTCTGTCCTTCTCCATCGAGTTCTGTAACTTTCCCTCCTCTAAGATTCTTGATATAATGTCCACCTTTTAAGTCTTACAGATTCAACTGCAACTTAGAAGTATGTTTTTCCTCTCAAAAGGCCCAGCTCTTGAGAATCAAAAGCTCTTTGACTTTCAAAACCATTGACTCTGCCATGAATTTCAAGGACCTATTTTGAAACTCAAGGCCAAGAATTGGACTTTTTGTTCTTGATGCTGCTTTTGTGTCCTACCCTCCCTGAAGCAAAAACTTCAGCCTTCCTCAGTTTAGTGTTAGAAAGTCTGAAACATTTTTTTATTAAGAAAAAGAAAAATACATTGGATTTCATAATACGATTTTGCTTTACTGGTAGCCAAACCAACTTTCCATATTTAATTATACACTTTTCCATTTTGTAATTGTCTCCTAATTTCTTAACCCTAGAATGAAAAATTTAAGATTATTTAGGGCAGAGAATAAGTCAGAGATGTCTTTTATATTCCTCGGAAAATAAAATGGGAAACAGAAAATGGGTTCATTTTTCCATTCATTCATTCACTAGGCAAACATTTATTGAATACCAAGAGCTATTGACAAAAAGATGAACAACCACAGTCCTTGCCCTTCATGAGTTTGTGAGTTAATAAGAATTACTATTAGGTAATAAAAGGGAAGTGGAAAGTAAACCCAGATAACTCAGAGGAAAAGAATATAAATCAGAATGAGGGAGAAAACAAAACAAAACAGCTTCTTGGTGAAGGTCACACTTGAGCTGAGTATTGAAGGTTCAGTGAGTTAAAAGTATTGAGGAGACTTTTATTTCATCCACAGGGACCTGCATGTACGAATACATGGGAGCATATTTGGGAATCACAGCTATTTAATTATGTCCAGGAAAAGTAAAGTCTTTTTCAGACTGGTCAGAGAGGAGGGCAGAGGAGATACGAGGTTAGTAATCATAAACAGATGAAAAAAGACCTTTTATGGGACTCTTGGGCGACTCAGTTGTTTAAGCCTCAGACTTGATTTTAACTCAGGTCATGATCTCACAGTTCATGGGATCAAGCCCCACATTGGGCTCTACACTGGCAGTACAGAGCTTGCTTGGGATTCTCTCTCCCTCTCTCTGCCCCTCCCCCTACTTATTTGCACGCTTTCTCTCTCTCTCAATGAATAAAAAATTTTAAGACCTTTTTTTAAAAAAAGTTTTATTTATTATTTTTGAGAGAGAGGGGTGGGTGGAAGGGGCACAGAGATAGGGAGAGAAAGAATCTCAAACAGGTTCAACACTCAGCATGGAGCCCCATGAGGAGCTTGAATTCGTGAATCGTGAAATCATGACCTGAGCTGAAATCGAGTTGGACACTCAACCCACTGAACCACCCATGCACCCCATAAAGAAAGACCTTTTATGTTCTTAGAAGTTTGAACTTACCTATGAAATCTACAAAGAATTATAAAAGGATTTAAGGACTTTAAGGAAACTCTTAAAAAGGATCCTAGAAAGGTCACTCTGGCCAGTGTAGAAATGCAGAGAATGAATTGCATTCTTAGGGCAATCTCACATTAGAAGGGATAGAGGTTAGAAAATTATTGCCAAATTCAGATGAGCAGGCAGAACCTGGGTACAGACGATGAATGGAGCAGAAGATCTGGAAGCTGTGTAGCAGGCTTAACCTTCAGGCCTTAGATGTGGGTGTGGAGGAGAGGAAAGGGGACACAGAGGATTCCAAAGTCACTGAGCGATTGTGAAGAGTAGTTGCAGACTCTTAGTTTGGGAGGGGCACATGGAGGGAAGATATCAAGTTCAGATTTGGCTGCGTTAGATTCGGCGTGCCTGCAGGACTGAAAGGAGAGACGTCTGCTGGAGAGCTTCACGTTATGATCCCCAGCGCGCACACGAGCTGGAGCTGGAAGTGTTGATGTCATTGCTAAAGGCATGCGCATGACCAAGGTGATCAGCCAGGAGGAGTGTGAGAGCGTGGAGAAGCCAAAGGCACAGAAGAAAATCTTGTGGAATGTGGCACAGGCCAAAGAGAAGGAAGCCTCAGAGGCCAGTGAGAAAGAAGTCTTGGTTGGGGGGAGAAGGGGGGAGAGGTGGAGAGCCAGGGGGAATGAGGGAGAGAACAGAGAGCATGTGGTCAGCACTGCTGCTTGTGACATGGCTCCTGCGAATGATCCATGGAAAAGTATCAAGGACTCAAATGGCGAGTATGAGCACATAACTCCATGGCTTAAGGAAAGAGTAGCTAGTGGGTTCTGCTTTTTCTAGAAGATGAACTTGAAAGAGAAGTGTGAGTAGTGAATCTATGGGGGAGTTTTTCCCCCTTTCATTTTAAACCAGATTCTCAGCATTGAAACCTAGTTTTAACCAGGCGAATCTTCAATCATGATGTGACTAGAAGGGAAACCCACTTCAGTAACGCATATATGTAGACACCCTTCCTGAATGAATAAACTTTTGACTTAATAGATACAAAATATACTTAAAGAGTAATATGCTGCAGCACTAAACTATTAGCCTTTTCTGTACTTCCTAAAAAAATGAAAACAAAACAGTAAGATCCTACAGAGAAGAAAGTCATCACCTTCTCAGTTTTATATCATACGACTGAGGGCCCGCCAGGATGCCTGTCCCCGCAGAAGGGCTTCGGCACAATCTCCAAATTCCAAAGCAAAGTGTTCCCAGCCTCTTGTCCTGTTATCGGAGTTTGCCAGCACTATTGCAGAGAAGCTTTGGGGGCAGTGTCAGCATGGGGCATAGCAGCCCTGCCTCTTGTGCCTCAGAGGAGCTAGATTTTCCCTTGCACACAAGGAGCTTCAAGTTGGCTGCGTGGGTAGGAGAAAGCGTGGTAGCTGGGAGCTGTCCTCAGGGGCCCTGCAGAGACCTGTTAAGGTTTCCCACTTCCTTTCTGCGTTTGTTAGTCGTGGGATAAACAGCAACCTGTGACAGCCACCCTTGCCGCCCCAGCCTATCTGAGATGTTTGTTTGATTATCTTTCTGGTGCTTAGAGAATGAGTTCTTCCCCCAGGAAAGGAACCCCTAGGTTGCTGTATGTACCATGGAAAGGTAACCCTCACATCTGTGCCTGTCGAGCATGTAACCATGTTTGATGATGGACGCCGAATATCCAAATATCCTAAATCACGAAGCGCCTGGATTTAGCATTGATGCGCTCAGTGCTGCCGATATGCTAGGAGACTTGGAAGACCCAGGAGTGATTTGCCTTTTAGTACCAAATTTTTTAATCTGGAGAGAAATGCCCACTTCTGGCATAGCAATGCCTCCCTTATTTCCTTCATCACCATAGTCAGCATAGCATAGTTTTGGAGAATCACCACCAACTCAATTATAAGTAGGTGGGAAGGAAGAGCTCTTTCTAGGGCCAACATAGATAGGAGTTTGGAAGAATTGGAAGGGAAAGTTAAAGTGAATTTTCTCATAAAGAAATTGTGCCATCTTGGGGTTTATGAGTTACCATGGGTTCCCAAAGTTCATTACCAGACATGAAGAGGAAGTTTTCCCTGTTTGGTCAATTCCTAAGTCCTCAGGATAGGACTCATTTGATCCAATGGAAAGATAACTCTGAAATATATATTATTTATGATACATTCTTATATATAAAAAGGAATAGGGATTTTGTTTCTCTTAACTCACAATTTGATAAAAATTTCTCTTCACTCAGAATAATTTGTGCTAATGTACAAGTTTGAAGAATTGTCATTTTGAGGTCATACTGATAGTTCCTTACCAAGCATCCTTCCCTCCTTCTTCCTTCTCAACGGAACCTGGGTTTATTTAGTTATCCACCCCTTCCTCAAGCAGCCCAGGGGACTGAGGGAAGCTAACCACATTCCCAGTTTCAGGGTCAGTCTTGAGTTTCTAAACGAGGCAGGATCCAACCCTCCTGTAGTGCCTGTAATAGGGCTAGTTAGGTGGTCACATGACCTAGATTCTGACCACAGGGAAGGATTTTTATTGCATAATTGGGAGAAGGATGTTCTCTCTCATGCCAGCCAGGAATAAGGAACATGTCATCCCGTTACTAGCCAGAGATATCTAAGAGGAAGAGGAGAGCAACCAGCGGCAGGAAAAAGTCAACACCAAAGACTGTGGAGAAGACAAGGAATTTAGCCCAAGGGGACACGGTATGGCTTGTGAATTAGCCAAACTTGAAATATTTCCTCTTTATTGGCCTCCCAGTATTTGAGAGAATTAATTTCCTTATTATTTGAGTCAAAGCGCATGGAGCTTTTCTTTTTTGAATCTGAAAGCTTCTTGAGTGCTCCGTTTATGATTAACGTTTTACATCCATGTCTGGGAAGACCCTGCAATAACTGAAGCCTGTGTCTGCCTCACTATTTGGGTTGGAGGAGTACCAGCCACAGATTATCTCTTCCACCAGCCTATCATCAGACCTGAAATCCTGGCCATTAGGGGCTGCTCTAGGCTAGAACACAGTGCCTGTTCAGATGCCAAGGGGACTGACCTCTTAACCTGTGAATTCCCACAAACATTTTGGGGAACACATGCCTTTGTTGGGTACACATAAGTATGATTCAACCAACATTCATCACATATAAAATGTTAGGATCTTAAAGAAATGAAACCACAGATGAAGACACAATACTCGCCCTCAGAGAATGTATAATCCCGTAAGGGTGACAGATAAGCGTGCACCCAGTTAGCCACATTACAAGCAGCTCGTGAACGCACCCATGTCAGCGCACAAATCCATGATGTCAGAGTATATAGAGAGCTTTGACTGCTGCCAGGAGCACATTTTATGGGAAGACTTGGAGAAACTTTCTGACAGAAAATAACATCCTACTGGAATCTGGGCAGGTGGTACAGAAGGGACAGTCCAGACAGTTGAAATAAGAAAAGACCTTGATATAGAGCATTCTACGGGAATACAGCTGGAAGCCTCTGTTGCTGTGGGCGAATTACTTCCCGCTCCTTTAGATCTTGGTTTCTTTCTTTGTAAAATGAGAGTTTGAGTGGGTCGTCTACAAGGGATCTTTCAGCTCGGATTATTCATGATTTTACACATGCCTCAGGAGATGCCAATACTATACCCAACCTGCTTTGTTTTTTTTTTTTACCACAGATTTTGCCACCATATTCTTTAGCCAAAAGTTGACCCTGATAGTACGTCTAGATTCCTTTCTAGTGTGTGGTGTTCGAGTAGGTCCTAGAAACCATCCTAACTCACGAACATGTTTTCATGAACAAGCTTGATGTCAAGACACTCTGTTGGCGCAAGAGCCTAAAATTACTCTGAGGAAAAGAGAAAGGCATTTGTTGTGTTTTCCACTGTCTGAGAGAGTCACTTGGAGTTATTGGAGCTTATAATACTAGCAATAAGGAGAAGATTAAATCAAATGGCACCAGTGACACCTGGAGTTTAAGATTCCATATTCTTACTGAGTGTCCCCTGGCAGGCCTCTGCGATTTAAAGCAGCCATGGTGATAATCACTGCTTATCCTTTTATGACTGAAGAGAGTTTGGAGTTTGGTATAGTTCTGTTAAGGTTAAAGTGGTTTTTGTTATATGAGAAAGGAGAAATAAAACAGCGCGTAACAGGGAGAAAACTGTTGGGTCTCACCTAAGAATATATGGGATTGACTTGTATACAACGTACAAGTTCACTTTTGGGTTTTGGTTCCAAGAAGAAGACCTTCCTGGTGAACTCAGCCAGCCCTTGTCGTTGTTTTTGGCAAGATCCAGAAATCAATTCTGTTTAACTTAAGCGAAAGGGAATTTACCGGGAGAACATGGATGTGTATACGGAGGGAAGCTCAAAGAGCAAAACGGAGCCTGGAGAACTGGGTGTGGGGATGTGCAGAAACCAAGGGCCTCCCAGGGAGCCGCAGAGGAGAGGTGGGGGTAGCCAATCTTCGGTGGACATGTGTTCGCCCACAGTGGCAGTAAATACTCTTGCCCATATTCCTTTCATTGCCATGTTAGCCGTTTAAGATTAAAGGCAAGGGGTGAGACATACTCTTGCCCAAAATCACATCATTTGCCCATTCCCTTGATGTTCCAAGGGAGAGAAAAGAAAGGATCTGACCTTTTTTGCCTCTATAGGAGGAAGCCTACTCTCCCACCAAGACTGCCTCTAACTCGTCAGTAATAAGCAGACTTCCACAAAGTGGCATTTGGATGCGGAACAAATGCTGGGCAGGCAAAAAATGGCATGTGATCCATGGGTTGGTCATGATGCTTTCAGTTCTGTGGGTTACATAAATTTGTGCTCAACTGACCATGAATATGAAGGGAATATACCAGCTTAGATAATAGGAAGTCCAGAGCTGGGGCTGTCTTTAAGACTGGTTGGATGAACAGATCTCTAAAGTTACCAAGTCACAAGTGTTTCCCATTTCCCCCTCTCCGCCATCGCCAATTTACTGACTGTGGCCTCTGGCTGGATAATGCGAGGTGGACGCTGCGTTTTCAGGCATCGCATCCAGATACAGCAAAATCTGGAAAGGGAATGAGACTTCCTTTTCCTGAGTTTCCTTCTTAGAGTGAAGAAACCTTCTCCAGAAGGACCCCAACAGACTTTCCTTTACATCGCACTGGATAGATTTGAATCTCAGGAGCATCAGTAAGCACCGGAAATAGGGCGTCTACCATTTGCTTTGAGCTATGGAGGTATCCTTCCTCCAATCCTTGAATATGGGAATGAAGTCAGCCTTGTGTGAGTCATAGGTCACGTGCAGGTTGACTGAGTATTTGAATGGAAACAAAGTTTTATTAGAAAGCTGTGTGTGAGGGGGTGCCTGGGTGGCTCAGCCGGTTAGGCATCTGACTTCAACTCAGGTCCTGATCTCATTGTCTGTGGGTTCGAGGCCCGCATTGGGCTCTGTGCTGACAGCTCAGGGTGTGGGAATGAGAACTGGGAAGACTTTCAGCAATATCAAGGACATAGTCCATTACCCTGATATCTGGAAATTCTCTGTAGCAAACTGGTCTATTGGGTAACCTTGGAATTTGATTTCCCTAAGACATAAACCTTGGATATAATAATTGCAATAATTCCTGCTATACTGTAAATATCTTGGTTTTAAAATAAATTATTTCAAACTATAAATTTGAGTAACACTATCGATACAAAATTCAGCCCCATCTATATGGCACTTTAGGTACAATTTTTTTTTCTATACCTTCTGCATCAAATGTTAATGCAGGCTGGCATAACGGGAAGATGGGAAAGGCAGGCAGGCAGAAAGAGCATGCTGCCTTCTGCCTTCAAGCAGATTGATGCTTCTTTATGTCACATACAGATTGAAAGCCAATGGTCTCTCCATTTCCCACACAGATACCCTTGTTACAAAAATTAAAGCTGAAATGCCTTAGTTTTATAGCCAGTATTTTCTGAGGCAGGGCCTAATGTGCAATTTTCACTCTTGTTTATGACGTTATTTAGGGTCGTAAATTATGCATTAGCCTTCGAACTGCTGTAAGCATCACCTCTATTATTTGTGGGCCTCATCAATAAATTATGCCATTTCAATAATATGCAAATTTCTATCAACATTTTGGGTCTGTAAATTACAAACCTCGAGCTCGTGTAAATAATATATGGAAATTTACATGGCGTCTGCAAACCGATTTGATTATTGGGCACTTACTGGTAATGAAGTATAATATTTAGTTTGATGAGTTCTTTATAAACTGTCTAGAAATGAGTCCCTAGCTGTCCTGCATCTCTCTTTTGAAAGTCAAGACATTTATTTAGCTTTGAGGTAACTGATAAACTTCTGAGGGACAAGGAGCAGCGTGAAACCCAAAAGAGAGCTCTACAGAAGCAACTTTCTTAAAAGGCACTCGGGGGACTCATCTGCACGAGGGCTTTCTGGGCGCATGTAATGGTGGGGAGCTTGGCAACATGTCTTACTGGCAAACTGAAATTTGCTTTGCTGCAGATAGTCATATTAAGTGGTAGAAGCTTTGATTGATTAAGAAATTCTCATTGTGGGGCGCCTGAGTGGCTTAGTCGGTTAAGCGTCCGACTTTCGCTTAGGTCATGATCTCGCGGCGGTTTGTGGGTTCGAGCCCCGCGCCTCTGTGCTGACTGCCAGCTCATGATCTCGCGGTTCGTGGGTTCGAGCTCTGTGCTGACTGCCAGCTCAGAGCCTGGAGCCTGTTTCAGTCTGTGACTCCCTCTCTCTCTGACCCTCCCCTGCTCATACTCTGTCTCTTCTAGAAATAAATAAAACATTATTAAAAAAAAAAAAAAGAAATTCTCATTGTGAGTGGCCTTGTATCCTCAGTGGAAATAAAATATAAGACCTTTGTCCTTCTGTGGATTTGATATAGGACGGAGACCTGGAATTCCTGTTGTTGTTTGGAACCCTCCTGGGACACCCGTCTGGTCCAAGGTTACCTCTGACCGGTCAGAGCCACATGGATAATTTGGTGGGCAGGGCTCAAGAAGCCATGGGAGGAGCCCAGCTCTGGCCTTCCGAGTGGCATCTGGTGCACGCATGGCCTCCATCTGGCCCCTGGTATGCCGTCACTCTGCCGGTGAGGCAGCCGACCTCGCCAGAACCCAGGGTGAGCCCACCCCCACCAGCCCAGAGCTTCAGTGAGCAAATCGCGCTTACCTTCCCGTGCCCCTTTCCGTGTCGTTCCCACACCTACTTCCTGCATCCCTTCCCCTAAACTCTCCAGTGAGGGTCATCACTCTACCCTGGGGTTCTGGGTCCCCTCTGCCTGTGGCTCCTCTCGACGCCATCACCTCATCAGGGTCAGCTCTAGGACCTTGCAGATAGATCAGCTATGCAGATCTCATTTTTAGTGATAGTGTAATGACAATCACAGGGGCGTCAGGGCGGTTCTGTCCGTTCAGCGTCTGACTCTGTGCTGATAGCTGGGAGTCTGCTTGGGATTCTTTCTCTCCCTCTGCCTTTCTCTCTCTCTCTCTCTCTCTCTCTCTCTCTCGTTCTCTCTCTCTCTCAAAAACAAATAAACATTAAAAAACAATTATAACATTAGTAACTAAGAATTATGTAGTATAGCTGTAATAATTACAATAATAAGAAATGGCTCTTTGTTGTCATTTTCCTCTGTGGACTAAGCAATCTTACATGCTTTCTGTTGTTTAATCCTCTAAACAACACCAAAGAGACCCACTATCATTATCCCAATATTATAATCCTTTAATATTCTTTGTCTTTTGAACTGAAGCTGTGTCCCTTTTGTTTTATAGCCATGGAAATTTTGATGTTGCCTGGAAATTTTAAATTCCGGATTCTTGCATTGTTTCATTTTTGTAACAGTCTCTTCTTACTTTGTGGCTCTTCCGTCCTCTCCGCTCTCTTCTAGAGTGTTATTTTTATGTAAATACTGAAGTATTCTATTCTATCAATTCTGTTTCTTTATGTCTTTTGAGGGATGTGTTATTTTTTTTTAACTTTTTTTTTTCTAGGAGAGAGAGAGACAGCGTGAGCAGGGGAGGGTCAGAGAGAGAGGGAGATACAGACTCCGAAATAGGCTCCAGGCTCTGAGCTGGCTGTCAGCACAGAGCCCGACGCGGGACTCGAACCCACGAACCGCGAGATCATGACCTAAGCGAAAGTCGGATGCTCAACCGACTAAGCCACCCAGGTGCCCCGGGATGTGTTATTTTTTGAGCTTTGTTCATAGTTTTCATGTTGCTTTTGGTTTACTCCAAATATTTTGGTAACTTGATTCTTGTCTTCTCAACTTTGTGTTTGAAAATCCTTGGGAGCAGGGTGAGGGCGGGGGGCAGGAGAAGGTTCCGGTTCCTGGCGCTCACGAATGAACGGGAAAAGAGAGACATGCTCATTGCAGTGTGCTGGAAACTTCCTTCTGGTGGCATCCATCCTCCAGGTCACAGGGCCCTTCCTCCCAGTCTCAGCCAGTGGAGAGTTGAGGTGAGGGAATAAAAGGACAGCTGATCAGAATTTCATCCGCCGTGAACCACACAGACGTGCTTCTGTGAATCATGTCTGTTTGCACTAAGCAACCGCACATTTTTAACTGCTCTTACCTTTGCAAGGTGCCCCCCTCCTTGTGTTTTGGGGCATGATTTTCTCTGATCTTATCCTCCACCCGATTTCTAACTTTCAGGGATGCTTCAAAATCTCTGGCCTTTTGATAGCACACACCCCTTATTTTACAAAGCTGTGTGGGTTTATAATTACTGTTTAAAATATCTGTTCCTTCATTGCATGAGATTTTATTTGGAAGGGTATAGGGATTCCCGGATTCAGTCGACCACTTGGATCCAATCTTTACTTCCATTTCACAAATGAAGTAGCTATAATTAGCTTAACAAATGTGCCCAACATTTAGAGATCCTTTCTATTTTAACCAGATCCTCTGATGCCACATGGCCTGTGCTCTCAACCGGTATCTGTTCTGATTTTCATTATAGGCTTTTGAGTTTGTATAAAAATGGCTCATTTGGTCCATACAAAACAGTCTGTAAGGTGTTTTGACTGTTGTTTCCAGTTTATTGATGAGGAAACAGAAATGGTAAGTGACTAGCCTACGAAGTCACAGCTAATAGTGACAGAATAGTAGCAAGTGGGTCTACATGTGCAGCAAATAATGCTTGGCACATAATAAGACCTCAGGATGCACGGGAAAACATTGTATCTCTATACCCCAAGACCTCTCAGAAAGAACCTGAAATAGAATCCAAGTTTCCTAATTCTCAACCCATCTAATAAACACCTTTGTATTAAGCATCACTACCTCAATTTCCTTGGTTTTGCTGTTATCCCTTTTTCAGAATCACCTTCTTAACACACACACACACACACACACACACACACACACACACACCCTTACTCTAGTGGGAGACTGCAAATGGCAAGACCTGGCTTGTTTTTGATATGACTACATCCAATAAGGCATTGATGTTTCCTGCAAGTAAACATCAGAGAATTAGCCCTTAGGTTTGCAAAAGATTTCCAATATGACCTCAGTGCTCCAAAAGTTATGCATCTCTGTTTTAAGGTAGCAATGCAATGTACTTGGGAATAAAAGAGAGAGAACGAGCTCAATCAAAGAGAAAACATTGACAAATCAGAAGCTTACTGAATAATCAACTAGGGAGTCTCATAGACCAGGCTGATTTTGAATAGTGCCAGTAGACACTTCAAACAACCCCAAGCTTTTGTTAAGCAACCGCATTGCACTGAAGACTTCTAAGAGACTCATTGTTAACTGGAGAAAAAATAACAAACCTGTAATAAAACAATTATAAGCACAATACAAATATTAATTTGATTTTGGTACTATTACCTAGGTCATGGTACTCTGGGTAGGAGAGCATAAAAGCAGAAAGCATTATATTATCAACACTGAGTGGTGTGGCTAAAGTGAAATTTCATTGCTTCTGTTGAATAAGGAGGCTTGGTCTAAGTCCTTGCTTACTCCCTTCATTAGTTATTTGTCAATAATATTAGAGGTAAGAGTAACCAACATATGTTCACAGAGCTGTTGAGATGACTCTCTGGGCTCCAAGAATGGAATTCTGCCCTATTCATTCCTGCCTAATTTCTGTTTCTTCACTAATGAAAAGCAAAGGAAATAAATAATAATAACAATCATTTACATTTGATACTGTTTAATTAATCATAGATGATTGTCTATAAAATTGCTTCCATTTGTCTTCATGAAAATATTGTAAAATAAATATTATGACAGTTAGATAATGCCTAAATTATTATATTTAAATACTGAGATAGGAAACATATTCTGAGAGGTTAAGTGACTTATCTTGAATTAGCACAGTTCCGCAAGCACAGATCGAGTGATGAAATAAAACTCATACTCCAGTTATATGTCTCTGAATTCTTACGCTGATGCCACATGGCCTGCTTCCCCAATAACACACAGAAGAACCAAGTCTGGACCACTTTTTTTTTCTATATTGGTTTCTATCCCTTCTATGGAGATGTGCACCTTGTAGATATATAGGTCTATTCACTAACACCACAGACCTCTTGGAATTTCCTGCTCTGTCCCCAGCTCCAGCCATCACATCCATCTATGTGTTTAGCAGAAGACCACAGAGATGTATAAAATTGAATCAAGTATTTCTCGTTATTTTATTGAAACAATCATTTCCTTCCTGTGACCACTAGATTAATATGAGTTTTTAGTCAATTATTTGCAGTGCCAGTTATTAATGTTTTGCTGGGTAAACACAACTTCTGATATTCAAAACTTATCAAGAAATTCAGCATGGCACTACTGAGAACTTCACATTATTTCACAATAAGGATTTTCAGCTGGTTCCAGAATCTCACTTGAGCTCTGTACTAGCTCCGATTGAATTTGGTTTAAAACCAGTAAAATGTATTCTGGCATTTTAGCTTCATTTAAAATATTATGAAATGCAAACATTCATTTCAGCTTGATCTTTTCAGCCCATTCATTTTAGTGTCTCTCCAGAAATTGAAGATGAGACACATAATTACAGATTCCTTGCAGGGGGTCAGATTTATATCATCATTCGTATTTGATTTGAAAACTTTGACTTTAAAAAGTGTTTTACGACCACTAAAATAACAAAACCAAGAGTTATAGTTCAAAAGCCAACAAAGGAGGTAAAATAGGAATCATAAAAAACAATCATTGAATCCAAAAGAAGACAAAAAAAAAAAAAAAGAGACGGAATAAAGAACAATGGGAAAAATAGAAATTAAATAGCAAGTGATACATTTAAGCCCAACCACATCAATGATGACATTAAATATGAATGGTCTAAATGTCCTAATTACAAAGCAGAGATTGTTAGATTAAACTTAAAAACTCAAGATGTAACTATATGCTGCCAGAAAGAAACACATTTTAAATATACAGACATAAATATATTAAAAGTAAAAAGTATGAAAAAATATATATCAGGCTAATACTAATCAAAAGCTGATATAGCTGATAAAGCTGATGTGGCAATCTTATATAGCTGAGTGCCTATATTAACATTAGACATAATGGATTTCAGAGCAAAAAATGTTAACAGGAAAAGGAAGTTCACTTCGTAATGATAAAAGGGTCAATTCAAGAGGATGAAAGAGTCCCAAATGCATATATAACTAATGAATTTCAACATGTATGAAAACAAAACAAAACAAAAAACCTGTTAAAGCTGTAAGGAGAAATGGATAAATCCACAATAATTGTCAGAGACATCAATTTTTCTTTGTCAATAATTTATAGAAAAGAAGACACAAAAATAATCACTTGAACATTTACACTTGAATATTACTTATCAATCAACTTTCTCTAATTGACTTAAAGAGCATTCTATCCAATAACAGCAGAATACACATTCTTTTTGAATGCACATGGAAAATTTACTGAGAAAGACCATATGCTGGGACATAAAAACAATCTCAGTAAATGTAAAAAGATTCAAGTAGTACAAATTATGTTCTCTGACTACAGTGGAATTAAGTTAGAAATCAATAACAGAAATAGGGGGAAAATGTAAATATTTGGAAACTACATAGTTTCCACTTCTGAACAGTCTATGGATGGATCAAGGGAAAAAAATCAGAAGGGAAATTATAATGCATTTTGAACTTAATGCATCTGAAAATGCCACATTCCAGAATTTGGGGGGTACCACTGAAACAGTATTTAGGAGGAAATTTATAGCGCTAAAGGCCTATCTTGGTAAAGAAGAATGGTCTCAAATCAGGGACTTCAGGTTTACTTTTTGTTTTTTTAAAAAAAAAAATTTAACAGTTATTTATTATTGGGACAGAGAGAAACAGAGCATGAGTGGGGGAAGGGCAGAGAGGGAGGGAGACACAGACTCTGAAGCAGGCTCCAGGCTCTGAGCTGTCAGCACAGAGCCCAACGCAAGGCTCAAACCCACCAACTGTGAAGTCATGACCTGAGCCGAAGTCAGACGCTTAACTGACTGAGCCACCCAAGGGCCCCTCAGGTTTACTTTATGGAGCTAAAAAACAAAGAGCAAATAAAGCCAAAAGTAGCAGAAGAAAGGAAAGAATAAAGATCAAAGTGGAAATTAATGAACTAGGAAACAGAAACAGTAGAGAAATCAGTAAGACCAAAAGGTGGTTCCTTGAGAAGATCAAATAAAAATCTCTAGCCAGACTGATCATGAGAATATGAGAGAAGACACATATTACCAATATCAGTAATGGGAGAGGTAACATCATTATAGATTCTACAGACATGAAAAGCATAATAAAGGGATATTATGAACAACTTATGCCTGTAAATATGACAACTTGGATGAATGGATAAAGTTCTTGAAAAACACAAACTATCAGTGCCTACTCAAGAAAAAATAGGAAAACAGAATAGCCCCAGACACACTAAAGACAATAAATTTACAGTTTAAAACCTTCTCTCTCACACACAAAAACCTGCAGGCCCAGAGTTTCTCTAAGAAAAGTCTACCATCTAAGAAATAAGTAATAGCAATCCTACATAATTCTTCCAGCAAATTGGGGTAGAGAGAATACTTCCCAATCCATTCTGTGAGACCAGCATTATTACCCTGACACCAAAATTACACAAAGACGTCAGAAGGAAAAAATCCACAGACCAATATCACTATGAACAGAAAGATGAAAGTTCTGAACAAAATTATAGCAAATGGTGACAACTGTATATACAAAGAATCATGACCAAATGAGAATTATCTCATGAATTCAGGGTTAGCCTAGCTCACAAAAAATCCATGCAATTCACCACATAAAGAAACTTAAAAAAAAGCAATCTATGATCATCTCAACAGATGCAGAAACAACATTTAACAAAATTCAGTATCCATTATGTATAAAAATTCCCAGCTAGCCAGGAATAGAAGAGAAATTCCTCAGTCTGTTAATGACATCTATGAAAAGCCTGTAGATAATACCATATCTCATAATAAAAGACCAAATGCTTCCTCACTAAGATCGGGAAGAAGACAATTATGACTGCTGTTAGTACTTTCATTCAACATCATACTAGGAGATTGAGGCACTACAGTCAGGCAAGAAGAAGAAATCTGAAGTATCTGGAATGGAAAGAAAGTTGTACGTAAAGCTGCATCTATTCACAGATCATATAAGTGTCTGTACAGAAAATCCAATGAACTCTACCAAAATAGCAGAACTGATAAGTGAGTTTAACAAAATTGCAAACTATAAGATCAATATGCAAACATTAATTGCATTTCTATACACTTTCAATGAATAATCAAAAATAAGAAATGTTTTAAAAATAATAAATGTACAATAGCATTGACAAAGCCCACACACTTAGGGATATATCGGCGTGATTGCCATTTGTGAGTTTGAGCCCCACATCGGGCTCTGTGCTGGCAGCTCAGAGCCTGGAGCCTGCTTCGGATTCTGTGTCTCCGTCTCTCTCTGCCCCTTCCCCATTTGTACTCTGTGTGTCTCTCTCTTCCTCAAAAATAAACATTAAAAAAAAATTAACGCATACCTAACACCTATAAAAGCGTTGTTGATAGGCATAAAGAAAACCTAAATAAATAACGAGAGATATCTTTTACACAGATTGGAAGACTCAGTATTTCCCCCAAATTGATCTGCAGATTCGGTGCAGTCACAATCAAGTTCCCTGCAGACTTTTTTGTGGAAATTGACATTCTAAAATTCATGTGTAAATTCAAAGGACCTAGAATAGGGAAAACAACTTGAAAAAAGAACAAAGTTGGAGGACGAGCGTTCCTGATTTCAGGAATATCATAAAGTTGCAGTAATCAAAACAATGTGACATTAGCATGGAGGTAGCCAAGTAAGTAGGTCAGCAGAACCTAATAGAAATAGTTCCACACATATATAGACAATTGATCTTGGACAACAATGCAAAAGCAGTTTAGAGAAGAAAAAAAGGTTATCTTTTCATTAAATTGTGCTGGATCAATAGTGTAACTGTACCTTTAAAAGGAAAGACAAAGAACTCCGATCTATCTATAACTCACAATATAGGATCAAAGTGGATCATTAACTCAAAGTGGATCATAGACCCTACATATAAAACCTAACATTATTCAGTTTCTAAAAGACAATGTAGGGGCTTGGAATTAGGCAAAGATTTCCTACATATGACACCAAAAGCATGATCCATTAAGGAATGGTTGATGAATAATGGGACTTGAGCTTAGCCAATGGCTCCAGTCACTCTTGCTCTTCAGCCCTGGAGGGGGCATCAGCTTGAACTTCTAGTTTGTTCAGCATTCCTGTTTAGAAAACTGAAATTTGATTAACATTACTCTAGTGATCCTTTTTTTAATTGACCTTTTAAATATAGTGGGAATGACTAACCTTTGTATAGCACTGTTCAAGTTACAGATGGATTTTCTCTATATCATCTTAATTATACAGCAACTTTGTAAAGAACTTATATTCTGTTTTATGCCCACGTTACACATGATTCCCTGAGGCTCAGAAGGATTCAGTGTCCTGCTCAAGGTTACACCGCTAGAAAGTGGCATGGCCCAGCCCTAGTACAGGCTCTTGTGATCCCAGAATCAGCTTGCTTTTTTACTGTCTTACTCGGCATCCGTATGTAGAATGGTAAATGGGACCTTGATCCTTAAAAAGAAGCTATTTCTTGGTAGATGAGAAGATTAATGATAGCATTAGCTCTCTCAAGACCCCAGGATATAGCTCAGTAAACTAGACATTTATCCTTTATCTTTCATACCTATCATGGCGGCCATCCATGTCTGAAAGTGCATGGCCCAAGGGAAAAGGCGCATGGCCAACCTCCCCTTCCATTCTGAACCTTGAATAGAAATAAATTTGGCTTCGTCTGTAATGACACTTTGCCGCGCTGTACTCATGTTGCCCATAAATTTCTGTAACTCCCAAAGTGGCTACCAGATGCCCATGGTGAATTAACTCCTTCACCCAGCAGGATCTGCCCCGATATTCCTCTGATGTTGTCTAAAGATGACTCACTTCAGGGAGCCTCCCTTTGAATTCCACGCTCTTGGCATTTGCCCCAGTTCTGTGATAGCCACACGCCTCGGGGGTAAAGTAATGGATCTCTGGCAATCTGGCTGTGTCCTTTATTCCTCCTCACATTTGTTTACACGTTTGTGATTGTCCTCTGAGAACGGCACAAAGTAGAAAGGGTAATATCCTCCCACCATCCTCTCTAAGGGTCAAAGCCACATGCACAATCTTATCAGTGTCAGTCAGGTTATTCTTCAGTGGTGATTCTAGACACGGTTTCACCCTTTTGAGAGCTGAAGCAGAGTGCCGTTGGCAGAATCAAATTGAGACCCGTACGTTTAGTGCCAAAGAGAATATTCAAGAAAGGTAAATGAATAAAAGCGAACCTTTTGTATTTTAGCCAGGCATTGAACATCTGGCGGGGGTGGGGGTGCATTTTATGACGCTATCCAGAAAAACGCAAAACTGTATTTTCTTACTGGTAATAGTGGAATCCTTTCACTTGGAAAATTAATTCGGTATCATCCCTGCATGTTATCCCGAGAAACAGAAACAGAGCAAGAGGTTTGGAAGTGAAATGTTCTCCTTCAGGTACCACTGACTCTGACAACAGTTTTTGTCCTTTTTGATTTGCATTATTTCTTTCTGCCTACAAACCTCTCTTCTCATCATTCAGGCCATTTATAATCTTTGTAGCAATTCTGGTAGGTACGAAAAGTTGGTTTCTCGCTCTCTCCTTTAGAGGCAACATAGTTGGAGGGGGCGGGGGGCGGAAGCATAACTGTGGCTAAGTTGCCTCTGGCATTCATTAATTGTTTGACCTGGAGGGGACCTTGTCTAACTATGCTGAAGTTCAGTGATTTCGTGTATAAAATGAGGGCATCATCTGTGAGTCCTCGTGACAACCAAATGAGTTACTGTAAAACATATTAGATGTCGTAGAGACGACATCCCATAAGCATCATTTTCATCTTTCCTAATGAGGTTAAGAATGTGACTAATTTCTCTCTGTTCTAAACCGCTGGTGATGTGTGTGCCTTTATTTAGATCAAACGTTAAGTTCTTGTTGGCCGGCTGGAAATTTATCAGAAATACTACTATCCGCAGCTCCTGTCCTTCAGGAGATCACAGACGTCTGCTCTTGCAGCTGGAAATGGGATGTGATATTCCATTCCCTTTCCAGAGTTTCTAACTTAAAATGTGTCCGGTGGGTAAAATATCTTGCTTTAAGTGGAAGAATAGTAAATAGGTAAATATGAGATAGAGGCTATTGGAAAGAGATCCACAGTCTTCCACCCTATGCTAGAGGATCCCATGTAGTTCCCAAAAGTTCTGGCTCTGAAGGGCCATTAAGAGCCAGCCACCCTATCCAAGAAATACAGCCTTTTGCCCTCAATGCTGTGTCTTAACTCCACTCTGCACAGCAGGGCTTTTGTACCCTAACAGACTAACAGAAGAAGGGCCGGCCCAGAGAATCCACAAGGTCGGGAACCTGGAGTATCAACACACAGTGTGATGGCAGAGATTAGTCAGACTCGCCCGTGTTCCCATCCTCACTGACCGTGTGGATCCGGGTAAAGGCTAAACAAAACTCTCTCTGTTTAATGTGAGCCTCTTTGTTTTTTCTTTTCTTCCCTTCCCTTCCCTTCTTCCCTTCCCTTCCCTTCCCTTCCCATTATAATGGTACCCCTGTGAAGTACCAGGTACATACAGATGTTCAACGCATGTTTTTAATATTTAAAAAAAATGTTTTTTATTTTTGAGGGAAAGACAGAGCGTGAGCAGGGGTGTCAGAGAGAGAGGGAGACACAGAATCCAAAGCAGGCTCCAGGCTCTAAGCTGTCAGCACAGAGCCCGATGTGGGGCTCAAACCTATGAACAGCAAGATCATGACCTAAGCCAAAGTCAGATGCTTAACTGACTGAGCCACCCAGGTGCCCCTGTTCCATGCATATTAAATACTACTTGTATTAGTTATCTAAAAGAAACCATTCCTTGTTTATGTTTTGTTCTAACCATGGTATTAGGAAATGGAAAAAAAAATGTATAAACAAAACCAAGCTAAATAAATGTGGGCTCTTTGCATCAATTTGCCCCACCCATTCTAACTTTTCTCAGATTTAACTGATCTTTATTTGATCAGTTTCTTTCCGAAGAGACCCCCTTTCCCCTGCAGCACTGTTACCCCGTGGGACCCCTGCACGTGTGAGAAGGCTGTGTGCCACACTGATTAAGAGCATGGCTGAGTATGAATATTACATTTTCCTCTTACAGACTTGGGGGCCTTGGGCAACTTGATCTGACCACCAGGTACTTATAAAAAGGGGATAATAATAGTCTCTGTCTCCTGGAGCTGTGATAATTTCGTTAATACCTGTAAAGCACGTGGAACGGTGCCCGGCAGGTAGTATGCGATCCACAAGTGCTAGCTATGATTAAGTGCTAGCAATTAGGACTAACAGAATGCATGCATCTTCTTCTCTTCTGAAAGCACCTATTTATTCAGGAGGCCTGACTTCCAATTGCTTTCCCTTGATCTTGGTTTTCTCTTCCCAATAGTACAAGAAAGAGAGCAAAGTGTTACGTATATACAACCTACCGCTCCCATGAGTTGTCACTACGGTTGTCCTGGGTCATACTATGGGAGATACGAGTGCCGATGAGTCCCTTCCTGATTTCCGGTCTGGGCTTCCTCATTATTTGCTATATTCATTATTTAATGAACCCTGCTTCATTAAAACTGGGTTATAGTGGACCGCTAAAGGTGCTCCAATTCGAACATGGCTACGACTTTCACCCTGGGTTCTAATTCACATGGACTTCTCTGTATCCCAAGTTAGACTGGAATCTTCTTGAGGGCAAAGGACCATATCCTGACTCCTTACAGCTGCAGCAGTTAGTACATACCCAGGGATACTCAGTAAACTGCCGCCTAACTGGATGGATGGAGGGGGTCACATTCAAAGTGTGGCGCCCTAGCCCTCTGTTGGGCAACAGAGGCAACATCCAAGTTAATTTCGGGATAATCGTGGAACTTTAAAATTTTCAGGGATACTCTTACACGTCTATTATCTGTCTTCCTGCCTTCTTCCAAGATTCATCATTCTTGCTGGTCCAGTGTCCCTCTCAGACACAACCCGTGTGGTCCTGCCTCTATGCCTTTACTCTTGCGTTTCCTTTCCCTCCTTCCCTGCTTGGCTGAATGTTTCCTTCTTTATCCCACAACTTCCCCTTCCTCTGATTTCCTGTGGCAGCTGCTGTCTAAACCAGTTAGTTGTCACTTAGCATTCAGTACCGTTGTGTGTTTGGGGTTATCATTTTACAAGAAAAATCCCTAACCGGATTTGCAATCCCTTGATGCAATGGCCACATCTTCCACTCCTGTACCCAGCATTGCAGCTCACACTTGGTGTGCCAATAACCAACTAATTGTTGCTGGTGCCACGTGGTCTGAACCACTGTGAACATACAGCAATGCAAACGAACAGCACATGTAGTACCGTGGAAGATTAATTTGTGAGTGAACAGGAAGATGTGATGTGTGAAACCTATCAGGACCGAAGTGGAAGTTGAAGGTAGAGTGGGAGCTTGATCCATTCCTTTTTACTCTAGTGCGTTATTTTTGTTTTGATTGCTGCATCTTTTTGGCATTGTTCCCTTTGGGCTTTGGGGCTGGGGTCGTGGGGGAAGGGCATCTAACTGCAAGTGAGTCGCATGCGCTAACAAATAAAAACCCTACCACAGAATTTGTTTATTTGACAACAAAACGTTTCAAAACAAAACATGAGACAACTAATGCCTCTCTACCATCTGTTCTGAAGAAGTGCGGGGAAGGCGTAGACGGGGGTGAAGTGTTATATGTACAGTTCCCTCCTCCTCTTCAAACCTTTCAGGAACACGGCGCTAATGACTGTGGTGTGGATATCACCCAGATTTACAGCGTGCAGCTATGTATTTGAGCATCTTGATCATGACAATATTCAGAGCTACCAAACCCAAAGCCTGGAAAAGAACTATAAACAAGCAGGATTCTGGAAGGTCCTTGAGCATCTTGATCATGACAATATTCAGAGCTACCAAACCCAAAGCCTGGAAAAGAACTGTAAACAAGCAGGATTCTGGAAGGTCATGGAAATTCTTGCTACACATTTGAAATTCTGGTAGGTGCGTCTTTTAAAATGCAGCCAAAGGGAAAAGTATTACCAGCTATCGCTCCAAACCTCAGAGCAGCCAGTGACGGAGGATCTTGTGCCGAGGACCAAGGTTGTTCCCGACACTGGACACTCTGCCCCAATTGCTAAGAGCATCTGATGCCATGCATTTTCCTTACTCTGCATTCATGCATTAAACTTTTTTATATCTCCACATTGTCTATCACCACCTGGGTCATGTGTCAGCACTGTGTGCAGCTAGATCAGCAGCTTCCTTCGCTCATCACCCTATTAACATTTGCCTTCGATTGTGCACCCACAAGGGAGAGAAGAATGGCCCATTTGTTGGATGGAGGCTATGACAGAACACTTTCAGGTTGGTGTGGGCTGCCGCCTGTCATGGGCTGGGCACGGCATCCTGACCTCCAGTTAGCCTCTGCCTCCTTCAGCCTGGTACCCTGTTTTTCTCAAGGGGACGTGCCGTTAATGCACAGCCACGAGACCCTTTTAATGCTTCCTCTTCTCCCCATCTTCTTTCCAGTCATGGTCAAGGGCCCTTTCTTCGCTTCCTGTTCCTGGATCATTTCCTCTATTCTGGGGATCAACTTCCGGCTTTTCTCTGCTCAATCGGTGGGTCTTCCGGGAGCCTCCGAGACGAGCGACCTATTGCACTTCCGGCTCCTGTCTCTTTGCTCCCGTCATCCGGCCCTTCACGCCTCCAGCAACTTCTGCAGGTGGACTTGAGTGCCAAGTGCTAGTCTTGTACCGGCGTGAAGAAGACAGAGTTCCGGCGCTCTCGGACCTTCCATCGCAGGGCTGGGAGTCCGAGGGCGGACAGCCAAACGCCTGCATGCCAGGTGGCTGTAGAGCTACAAAGGAAGATACAACAGGGTACAGGAGAACAGCGGGTGGTTGGGGAGAAGATGCCGCGCGTGACAGATGAATAAACCAAGGCGCAGGAGGGACAAGCGATTGGCCCCAGGTCACACACACTTACTGAATGGCCAGGCCGGGTTAAAAACCGGGCCACCCGGCTCGACAGCCCTGTGCCCTTCTCCCTCAGTGCCAAGCTTGATGCTAACACCCTCCCATGGCCAGGGGAGGCGTCCCCACGCTGCAGATGCCAATCCCAGCAGGAAGCCACACGGTTCAAGAGCCCAAGGAGGCAAGGAGAATGTGGCGCCAGTGCCCAGTCCTGGCCACTGAGAACAGATGAACCAACGGGGCAGGTTTAACAGATAAATATCCAGGCTGCCAGTACCGTCACCTCACTGCTGTTGTGCAGGCAGTAGACTTTGCAAGCATTTCCATAAAATCCTCGGGTTGAAATTTCTTTTCTGATTTAAATCTACAGCATTTAACTTCTAATTCTAGGAAGCGGGTACCAGGTTCAGGAGGCCCAAACCCTAAACTCCGCATCCACTCCTTGTTCAGTAAAGCAACGCAGTAATGTTCCTTCCGATGTGGCAAAATATGGAGTCGTTAACCTTAACAGAGTCAGCCTTTGTCCACTGCGGCCAAATTAGTCTCTAAGGAAGTGTTAGGAGCATTGCTTCCACCACAGTGTCTATTACTAATAGTCCAGGGTGCAGGTAAACAGAGCAAGCCCTCTGGGGTGAGAGATGGGGGAGGGGCCTGGGGCCCAATATGAACACAACGCAGGCCTAATGGCGCTGTCTTTTTACAATGCAGGGCCGGCAGTTAACAGCGCAGCTCGGGACAATAGGAATTAGATTCACGGAAAGTGTCCTGGAAGCATGAAGAGAATAGCGTGCTTACCTGCAAACAGAAGTAGTATGCAGCGGTTTGGGGTTCATCACCAGTGCCCCCGCATTTTGTAAAGTGTTCCCTGTATAAAAAGCACCCAGTTAGAAAAATGGCAATAACCGTAGGAAAGCAACAGAAAAGAAAGAAAGTGATTTCTTCCATTGTCTTTAAAAAAAAATCTTCTCTTTTATTCTTTTACGGGATTTCTATCAAACTTCTCACTTGATAGGAAAGCTAAATCATGATATAGGCACACTTTCGAACTATAGGTCAGCTATACGTTCTTAGGTTGGCTGGCAATTAGTAAACAGAACACCCTGATGGAGTTTAAATTAATTAATCCTCGGAATTTCCGGGTATCTGGAAGAAAGGATAAGGCAGCAGCAGATGTCGCATCTGAGGAGACCCGAACCATTATAAAATTCCATTTCCATTTCCATTTCCTTGAAAGAAATACTGAAAAAGCCGTATATATTTTCAGTGATTTGCTATATGGCATAGATTGGTTTTGAAACAGTAACTGTCTGAGGTAAAATTATATCCTTACTGGAAACCACTTTTTTTCTTCTAGTTTCTAATTCATATCCCCCCATCCTTCAATATAAGACCGTTTTAAAATCACATGTGCAATGAATAAGGTGGTGTTAGCAGAAAACAAGATGAAATATCAGGGAAGTCTACACTCTCATTCTTCCAAGAGGAAAGCCACATTTAATATTTGGAGCTATCATTTAATGTTTAAGTGACTATTTCAAATAGAGCAGAAGTTAATGAAATAAAGACAGAGCTTTCCCCTCCAGAAGCGTTATCCTTATCAAGAGTTAGCTACTTATGAAGAAGGATGATAGACGTGTCGGGCCTAGAAAGAGATAAAAAAAAACATCTGCCCTTGAGGAACTAAGTCAAGATGAGGTGACAAGACAGAGACATAAAAGATGAAATACAACGCAGTGTGACCTTGTGGGAAATGCAGTAAAGAGAACAAGAATGTGCGGGGTTTCATGAGGTCTTCTCGGAGGAGGAGGAGCAGAAGATAAACAATATACTAGGCACAAGAATGGCCAGCAGCAAAGGTCAGAGACAACCTGGCAGAGACATTCCAGTGTACTGGACTGGCTGGGGCAGGAAAAAGGAAGGAACCAGAGGTTATGAGTAGGTCATATGGAGCCTTAAATGCCAGGCTCAGAGATGGGAATTTCCTTCTGTGGGCCATAGGACAGCCGTCAGAGGGTCTTGATTGACTTGTGTATAGTGGGGCAAGGGTGCACACATATTGCTTGAGACACAACACAGGATTGGAAAGGATGGCATTTTGAGGGGCGCCTGGGTGACTCAGTCGATCCAGTGTTGGACCTTTGATTTCAGCTCAGGTCATGATCTCATGGTTTGTGTGATCAAGCCCCACGTTGGGCCCTGTGCTGACAGCATGGAACCTGCTTGGGATTCTCTGTCTTCCTCTCTCTGCCCCTCCCCTCCTCTCTCTCTCGCTCTCTCAAAATAAATAAATATTTTAAAAAGAAGGGCACTTGGGTGGCTCAGTCAGTTAAACATCCAACTTCAGCTCAAGTCATGATCTTGAAGTTCATGGGTTCAAGCCCTGCATCGGGCTCTGTGCTGACAGCTTGGAGCCTGGAGCCTGCTTCAGATTCTGTGTCTCCCTCTCTCTCTGTCCCTTCCCCACTCATGCTCTATTGCTCTGGCTCTCTCAAGAATAAATAAACATTAGAAAAAAAAAAAAGGAGGGCATTTTGAGACAGGAGGCCTAAATAGGAAACTACATCACAACTCCATGTGTGTTGCCACGTGGAACCGGGAGATGGCAGTGATACTGGACCCACGCAAGAAACTTTCTGAAGACGAGGGGACACCTGGAGAGTAGCTGTGTGACAGACAAGAAGGACTGGCTTTTAAATCTTGAGTAACCAGAAGTGTGAAGGATCCTCAGTTGTTCTTGTTTTTGCTGGTTTGGTTAAAGATTTATTTTTTCCTTTGAGAAGTGAACAGAGAGCAGCTTCATCTTGTCCCAAGTGAGTCAGCCTTTGCACAGAGAGGACAGGGCGTGGACAGTCCTAAGATGGGTGTGGGATCTCATCGGCAGGGTCGGTAATACTCCTGTCCGCCGGAAGCCAGTGAGGGGTAAAAGGGAGGCTCCTTAGAGAAATAGCTCGGTCAACTCTCCAGGTGGTTATGAGCCAGGAGAGGGTGGTGGGCTTGGGTCTGCAGCCTCTGGCCCCCAGGAAGCTGGCACCATTGTCACCTAGAGAAACCGGAGTGGCATGTGGCTCAGGGCCTTCCTGGATGCCACAGGAGCAGCTCGGACCACACTCAGGGCCTGCCCTCAGACTGCTGGACAGAGGCTCTTTGGGGTCTCTCTGGAGCTGCGGGTATAGACCCGATGAGTAACCAGGCATTTAGGAGATGTTCTGCCCAGACTCCTTAACAGAACATAGCCACACCCAATCACACCCTTCTATTTCAAGCCCAGCGTTAGTGCCTACTCCCAGATAACTACAGGAGTGGATCGAATGTTCCCCCTACAAAAAAAAAAAAAAAAAGTCTACACCTAATCCTTGGAGCCTGTGAATGTTACTTTATGTGGAAAAAGAGTGTTTACAGATGTAAATTAAGGATCCCAGGTTGAAGAGATTATACACGTGGGCCCTAAGTGCAATGACAGATGGCTTTCTAAGAGAAGCATAGATGGGGCGCCTGGGTGGCTCAGCTGGTTGAGACTCTTGATCTCAGCTTAGGGTCATTAGTTCAAGCCCCAGGTTGGGCTCTGCACTGGGTGTGAAGCCTACTTAGAGAAAGAGAGTGAGAGAGAGAGAGAGAAACACAGAGGGAACACAGAGGCGCCATGGTGACAGAGGCAGAGAGGTGAATGAGGTGGCCATAAGCCAAGAAAGCCAGCAATCTCCAGAAGCTACAAGTTTCAGAGAACAGACTCTCCCCTAGAGTCTCCTTAGGGTGTAAGACCCAGACGTCTTCATTTTGGACTTCTGAGCCTCCAGAACAATGAGAGAATGAATTTCTGTTGTTTTAAGCCATCAACTTGTGGTAATTTGTTACAGCAGACCTAGAAACTAAGAGAGCTATTTTAAAAATGAGTGAGCCTCGGCCAGCTTTATATCAGTAAGCCTTAATGACTTACATGGCATCTGGGTGACATGGAAAGATGTGGGCTGTGCGTAATGTTCTATGTAATGAGAACACTGGCTCTGTGACGTAGGCGCCTACCATGTGCCAGGGACTCTAGCATGGCCTTCCAGAGATCTTGTCTCCTTTCATTCTCTCCAAAACCCAATGCAATGGGTTTAAAACAGCATTTTACACGTGACGCAATAGCTGACCAAGTACAGCAACCACCACATAAGAGAGAGAAGATTGGACCTTCGGGCCCTCGGTCAGACACTCTCTCTATTACGTGACACATGCGCTGTGGAATGACATCTCCGAAGAGGAAAACACTCCTCCAAATTAGAAAAGAGAGCAATTAACTTAAATGTTGTGGTTTTTTTTTTCCCAAAAGGCATCTGAATGTTTGAATATTCCCCCTCCGCCCTCCCCTCCCATGCCATGGCTACATCTTTAGAAATGCGAAAGAATAAGAAGGAATAGGAATTGAGCCTGGAAAATAAAGGCAGTGACTTGGAGGAAAAGAAAAAGTGGGTCCAGCCTTGTTTTCCTCTGGTCCCCTCCTGTCTCACCCTCCACAGAGAGGTCAGAGACCTTCTGGATGGACGGCGGAGTCCTCTGATCCTAAGAGAGTGGGCGGCCCCCACTGCAGACCAGTTGCTCGCCGTGCTGGTAGTGCCCGTGTAAATGACCTCAGGCAGAATTCTCTCATTACCTTCCCAGAAGCAGGTCCGGCTTCAGCGGTGGTAGAAGCAGCAGTTTGCTTGTGAGGAAGAGCCAGGGGACCTCCCTGAAGTGCCACTTGTCTCACACACGCCGTTTGTGGGAGATGGGGACTGTGGGGGCCCGGAGCCTGCTGAAGTCCCCTGTTAGAGCCACACTCACCTGCAGTAGGCGTCAGCAACAGTCGAGACAGCTGTCAGACTTGCAGGGAGTCAGGAGTCTGGCCTCTCGAAACCTGGCACCGTTCCTCCAACACAGCCAATGCGGTGTTTAGCCACTCTGAAGTCGTGGACCAGCCGTCAGGGCTGGTGCAGCGGGAGAGAGCAGGCCAGCCTCTCCGAGGGAGGTCATTTAGGACATTGCTTTTAAGGAGGCGTCCATAGTACGCTTAGGAACACAGTCCTCTCTGGAAAACCTGCTTCCCACAGATCATCCACCTCAGTCCGTCGGTCCTAAAGTTCTCCATCACATTGGTAACGACTCCCTTGCCCAGAAACATAAATGCGATGCGTAGTTTCTGCATTAGCATATATGCGTGTAACCCAGGAGGCCTAGGTAAGACATCGCAGATGGAGACGGGTAACCAGCTTTAACATCATGGCCACTTGCAGCGCTGGGGCAGCTCCTGGAGAATCTCGAGAATGGAGGCAGAAAACAGGAACAGTGTACGTTTGATCTTTGTCTTGAATGAGAACCTTCTTAGCCATTCATTCAGGAGACTCCTTAACTCCGAGTTTCTAAGCCTTTGACAAGACCCACTCTACCATGTTAGATGGCCAAAGTTGAGGACACGGTACCCTGTTTTCAGTAACGTCATGAGGAAATCGATGTGCTCAGGGATAGGACCATATACAGTGGACTAAACAATGCATGCTTTCTACATCTCCCCAAAATAACCATCAAGTCCACTCTATGTAAGCTTTATGCCATAGTAGGGTGAGCAGAACCCAGTTTTAGAGTAGAGTTCAGTTCTGCAGTGTGTGAAACACCAGCTGACTGACCTGGGAAAAGTTTTACCTCTGAACCTTTATTTCCTTAACTGTGAGACAGGATTGATGATCTTTACTGAGGTTGTTGCAAGGAGCAAATAAAGTAGTGCATGAAAGCATCGAGCACGTAGAGGCGTGCAATAAAAAAAAAAAAGTCTGTTGAATCATTAGCTTCATCAAGGCAAAAGCATGGCTGCTTATTTCTGCATCTCCAGTGAGCAATTAGAAATGAAACAACAACAACAAAAACAGACAAGGCTCATTGTTTCCCTGAATCTACGGGATGATATACTGAACTTAAGTTTCATTTTGTGTGGATATTTTTGTGTATTTTAAAAGTCCAGAGATACTCATTTCAGGTCACTAACTCCAGAGGGAAAGTGGATATTTATATAACACATGAATGTAAAGTGAGTCTGAGATGTCAGCACTGTCACAGAAAACTGTCTTCATATCTGCATCTTTAAAAGAAAGCATCTATAGGGGCCCCGGATGGCTCAGTCGGCTAAGCCTCAGCTTTTGGCTCAGGTCATGATCTCACGGTTTGTGTGTTCAAGTCCCGTGCCGGGCTCTGTGCTGACAGCTCAGAGCCTGGAGCCTGCTTTGGATTCGGTGTCTCCCTCTCTCTCTGCCCCTCTCTTGCTCATGCTCTGTCTCTCTCTCAAAAAAATAAATGAACATTAAAAAAAAATTAAAAAGAAAGCATCTACAGTACATGGAAGCGTGTGGGCAACAAAAAACGAGAATCATAAAGATTCCAGAGAACATAAGCAGCTGAGGTCCTAAGCTTGAAATTTCATGAAGTAAAAATGAAGAACATTTTGAATGCCCCTTCTTTGTTCCATTTCCCCAGGGTAGACATTAATGTCATGGCTGAAGTCCTCGTCATTGTCATAACAACATGGCATTTAAATATGCAACTCCTATTTCAGGATCTGGCCTCCGAGTTGTCTAAAGAAACAAAAGTACCATTTTATTCAGCAATTTGGGCACTTTGACCTTTTTGGGAAACATGTATTATCTTTCACACTGTACACTATTTGTTAGTTTGCCTGCCAAATTAACACAGTTGACTATTTACAGCTGTTCTATGTAGGTTTACTGAGAATAATTTCCCATAAATTTGGATTCTCGTCATTTAGAAAAGAACTGCTTCATTAGTCAAAGGCTTTTAAGTCCAAATGCTGACTTGACTGTGGTGCTTTGTACCAAGGTTTTCTATAGGAAGCACATGAGAAGAAACATCACTATGAAAGGTTAGGGAAATCTCTTCTGAAACCATGTTGCGCAAATCCAAGGTTGAGGCTACCAAATAATAACTACATCCTTTAGAGCCTGCTCTTCAAAAGCCTTTGGAAACTTTGAAACGTATAAAATCTTGATTCAAAACGTACAACCTCCCCCAGAAGAATTCAGCAGAAAATATAAATAACCTAGCTGAGCTCCCACTCCTCCCGCCAGACATAAAGTCTAGGAAGGCCAGATTCTCATCCTATATAGTTCTGTGAGAATTCCCACAGGGAACTCCATGAAAGAATTCAGAAACCTCCCTCGCGGAAATTCTCATGGAGCTATATAGGATGAGAATCTGGTTTCTAAAAAATAAACATACAATTCTTTAAGATATGATCTTTGCCCTCAATGAAACCCCAGATGTTAACTGGAGAAAGATAATCTTGGACCTCCAGCCCAATTCAAGGTTCTAGAGAATTCGGTCAGTTACTCGGCAACTCTGTTGCTATAAAGGGATATACAGATATTTGTAAAATTGCCCCATTCTTTTTGAAATCTAGTTTTCAATAAGGATACATAGGACAAACCAAATTTTAAGCAGAACGATAATATATTTGAATATGTAGGGTTTTTTTAATTGCAAAAAATGACATAGGCTTATTGGAAAACATTTCAAAAATAAAAATGCATATAAAGTAAAAAAAAAAAAATGAAAGTCTTCAGAAAGAAAAATCTTACAGACTTTGCCAATTAATACAATTCTCATATTTCTCTTCGCAGAGCAAAGAGGAAAAATGAGGTCAGGTTATCGGTTGGCAATTGAATAATTTTGAAACCTTCACCTACTTAGAATTCGCTGTAGCATTTTCTCTAAGGAAAAGAGAGTGGGAGTTTTTAATGTGCTTCAACTCATAAGGTAGAATTGCTGTGATGCAAATACAGAAACAGGAATCAAGGTCAGGGTCATGAAGGGCAGAGACAGGCTCTGTCATGCTAACTGTGGTCAGAACACCGAAGGTCTAATGAGAGCAAGGAAGGAGGAGCCCCACGGATCAGACTCACAGAAGCATTCAGAAGTCAGGTCAGGCACAGAGAGAAGAAAACCTGGAGGACCAGAGCTGTTACCTGTGAAACCTTAATAATGGATCCTCTTCTTCTGTTTTTGACCTTCAGATTTACCAACTCACGTGCACTCTGGTCTGGAAGCAGGAACGGATGGCCTGTACAGAGTGTAAGGGCTAACGTGAATTGAGTACTTACTGTGTGCCTGGCTCTATTTTAAGGGTTCTGTGTGCACATCTCATTGAATCCTAATGAGATTCAGCAACCCAATCAGACAGGACTGCTGTTATCCCCACTTTACGTATAGCAAAACTGAGGCTTGGAAAGGTCAAGTAACTTAATCATATAACCAATAAATGTGTATGAAGTCAACTTTTATTCTTTGAGTGTTTCTCTAGGCTCATACACCAGTGGCATGATATTCACCTCATTGATCGAGGTGGGGAAGAAAGCCATTCTAAAAAGCACAAGTCCACTCAGCCTCATAAATGGCATGGTTAAGGTTTTGGTTATAAAATCATCAGCTCAGCCCACTGAGTCAAAATGAATAATCTGTTCGTTAGATATGAACAAAACCTCAATGCACTCTTGAATTCCAGTTCTTTCAAATGCCATATGCCTTTTCTAAGCTTCGTTATGACCTTGTATTATTTCCAACATGAGTCGTTTATCTGGGGAGAGGCAGGAGCTGACATCATTAATAGGCAAAGAAAGGGAAATATTTTACCATCTCACAAAACCATCTCTTACAGGTTCATTTGCGCATGTGCTCATGACCTTTCCCCCTGACCTCCTGTGGCCTTGCCAGCGCCCTGGATTTTCTGTCTCAACTGACACCTTCTTACCATGCCCAGAGAGCGGCTGCCTAATTGCTCACACGTGCTTTACAGCATCTGCATACTTTCCAGCTGGGTACTTTCTTGGAGGCAGCATTGAAAAACAGAGAGGGGTTTTGGTACTTCTGCAGTCTCCTTTCTACTCGTCACCCAGAGTTGTAGCCACCCACAGCCCGATTTCTCAAAAGTCTTCCTCCCTGCCCAAGATCAGACTTCAGTGTACTCACTGCAGTAGGTCTGAGAGGCAAACTCGTGAGCTAATTCCAGTCAGCTTCTAGGATAAGTCTAGTGAACTAAATGGATCCCGAATGGGTAGGTAGACTAGAGGGGCCGTTTCTGAGCAAGATAGGCTTGCTCACCACTCATGACCCCTAACCCCCACCCTGTATGCCATCAAAGTAAAAGTTAACAGGGTCCACAGTTTGCTTGTGGCTGCACTGGGCTGTAAACTTCAAAAGGGCCTTTCTGCTGTTGTGATTCTCCCATACATCCAGTAAGCAAAGTGTACACATATACTTAAGGGTTTTACCGTAAGAAGTCATCACAGCCAGAGCTGAGCCTCTAAAATCAAGCCTCAGACAACAGTCCTAATCTTCTTTAAGAACCTGATAAGCAGTGTGTACATACACATGTGGATATCACCTTCAGATCCCATGGCGTAAGCAGATGTAGACCAAAGGAAGGAAATGAGAACTCTTCCCTGAACCAGTCTTTAAAAAACAACCTCCTCCTTCCCATCTTCAGTTTCCTCATCTCCAAAATCCTATGATGTGACTTTCCTAATCTCTGATGTCCCTTCGACTCTAGGACTCTTGACCATCCTTTTTCTTATGCTCATGGAAAGCTTGCTCTTGGTGCACAATCTCAGTGGTTCAGACAAACTTAGATGAATGGAAGACGACATTATAAGCCCCCTGTGTATTTTCCCAAGTGGTTTCAGACCACTTGTTTCATGGTAAAAGAAGCTCCCTACAACGTATTTAGTATGGAAGGCTTGTATATAGAGAACCAACCTAATTAAGAAAGTGACTTAAATTATTTGTACTAATTTCTTCAGATAGAAAGTATTTTCCACGTCTTTAATTTTGGTACCAATGTGATGTGGACACTGTTTTCTTTTGGTGTGAAATACAAAATGAGAGGACCAAAATAAGATCAGGATTCTCGGTGGCTTACCTTTTAAACCCAAATGATGGGTTTTCATATCTTGAAAATACTGACATGAGGAATCTTTATCCGTACCTGCAAGAGGAATAGAAAATAGAACAGGTCAGATCTGCTCAGATAAACTGTCTGAAACTTATCTGAACGTGAGAATTAGAGACAAAGCAAAAGAGTCTGATTTGCCCACCAAGAAAACCACCGAGGCACAGAAAGGGAGCGATATGAGAAAGGAAGGAAGAGGTCCTTTAACCTAAATGGAAAATGCAGCCCCTCCCCCCCCTCCGTTTTACCTCACTGATGTCTTTTAATAGTTTGGGCCAAGCTTCAAACAGATTAATGAGCATTTGGTTGCCTACTAGGAGGAAGTTCACAAGTATGAAGCAGGGAAGGTGTTAAGATCAAGTTGACGTAAGATGGAGTTAGTGTACGACCAAGTGGGTGAGAACTTCTTAAAAGAAGACTCATCTCTGTAAGGGAGGAAACACACTGCTATTCACCACTGTTCTCCCAGTGCCAAAAGTAGTGCTTAATTGATATTTGTCGAATGAATTAATGAATGTCAGATCATGTTGCGAATGTAGTTCCAGTTTGCTCATGGGGAGAATGGAGGAAACTATAGGCCAGCAAAAGCTATTAACAGAGCTGGAGCATAAGATCTAGATTAACGAAGAGGAGGGGGTAGAAGAAAAGATCAAGAAAGACATTTACTGCCAGAACAGGATTCAGGAGCACAATGTCTGGAAGCATTTGAGTGGGAACCAGGAGATCTTTGTTTCAGCCTCTGCCTCCATATATTTATTATGTGACCTCAGGAAGAGAATCTGACATCCTGTTTTCCTCTTAGTGACAGGAGCTCACATTTTCTCCCCCTTTGAAGGGACATAAGAGATTCCTCAAACACACTAGTTAGTAAATACTTCTTCTTTAGGGCTGGGATGTCCACTCACAGATCTATGTCCGAAACATGGACATTAAATATCTCTAGTCGCTCTTCAGAATCAGTGCTATGGATGAGTGTTTGTTCATTCAACGTTAGTCATTATTTGACAGATTCTATTCTAAGCATGGGTAAAGTTTTCTTTATGTTGAATAGCTCAGTAGTTTGAGATACAGTGTACAGAGAGCAATTGAGAAACCACCGAATATTTAGAATCCCTTTATTTTTATTATTGTGAAATGTCTTGAGAGAGCAGTTGAGGTATGTGTGTAATCCCCTCTGCCCTCCCCCATTTCTCCTCCCCAGCCACCTGATCTCAGACCCCATGCAGGGTCATCCATGATGGTCCAAACCTTTGGATATCATTCAGGTCTCTCTTTTTTCAACTTATGTTGAAGTATTTGATATTAATGATCATTTCCTCTTGGTTAAAACATCCACCTTACCTAGTTTTTCTATCAATGATGTAAGTGTGTTCTAAATATTTATAAAGTGGACTTGGAACCACAAAGATGTGAGTACAGATCTCCCCTTAGGCATTTTGGGAACGCAAACAAACTATTTAATCCCAGGGCAGTTTCTTCATCTGTAAAAGGAGATCTTTGTGGCTTCATTCAACACCCTTCATATGTGGTTGTGAGGATTTCACGAAGGTAAATCATGATGCCTGGCACATAGTAGAAAAATAAGATCAACCTGAGTTCTATTTGGACCTTCCTTCGTTCCATCTACACTGCTACTATCTCATTTCAGGTCCTCCTCATCTTCCTGAGTTATTTCCGTGGCCTCCTCAATGGTCCACCCTGCCTTCAGTCTCTATGGCTCCATTCCATTCCTTACCTGTGGACTTTTTGAAATGCAAATCTGATCATATCACATCCTACTTAAAATTCTTCAGGGGAACCCCGTGACTTGTAGGATAAGTGAAGTCCAGAATCCTGAGCATCATGTGACCCAGGTGACCCAGGCTCACCCTCCACAGACTCACTAATAGACACAATAGTTTCCCACACTTCACTTCAGCCGCATTGGGCTATGTGCAGTTCCCCGAGCGTTCTGTGTGCTCACACACCTTCATACCTTTGCACATGACTCTTGTGCTACTTTGAAAGCCTTTTCCTTCCTTCTCTGGCTGGATTAATTCTGTGTTCTTCAAGATCCAGCTCACCATTACATCTTCTTAAATTCTTCAAGTAGACAGATTTGACACTCCCTGTTCAGTGCTTCAGTCTCCTCTAATGCACACATTATGTTTTCACCATTAATCTTGCTTATCTGTCTTCCTAATTAGGTGTGTGCTCCTTGAAGGACTGTATTTATGTCCTATTCTTTTCATAGGGCCTGGCACCTAGTATGCTCAATACATGTTTGTTGACCTAATTACATAAACAATGAGCTGTGTTTTGGCAGGGACAGAGTGAAAAAAAAAATAGAGCATGGAGTTCAAGCCAGTATGAGTGTGAGAGTGAGTCAACCAGCAGTAAGTGGGCAGATGTGCAGAATCAATGATGAAGGCAGTGTGAAACAGAAACATGTAACAACAAACATGCGTACAACATGATCCAGTGAGGAAACTGATGTGACCTTTTCAAAAGCAAAGGAATATATAGGAGTATAAACGTTGTAGAACATGGAGCAATGATCCAATGCTCATATGTAAGTTATTTGGAGCACACAGAGTGAGAAAAGGCCCCAGGGATCATGGTGGGGTTGACCAGCAGGGTGTGCAGTGACCAACTCCTTCAGAACTCGTTGACTGAGATGAGAAACAGCAGAGGGCATTGTGGGAAATCTCCTTGGGTCTTGGAATCATGAGAAGATAGCCGACTGTGAGAAGGGAATTGGAGCTCACCGCATAAGAGCTCCCATCAAAGAATCATGTTGAAATCTTGTGTTTCTATGCATGTTTGCCTGTCTTCTAACTCTTGTCTAAAGATTCCCCGAAGCCACCTCAATACATTAGAAAGAGCTAGTGATACTGTGTTTCGTTAAATGTCTCAAAAGCCACCTCAATACATTAGAACAAGCTAGTGATATTGTGTGTTATCAAATGTCTCAAACTCTCATATTTTAGCACTAACCACCGTGCTAATGTCTTAGACATCATATTTTTGGGGGATCTAGTTTATTCTGTGACTTCCTGGAACCAAAATTATAATTTAGACTCAATCCTCAGAACACCTTTCTTGTTTGAACTTAGTGCAAAATATCTAGAGAGGACAACTGGTAACTGTAAATTTAACCCTTTGAGAGGGCTTTTGTACTGATATGATCCAAACTCAAGTTTTCTTTTCTGAAGTAGTAATGGAAAGAAGAAAAAAAGAGAAATAATAAAGAGAATAATTATAGGATAAAATTATTAACTCTGAAATTATGATCAAAATTTCAAGTTCTCTAATGTCATTCATTTGAATGATAAAACTGTAAATATTTTTAATGACTTACTGAAAGGCCTTTATGATCTCATTTCAATCTGGAATCTTAAAAAACCAAGATGGTGGTTGTCAAAGTCATGGTTAGAGGTTGTGTGAAATGGGTAAAGGTGGTCAAAAGGCACAAACTTCCAATCATAACACATTAGTTCCGGCAGCATAAGGTACAACATGGTGGCTACAGTTAACAATACTATATTGTATCTTTGAAAGATAGATGCTGGTAGAGTCTTTAAAGTCTTCATCACAAGAAAGAAAATGTCTAACTATGCAAGGTGATGGATGTTAACTAAATCTACTGTGGTGATCATCTCATAATATATACATATATCAATCATTAGGTTGTTCACCTAAAACGAATACAATGTTATGTCAGTTACATCTCAGTAAAACTGGGAAAAAAATAAATGTGAAAACTTTAGAGTTTTTTACTCCTTTATAAAACTTAGCATAAAACGTTTCCTGTGTTCTCTGCTTTTTTATGAATATTGCCATCATATTGACCAAAAGTTGGCCAACTTCATTCATGGGCAAATCTGACCTGACCCTTGCCTTTGTAAATAAAGTTTTATTGGAATGCAGGCACACTTACTCATTTATGTATTGTTTATGACTGTTTTTGTGCTATAATGTAACAAAATCTATATGACGCACAAAGCCAAAAATACTTACCATCTGACCCTTTGTAGCAAAAGGGATGCTGGTCTTCGACATGACAGTGGTAATTAAGCCAAACAAATAAAGCCTGTTCTTTAGAGTGTAGAACCCAGAGCTACTGAGCCCACAGACTTCAGGGCAATTTATCTTAAAAAGTGAAAAAGAAAAACATTTGTAAAAGAAAAAGCTACTGGTCATCAAAATGAATTTCAGCTCTAACAGCAACATTTTCAAACAACTAGCTGTCAGAGTTCCTTGCTTACCACCAAATGTGTTCAGAAGCTTAATGTAACAAACATCTTCTGTGCATAGTAAATGAGCTATTTGGCTCTACTACTTTATTTAATCCTTTGAGAACCATAAGTGACATTCATTTTCAGACATGGGGCAATGGTCTGCAATCTAGAACTGATTTCTTATAAGAAAGTGGAGAAGATGAGATATAAAATATTCTCTAAGTCAGGAGCCCTAATGACTCATAAAACCTTTCTGGGATCTATTTAAATCATTTGAAACTGAAATTAATGATTCATATATGTGATGGCTCTTACGGAAGTAAGGAAAGAGTCGTGATTCATCTAATATTAGTGCATGAGCTTTGTTCTTATGGCACGGGGTGGAGAAATACATTTTCAGTGCCTTGAGATGTGTGCTCTTACACGTTCTTTCACCTGGGTTTGGATTCCAAATGGAAAATGAGGCTAATTAAACTAACTTCCCAATCGCATTACTACAACAATGTTCACAAACAGTATCAGAAAATGAGAAGCCATTCCTGATCCCTTTGATTGGATATGGTGACCTTAGTCCACATTTAACTAGTGACCAAATGTGTAAAAAAAAAAAAAAATTGGACGTGGCAGATAGCTTTCTGAACAGTTGAACAATTTGGAATAGAGTAACATTTTTATAAGTTGGATTATATTTTCCTACCAATTTAACTTGTATTCCAGAAATGAGTCTTCCTTAAGGTTTGTTTTCTCAATATATTATCTTTTGAAAAACATGTGCAATTAAAACAAATCATGCTCAGGGCACCTGGGCAACTTAGTCGGTTAAGTGTCTGAATTTGGCTCGGGTCATGATCTCATAGTTCGTTGTTCGAGCCCTGTGTTGGGCTCTTTGCTGACAGCTTGGATCCTGCTTCAGATTCTGTTGTCTCCCTCTTCCTACTCCTTCTCCAATCGTGCTGTCTCTCTGTCTTAAAAATAAACACTTAAAAAATTTTTTAAATAAAACAAACCATGCTTCTCATAGAGAAACATAATTTACTAATAAACCAATTCAAATCCTTTCAGATGCAAGGAGAGTTATAAAAAATAGGGGCACCTGGGTGGCTCAGTCAGTTAAACATCTGACTCTTGATTTTGGCTCAAGTCATGATCTCATAGTTATGAGATCAAGACCCATATCTGGCTCTGCGCTAGCTAGCAGTGGAGAGTCTGCTTGGGATTCTCTCTCTCCCTCTCTCTGCCCCTCCCCTGCTTGCACTCTCGTGCTCTCAAAATAAATAAATAAACTTAAAAAATATTTAAAAAATAAACAATGAGCCAAAAAAGTATTTCCAAATTTAAAAATATACTATATAAAACACCCAATTGGAAAAAGTATCATTCACTATCTACAGCATGGAAAGGGAGAGGTCTCATCTCTCTGTGTAATCCTTGCAGATTCATAAGAAGAAAAAAGAAAAGAGAAAGAACAGCTTTCCCATCTGGCTGAATGACTCTTCTCTTCATAAAGCCACCATGGTTATCTCTTTAAGATCTATTTTCACCACTTTCTAGGCATCCTTAGCTGAGGTGTTGAAGATATAGTCTGAACATATTTCACAATTGTGTGCTCTCTCTTTAAGAATTTGCCTTTGTTGCCTCTCTTCTGTTTGCCGGGGACAGCAGTAGGCAAGTAACATAAAAACATCCAGCCAATCAGTAGAGAGGGCGGCAGAGCCAAAGTTCATACTGATAATGATTTCCTGAGATGGACGGATTTTTATGCTCCATGTGAACCCTCGTTGCAAGGCACGTCACCAATGTCATTGGTGTTTTGCCCACAAAAACGAATTTCCATGTATTACAGAATTAATGCTAATAGTAAAATCAGAGTGCTCTAATAATGACTTGCAGAGTAGGGACATGGCTGTCCTTAACCCCAACAACGATGATACCTCCCCAAGCCAGCAGCTGTAACAGGGTGGTGGTAGACAGCATGAGGTCTAGAACTCTACCCGTTCTATTTGCATTTGGCTCCTAAGCCCTTAATAAATATTTGTTGACCTACTGAAGGAACTGGAGTTGGCCTTTCTTTGTTTATTTGCACTAACTCCTTCCCTTTTGCCTCCATTTTCCTCTCCTGATGATTTCATCTGTTATCTTCATTCATGGTCATGCCTCTCTCCTCCTCTGTACTGGTATTAATTCTCTCCTAATGCATCAGTCGCATGTAGCAAGGTCATCTCTCTTTTTCTTTCTCAAACATAAAGGGACCTAAGACACAGTAGCCATGGGAAAAGAAAAGAATCAAAACCAGACCAAACCAGCCATGCCCTGGAAGCCAGCCTTTCCATGCTGTGTTTCTTCATGGGGAGAGAGCTGACGACGGTCGAGAGAGTGGAGATTATGTTCTTTCACTGGTAGTGGGCTGCTACATTCCACATGCACCTAGAGCTTAATGAGAACTTTTTGATGTTGACGATTATGATAGTTCAAGGGAGCAGGAAATTGAAAGAATCAGAGAAGGAAATGAGGCCTGATCTATGTTTGCCAGATTTGTATCTGCAGTCCACACCAAAGCAATGATTTTTACCCACATCTATGAGATTTGAATGTAAATCACTAGATACGCATCATTTAGTTATCTTTACAATTTCAAGGAGGTTACACTAGAATCATCTCAAGGTAGTCTTCTTCCTTGTGCTCAGAGATCCTCCGTGAAGGAATATTTCCAATTTCCCAGGTGCCAGGAAGCTTTGCCTGAGCCTAACTATAATTCTTTCTTCTGTAATAGAAGCCTGAACTCTAACCAGCTGACTAAAACAGCAACTTATCTTCATCTGGATAGTATTTCTTTGCCTATTTGAAGGTTGTTATTACAGCTTTTCTGCACTCCACCGTTCCTTCCCCCGAGCCAATGGGTCCTAGTTCCCTTAGCTTTGCCTGTTTTGTAACCCTTCCAGCACATTTATGTCTGTCCTTTGGATAATCTCCAAGTATACTACATTTCACTAAAATTACCTAAAAATAAAGGAGATGGACTTTGAGCAATGAGTTGAGTATCTGGATTGCTTCATGGTTTCTCTGCTTTGGTTACATAGGCACCTTACATTATCAAGTTTGAGTTGTCCGTGGGAGCATCATTTAGCTACTTCCTGGTAGGTTCGGAATCCATTATGAATTTCAGATCTCTCCCATTAACCGGGAGTCATGTTTTCCCTTTCTCCAACTCAAGATTACGTTCTTTCTCCGGGTAAATTACTCTTCCATTTTGAACGACGTGGCCCATAACTTAAGGGTTTAGAAATAGTTCTAAACTCCTATCTTTCTATTTTTTTTTAAAGAAAATCCTTTCATATTTTTTCAGCAGAATAAAATGTCCAAAAAAATATGCCACATGTAAGAGATGGTAGAGGTCTGAAATGTAGAGACGGTTAGTCCAGCTCTTTCCTTATTCAGATGATGACACACTTAAGACTTAGAGGAATTAAATAGTTTGCCTCACATCACAGAGATTCCCCGGAGCAGAGACAGGTTGAAAGCAAGGTCATCTGATTCTCCCTTGGATGTTATTTCTACAGCACACTGAACCCTTGTAACATGCCTAATGCTACACTAACAAAGTGGACAGAAGAGGACTGCCCTAAGAGAAAGGTATGGAAATTGCAAATCTGAAGCAATTTAATAGAAAGCAACTTTTATTGTAAATTATGTGAATTTACCAATGAATAGTACATATATTATAAACTAGACTTTCCTACTACACTGTGCTGGAGAATTTTATGTATTCAGTCGGCCAAACCGCCCCCCCCCCAAAAAAAAAATCTATGAAACTCTTCTGTTAATCAAAATAGGTTCTTCCTCACTGCACTGGATACAAACGTGTATAAATGTGTGCAAGTTTAGAAAGCATAAAATAGTGACTCCAGATTCAGCAAGTTATCAATATGGTCAAGCTCATTTTAGCTATAGCTCCCATCTCTCCCTCATAATTATCCCATGGAAATCTCAGACCTCTTATCATTTCATCTGTAAATAGTCCAGTATGAGTTTCTAAAACATGAAGGTGCTCTTCTAAAACCATAACCACAATAGCTGTCACACCCACAAATATTAACAATAATTTCTTAATGTCCAGTGAGTGTCCAGTCACACAATCACTTAATATCATCAAATAGGTAGCCAGTGTCCATACTTCTCCGGTCTCCATCTGTGTGTGTATGTGTAACAGTTTGTGTCCTTCAACTGACATGTGTCTCTTAAGTCCCTTTTAATCTATGGGTTCCCTGTCCTTTTCTTTCTTCCCCTTGTGGTTTTCTATTAAAAGTAATCGGGGTTGTTTTTTGGGTAGAGTTTCAACAGCCTGCATTTTGCCCTACACATCCTCATGGTATCACTTAGCAAGTTCATCTGAACCTGGTATTTCCTATTAACTGATGGATTGGTATAAAAGATTGATGATATCCAGACTCACTGAGGGCAGGAGTGGGGGCAGAGAAGACCACTTCATAGGCGACTATGTATTCCTTTATCAGGAGGTAAGCTGTTGTCAACTATTGATGATTTTTGCCAAGATCCATTAATTCGTTAGAGATTGCCAAAAATGTGATATTTTACTTTGTTAGCTAACTTAGTTCTAGAGAACATTCCATTCACTAACTTTTGGGTTGTTCTTCTTTACCTTTCTCAGTATCTCCTCAGTAATTGCTTGTCTAGAACCTGTTTTTTATAGATTGTTCTGTGAATGTGTACAATATTTCCCAAGTTTCTGCATGTTTGTAAGAGTTTACCTATGGCCTTTTTACCTGAAAATCTTTTGGGCTGGTTGAAAATCTATGGCTCACATTTTTCTTCCTTTGAGTGTTTTAAATGGGATACTTCATTGTCCTCTGCATAAAATATTACTGTGGTAGGGGCACCTGGCTGTCTCAGTTGGTAGTGCACACAACTCTTGATCTTGGGGCTATGAGTTGGAGTCCCGTGTAAATGTATGTAAATAAAATAAAATAAAATCTTAAAAAACTGTATTACTGTCACAGAATCTGATAATCCAACTTTCTTTTTTTTTAAGTTTATTTGTTTATTTTGAGAGAGATAGAGTGCGAGCAAGGAAGGGGCAGAGAGAGAGGGAGAGAGAATCTTAAGCAGGCTCCATACCATCAGTGTGGAGCCTGACATGGGGCTGCTCTGACGAACCATGAGACCATGACCTAAGCTGATATAAGTCAGATGCTTAACTGACTGAGTTACCCAAGCACCCGTGATTATCTTTTCTTTATAAATGACTTGGGTTTTTTTGCTTGGATACTCAAAATATTTATTATTGTTTTTTAAAACAAACTTTAACTTTAAAACTAAAGTCTCATAGTTTTATTAGAATATATCTTAGCAATGGCTATTCTTGATTGATTTTTTTTTAGGGACATGATGTGCTCTTTTAATATGTATTATCAATCATATTTCTTTTAAAAAGACCATGTTTAAGGGCACCTGGGTGGCTCAGTCAGTTAAGCACCCGACTTCGGCTGAGGTCATAATCTCACCATTTGCAAGTTGGAGCCCTGTGTTGGGCTCTGTGCTGACAGCTCAGAGCCCGGAACCTGCTTCAGATTCTGTGTTTTCCCTTCTCCCTCTGCTCCTCCCCAACTCATTCTCTCTCTCTCTCTCTCTCTCTCTCTCTCAAAAATACACATTGAAAAAAAATTTTTTAAGACCATGGTTAGCGTTTGTGCTATTCCATTGCTCTGATTGTTTTCTTCAGTCACTCCTCCGGTATCTCTCTGGCATGCTTTTGTCATCTGTAGGGAAATTATTTTGCCCCTTTTTTGTCAAACTCTCAATCTTTCAGGTCCTTATTAGTCACCTGTCTATGAATCCTTTCACAATTTATGTAAGAAATGACATCTCTAGGGGCTCCTGGGTGGCTCAGTCAGTTGAGCGTCCAGCTTCACCTCAGGTTGTGATCTACTCGCAATCGGCTCGCTGCTGTTAGCACAGAGCCTGCTTCGGATCCTCTTTCCCCTACCCCACTCTCTGCCCCTCTCCTCCTCTCACTCTCTCTCAAAAAGAAAATAAAATATTAAAAAAAGTAAATGACATCTCTATTCTCCTAACTCCCACAGTACTCCTATTTTGACACTATCCCATAATTTGTTTACATGCTTAGTTTTCCTGTTAGACACGTTTCTCAAAGCAAGAGCGATAATAGTATGGTAATTGACATATGCGTTTAAGCACAGGGCTTGACGTATAAAAGACATTAAAATACGTGTGTTTTGGATGAGTGAGTTAACAGTTGATTATCAGTATGCCATTGTAAGTGCCTGGGCAAATCATTGTCCATTAAAAGCAGCTTTAAATTAAATTCTACTCATTTAGGACTTTTGTTGCTCATGGAAAGGTCTTGCTTTCTCAAGTTTGGGGACTTATCCCAATGGTTGTGCATCACATTGATGTGTTTAGAAGGACATCTTTATTTTTTACAAATACGTAATTGAAATACCTCAACATGCTACCCAGCTTGATTTCTTTAATATTGTTTCTTGCATATTTAATATTTAAGTAACATTCAGTTCTTCCATTCTTTAACAAAATATTTTAATTTCCCTTTAGAAAACAAAAATTCGAATTATACTAGATGTTAAATTCCAGAACTTTCTCCCAATTTTTTGCCCCTTTGCTTAGTATACCAGGGCAGCCCTTGATTTGCAAGGTTACTTTTTACCTTTAGGAGAGGCACCAATTAGGAGAAATGTACTTCTTTTTTTTTTTAAGTTTTTTTATTTATTTTGAGAGAGTAGGAGTAGGCGAGGGGCAGAGAGAGAGAAAGAGAGAGAGAGAGAGAGAGAGAGAGAATCACAAGCAGACTTGGCGCTGACAGTTTGAGGCACGGCTCAAACTCAAGAACTATGACCTGAACCTAAACCACGAGTCCGACACCTAACGGACTGAATCACTCAGGTGCCCCAGGAAAGGTACTTCCAATTATTCTGAGAAAATCAACTGAAAAACCAATGTGACAAAACATAAATGAAAATCGACATGTTTTTCTATAAACCAGAGCGAGCGAGAGAGAGAGACAAAGTTGTGGAGGTTGGACAAAGCATGGTGTTCTGGCAGGTCGCACTGAGGACCAGTGATCTTATAGCTGTTGGTTCTCAACTCAAACAAACCCTACAGGAAGCTGAAATGCAGCCATCTAAACGTATCAGGCTTGCAAATGTTAATTTAGAAGGAAGAAAGGATCTTTGCAGATGTGATAAAGTTAAGGATCTTTAGATGGGGGAAATTACCCTGGCTTATCTGGATGGACCCTAAGTCAAATCACAAGTGTCTTTCTCCAAGAGAGAGGCAGGGGGAGATTTGACATAAACACAAAAGAAGAGGAAGGGCACCTGGGTGGCTCAGTAGGTTAAGCGTCCACCTTCAGCTCAGGTTATGATCACGTAGTTTGAGAGTTCAAGCCCTACATCAGGCTCTGTGCTGATAGCTGGGAGCCTGGAGCCTGTTTCAGATTCTCTGTCTCCCTCTCTCTACCCTTCTCCTGCTCACACTCCACCTCTCTCTCTCTCTCTCAAAAATAAATAAACATTTAAAAAGTGTATTTTACAAAAAGAGGAGGAGGAGGTCACATGACCACAGAGACAGAGATTGGTGATGGGGTCACAGATCAAGGAATGTTGTGTGGAAGCTTCCAGAAGCTGAAACAGGCAAGAAACAGCTTCTCTCCTAGAGCCTCTGGAGATAGCACAGCCCTGCCAAGAAATTGATTTTGGCCTGGTGAAACTGATTTTGGACTTGTAGCCTCCAAACTGTGAGAAAATAAAGTTGTGCTGTTTTAGGCCACCAGGTTTGAGGTAACTTGTTATAGCAGCCACTGGATACCAATACCAACCCCACATTCTCTTTTATTAATTGAGATATAATTCACATACCATAAAGTTCACTCTTTTAAAGTTTATAATTCAGTGGTTTTCAGTGTATTCAAAAGCTTGTGGTTTTATTGGCAGCCGTCACCACTAATTCCAGAACATTCCATCATCCTGAAAAGAAACCCCATGCCTATTACTAGTCACTCCTTATTCCCATGGCTGGCAATTAATAATACACTTTCTGTTTCTTTTCTTCTTCTGGACATTTCATATAAGTGGAATCATACAATTCATGTGCTCTTGTGCCTGCCTTCTTTTTTTTTTAACTTAATAATGTTCTCAGGGATCATCATACTGTAGCATGAATCAGTGCTTCCTTTCTGTTTCTTGCTGGATAATATTCCCTTGTGTGGATAAACCTCATATGTTTTTCATTCATCAGTAGATGCATATTTTGCTTGCTTCAACATTTTGGATATTATGAATAATAACAGCTCTATGAATATTCATGTACAGGTTTTTGTGGGGATATAGATTTTCAGTTGTCTTGGGTATATACCTAGAAGTGCAATTGCTAAATCATATGGTAACTGTGTATCACTTTTTGAGGAACAGCCAAATTGGTTTCCAAATGAGTTTCACCTTTTACATTCCCAAGAGCAATGTATGAGGGTTTCAGTGCCGCCACATCCTTGTCAACCCGTGTTATTGTCCCTTTTTAATAACCGTCCTGGTAGGTGTGAAGTAGTATAATCCCAATGTGGTTTTGATTTGCATTTTCCTACTGACTAATGACATGGAGCATCTTTTCATGTGCTGTGGGTCACTTGGACATCTTCTTTAGAAAAACTGTCTACTGGGTTCATTTGCCCACTTTTTAATTCAGTTATCTTCTTATTGAATTGTAGGCATTCTGTATGTTTTCTGGATAAAAGTCATTTATCAGATGTATGATATGCAAATAGTTTACCATTCTCTGCATGTCTTTTACTTCTTTGATAGTGTCCTTTGAAGCATAAAAGGCGTTCATTTTGATGAAGTCCAGTGTATCTCTTTTTAGTCAGCTTGTACCATTATTGTCTAATATCGCCCAAAGCCAAGGTCACAAAGATTCATATCTGTGTTTTCTTCTAAGATTTTATAGTTTTAGCTCTTATATATGTATCTTTGATTCATTTTGGCTTAATGTTTGTATATGGTGTAAGATGGGATCCAGCTTGTATGAGCCACGTCTTTTATTTCCTGTGCTCTGATGACTGATGCCTGTGACCCTGCAGACCTTACTGCCCCTCAAGGTTAGCCACTTCCTAGCAATAGAAAGGAACTCACCCATGAGTAGTGTTTTGTTTTTGTTTTTTTTCAAATGCAGACCTACCAGTCCAGGGGCCATTCACCCAACCACCTGTTCTATCAGGCTCTCCCCTTCCAGGCCACTATTCACGTTCCCTAATTACCCCGGGGTGAGGTAGCATACAACTAGGAATAGCCCCTACGCCACAGAACCATGCTAAAAATACTCAGCTAGCTAATCCTAAACGTGTTGACTCTGGCTTACCTCTTTCTTCCCATAGAAACCACAGTAAAGGCTCTTGCCCACAATTTCCCCCTCTCCCTCTGCCTCCCGACTGACCCTGCTGTTTCCCATGTAGCACCCCATACCGTAACGTGCCTGCTTCTCTTGGGAACTGTGAGTATAACAAACTATCTTCAGTTTTACTCATTTCCTGATCTTTTGGCCTTGGCATACCTAAATAATAATAAAACCTATCAAACCTGTACGAAAACAACACTTCATTCTTTTGCATGTAGATATCTGGTTGTCCCAGAATATGTCTGTTAAAGAAACTCTTTCTTTCCCCCGTTGAATGGTCTTGGCATCTTTTCAAAATTAATTGCAGGTCAGCTTAGCAGGTCAGAACCCGATTTGCAGATTATTGCAGAGCTGGGGAGGGGAGTGATGGCAGGAGAGCAAGGTAAAATCAAACAAGTATCACTGTTTTTACTGATACCCAGCCACTTTTCTGGAATAAAACCTCCCCTGATGGCTGCAAGCCTGTGATTAATTTCCAGAATTCTGCAAAGTACATTCTGACAATTTTCCTGAGTATGTTCATTGCTTTAATGGAGGATAAGGTTTTCAGAGTTCCTTACCCGGGTATTTTTCACTATCGCCCCCATGTCTTCTTTTAATGACAAATAATTTTAATAACACCCTTCACTATCCTGAAAAGAAATTCAGAGATAATATAACCTGCCGCTATACATAATTTCAGAACCATCAAGATAATTCCCTAACTATAATAGGAAAAAAGGAAAGAATATGTTAATAATAATGGAAAACACTCAGGTATAACTACACTAGAAGACACAATGAAAGAGTCAGACATTTACACCTATTCGCAGACTCTCTTTGAACTGGACTTTACAAATAGAAGATGATGACGATTGTGCTCTTAGAGTTCTCAGATACCATGTGTGGCCATTGATATCACAGTTTTCAAAAAATTGTGAACAGTTCCTGGCAAAGTTCCAGGCAAAACAAAGTATAACCTTCCTTCGATTTGCTTGGGATTTGCGTTTCTAAAAACTTAAAACCTTGCCAAAAATATTAGTGTTTTTATGCAAAACTAAACTTGGTCCTAGAGTTAGGTAATTACATGTGGGTTTTTTATCTACGTGAACGGTTGATGGGAAAATCTAGCATGATATGAAACTGCTCCTTATATCCTTGGCCACCGTGCGCTGAGTGTCAGTAACAGCCCCATAATTATTTAGACGCCTTGAGGCACCCCACCCTCAAAAAGTGATCCCAAAACACCCCCTAGGGGGCAGTACCACTCCTTTGAGAACTACTGCTTTAGATGAACTGGTAGTTGTTTTCTATTTTGTCTTAATATGAGGTCCACCAAGTTTCAAAGAAAGGTCCTCAGTAGGAAAAGCAACACACTGATGAAATGTAAGTGTGCTGTACCCACAACTCACTGTTACTCTGCCCCCCGCACCCTGCTTTTCAGGAAGTTGAATATAATATAATCACTAAATAATTTGCAGACTCTTTGATGGATTAGATGTTCAGATTAGATGTTTGGTTTTTGTGTTTTCCCTTTCAATTTATATTTATTTTTTAAAATACTTATTTTTGAGAGAGAGAGAGAGAGCGTGTGAGTGAGGGAGGGGCAGAGAGAGAGGGAGACACAGAATCTGAAGCAGGCTCTAGGCTCGGAGCTGTCAGCACTGAGCCCAATGCAGCGCTCAAACCCACGAACTGCGAGATCATGACCTGAGCCAAAGTCAGATGCTTAGCCAACTGAGCCACCCAGGGGCCCCTCAATTTTTATTTTGAATGGTAGTTTTATTTGGTATATTAAGATGAACAAATACAGGAGGTGATCTACACAGAATAATACTGCCTCCCTCTGTCTTAAGACCCTAAGCCAAAGAAAGGCTCAGTTTCTAACTTCCATTCACAGCTTTCTGGAGTTGGGTGGTCCAGTGATGTCAGCTCCTCCGAGTAGGATCCCTGTGGTATGTCACCCAGATTGTCTCAAGGAGACCATGACGTTGTCCCCTTGTGGAGCTAAGTGAGGGAGTCACTGAATATCATGGTCACAACAGTTTCAAGGAGCAAGCACTGTGACCCTGGCCATTTTGACAGACACATTGTGTTTGTATCAGCCCCGTGAGGAATCTAATGGCAATGGTCGTGTGTGGTGAATCTCCACGGGTTCTCAGTAAACTGCAACAAAATTCTACTTCCCTCTTGAGTTCCTGACTATTTCTGAGTAGTATTGGCTGTAACGGCTCTACCTTTCTTTTGACCTCCTAAACATAATACCTCATTAGTCAGCTCGCGTGCAAGCAGGTGATTTGAAATGGCGTGGCTCCTGGCCTTCGTTCTAATGGATGTGGAATTACATGTATTTTTGTGATGGCCCTTCCTTTGCAGCTCCAGCAAGCTGTACCCCTGCACTGGCCAGCAAGCAGCTATTCTGAGGCATGTAATTCTTGCTGTACACGCCCCTCCACCCCACCCCCGCCCACCGAGAGCAAGAGAACCCTTCTGATAGTTTATGGACATTTCTATTTTGAGTTGCTCCTTACATTTCTGTAACACAGACAGATTCATTCTCACTAGTTAAGGCTCATTTTTTTTAAAACGGCCACATCTGATTCCACCAGAGGGCACCATGGTAAACTACATTTTCAGACGTACCCAGAGCAGGTCAGCTAAGAGATCCCCAAAACTAGAATACCGAAATTCATGTCATTAAAGCAGCAATACTTTGATCAAGATACTGATTCCATCCTGATTTTAGAATCTCTAGAGATTGATTTATTCTGTCGGGGATGTGTTCCTCATTCCCAGACGCAACTTGGCCAAATCAAAAATAGAAGCAAGCTTTGTTATGGCCAGTGTGTGGGCTCCCCAGCCTGTCATGCAAGCAGCATGCTTTTCTTGACTGTTGGGCAATGGGGGCCTCTACTTTTCCAGCTCTAAAAAAGAATGAATGCTTTTCCGCATAATCTCCTACCTGCTCCACAAAAGCTATCCAGAACTGTTCCGATTTAGGATGGATTTCAAGCATTCACTACTAAGAGACCTTGAGAGTGAATGGATACTATTCCCAAGACCCACTGCAAACAAGATTCTGTTCCCTTTTCCAGAAATCATGGTGTTGAGATTCCACAAAGCTGCCCACACGATGGCAGCTGTAGCAGTGCTCACAACTGCAACAGGAATTTGCAAATGACAGGGCACAAGCTGGACACCCCGCAGGCCCTGCTCCGCGGGTGGTCAGTGCACAGGTGATGTGCCCCTCAGGGTATGCGAAGGCCCTGCTATTCATTCACTCCATCGGCAAACACTCCCTCCCACGTACCCATGTTGTAGGTTCTGGGGAGACAGCAATGAGGGAAAGAAAACTTGTTCTTTTGCTTTCACTGAGCTTGATGATTGCTGGGATGGAGTGGGGGCGGGGGAGGGGGACCTATGAAAAGATGATGATAAACAAGGAATCAAATACAAGTGTATGTGATTCCAGAGTGAGAAATCGGAGGAAGTTACCATTAACAGGTACTGTCCGTGAGGACAAAGGAATGTCTGACTTCGCCTGGCTTGTGACAGTAGCCCGGGCTGTGCAGGTTACATGAGCCAGCCATGGGGGACATGGAGACGGTGCAGCAAGGTGGCCGGCTCCCTGCCTGGAAAGACTGCAGTGTTTCTTAACCGGAATAAGGCCTCCATGACTAGGGTGATTCGAGGCAGAGCGTCACGAAGTGAACAGGGGCCAGATCCTAATCAAGACTGCCAGTTTTATTCTCAGGGCACATTTAATGGTGCAGAGGATGGATTTGGAGGGAAGGAGGTAGGAGGTAGAGAGGGTGAGGATGGGGAGCGAGAAATTCGAGAAATCCACGAGGAAGCTGTTGCCCTGGAGGTAAAAGTGGCGGTGCCTGTGGAGATGGACAGGAATAACCTGGGTCAAGGCATGATTTGGAAATGGAATCTTTGTGACTTGCCAAGAAATTAGGAAGGGGGAGGGAGAGGAGAGACAAGGGTGACTTTCGGGTTTCCAGCTAGAGCAGCGGGGTGAAGAGCGGGGAGATCGCAAAGGCTGGGAAGGAATGGCTTTTCAAGGAGAGGTGGGGGAGAAGGATTAGGTGCCAGGCTCCACAAGACGAGTGTGAGAACACTTTGATACACCCCGGGTGAGATACAGTCTCGGCCGCCCTGCGGGCTTGCAAGACCCGGCTCTCATTTGTACCACGATCTCCCCTTCCAAATACCCACAGAGATGTTCCCCACGCCTGTGTTTTCAAGGTCTGTGACCACAAAGGGCAGAGAGCGCTTCACCCCCATTTGCATTTCCTGCTGAACTACAGACCGATAGGGCTTCTGATTCTCTTTTCTGAGATCAGAGCAGTTGCTGCCCTCAGTCCCACTGGCAACTCCAGATCGCAACCTCCACAACACCCCTGTGGCATCCAAAGTGTTGGATCTGTGGCCAGAAACCCTGGGCTGTTTTTCGTAGTAGCTGAGTGACCCAGAGCCTGCGACTGAACTTCTGGGAGCCTTGCAGGTCTTCAGAAAGACCATATCAATGATTACATGCAAAAGCACTTTGTAAACTGTAAGCAGTTACATCAATAGGTGGTGTTATTCTTTTTGTCTTTTTAATCACAGTCGTCACCTCCCTTACGAATCATCTGCCATTTATTTTGCCCTGTACTCTTCCCTTTTTTTCTTGCCTGCTTCTTCTGTCTCCTGTCCCTTCTGCCACATAAATTTGCTTTCCTGAAAAAGGCTGGTTATTTGGAGACATCATCACCAGCCAATCAAAGCGCACCATTCCTCCTGGCTGGTAAGCCAATCAGATGTAACCTCCAGGTCTCTTTTCTGTGTTGCTAAGGCTTCAGGTCTACTTCTAAAAGCTGACTTGCTTGCTTACTGCTGGTTCTCATTCTCTGCCCCTCTCCCTCCACCCCCCCTCCACCCCCCTCCATCGCCCAGCCTCTCTCTCCCCACTTTCCCTCCCTCTCCATCCCTCTCCTCCCTCCCCCTTCAGGGTTTGGAGCAATTCCAAATACTTAAGCCTTCCGGAAGTTTGGGTTACGGATAAGCAAGGTCTGACTGTGTATATTTTCCCTTGAGAAATAGAGAACAACTATTCCATGTTCGATATTCGAGCAAGTGTTTTAGCAGTTTCATGTCCCTTGGCTACATAACATTTAGATTTGTCTTTGGGAGGGTTTTTGTTTTTGTTTTTGTTTTTTGGTGTGCAAATCAGCTCTAATTCAGATAGACCAGAGAATGAACTGGCATTAAATTTGGGAATGAAACGTCATATCACTTAAAACTCATTGGGCTTCACATTTCACTCAAAGTATTTTAAAGCCTTTCCAGTTCTTAACTGATGACAGAGATGATAAATACATTGTGGCCATTATACTCCTGTTTCTGGAATCTTCAGTGCTGGGATTATCGGTAAAAGCCCACCCTGGATAGCAGTGATTTGGGAACTAACACCTAATCTCTAAGTGGGTGTCCTGTCACTCACTTCCGGCTTCTTCGGAAGCTAATTAACATGGGATTAATAGCTAGAAACCTCCATCCCCCACCCTCCAGGACCCTCTGGTCCGTCTTTAAGCACTGCGTAGCCGGGGACATTAAGAAGATTCCCTTAACCCAGAACAAGCCTCTGCCTTCCAAAGCCCTAAAGAGATTTGATAAGGAAAAATAACTAACGAGTGATGTCTTTCTCATAACCTTTGCTACCTACTTAAAAACTAACAGTACAAGAATTTGCAGCTTAAAATGACCAGAGAAGTGGCAGAAAGCCAGAATTCTGTCTGAGGCAGCTTAGGAAAAGCTTAATCATTAACGAATGGGTCACTGCCTTCAGGCTCTGACCTTTAGAACTAACCAATTTTAGCCTTTGGGTTAGGTTCCTTCACTTCGGTGTGTATGGAGGGAAAAGAACCTGTCCCTGGCGGCAAGTACTACCCATCCAAGAAGGGGGTCTTAGCAGCCCACGTGTTTGCTGAAGAGCTTTTCTGATACCTGGGAGTTGGTCCGAAACACAATACTCACAACTGTTAAATCACATTTTTTTTTGGTTAGAGTTTAGGGAAGGCCCTGAGCACGACTGCATATCCTGCAGGTGAAACGTACGAAATTCGGTTAACATGGTAACGGCTCTAAAAATACCTAGGCTACAGTTTAACCACAGAGTTTCCTCCTTAACGTAAAAGAGCCACCGTCACGAGCCGTTCGAAAGTGCAGCAAAAGCAACCCCCGTCCGACTTTGTGCAAGCAGTCTCTTCCATCAGGCCTGGCAGTGACGGCCGGCAGCCACTCGGCCTCAACGTCCTAATCGGAGTTTTGCAGGGCAGAGCCGCAAAGCGTGCAGCGGCCAAGCATGCTTCGTTGATAAGCCTCCTTTTCCCTCCTCCAGACCGGTTTGCTGTCCCGCGCCCCCGCCCGCAGGTGGACGAGGCAGGGCGTGGCCGGGGTGCAGGGACGCATTGTCACCACACTGTAACCGCAGGGCCCCACCCAGAGGAAAGCCTGGGGCACTAGAACCCAAGGGGCCACCGGGCTTGCCACCACCGCCACCGTGGGCCTGGCAGTCTCCGCTCAGGCTCCCTCTGAGGCTGCCCTGGGGGCCGATTGCCCACCTGGGGCTTCCGGTCCAGGCTTGGCAGAGACTCGGAGGGGGCGGGGAGCCGGGCAGCCTTTCCCCTGAAGCCTTTGCAACTAGAGGCTTGGGAACCCATTAGGAGCTCTTGAATTCTGAGCCTTGTGGGCTCAGGATGAGAGACTTCTTACTAGATTTTGCCATGTCTAGGGTGCCAGATTGAGTAAATCAAAGTTCCCCGACACCCGCTTACATCTGAGTTTTCGATAAGCAGTGAATAACTTACCTAGTATAAGTATGTCCCCATGCCATATTTGGGATATACTAAACTGAAAACGTCACCGTTTTTCTGAAACTTGAATTTACTTGGTTGCGCCGTGTCCTAGCTGCCAACTCCAGGAAGTTTCTGTGCTTGCTTGTCCTTCCTTAGGGTCTCCTTGTCCGGCCACCACTCAGTCAATATGGCCAGGTTTGTTTGTTTGTTTGGGTTGTTTTTTTTTTTTTTTTTTTTTACCTTGGTTTTGTCGTTTGGTTTAGCTCTACTTTTTGGGGGGAAGGGGTTCAATGCGGAAGGGCTACAGTCCAGGGAAAATGAACTCGCTTTTACTGAGTTCATCCTTAAAGCAACCTTACATTAGGTATTTTGGGTGCATTTTTTTTTTAACATTTATTTATTTATGAGAGAGAGAGAGCGAGTGAGCTGGGGAGGGGCAGAGAGGGAGACACAGAATCCAAAGCAGGCTCCAGGCTCTGAGCTGTCAGCACAGAGCCCAACCTGGGGCTTGAACTCACCAACCGGTAGATCCTGACCTGAACCGAAGTCAGACACTTTACTGACTGAGCCACCCGGGCATCCCTGGGTGCATTTTTTACTCCTCACATATCCGCATAGTAGACTGTTTATAATCCACATTTTACAAAGGAGGATCCTGAAGATCAGAGATGTTAAGTGACTTGACTAAGGTCACACAGATAACGGGTAGCAAAGCTGGTCATGATTGCTCTTCCCCGAAGCTATTCCGAGTTCCTTATATCAATTAATTTAATGCTCAAATCAACCCTGTGATACAGGTAGTACTATCATTATAATCCCTGTTTTACAGATGAGGAAACTGAGGTTCAGAGAGGTTAAGTACCTTTCCCAAGGTCACACAGCCTAGGCTTTGCACCCAGGAAGACCAGATTTAAATCATGCTTCATTCATTTAGCAGTGTACCACCTATGGAAAGGCTCTGAACTTCAATTTCTCCACACTATGAATTGGAAACAGTTATGCCTCTCTCACAAAGAAAAAGCTTTGCATATAATAGGCACTCAGAAAACACGATTTTGAGAATTGTCTTTACTCCGCACCTGTGATAATAGGAGACAGAAGACAACATTCTAGGTCAAGGATTGGCAACATTTTTCTGGGAAGAACCTGCCTAAATATGTTAGGCTTTGCAGGCCCAGAGGCAGAATCAAGGATGCGATGTAGGCAGTTACATAATGAGAGAGAATAATTTCCACACATTTCTACTGACAAAATTGAACATGTAACAGTAATAATAACTGAGTACAATTCTCTGTCTCATAGGTCTCATAAGTGAATGGAATTCTTTTATTGTGGGGGAGAGTAACATTTAACTGAAGTTCAAAGTTAGTGTTTCCTGTCATCAGAAGTGATTGCACACGACCATCTGTTTGTGCTGATTGATAATGAGATTTTACATATTTCATCTTTGAAAAGGTCTTTTCATACTGATAGGTACTGCCAAATAGCGGTGTGTGTCCACGAGCCTGTGAATGTAATGGACCACATTCACTGCTTGGAAGGTGCTGAAAGAATTCTATTCATTTCTTGGTATTTGCTTTTTAGCATGTCATGAAATTAATTACTTACAATCAAAGGGCAGGCAAATTCTCTCATTGCACAGTTAAATGGATTTTGAAATATGGAAATTCCGTTTGCACTTGCAGGAAGGCCCATAGAAACTCCACTGAAGCCATAGTTTGGGCTTAGAAACGTTGGTACACGATGGGGTCCTTTTTGTTTTCCTGGGAACGGATAACTCAGCCTGACGTCACTCTGTGATGCAAGCACTCATTTTCATCCAAACGCCTTTACCACAGTGTAAGTTTCACATCGAAGGGCTGTTTTGCCTTATAATTTTAGGCTATATTCATTAAGAAACTACCAGTTCTGCAACAAAGCTCATTTCCAGAACCTTACGGCGTTTGATGGTGGCAAGGGTCATTCACAAAAATTTCAACCTTGGCCATCAAAAACATCACAATCACCTTTGGGCAATCGATCTGCTATGTGGTAGAGAAATAGGACATTCAGATTCTACTGTGACCAATACACAGAATTGATGATGCTTGAGGTCCACACAGGAAATGAAGGTCACCATTTCCATTGGCTCACCTGCACACGATAGGTTTTAATGTTTTCCACAAACCACCTGCTCGTGAATAATACAGTGAGTATCCATAGGTTTAAAATGCCTTATCATTTTACCTGAGTCTTTTTTCTGCTTCCAAAAGAGTACTCTTACCACCACGATTTGGAACACATCTTAGAAGATTCCCCTTCAGATGGAACTGAATTCATGCTCTCTCCATTCCTTTGAAAATATTCCTGCCTGTTGCTTTACAATGCAAAAGGCACATAGAGACCAATTCTCCAGTTACTTCAAAGGCAGGACTGAGTCCTCAAATAGTAATAACTGAGCAATATCAGTGACAAGTGTCATCTCATCGCGAGCCAAGGAAAACCACCCCAAATCATTTGCCATGGTTTTTAGTAACTGACTACTGATGTTGCGCTCCTCATACTGCAAATTCTTCAAGCAACTGTTCTAGCTGAAAAGCCAATGGTGTTAAAAAGGCTTATTTCCCCTGGACAATTTCTTTGTGGCAACCAAGCACAATTTAATTTACTCACCACTGACTGACAGCTTTCTTTACTTAGGAAACCAATGAGCCACTTAGAAACTTATTTTGTTGAGCCTCATCTTTTAACTATTTTTGTGGAAAAAAAAAAGTGCTCTGGGGCACCTGGGAGGCTCAGTCGGTTAAGCGTCTGACGTGATTTCGGTTCAAGTCATGATCTCGCGGTTCATCCACATTGACTTTGCACTGACAGCATGGAGCCTGCTTGAGATTCTCTCTTCCTCTCTCTCTGCTCCTCCCCCTCCCCCCCCCCAGATACGCTCACTTGCTCGCGCTCTCTCAAAATAAATAAATAAACTTTTAAAAAATTCTGTTGTGATGAAACAGTCCACTTTATTTATGGCCATTGCTTTCCTGGGAGTTGTAACGAGTGTTTAGCCCCACTAATTCTAATGAATACTGTACTGGTTGAGCACAGGTCTGGTGTCATTCCAGAATAAATGCAATGCTTTGCCAACTAATTTGATGACAAAGTCGTCCATACCCCACTGTATACAACACTGGAAGTCTGCTTTCCTCTTCTTGTTTTCACCTAACAAGTTTGCAGCAGTACTTAAAAAACAATATTAAGAGAAGTCACAGTACAGCGTGGCACTTAAATCACAGGTTATAACTGCATTGGTGTGGTTTGTGGTGCATCTACTTTGTAACACTGCAGAGCAGTCAGAGAATGTACCTCAACCGCTCTCCTTGCCATTGTGGTAGGAGGGCAGCCCAGAGACAGTAAAGAACAAAATGAGCATAGCTGGTCCCAGCGAACCCTTATGTGTGGATACTATACCTTAGTGTTGGGTCATTTTCATGTATCACAAAATATTACCCTTTTTTTTGACATTTTTGAATCATTTAAAAATTTAAAACTCATCAGGGCACCTGGGTGGCTCAGTCGGGTAAGCATCTGACTTTGGCTCAGGTCACGATCTCACGGTTCGTGGGTTCGAGCCCCGCGTCAGGCTCTTTACTGATAGCTCAGAGCCTGGAGCCTGCTTCAGATTCTGTGTCTCCTTCTCTCTCTCTGTCCCTCCCCACTCATGCTCTGTCTCTGTCTCTTTCTCTCTCAAGAGCAAATAAAAACACATATGTTTAAGAATTTAGTTGATAAAAAACATTTCAAATCAGTGAAGATTATTTACATAAGTAGTATAAAAACAGCTGACTATCTGGGGCCATCTGGCTAGCTCAGTCAGTAGAGCATATGACTCGATCTTGGAGTCATGAGTTCAAGGTAGAGTTTACTTAATAAAAAAATTAACAACAACAAAAAAGCAAGACTATCTATTTTAAAAGAATTCCATTTCCCCTATGTCCATGCCATATAAAATTATACATTAAAGATGGATTATAAGGTTGATCATACAGATATGAAATTCCTAGAAGAAAATAGAAGTTTCTTTTTTAAATAACCTTCAACTGGGAACGCTTTTCTTTCAAAAAGACACAAAATCCCAAAATTTAAAAAGGAAAAGAATTGAAAACTTTGACTATGTAAAGTAGAAAGTGTTCTATCTCCTAACAAGCCGCCAGTTGAATATATTTACAATATATGTCACAAGTATAGGATTACATGCAGAATACATGACCAAAACAAAAACAGTGCAGGATTCAAATGGGCAAAGTTTATGAACAGGCAACAAGCAGAAGAAAAGCAAATGCTTAGTAAACATCGGAAAAGATGATCGACTTGCTTTGTTGTTGCTGTTTTCTATTGCAGTATGACAGATCACCCCCAAATTTAGTGATAAAACAATCATCATACTACATCAAGAACTCTGCAAGTTAAAAATTTGGACACGTTACAATGGGGACAGTGCATGTCTACTCCACAATGTCTGGGATCTCAGCTGGAAAGACTCAAGAGCTGGGTGGGAGGGTGATATCTTCCGGAGGCATCTTTGCTGATATGCCTGTGGGTTGACGCTGCTGTAGGTTGGAGCTGTTGACCGGAAACCTGTGTATGCTCTCAAGTGGCCTGGGATTCTTCATAACGTAGTGGCTGGGTTCCAACACTGAGTGTTCCAAGAGAACCAGGCATAAATCATATCATTTTTTATGACTTCACTCAAAAGTCACATAGTGTCAATTCTGCCTTAGGCACAAACTCAGATTCCAGACAAGGGGATAAGGACCCTACTTCTTGGTACAAATGATATAAGATGAGTTTTGTTGCCACCAAATGGGAAAAATCTGTCTACAACACTGGTTATCAAGAAAATGCAAATCAAATAACTCAAGACCATTTAGATCTTGAGTTAAATCGACCATTCTTCCAGTTTCACTCATTCTTTGGAAGAAAGAGCAGGAAGGAAGATACAAAGGAAGATGAGAAAATAAAAACAATGAACTAAATGTTATCACCGTGTTTTTCCCCAGTTAAAAAAATGATACAAAACCAAAACAAAACCTTGGTCCGGGAAGAATTATTTTTTGTTCAAAACTTTATTAAAAACTGGCCATTTTAGGAACGCCTGGGTGGCTCAGTTGGTTAAGCGACCGACTTTCGCTTAGGTCATGATCTCACGGTTCGTGGGTTTGAGCCCCACGTCGGGCTCTGTGCTGACTGCTGGCTCAGAGCCTGGAGCCTGTTTCAGTCTGTGACTCCGTCTCTGACCCTCCCCTGCTCATGCTGTCTCTCTCTCTCTCTCCTAGAAATAAATTTTTAAAAAATTAAAAAAAAAAAACCAGGCCATTTTATTAAAATATGAAAAAGGTATTTATTTTGAAAAAATTATTCTGCTGAAATAGCAGTACATGTTCGCATTTAAATGAGCAAAAACAAAGAAAGACCCTTTCCTTAATTTAACTCACTCTTAGACATTAAAGCATGCACTCTACTGACAATAAATTTGCATTTTCCCCCTGTAGTCATTAATATACAGTTGTCTTCTACTGAGAGTTGAATGAAAAAGTTTAGAAGTGAATAAAAGAGTGGCCTCTACATGTGTGGTTGAGAGTATGAGAGAGAGACATGGAGAAGATGCCTTATGTTGGATTTGAGTTTTGAAAGAATATTTGTGAAAACAGGAAACTCAGTGTAGCTAATTTTGTCTGGTTTTGATGAGCTATACAAATATTATTTTCTTCCAAGAGAATTTGCCTGTATAAAAGAATTCATTAGAGTTTAATAAATGATTTTTAATTAATGGGTTGCTATCTCTGGTGAAGTGTAAGGTGTTACATTGTTTTTTATGTGCTAAGTGCATTAGCCTGGAGGGTAGTATTTTGACCAGGACCATTAAAACAGAGAAAAATTGTTCCAAAAGGAAAATAAGTTTTCCATTCTTTACCAAAGCCACCTGGGTTCTTTTCAAATTATAAGTGTAACTGTATGATTTTATGTGTATTTACTGTACCTGGGATATTTATAAATGTTAATTGTACAGTTAAGTAGCTACGCAGTATGCAGCCGCAGCTTTTGCTTGCTTCTCACACAACTGAATCACTGTAAGTACTGTTAATGCAAATTCATAATCCCACTCTGATTGTGGTATCCTCTGCCACGGAAGTAATGAGAGGAGATTCAGGGACTAGCAAAGAACGGGAGAGAGTACATGCTTTTGCCAGCCATGCTAGAGTAATAATAGATGCAGCTGCCTTCCCCGCGACATCATCTTTTTGACACTTGCAAGAGAATAATAGATTATTCTTTTGCAATTGCTAATAAAATACAAACACCAAGTTAGCAAATTAAAAAGTTAGATTTCTCAGAATGACATTGACTCATCTATATTGCATATAAGAAATAAATATTTTATTTGCTGCACCATTCCATTCAATTTCTCAGTACGCATTATTAGAAATAGAGGTGAATTAATTTTTTTAGGGACTGCCTATTCGGATGTTCTCATTTTGCGCCATGTCCCTGAATCTTTATGCGGAGGACAAGCCAGCATAGTGCAATTGGTACTGAGGGAAAAATGACAGTGTAATTCAGTTCCCGCTTCTGGCAGCTCTCAGGTTATAAACTCCCTTGTGGTCATCTGTTGTTTCAGATCAGCAATGTGTATTCCCATAGAACCGAAGTTCTAATCTGCTGTCTCAGTCTAGCCCACAAAAACTTATGTATCCTTAACGAAATAGACATACTTCCGTTTGCTCAAATAAGATGGAGAATGCTTCGATTCTTGTGTTGATACTGGACACTGGTTATTGAGGAGATGCCAGATGAGGGCGTGGATGGAGTGTTTCATGAGATTCGGAAGGGGACGTCAGGGGACTCTTACAAACATGGTCCTTCATTACGTCTGATTTCAGTACCAAATATGTGGCTTTCATTATCCCTGCATCACTTACTATTCAAGCCAGCTTCGGGGCACCCGAGTGGCTCCGTTGGTTAAGCATCTGACTCTTGGATCTTGGCTCAGGTCATGATCTCATGGTTCGTGAGACTGAGCCTCACCTTGGCTCTGTGCTGACAGCAAGAGGAGAGTTTGGGATTCCCTCCCTTCCCCTCTCTCTGCCCTTCCTTCTGGCTCTCTTTCTCTCTTTCTCGTTCACTCTCGCTCTCAAAAATAAACAAATAAACTTTGAAAACCAGTAAAGCCACTTTCAGTTTATGTTGGGCAAGAGCTTATTCTGTCCTGTTGTGGTGATAATGGCCCATGTCTTGTTCCTGAGTAGAATGAAAGAGAAAGGGAAGAGAAGGTGTGGGGTGCACTCAGAAGAGATCTTCCTGATGGCAGGGCACCTTAGGTGAGAAGGAAGGCATGTGGGGAGGTGACCAGGGTCTGCAGCAGAGGAAAGCAGGTGCCGAGAGTCAGCTACCAAGTGACATCTGGCAGCACAGCCTGTCTACTGCCTAAGCTGGGATTGAGGGCACGGTGGGTGGGGTGGAAGCCCACAAAGAGAACCTCCACTTGAATTCTCGTACACGTGGGGTATCCATAACCTACCGTGAAGCCAGATAATGTCTGGAAAGATTTCAGCAGGTAACCCAGTCATTTTACTCTACGTTTCCTTGTAATCGACGAGACCAGCTCCAATAGAGTGTCCCTCAGCAGACCCAGGTGCGGAGAAAGGTTTGCTCTTTGGAATTTGCTCTTTAAATAACACAGTGACACGATCCCATTTGTCATCCCATGATGGAGATCACGCCCGAGCAGATGTACACATTTCCCTGCAAGCAAGAGTAAACAGGTGTGTGAGGTGGGTGTGTTAGGGCAGGAAAGCAAAGGAGGAATTTATGTGTCTCACTCTATGACAAATGATAGAACCATGGGTCATAAGAAGGAAGAAAACTGCTTACTGTGTTTCAGGCTACAGAGGTCCTGTGGTCAATTGCAGTAGAATTAAGTTATGTCCTAACTCTGATTAACAACAGAGGCTTGGTAAGAAAAGATACCTGGTTAAAAAAAAATTTTTTTTTAATGTTTTATTTATTTCTAGGAGAGAGAGAGAGAGACAGTGTGAACAGGGGAAGGTCAGAGAGAGAGGGAGTCACAGACTGAAACAGGCTCCAGGCTTTGAGCTGGCAGTCAGCACAGAGCCCGACGCGGGGCCCAAACCCACGAACCGCGAGATCATGACCTAAGCGAAAGTCGGACACTTAACCGACTAAGCCATCCAGGCGCCCCCCAAAAAAATTTTTTTAATAGAGTAAACTTTTGATAAATTGGAAGTTAAGTTTTAGATCAGGAGCAAATATCTTGAAGCTATAAAAACGTCTTTGTAGAAATGAGCCAGGAAAAATTCTTTGTATTCCTCCTGGCTCCCACGTGTGAATCTTGAGTTAGCAACTATCCCTTCCCATACCAGTTAAGGCTGCCTTGTTCATCCGTTTCCTTGTGATGGTGAGCAAGTCATAACTGTCACTGTTACTTTTTATTTGTCTCCACTCTGTGCTGAGTATTTTGTATATTCCTACTTTTTATAATATGTGGAGTGTAAAATTTCTAAAACTTTCCATCGTATTTATTTATTTTTAAATTTTTTAAGTTTACTTTCTTTTGAGAGAGAAAAAGACAGAGTGTGCGTAGGGGAGAGGTAGAGAGAGAAAGAGACATAGAATCTGAAGCAGGCTCCAGGCTCCGAGCTGTCAGCACAAAGCCGGAGGCAGGGCTTCAACCCACAAACCGTGAGATCATGATCTGAGCCTGAGTCAGACCCTTAACTGACTGACCATCCAGGAACCCCCTTATCGTATTTAGAATATAACATTTCTAAACCTTTTTTGTAGTATTTAGGATATAAAATTTCCAGTCCAGTCCTCATAACCACCCTGTAAGGTCAGTCATACTCACCACTTACCAGATAAGGAAACTGAAGTTCAGTGAGGTGAAATGTATATATCACATAATATTGATATGCATTTATTTACATACATCAAGATTTTTGCCGAGGCTCAGAAATGTGAGCCTTCAGCTAAATAAGACCTCAGTCATCAGATCTTTCAGGTTAAACATTTGCAGTGATGTAAAGGTCAGATGAGAAATAGGGAGAAATGACTGAAACCCAGCAGTAAAAACGTTCAGCTCAATAGCGTGAATAAAGTGGAAGCAAAACAAAAATAATCGGGGCCCCTAGGTGGCTCAGGTGGTTGAGTGTCTGACTCTTGATTTTGGCTCAGGTCATGATCTCAGAGTGGTGGGATTGAGCCCTGCATTGGGCTCGTGCCGATAGCATGGAGCCTGCTTAAGAGTCTCTGTCCCTCTCCTCTGCACTAAGCTGTCTCTCTCTCTCTCTCTCTCTCTCTCTCTCTCATGACAAGGAAAAAAAAAAACAGAGATAACAAAGACAAAAGGACAGTAGTGTACTAATGTAAAAATTAGTGTATGGGTAAGAGAAAGTTTAAAAGTATGACAAAGAAAAAGTAAGCTGATAGGAAGATTGAAAATAATTGTGTTTTCATCAAGTTGAGATGTGTACTAGTTATAGGGGCAATTATGCCGATTTTAAAGTAAGGAAAACGCTTCCACTAAATGAAGTTTGGTGCCACTTTCACTTTTTCCCCCCCACATCCCGTTTATTTGCTTTGGCTTTCACTGAGCCTTGTGGGGAGTTGTTATTATGTCAACAGAAAAGAAGCTAGCAGAATTACCGCGTACAAGATGAACGTATTTCTCAGTGTCCTAGAGTTTACACCACCAGACTCTGACATTTTCCCTCAATACCGCAGATTTCAAACCCCCGCAAACATGGGTTTCTGATTTCTAAAACCATAAAAGTTTTGAATTAGATTATTAATTTGCCAAGTCATTGCCTCGATCTAAAGTAACTCTGGCCATCAATATAAAAATATATATCTGTATAAAAATATGAGGTGGCATGTAATAAAGTTTTTATTATTATGAATTTTGGAATGACTATACTGCTCACAAATGGCATGGCCATAAAGTAATTAAATGGATAGGATGGGAAGAGTGGCTGTAAAATATATACGGTATTGCATGACATTTTGCATAATCATGCGCTCAATGCTTTATTTTCATAGTCTCTCTCGTCTGAAACTCAGCACTTTTCCTACAAAAAGAATGATGGCATAGGATCCTAAAAGTTTAGAAATACATGGAACTGAGGCTAGCATTTCCAACCTAATGATTTTGGGTTTGGGACTTACCGTATATATTGCGTAAAGACAACAGGAAAGCCAACTACATTTCTATTTTGAAATCCAAAGAGAAGCCTCCCAAGGATAAAACTGATAATAACCAGGGTCAGATCATTTTATGTCTCGGTCCACAATCTGTCCTAGACCCCGCAGAGCTGTTAAGAGGTATTTTACGGTGACCAGCATAGGGCTGGGCGCAGAGTGAGCCTATGGTAATCAGTGCTGGAGTTAAATAACCCCGCAGTTTTTCAGAAAACAGTTCCTACATTTTAAAAAAATGTTTATTTTTCTAATCTCGCGGTTAGAACTAGTTGCCATAGAAACAATTGAGTCATTTCAATCTCACAGGCCCTCCATCCAGATAAAGAGAAGAGTGGGTAGTGAGTTTGTAAGGCAGCAGAGACTTGGTGTGTTTGCAGGAACGTCAGAGGCGCTAGGGCAAGCCAGCTACAGGCACGTCTAGATGGCGAAAAGGTCTCTTTCAGAGGCCACCAGCACGGTGTAACCAGGAGGCAGTAGAAGCAGAGAGCAGTGAGAAAACATTGTCATTTCTCCCTGACACAGTGTTCTTTATGATTCCGGAGAAGGGGACGTATCTGGGATTGGAACTCTCTTCCTGGATTGAGAAGGGGGAGGCCAGTTCATCAGGAAAGCTGGTAACAACACTAACCCTTTGGGCCTTCACTTGACTGCGAAGACTTTCTAGTGTGGAATCCGCCCATGGTGAGACAGAATTGCCTGTTTATGGACGCCTAACAACGTGCTCCTATAATTTATTTTTATCCTTACTAGAAAGTCAGATGAAGTCAGGATCAATGAAGTATTATTATATTCTAGAAACCTTAGGTATCTTGATGGTCTTTTCTTCCTTCTTTGATTCCACTGAATGCATTGATCGTTAGGGTCCCCCAAAGTTTGGGGCACGTTAGGATAAACTTCTCTCACTAGATATGAACCTAATTGTCCTAACATGCTTATGCTTTTCCAGTACATTCTGATGAGGTCCAAACAACAGGCCTGCCTAACAGCTAGATGGAAGATCCCCGTGACTGTTTGCATCCAGCTAATCATTAGCATTCTCCCTAAACACAGGAGTGGAAACCCAGCTTCGTCGTCGTAAGTTTTGGTCAGAATATTTTTATCAAGCAACTGAAAGACAATGCAGAGAAACCCATTTCTTGGGCACCTTTTATGTTTATACCGTGTGGGACAGGATTAGGTGTTAGAAACTATAATACAGGCAGACCAAAGACAGATTCCCCAGAATGTGGGTTTTCATTCCTCCCCAAAAGATAAATCTCTAAATATTTAGCATCCTGAATTTGATAGCTAAAGAGTTCCCCAATGTATGTTCATTTTTTTAAAAAATTCTCATCCGAAATGCTTTTGGCATCATTACTACTTCTTACTTTTCAAAGAAAAATGTTGGGTGGTTTTTTTTTTTTTTTTTTTTTTTTTTTTGACCCTTCGCTCTGACAAGTGAGGTGTATCCAGTATACTAAACCAACCAAAGAAGCTGTCTTGGACTTAGTTGTATCCTGATATGCTTGAAATGTTAGGATGTTTCCCCAAAAGGCTTTTTAAAAACTTTTTTCTGAAGTATATAATACACACATCAACACCTCCAAAGGCTTTTAAAGTCAAGAACGATAGTGTTGGGCTTTCGCAATACACTGATCATGTGCCTGGCGCTGCGCTAAGCACATACTATCACCTCATTTAATTTTCTTACCAATCCTTGAAGGCAGGCACTACCATTATTTTCATTTCACCAGGCAACAGATGCTTGGAGACATTAGGCAACGTGACCAAGGTCCCATAGATAAATGTCAGAACCAGAATTCAAACCCCAGTTTTTCTGACTCTAGAGGTGCCTCTCAGGACAAAGGAAATATTTCCCCAGGGAAATCCCACATAGATGTAACTGCTGAAGTCTGTCACCAATAAACTCTAGATTTATTGCTTGCCAAAACTATTTTTGAAACTGTGCTTCTAGGCTTAATGACTTCTATACCTATAGAGTCCAAGTGAACCTTCAATTTATTCCAGGTGAAGTGAAACAAGACTGATTCTGTGATGCTTTTACATGAAAGGAATGACTCATGAATGGTAAAAAGTTCAAGCTCTGTACTGGCCGGCTAGGAGAGCTATTTATGGAAAATGGGTCTTTCAGCACTGTTTCTACAGCCACTTTGAGAAAAGAGGAACCAGCTAATCTGGCTAAAATACTATTGGCTTCGCGTAACCACAGGATTAGCTGGGCTAATGTAGGAGTTGAGTTGGTGCATAAAATTTGCCATTCCTGGAATTCAGCGTAAAAGATTAAAAAAAAAAAAGCCATATGGAAGTGTTGAGTTGCTGTATTATATACCTGGAATAAAAACTTTTTTCAAAAAGCAATAATAGGGGAGCCTGGGTGACTCAGTGGGTTAAGCGTCCGACTCTCAGCGCACGCTCTCTCTCTCGCTCTCTCTCTCTCTCTCTCTGCACTTCCCCTGCTCTTGCTGTCTCTGTGTCTCTCAAAATAAGTAAGTTTAGAAAAAAAATTTAAAAAGCAATAATAAATAAACCAGTAACAACTGGTGTCCCCTGATCCAGCACCTAAATAGTTACCATACAAATTGGCTTCCGAACTTCAGTTGTCCCTGAGCTGAAATCCTTTGTATCTAGTAGCAAACCAGGAAATCAGCAATCACCTGATTGCAACCAGACTTCTAGGAAGAGGCTAAGGCTTTGAGCACCAGCCATCAAAGTGAACAGCATTTACCCTTGACAACACTATTGATAATGAATTGGTGACGGATGTCAAGTTGGAGCTAGAAGGTGTCTGTTGTCCTATGGACATTGAAATATTGGCTGTCATGCCAAAAATTCGGTAGTAGATGAAGAGAAACGCAGTTGAAAGCTCTTTTGTTTACCTTTGGAAACACAGACCTTCAGAGATCACAAGGTATTCTCACTCAGAATACTTCCAGGCAAAAGGATTTGCTTTTAAGAGGTGGATCTCAGGGCCCCTCGGTGGCTCAGTAGGTTAAGTGGCCAGCTTTGGCTCAGGTCATGATATTGAGGTCCGTGAGTTCAAGCTCCAGTCGGGCTCTGTGCTGACAGCTCAGAGCCTGGAGCCTCCTTTGGATTCTGTGTCTCCCTCTGTCCCTGCCTCTCCCCCTCTCGGGCTCTATTTCTTTGTCTCTCTCAAAAATAAATAAACATTAAAAAGTTTTATTAAAAAAGAAGTGGATCTCCACTGACCATAAGAGTAGAAAGAAGATAGCATGTTTTGCTTTCAGAGGGCTTTGCTAGAAGAAACTAGAAGAAAACATGCTTAAAGGGTATTTCAGTCAGGGTCCCAGCAAGTGAAAGAGGGTAAAAAAAGGTTTTAACGGGAAGAATTTAAGGAGAGGCCATTTAAACGGTGCTTAGGTGATGCCATCTGCAAAGAATACTGTGGCACCTTGGGACAGTGAGAGCAGGGAGCCGTTGTCAGTCCAAAGCCAAAAAGGGCTGAGGAGAAAAACAAGGTATCTGATGCCCCTTGTGGGTTCAATTCAAGGAAGGAGGGCTGCCTGGAAGCAGGTTTTACCTGCAGAGGAGCTCAGGCATCGCCGGCACCTGGCAGAGCATCCTGAGAGGAGGAATAGGTACTCTAGCCTCCGTCTCCTGCCTATGCCTTGCACTGGCCACAGCCTTCCAGAAAGCAGAGCTCAAGGAAATTCAGCCTTCAGAGGCTGCAGTAACCCTGGACCCTGAGCAGAGCAGAGAAGGGCAGAGGTGGATGTGGGGGAGAAGGGATAACCAGTGCAAACCAAGGTCTGGTCCCTCCATGTTTCAACAAGTGAGGGGAGGGGGGAGAGAGAGAGAGAGAGGAAACAATAGACAGATTATCTCCATGTGTACTATAATATATTATACAATACTAAAAAAATAAACAGCACATAGGAAAAAATTCATAATGCACCAATAAACAGAGAATTTCTATAATAGATCACCGATTAATAAAAATCAATGTAATAATATGAAGAATCTAACAGACCAATTAGCAAAATAGGAACAAATTATTTCCAAAAGATAAAATACATAGGTGAAGACTGTTTCATCTCATCAGTGGAGAAGAAATGTATGTTAAAACCAACACAAGATCTACTTTCCTACTGAATTATCAAGAAAAATAGGTAATATCGAACACAGGCAAGGATAGAGGGAAGTGGGTCTTTCAGTACGAACTCTTCATAAAAGTGTAAATTGGTGCAGTCTTTCTGAAAATCAGCTTATCAGAGTTTCCACTTCCAATATTCTGTCTTAAGGAAATAATTACGAACACAGATAAAGATCTACTTACAAAGATATATGTAATGGCTTTACCTACAACAGAGCAAAAAAAAGGAAACAAATGTCCAACATTAACAGAATGGTTAAGAAATTACACAAACATCCATTCCATCAGATTTTATGGGGGCATTAAAAATCATGTTTACAATGAGATTTTTTTTGATCATAAGTTAAGCCAAAATGCAGTACGTAGAATTGTATGTGTGATATCAGCACAGATAGGTTTAAAGAATAAAGTCAAGAAAATATTGAAGAAAAAATGTCAAAATGTTCATAATAGTTGCTGTTTCTCTGGATAATGAGAATTATGGTGATTATTTCCCCTTTTCCTCTTTATGCCTTTGTGTACTTTCCCAGTACTCTAAGATGAGGATGCATTTGTGAATATTTATTGATGCCCTCATTGTGCTAATCATTGTTGTGAGGACCTGGACACACAAAGCTCTTGAAGTCACAGCCCTTGACTCAATGTGCCTGCAGTCTAGTGTCTTGTTTTCAGATTGTAACTTCAAAAGTTAGAGAATAAGAAAGGTGTTGTTTGTCTAAGTAGAGTAGGTGAGAAGCCGTGTCCCATCTATTCCCCATTTGATCTCCATCCCTCAGACCACCTTTCCAAGCCCACAGGGATCATGGCTGTCTTACCTTCCAAACACGTCCAAAACCTGAGGCAAGTCAATAAAGCTTTCAGAAAGAGTAAATAAATAAAATATCTTCAAGGCTTTGGAGAAGATAAAGAGATCTTAAACAGCACACAAATGTGCTAATAAGAAAAAAATGGTAAATTGTATTAAATTAAAATTAAAACTCTGTCCATCACACCACACAATGAAGAGAGTAAAAATGGAGGCCGCCGTGAAGAAAATCTTTACAAGTCACATACAGGGCTCCTAGCCAGCATATGTAAAGAACTCCTACATAACAATAAGGAAAAGACAGGCAACCCAAAAGAACAATGAGCAAAGGTTTGAACAGGCAATCACTAAAGGATATCCAGATCAACGCGGAGAGGTTTCCAAATATTAGTCCTCAAGCAACGCAGATTAAAACCACAATATGCTATCACTCCACCTCAAATTAAAGAGGCGGATAGTAGCAATTGTGGACGAAGATGTGGAGCCACTGAACTTCTGTGCACCAAGAGCAGAGTGCAGATTGGTACGATCGCTTTAGAAAGCGTTGGACAGGATCTACCAAAGCTGAGTGTAAGGGGACCCCGTGATCCAGGAGTTCCAACGCTAGGTACATAGCCAAGAGAAACACATGATATGTTCTTCACATTATATTTGTAATCACCCAAAACTACAAACAATCCAAATGTCCACCAACATAGAATGGATACATAAAGGGCAGTATATCTGTATCAGCAGAACTCTAGGTGGTGAGAACTAACCACAACTATGTGTAATAGCATTTGTAAATAGCACAAGCTTAGTGTTGGGTGAAGGAAGCCAGGACATGAGGAGTAGGCACCGCATCATTCCGTTTAGGTGACATTCGAAACCAACTAATCTATGAAGTTAGAATTCAGAATTACTGATTATCCGTGGCAGGGAGTGCCTGAAAAGTGGGGAGAAGGTAGTTTCTGGAAGACTGGTAATATGCTGTTTGTTTTTTAACCTGGCTGGCAGCTATACTGGTACATTTTTATGAAGAGTCATCAAGGCATACTTTTCTGTATGTATGATAATCATCAATTAAAAATTATAGGATAGGGGCACCTGGATGGCTCAGTCAGTTAAGCATCCAACTGTTGACTTCAGCTCAGGTCATGGTCTCGCAGTTTGTCAGGTCGAGCCCTGTATTGGACTCTGCTCTGACAGCACAGAGCCTGCTTGGGATTCTCTCTCTCCCTCTCTCTGTGCCCCTCCCCTGTTTGGCATACATGCTCTCTCACTCTCTCAAATAAACAAACATTAAAATTTCACATGATATATATTTATAAATGTGTGTATATGTACATATACACACATACATGCACACGTATATGAAATATATAATATAAATGTATTTATACACACATAGGTATGTACATACACACACACACACACACACACACACACACACACACACACACATATTCCATCCAAAATATAACCCTTTCTGATGCTCCTCTGAGCATCATTTTAACATGACTCCAATCACTGTGTACCCAGTTCTCTCTTGGAGTCTTTGCCTGTAGCTGGAATAATAGTGTTTAAAACAGAAGCTGGGTGATATCTGTCCTTGGCTCATAACCAGCAGGAACTCTGCACGTCAATCAGAATAAAATCCTCAGAGGAGGCATAGATCCCTGACAGCCTACATAAAGTAGCCTTACCACCCACGCCTGTCACTTTTATCCCTTTATCCTGCTTCATTTTTCTTTATAGTTCTTCTCACCAGCTGACATACCATTGACTTGGTTATTGATTTATAACCGGCCTCTCCACCACTAGTATGTAAGCTACATGAGAGCGGGGACTTCTGCTTTCTGCTTTATGGCCCTGACATCTAGAACGGGGCCCGGCGTAAAGTAGGCAATGGACGAATGAATGAAGTCACCACCAAAAACACATAGGAAATAGGCAGAATTTGTAGGTTTAACCCTCTTTCATAGGGTAGGAAACAAACAAAAACCATGAAATCACTTACTTGATGTTATTCAGGAGAGCAGCTCAAGTTGGCTTCTCTCTCTCTCCCTCTCCCTCTGCCATTCATCTCCTCTGTGTGCACACAGCACACAGCCGTGTGATGTAATTTTATAATCCTGGCGGCTTAGAATCAAATGAGGGAGACATCCAGGTAAAGATTCATTACACTGGAATTAGGCATTTTTATAGGAGTCTTGTTTTGCGGATATATGGCCACTCTGAGTACATGATGGTAAAAACCCTATCACTTTTCTTGCAAAAAATACATGGATTGGGGACCTCGGGATGTCCTTCAGTATTCCGCAGAAGAAAATTTTAAACAAAACAACACCATTTTGTTAGGTTCTGCAACAACTCAACACTTTTCAGGTCCTGAAGATGAATTTTTCCTAAGTGAATATGTCCAGAAATTGAGATTGTTTCCGTCCAAAGTCCTACGTCCCTGTCTTCAGAATGAACCATGGGGGCTCCTGTTTACAGTTAATTTCAGTCTGAATTTTACCTTTTCACAGAGCTACCCGGTAGGCTCTGCCCCTCGGCAGCTTATCTAAAACCTGGTTAAGGGGCGCCTGGGTGGCTCAGTTGGTTAAGCGTCTTACTTCAGCTTCATAAAGTCCGTGAGTTCAAGGTTTGTGAGTTCGAGCCCTGCATTGGGCTCTCTGCTGTCAGCATAAAGCGCACTTTGGATCCTCTGTCCCCCTCTCTTTCTGTCCCCCATCCCCCGCTTGTGCTCTCTCTTTCTCTCAGAAATGAACAAACGTTAAAAATGTAAGTAAAAATAAATAAAACCTGTTTAAATGTGCAAATGTTGGGGTGAGGGAGGGGGAGGGGGCAGTCCAGTTTGGTTGTCAGCCTGGATGGCCCTTCGGTTTTGGTTAATGAAAAGAGAGAGAGAGAGTTAGTTTCCGGCCCTTTCAGTGACTACATGGCCCAGGACAGTTTTGTTGCTTTGTCCTTTAACTGATCGAATGCAACAGGGATAAGCCTGCACGGACACAGTGCATGGCCCACCGTTACTAAGGGTCTCCTTCCCCTCCTCCGCCTCAGATAGCAGGAAGCATAACATGAAGCCGTGACTCTAAAAGCGGATTAAATAATAAAATGAAACCCAAGAGACATTGAGGGTAACAAGCCCAGTGTCAGGTCATTCGCTCACCACATAGTTCAATCTTTTAATAAGGCAGAAAATGATGGTTAAAGGGAACGAGGCTGCTTTTACTTCTAAGTGAGTGCGAAATAACCGTTAATGTCAGAGGAGATGGCAATGCCAAAGTTCCTTCTGCAGCTCCGCCTTCCAGCTCAGGAGGGGAGAGGATGGAGGAATCAGGATATAAACCGGACTGTGAGGTCGGAGTTCTGACTCCAGTGGCCACACAGCTTGGAAGCTGTGTAACCCAAGGCAGGTCCCTTACCTCTCTAAACATCGTCCTCCTAAAATGAGGCTGGTAAAAACATCTATCTGGCAGGAGTTTTGTGAAGATTCCATGAGGTCTTTGTTCTAAAAATGTTTTGTAGCCAAGAATAGGCTGTGATAATGTATAGGGTTATTAGAGTCCTTAAATAATTCATTGAATATCCTTCTTAACCTTCTGTCTACCTCCTAACGCCACTTCCCTAAGGTTTAGCTAAAGCACTCCCTCTCCCTGAGCTCTGCCTATCCCTACTATTGTAGATTAGGATAGTTTTCAATAATTAAATGAAAAAGTTGTATACGTCATATCTGAACCTTCCCACCTAAGCCTTCAGAATAGAACTATGGCCTCTGAATTCCAGATTACTAATGCCACACAGATAGGAACAAGGAATTCCCTGACACTCTGGAGGGTAGGAAGATTGGAAGTGGAGACTGAAAAGTAAGGGAAATCTCCTCCTTCCCCATCTCAACATGGAGCAGTGTGCCGTCCTAAACATTGTCTTCTTTGTAATAGAAAAGGTGACTATTTAGTGAACCCTTATCGTATGCCAAGCACTGTGCTATGTCTTATTTCATGTGTTCTAAACAACATCCTGTACTATTATTGCCACCTGTAGACAAGAAGACTATAATTAGAATAAGTAGCTTGAGGGGCGCCTGGGTGGCTGAATCCATTAAGCGTCTGACTTCGGCTCAGGTCATGATCTCACAGTTTGTGGGTTTGAGCCCCGCATTGGGCTCTGTGCTGACAGCTCAGAGCCTGGAACCTGCTTTGGATTCTGTGTCTCCCTCTCTCTCTGCCCCTCCCCCACTTGTGTGCTTGTGGTCTCTCTCTCTCTCTCTCTCTCTCTCTCATTCAAAAACAAAAGCATTTAAAAACTTTAAAAAAAGGAGTAAGTAGCTTGGCCAATGTCACATGGTAGAGTCAGAATTTGAACACAAACCTGCCTAATTTTTACGTTTGTTGACTGATTACAGTAAAACCTTGGATTGCAAGTGGATTGAGTGTTCCACAAGACGAGCAAACATTTCTAATAAATTGTAACTTGATAAACCAGCGATATTTTGCAATACAAATAGCATGTGTTACTGAACATCACATGATCACAGCTGCGTCAATCATTCTTGAAATTCACTTTGGATTACAAGTGTGTTTCTACCACAAATTATGCTTGCAAACCAAGGCTTTACTGTATTGACCTCCTACATTTTAACTAACTTTGTGTGTCTGTGTTTGCCTTTCTGTTCCTTTATCCTTTCATTTTTGGATGAGTAGGGTATTGAGTATGACCGAGATGCCTAGGGCGTGGTCACCATGCTTAAGGAGCTGTTGTAATCCACTGCAAGAAAGGTGACAAACAAATCCCTATGTGACATGGAAGAATTTAAAGAGGTCCATAAGGAATTGCGCATTAGCCTTCTTACCTGGAACATGCAAATAATACTCTTCCTACTTTATACAGGAGTCTTTAGGCTACCTAACATTCGTGAAATGCCTACATCAAGCGTTTGCAAAGACCCTGACGTCTAGGAAGTGCTCAGTGTGAGGGTTCTCTAATGTTGCAAGACAGTCCCAGGATAATAACCAGGATACAAAGCTAAAAAAGCAACTTGGTTTCAGATTTCAAGAGCCTTGAATGCCGGTCTAATGAGTTTGGACCTTCAGCCTGATGAAAACAATTGTGCCAAGGTCTGTGATCATTCCGAAAAGCAATTAGAGCTGACGGTAGTTTGCACGCCCTTTCAGAACTCATCACGAGTGAGACGGAGTTGAGGGGCATGGTTGGGCCTGGTTTACAGAGTTTTGTATTCGATATGCTGAAAGGAAAGATGATGTTTTCAAGTTTGATGCCCTGTACTTTTTCTCCCACAGTAATTAGTGAATGCCAAAGGCAGCAACTGGAGTCTGTGAGCTACTCTTCTCGCTACGCTCTGGGCCTCTTTTATGAAGCTGGTACGAAGATTGATGTCCCTTGGGCCGGGCAGTACATCACCAGTAATCCCTGCATACGCTTCATCTCCATTGATAATAAGAAACGCAATATAGGTCAGTACCCCCATTATTTCCCTTAAATACAGTAACAATGGTGGGTGTAGATCATGAAAAATGCTGTTTAATTGAGTGTTGCCATTCTGAACAGAGCAAGCATTTAACTCCAAGCCACAGGGGATAAAATTTAATGTCACATTTGGCCAATAATAAAATACACAGTGAAACCAGCAACGTTTTTCAGAAAAATCATTCACCACATGGTTCATATTACCGAGTTCATGGAAATAGCATCCGAAGTTTGAAGATTTCAAAATGGCACAAGTGTGATTGCTTTAATGTGGGTCCATCCATATGCTGACGTGTCTCTACTCATTGTGTTTTGTTTGTTTGGCTTTGTTTTTAAAATTTGGTACGTGCTGCTCTTTGCACTTCCCAGGCTGGAAGTGAAAAGTGAATTTTACTATGTTACAAAAACCCTTCACTTCCATACCATTTTATTTATCTAACTTTCATCTGGACGACTACATAAAATTACTCTGTATACAATATGAGGGCAATGATAGGTAACATATTTCCTAAGAGCTTTACTAGAATTCTAGAGCTAAAATCTCCACTCCACTTTTTTTGTTGAAGGTGGTTATTAAAATTAGGTCTGAATTGCTGGAATAAACATGATGCTCATCTTAGGGGTAAAGAAGAAAGGGCATTCTGATTTGTAGGATCAGAATGGTCCCTACGATACTGCTTTTTTGAAGAGTGAACTGTAATGATGGAAAATGACTGAATTCTCGAAGGGAATCGTCATTTCAATTTGTCATGGTGTTTTACGGCACAGGGATGGTTTCATCAAGCTGTTAGTTCGACGTCTTGTTTGATAAAATCACCAACTAACGTTGCCCGGCTTGCCAGAACTTTATAATGACCGAACTGGGCTGGAGTACAGTTTTCCTATCAGAGCACATGATCTTAGGAAAATGTTTCTTTTATAACTCAAAACTCCCTAGGGGCCAGACTGCTTATGTTAACATGATACCACATCCATGTACCATCAGCAGTTCATGAAATGCCCTGTAACTGCAACGGACTGCTTTTAACTCTACAACTGTTTTGTTCTAAGAAAAGGAGAAGAGCCCTTGATCTTCTCATGGTCTCAGTCATGAGTTAGACATTATCCTTTGTGTATTGCTTCATAAGATACGATATCTGATTGGTGTATTCAGTAATACATAACAGAAAACCCAGTTTAAACTTGTTTAAGCAACGTAAGGTCATTTGTTATATTATCCGCTATGGACTGAATTGGGTCACTCTGAAATTCTTGTGTTGGAGCCCAAATCCTCAGTGCGATTATATTTGAAGATGGGCTTTCAGGATGTCGTTAAGGTTAAATGAGGTCACACGGGTGGGATCCTCACCTTGTATGATTGGTGACTTTATTAAGTGAGCAAGAGAGAGATTCCTTTCTTTGTGCCCATGCCAGGGGAAGGGCATGTGAGGATAGTGGGCAGGCGAGAAGGCAGGTTCTCTGCGAGTCAGGAGGAGAGGCTTTACCAGAAACCAAACCAACTGGCACCTTGACCTTGGACTTCTCAGCCTCTGGGGCTGAGAGAAATAAATAAAAAGAAGGGAGTAGTGGACGCTAGGTTGGCAATATGTGAACAGCACTTCTTTTCAAGTAGGGTCACATCTTGCATGGGAGGTAACACATGATGGGAAGAATCATGGATATTCAAAATTCTCTTTGAAAATCCCTTAAAACGACGTGACATTTCAGAGAGTGACATAACTTTCAGTAAATTGAGTGTAGCCATTTTCCCAACATTTAGTAGATTTCAGTTTCTTTGGGTGAGGCCAGATGAAATAGTTGGCTTGCATTTATAGGACAGAGTGATATTTTCTACTGTGAAAGGCGCACAGGAAAGAAAAAAAACAGCAGTCAGATCTCCTAACAGATTAAATCGCCATACAAATGAGAGTGGGGTGGCGAGTGAAGACACCCATGGTACGCGGTGGTAGCAATTTATTAAAGAGTTACACAAATTTGAAACGGTGCATTCTAAAAGTGTTAATGCATTTTCATGTGATTGGCAGCATCACATGAAATAATCGAAATACAAAGAAAGTGTTTTTTGTTTTTGTTTTTGTTTTGTATTTGCAACCACACAATTTTAAAGCAGGAAGCCTGGGTGGATTGCAGACCATGTTTTTGCTACAGCTCCTGATGTTGCCTCTTCAGGCGGCAAAGAAATGTCTGGCTTTCTTTGCGAGTTTTGTGGAAAATTAATCTTGGATTATGCAAGTTGTAAATTATGAGAGGCCTCCAGTAATGTCATCCCCTAACATAAAATCTAACTGCCTTGCATTTAAACTTTTTTTCCCCTCTCTATATAGGGCCAGGGTTCTAAGCGTGTCTGGTTGCATTCACAAAATATAAAGGTCCATGTAGTGACTCCACTGTATTTTATTGATATTGAAGTAGACCAGTAAGAGTTGACCCCAGACCAGCACTTTACTTAGAGTGTTGGATTGAATCTAGAATTAATTCTGTAAATGTACACACTCAACTAATGACGGGGGGAAGATTTGTTCTGTCAGGGTGAGGCAGCCACAAAAGAAAAGGTAGCAGGATCGTGTCCACAAAATACAGTCTGTTGTTAAGTGTTGGAGAGAGAGCCAGAGAAGGAAGGACTGGCGGCCCGGACCAGACAAAGGACAAGGAATAGTCATGTGTCAGATGTTAGGGATAGTCAGCACGTGCAGAAAGCCAACCCCGGAACCCAAATCTCTTTAGGCAGTGGGTCTAAATACCAAGGTGTGTGAGACCCAACTTGAACTATAGACCCCTGTCGTACAGCTATGATCCATTATACTTGGGTTTGCGTTTCCCCAGATGTGTTCGATGGAATACCAGTTCCTTGACATGCTCTTTGGAATGGGGCTCTGTCAACACATAAGTTTGCAAAATGCTACTGACTTTACTACTAATTTAAAGTCTCAGGTCATATTATCCTATTAAAAGACATTCCTATAGAAAAGCCACCTTCTCATGTCATTTCATCTAGAACTTCCCAAATGCATTTGACCATGGGATGTTTTGTTTAAGCACCACACCTACTAATATCCCACAGAAATGATTCCGCCGGACACCCCTGAAAAACCCTGACTTCGGACCTGGACAGGAATCGTAGGCCCGTGAGGAAGGCAGCAAAGGCTGGCATGGGAGCCATCAATACTGATTTTTTTTTTTTTTTTTTTTTGGAGATGGAAGAAGCCAGACGCTACCCTGGAACCCACCAAAAGTTGCCTCAAAAGACACTCCTATCACTCAAGAAATTCCATAGGATTTTGGAGCTCTCTGTTAGGAGCCAGGATCAAGGATCAAATATTAGAACAAAAGATGTTTTTAGTGCTTTTATCACTTGGGAAATTACAAAGATTTTAGGAGTTCTGTTGTAAGAGCCGAAGGGAGATAGATATATAGATATAGATTAGATATAGATATAGATGGTATAGATATAAATATAGATATTTTTCCTATTATTTCACACCTTCCAAGAAGATCTCAGAGGTCCTTCTCAAGATCTTATATTTGGAGTTGAGCTGGCCAGAGTAAGTTCCTAGATTCAACTCAGTTCTACCTCTTAATAGCTGTGTAAGGTTGGATAAATTAGTTAACCTATCTGTCTACTGATCATTAAGATGTGGGGGAAACAAATACCAACCCCAAAGAGTTGAGGATGAAATGGTTTAAACATTTAAAGAGCTTCATGTAGCAAATAATAAGTCAGTATCTATGGTACCTATTGTTACAACTGGTGATACCAGTCTAGAATCTGAATATTATTATATTTTCCAAAGCAAAAGGCATAAATATAAAAGCCTAACTTTGGTAAATGTAACCTTCTGCTACCAAGGCCGATAGGAAGCAGGGTGGCCTTAATAAATAAAATATATTAGTTACCCTAAAAACGATTGGACACAATTTTAGCATCCTTCCCTGTTCGCCATCTGAAAGAGTGTTAATGGTAGTGAAATAGCCAATAGGAAGCAATCCGAGGAGATTAATATAATCTGCAGCTCTGGAAATGTGGTAGCCAATGACTGTAATTACATAGCTTTCAGTAACTACTCAAAGACTTCAGTTCATCCCAAAAGAAAACAAACAGATGAACAAACGTTTTCATCCCATGGAATTTATACCTGCAAGAACTTTATTGTTAGGGATCCTTGGGTAACAAACACTAATATAATGTGTATTGCCTTTAATAGCTGTTATACTAAAGATGCAGAAATGTTATTCCATACAGATGTTTAATACATCTATTCTTTATAAAAGATAGGAACATAATATAAAATCCCATAAATAATTGAGATGAGCCGGGGGCCTTTAATCTAGTCATCTTGGGTTTGCTTAAGGGAGTTTGTTTGGGGCGCCTGGGTGGCTCACTCGGTTGAGCTTCTGACTTTGACTCAGGTCATGATCTCGCAGTTTGTGGATTTAAGCTCTGCATTGGGCTCTGTGCTGACAGCTCAGAGCCTGGAGCCTGCTTCGGATTCTGTGTCTCCCTCTATCTCTACCCCTCCCGGCTCTCGCTCTGTCTCTTTCTCTCAAAAATAAACAGTAAAAAAAAGGGGGGGGGCGGAGTTTATGATAATTTCTGTTAGGCAGAGAGCCATATAGTTGACAACACAAAGGGGGCCGCTTTAGGATGCAAATAAATGTGGAATTGTTTCCCCTTAAACCTGTAGACAATGCAGTCCACATAGGTAGCACTTTTTAAGAACAAAAAAGCAGGAGGGAGAAGAAGGAAACGGGGCTATAGCAGGAAAAGGAAAGGAAAAGAAAAAGAACTGTAATCATGAAACGCTGTCAGGTTTCCTGTTCAGAGTTTTGTTTTAAAATACCGACTCCAGAAGCAGAGCTCTCCGGTAAAAGAGCTATCACCATCTCAAAATAAGCAGCGACGGCCAGTTGCAAAATGCACGATACTATGTCTTTTGTATAATAGACGTAGTCATTTGTGACTCAATTATGTAACTGCTGCTGTCCGTATAAAGACAATTACTAAACAGCAAATACTAATTACAAATATCCATCTCATCATTACAGTGATGCCCCAGAACCGTCACATGATTGTAATATCAAAACCATGCGGCAGTCTCTCAGGAGGAAAAACAGATGTGTGTGTATACACGTGTATAGAAGTAGACGTAAAAATACATGGCCTGTTTGTTGTCACTGAAATCAATAGGCAAAAATTATGAAATCGACTGACCTCATTCCACGTAATATTTCCCGATTCTAAAAACAAAAAGGATTTTCTTTGGAGGGTAACATTTTTGTAAGGAGAACACTTGCATGCAAAGTAAAAACAAAACTGATCGCTTTCAGCCCCTGGTTTCCCTATCAGGTTATCCTTGGTGAGAAAGATTTACCTCCAAGATAGCCCGTTCCCCCACTTGCCAAACAAAGTAACTCCTGTGAAAATCAGTGCCAGAGATGGAAAGTGGAAAAGCAGGTAAATATATAACATCAAAAGCAAACCTTAAAAATATCCTGTGCAGTGTATTACTAGGAAAGAATATTTTATGGATGTTTCTTTCAGAGAAACTGAACTCAGAAGTATATGATTTATATGTTTCCGTTTCCAATGTGCTGAGCAGTTATTTATAAATAGGCCTTGAATGCCTCTGGGCCGGGCACTGTGCTAAGAACTAAGGATTCTTAGTCCCCACCCTCATGAAACAAAGTTCCGTGATGTCTAATCACGTGAGGAATTTTGAAGGAAAGAGATCTCAAGTCTCTGTTGGATGAGTGACTTGGAGTCAAGGAAGAGTCCTCATAAATGGACCCACTGATATGTACAATATAGAGAATATTAATTCACATCTATAATAAAAAAAACTGTGGGTTTGAAAAATCAAAACCATGGGTGCCATCCAGACACCCCAATATTATGAACTTTTAAAAGAACACTGAAGACCTTTTGTCGACACGAAGCCAAAAGGCTTCTTTCTTTAGGTAAAGAAATGAAAGATGGGGGCTATGAAACATTGAAATCCATGAATAAATTAGAAAGGTTAGCATGGTCCATTATTTAACTTCCTCCCGGGGCTACTAAAAAGTTCAGTAGTTACAAATAAGTCATGAAATGTCCGAGAGGCACTGAACAAAAAAGGCTGAGGCTGGGGTCTGTAGCCTCCTGGCATTTCTGTAACTCCACACAATGACAAATTACAAATTTACGCAGCAGTCACACTAAGAAGTGAGTCTTAAAACATTAAATATTCTAAATCCCTTTTCCTGTCAGCTTTCCACCTTCATGTCCTGCCTGCCCTGCCCCCTGAGAGTGGTATTTTCACTTGGGCTATTGGTCTCAGGTCGTGGCTGTCGGGCTGAGATTTACCAAAGACCTTCATGTTGGCCAAGAATTGGTTTCGAATGCAAGAGCCAGGTGTGCTGGTGACTGCGTGTGGCTTTACCCACTGTCAGTGGGACAGAGGCGGGAAGGAGAATCAGGTGATGGTTTATGGGGAATGGGTGTGTGGATCTGGAATTTACAGGTCATAGACGAGAGCAACAGAAAACTGACAAAGGGTGTCATCACTGCTGCTGATTTAGAAAAGGGGGAAAATACCCTATGTCAGCTTTGTAAGGAGGTGAGGAAGGCCGGCGTGTGCAGAGGGGGAAGGCTCGGCAGAGGGGCACAGGTGGGAATTGTCACGGCCTTTCTGACCTCTCTGTCTAACAAAGGTGGTATAACTTTTTTATCTGATGAAAAAACCCTGCTGCATTAAATGTGATACCATCTGATTTTGGCTATTTGTGATTACAGTCATTTTAAGGGCTGGTTCTTTTGTCTGCCGAGCACCCAAAAGCGAGGAGATGCCGATAGGGAGTGGAAACAGGGGGAGCTAAATTGCTCTGCCTAATTGAGGAGAAAATTTCAGACATCCCGAGACCATGGGGGATGGCAGGGAGCAGAGAAGAAGAGGAAAAAGAAAAGAAGGTGGTGAAAGGCTCTGGCTTGACTTAAGGGATGACTGTGTGGATTTGTAACTTGTTTGCTGGATGATTTAATCTGTGGCCCCTCCCGTCTCCCCCTACAATCCAATATAGGTCTGGATTCAGCAACTGCTTTAAATCCATGCTGGATTTTTATTGGGGTCCTGTTGAGTCAGTCAACGTAGTCCAGGCCCTTTTTGGAATCTCTAGGACGAAATTAGATAGGAACTTTAAGGCTTCTTCAGGTTCATTTCTGGGCAGAAGCTTGGAGTATGGCAAGCCCACATCTGTTTGAGAAGCTTATTTTGAGTCAAGACAGAACTTCTCATCCTTTAGACGTCAAGCCAAGCCCAACTTGCTGCTTCTATAATACCTATGACCAGCTCAACCCATTGGGAAAACTGGGAATTAGGAAAAAGTTCTCTTCATGGGACTGAACTGTTCCAAAGGATCTTGAAGTTAAGTCCTTACTGTGGTTTGAAGGGAAGCTGTCAGCACATTGGGTGAACAGCCAAGGCCCAAAATGATGTGCTCTGCTTCCCAGATAAGTGCCTGGTTTTCGTCATTCTGGAGGCATCTTCACTGAACCTCTGCAAGTTGAGAACAGTCTTGTAGAGCTGCATAGCACTCAGACAGCTTGTACACCTCAGGTTCTGGGAGACGGTGTAGACTGCTGGGCTGGACAAGAGCTTGATGAGTCTTCATTCTGGTCCGTTTTTTATCTAGGACATGACAACATCGATTGAAAGGGGTCCTTTGCCCAGAGCTCCCTCAGAAAAGATTTCACCATTTTCCTGCCTGTCAAGAATTCCTCCTAAGATCAGGCTAAACATCTCGTGGGCTGAAGAATTGATAGACCCCATTTGCAGAGCTGCTGCTTTCTCCAGAATGAGAAGTTCTCACATAGCAGGATATATAACATGGTGCATCACGCATGCTGTTCATTAGCTGATTCCTCTTATCTGACCTCAGACTGAAAACAAGAGATTGACACTGACATCACGACATAACAAGAATGTGTATTTGGTGCTCAATAATTTGCTGAGCCCATCATCCTCAATGCACTTCTGAGCCACCCTTCCCTGGTCCTGAGAAGCAATACATCACTGACAGTAAGAATTAATACTTTGGGGCGCCTGGGTGGCTTAGTCGGTTAAGCGTCCGACTTTCGCTTAGGTCACGATCTCGCGGTTTGTGGGTTTGAGCCCCGCGTCAGGCTCTGTGCTGACTGCCAGCTCGGAGCCTGGAGCCTGTTTCCGTCTGTGACTCCCTCTCTCTCTGACCCTCCCCTGTTCACGCTGTCTCTCTCTCTCTCTCTCTCTCCTAGAAATAAATAAAACATTAAAAAAATAAAAATAAAAAAAAGAATTAATACTTCAGCACTGGTCACCTCTTTATCAGGCAAGGAAAGGTAATGGTTAGTTAGCCAATTGTTCATCTCTAAGACAATCCAGGAGTCTGTTACCTGGTCCCTTTAAACCATGTTAAATGAATGAGCTTTCTTTATAATTGCTGAATGCAGAAGCCTTTGAAAAGCATAGGTGAGTTCTCAGCAACGAGGATGATGAGCAGTCTCTTCCGGAGGCTCTGTACCACGCCGGAATCATCAGGACTAGCTGACGAGACCGTATCACAGGTGTTGCCAGTAAGAGCAGGACATTTCATGGAGCCTTCTCCCCAAAGAAGTTCGAGTACCCTCAGTAACAATTTTACCGTGATCTCTAGGGAATATACATCTACTTTGAATGACGCCCTGTAACAAAGACCTTGATTTCCAAGGTTACTCTTCAGAGGATCCCACTGTTGTCTTTGGGAAAGACAGTTCTTTTTAATACTTGGATAAAGAGCAGCTGTGCTCTGGCTCAAATATTTAACTTAGGAAATATGTGATAAGCTCTGCAAATGTGTCATTTCTCTGCCACAGTTTGGCAGTTAACTCCTTCTTTATATCCCAATGGCATTGAAATGAAATGGTATCTTGCATAGGAACCTTGCCATCAATGATGAGTTCATATTATTAACCCAACCTTCAGGAGTGATAAGGGCTTCATTGTTTAAATCATGACCTGGTTTCTGTTATCATGGAGGGTCAGAAATAATTGGTGTTATCCAGCATGATACAATGGGCTTTGTAGTCACTAGACCTAGCGTGGAGTTAGAACCCAACACTTAGAATTAGGTTGAGCCATTTATATTGCTTTAGTCTTGGTAGATTAAAAATGGTTGAATACCAGGGGTACCAGGGTGACTCAGTCAGTTAAGCATCCAACTCTTGGTTTCAGCTCAGGTTATGATCTCTTGTTTGGTGGGATCGAGCCCTGCATCAGGCTCTGCACTGAGGTGGCAGAGCCTGCTTGGGATTTTCTCTCTCTCTCTTTTCCTCTCTCTCTCTCAAAATAAGTAAATAAACCAAAAAAACAAGATTGCATACCAGCTTTTTCATGTGATTCAGCCTCAAAGCTCTGCTACACATGAGTGAGTTTCATACTCTCTCTAAGCTTCACTAACGTGGACTGTAAGCATAAGGCTGATAACGTCTCCCAGGAATGTCATAGGGGGTGAGTGCGAAGGTTTTTCCGAAACTCCTAGCACCATGCCTGGCACATAGTACGAGGACAGAAAATGCTGTCTTCATTGTTGCTGTTATATAGAAATTGTTTTATGGTCTCAGTCTATCAGTTATACAAACGTCTTTGAGTTTGAGAAAGACAAGAGAAAAGGAAATTGCCAGTAGTACAAGTTTAATCAAATTATCTTAGCTTTCGGGGCACCTGGGTGGCTCAGATGTTTAAGTGTCCGACTTCAACTCAGGTTCTGATCTTGCTGTTCATGAATTTGAACTCTATGTTGGGCTCTGTGCTGACAGTTTGGAGCCTGGAGCCTGCATGCCTCCCTCTCTCTCTCTGCTTATGCTCTGCCTTCTCTCTCAAAAATAAATAGACATTATAAATTATATTATCTTTCATTAAAAATAAAAACACTTACATTATTAAGGTGAGTAAACAATATCTCTCTACCTGAATAAGGTGTTGAAAAGGGACAACATTAAGTTAGACGCGGTTCTTCTTTTTTATAGAATCTCAGGTGACTTTTTGCATGCACGTGATTCCAAAAAAATTACCACGACAGCATCTCTGAGAAGAGGGAGACACTGGAGTTAAGTTGTCAGCAAATCAAAAGGCTGAGACAAACGTGAGAGCAGGTTTCCACATCAGATGGCAGGGTCTCACCACAGGAAATCGCTGCATTGTGTTTCATAAATACTTTATGCCAGTTAGTGTTTTTAACTCTGTCCAGAAACACCAGTCCATCGTTTTGCTCAGATGTGACGTTATTGTGTCAATTTCACCTAAAGAGCCCTTTGGTTTATTAGGAGTGACGTTCTTGTTATTAAGTGAGCTGAGGAGGCTTTGATGTGCCCTCTAAAGATCACATGTGGGCCCTGCTAGTTTTAATGACCATTGCCCCCACAGACTTCATCTATGCACTCATTGAGATAATGAGAAGTATCTATGTGTACCGTACAGGTCATTGGATTCCCTGCATAACATGAATGAATATTAAACATTAAAATCTGAAAAGAATATATTGAAATTCCATTAATATTTATAACCGATCTGTGGAACTAAGGGAATTCTTCAGTATAAAATATTCCAAATTTGTGTTTGTAAGAATGAAGCATCCTTCAATTTAAAATACAGTTTTCCTCACTGAAATAGATTTCTATTATCCACATACCTGGTGAAATCTTTGTTGGTGATGTTATATATCCTTACTTTATTTAAGAGAGTCAGGAAGGACATTTTAGAACCTTGAGCTCAACCAAAACTAACTCATTCTTTTTTATTAAAAATGAAGTGAAATGTCTTGTTTGTTCCATTTTCTAGCATCTATATTTATAGTAATGGTTTCTCGGTAGTAGTTGATAATATCATACAGATTATAGTCTCTGTGTTTTTGTTTTTTAATTTTTTTAACATTTACTTATTCTTGAGAAACAGAGACAGAGCATGATCAGGGGAGGAGCAGAGAGAAGGGGAGACACAGAATCTGAAGCAGGCTCCAGGCTCTGAGCTGTCAGCACAGAGCCCAGCGCGGGACTCAAACTCACAAACTGTGGGATCATGACCTAAGCTGAAGTCGGACGCTTAACTCACTGAGCCACTCAGGCGCCCTGATTATAGTCCCTTCGATTTAAGAACTTTTGCCAAAACCTAATTCAATCTTTTTTTTTTTTCTGTCAAAATATAATAATTCCACTGGTCTTATTAGTGAAGGAGATAAGATTGTCCACAATAAACCAGTAAATTTCCTCTGTGAAAATGGCCAGAAATATTTTGACACAATCATAAATAAAATCTTCAACATCTGCTTAGTGTCAGTTATTGTAAGTCAGCATTTCATGCTGTTAACACTAAAGCGTCCCTTTTATGCACTGCTTGAAATAGAGAAAAGCTTTAGGTCAAATCCTCCAGCCCAGAGATACCGTTCATCCACTCACAGAATCCTTTGGAACAGTTACAAACCTACAGCTGAGACCAGTTTCACAACTACGGCGATAAAGTGATATTCTTAGAGGCAAACCAGCCTTCTGGTTCAAGGGGAAACCTTGCCCAATTCGCGAAAAGGGTCCAATCATAATACCACTTAACACACAAAATTTCATATATGGCGTGATGAGGAGGAGGCCAAAATAACAGTGTATAATGGGGGGTGGCTGCTGATCACCGGTGAGTACTGGGGAAGAAGAACCTCACAGTGGTTGTCAGCAGAGAAAAACAGGGCTTTCACACCACAGAAGAACTCCAAGAACTCGAGCCCGAGTGCCAGTTAGGACAAATCCTCTGCTCTGGGGACCTGGGTAGGGCCCAATTAAAGGACTATTGAAATTCTTCCGTTTTTCCTTTTGGCAGGGCCAACAAAAGCTGCAACGGGCTGAAAATCTCCTTGTGCCTCAGGATAAATAGATGTTTTCATAAAACTTGGGAGGTCTTAGCCAGAGAAAAAACGTCTCCCAAACAGATCCTAAAATATATGCTGTCCCCCTAAACATGGCCCCCTTCTTTAAATGCGTAGAATCTATGGAATTCAGGAAGCTTTTTTAAAAGTTCATTTATTTATTTTGAGAGAGAAGAGAGAGGGTGAGTGGGGGAGGGGCAGAGAGCGGAAGAGAGAATCCCAAGCAGGCTCCGTGCCACCAGCACAGAGCCCGATGTGGGGCTCGATTTTAGGAACCATGAGATCATGACCTGAGTTGAAATCAAGAGTCGGATGTTTAACCAACTGAGATACCTAGACACCCCTGGAATTCATGATAATTTTTAAAGACTTAATTTGAGGAACATAGAAGAAAGATTATTCCAGCCCTGGACAGCAAGTAGAATTCAGAATATACTCACCGGAGTCGCCTTACTTTGTTTAAACTATATATGTTAAAATCAAACTTAACATACGCAGCACTGGCTCCTGATTGCCTGTCTCCAAAATTCAGATCTTGTCCCTTTCCCTAATGTACTGCGTTTCTGAAAACGGAGCCCCCAACCTCCTAGCTCCTTAGCCAAAAATCAGGAATCATCCTTGGTTTCTTCCTCTCCTTCCCCTCAGTATCCAATCTGTGACCAGATCGTACTGACCTTGCTTCCAAAGTAGACGCCAAACTCACTTCTCTGCATCATCGCTGTCACAAGTTAGACACCGTCTTACTTTAACTGGCCTCTCTGTGCTGTCCCTTTTTGGTTCATTCTTTAGAGTCAGCATGATCCTCTTAAAACACACACTTGTTCACACCACTCCGTTTCCCAGGCAGAGCCCTTTGCTGCTTTCCCTTTGTACCCAGACCAAATCTCATATCCTTATCATGACCTACAAGGTCCTGAATGATCTAGAATGGGGTCACAAGCTTTTTCTGTAAAGGCGAGATGGTGACTACTTTGGACTTTGTAAGCCAGACAGTGTCTGCCACACTACACAGCACCACTGGTGTAACAAAAGCTATAGACGTTATAGAAAGGATTGGACATGGCTATGTTCCAATAAAACTTTATTTACTAACACAAATGGTCATCCAGATAGTTGGCCCAAGGACCTTAGTTGGCCAACCCCTGATCTAGCACGTGCCGATTTCACTAGCTGCTCACTCCTTAGTTCATTTAGCCCTCCTGACACATCTCTCATTCCTGCCACGGTGTTACCCACTGAAGGTCATGGCCATTCTGTTCTCTCTGGGCAGACTGTCTGTCTCACTGTCAGTGTCCCTTCCAAAGAGACAATTCCTGATTTAACTTGGTTTAATTACCAGTAACTCTACCTTGATTTGTGTAAGCACTTGTCCGTTTTCACCTTTCAGTTGTGAGATCTGTGCATGTAAAGACTGGATTTCCTTTGCCCGTCTTTGTATCTCCAGCACCTGGAACAGTGCTTCACATACAGTCATTTCTTAATTAAACGTTTGCTAAATTTAGAATGAATTAATGAGATCTAATCAAAACATGAAGGAAAACAAAAGATAGTAACTTGGGCTCAGGTCTGAAATATGTGTCGCTTTAAGTCCGTTAGTTCCCAAACTATTTTATTTAAAAAGTTCTGCCCTTGAAATAAATAATAGATACAAGTCAGGGTAATTAATAGGCATGTCCCTGAATCTTAATGCTACAGAGGCACTTGTGGTTGACATGCTGTGACTTCCACAAAGTCATCTGCGGGGGGGTTGGGGGGGTGGCACCATTCTCCCTGTAGCTCTGCCATCTGGAGCTAGAACTCCGAAGGTCTGAAGGTCCGTATGGAGGTAAGAAAGAAATGGAGGAGGCACATGGCTTTTAACAGACTTGGACTAGACTTGACACATTTCACTTCCCCTCATAGTCCACTGACCGAATCTAGTCACGTGGCTCCAGCTTATCTGCAGAGTAGCCTCGGAATTGGCAGCGAGCTCAAGGAGTCCCTGGTAACCATGAACTTCCTGTGCCAGTGAAGAGAACAAGCAGTTCAAGTACATTTCCTAATATTAAATAAAATTGACTCCCTGTAGGTACTGTAAACCCCACATATTGCTATGCTACCCATATTTTTATATATGTTTTACCAATTTTAAAAAACTTTCCTTACATGTAAATTTACCTTGTTTATGATAAATCTTACTCGGTGGTAATTACCAGTGCCTTACTCTCATATCTCCCTCAGATACTTGTCTACACAGACTTCTAATGTTTAGTAGAGGAAAATGCTCGCTTTGCAATAATTTTGCGTTATGACCATGATTTTTTGTATATTTTATAAGTTTTAGCCATTTAAAAAAAAAAATCCTATGGCACATTTTGTTAGAAAAGACCATAGTCCAAAAATTGATTGTAGGGGAGCGATCTTTCCAAGGAAAGAAATCGATGTCATTTCTCTTTTCCTCCCCAAATTATTTATGTCTACATAGGTGATTCATCAGTCAAACATGCAATCAACATTTACTGCATTCCCACACCTGAACAGTGTTCTAGGGGTTTGGGTGAATGAGACAGTTCTCTTAGTGGTTGCATTCAACAAGGAATATTAAAACATATTTGAACATGATGATAAGTATAATTTTGGTGTTTATTTTTTAAAAATTTTTAAATATTTAGTTTTGAAAGAGAGAGAGAGACAGAGCGTGAGTGGGGGAGAGGCAGAGAGAGAGGGAAACACAGGATCTGAAACAGGATCTAGGCTCTGAGCTGTCAGCATACAGCCCGATGTGGAGCTCGAACCCATGAACCATGAGATCGTGACCTGAACCAAAGTCAAATGCTTAACTGACTGAGCCACTCAGGTTCCCCTCCACAGTGTTTAATCTGATATTCTCTTTTTCCCTTGTTTTATGTTTGCAAACTTTTTGAGGATCTGTACTTTGAAGTTGATGTAATGTTTGTGGAATTGAGATATCTGTTTCTCCATGAGACATTGTCTTTTCATCTGGCCAGTAATCCTTGTTGGGTCTTTGGCAATCCTTACGTGACACTTACAGGAATATAAAAATGTACCTTGTTTTAAAGGGACAATAATAAACATATCTGCCCCATCATAGAAGGCAGAAACATTTCTATAATTTGAAACCCGGCTCCTGAAGTCTCTCCTCCTGACTGACACAGGTCGCTTGAAGGCACTCCTCTGGAGAGGCCCGTCTCGGGCACAAAACCGGATCCACTTCTTGCCCATGCAGATAAAGGGAGGAACCCAGGGAATGATGGAGGGCACTGGACTTGAACGTGAGTCGTTGGCCAGGTGGGGGACTTCCCTTGCACAGAACCTCCTGGCAACCTTTAACAGGGATTCTGTTGATCTGTAAGGATTTCTCTTTGCCGTGGAATCTGGAAATCTTGCCTCCTTGGTTTGCCCCAATGGAAAGCTTTAAGAAAGTGTTTCCTCTGAAAAGGTCAGAATTATTCAAAAGATAGTCAGAGCTGCCAATTTAGTAGTAAATGTGATTGGAAAAGTCAAGCCCCGAGAATGAGGGAGGGACGTAGGGGAACTATTATCTAAGGCCCTACTGATGTAGAAATACATGAGTTTTGAGCTCTGATGTATCCAATGTGTATCTGGGTTTGGGGGATACCAGGGGTCTACTTTACAGCCTAAGTTACCCCTTCCATCTTGCTGTCACAGTGTATACATATATATCAGTTTATGTGTGTGCTGATTAGATCTTAAATTACAAATAAGGACATGTTTGGGGCACCTGGGTGGCTCAGTCTGTTGGGCATCCGACTTTGGCTCAGGTCATGATCTCATGGTTTGTGAGTTCGAGTCCCATGTCGGGCTCTGTGATGACAGCTCAGAGCCTGGATCCTGCTTTGGATTCTGTGTCTCCCTCTCTCTCTGCCCCTTCCCTGCTCATGCTCTGTCTTTCTCTCTCTCTCAAAAATAAACATTTAAAAAATTAATTAAAAAAATAAGAACAGGGTTTTCCTCCATTACAACTTGTTTCTATGTAAGAAGCAAAGGGAAGTTTTCTATAGCCTGAATTTAGAACAACTTGCGTCAGGAGTTGGAAAATTTTTAAAACCTGAAATGAAAACCAGAACAATGTTGTTCAACCTCTGGAAACCCCGTGCCCGTCATCTTTATTAAGCTGCGCTAAGTGCCTGACATGTTTTATTGCATCTCATCTTTACTACAACTCTGTGAAGTAAATTGTATTATCCCTACTTTACAGACGAGGAAGCGAACGCTTAGAGTAATTAAGTAAAACCATCACTTCAGCCTGAGCTTTCTTTGTCTCTAAATCATACTGTTTTGATAAAAGTAAAAATCTCTATCCTGGAGCTCCTGAGGAAAACTCCCTACAGAGACTTCTCTAGCTCTGCCACTCACCTTCCCACACACTGAGATTCATCGATACCTGGAAATAAGACTCTTATTTTTTACATTCTTCTCCAATCTATACTTTCTGTCTTATTGAAAATAACAGTGGCTTTTAAATTTCGTTTCTGAAAGATGAGATAATAACACCAAATGTTTCACTTGCTCCCCTCCCCCACTGACCAGACCCTCAAGGGCACACCTCTGCCCACAGCCCTCCCAGTCCAGTCCCAGCTCTGCCAGCACCAGCCTCCATCGAAAGTCCCAGACATGCAAGAACTTAGAAATCTAGTTTTCCTACCATTGCTCACGTGACAAACAACATTCACCCTCATAATGCCCTTCATGAGAGCAAGTCAAGTTCTTACGAATCCCGAGAGCCCTGCTGTTCTTTCGCATCGAGATCATACCTGTCAAATTGCATGTGAACAAGGGTAATGTTATTTTCAGAATAAACTTGAATCCAACTTCATATGTCTCTACAAAGCAAAATATTCTTAATTCTGGGTCCATTCACTTTGCTACTGTTAGTTACGCATGATTTTCCACGGAGCTGTGACACCTGAGGATTGTGTATCCATTTCATTGTGTGAACCGAGTATGTGTGGCATTGCCAAGAGCTGTTCTAGGTGTCGTGGCAGAGCTGTTACTGGACCAAAAGTTCCTTAAACAATGTGGCACTTGTTCTCACCATACTGTAAACTAGCTCATTGTGTTTAAGGCTCAAAAGTGGGATGGAGGTTAAGGTCCTCAAATCTGGGGCATCCTCAGGGATTGAGAAAGCTCAGATGAAGGAAAACCTGTTCATCGCCTTGGTCTTATAGATTCCTAGCTTTTGTCTCCAGGGACCAGGAATTTCTACCATTGTGACAACAGGGAGTGACTGTCACTCCCACTGGATGTCCACTTGATATACTCACAGAAAATCAAAGCTGGAAGGAATCTTGAAAGAATGGCCCATGAAGCATTTTTTTCATAATTAATTGGTCAAGCTTTTTAAAGACACTGCTACAATCTAACCTGTCTATACTGGAGATAGAGAGTAAAATTAAAGGCAAGTAGGAAGAGAGGAGAGAAGGAAAGGAAAAGGATATTTGTGGGAGCAAGCACACATGTGCCAGCCAAAATAATAGATGCTTCACACATTTAGACTGCAAGTGACATAAAACCCAACTCGAAGGGCTCATGTCAAAAAAAGGGGAATTTATTAGTACTGTTCCTGAAAAATCTAGGTGTCAAACCGCAGAATTGTAAAACTAGTAAAGCTGTCTGGATTGATTCAACCAACATCATAAAGGCTTAGCTTCTGACCATTTCTTGACCCTACCTTCTGCTGATTTAAATCCATTTATGGTAAATTACCAGGTGGTACCAAGCATGTCAGGGCCAAGTGGCCAAAAGAGAGCCCATTTTCCAAAATCTCAGCAGTATCCCTGGAATTGAACCTCATTGGCCTGATTGGCTCAGTGTATGTGCCCATTGCTGAACCAATCATTGTGACCAGGCAGAATGGATTAACTGGTCAGTTCTGCCTGGGCTACCTTTGTCGGGGCTGAAAGTGGGGGAGGTGCAACCCCTTAAATCAAAAATTTGGGTGACAGTGCCACAGAAGAGCCAGTAGCTGCTGAGCAGGTGATGTCCGCCACATAGACATTCACTCCCGTGATTCTCATAACTGGCCTGGAGGTGAATATTTGGCTATCTTTCACCATGCCTTCTCTCTAAGATTCTGGGCTTCTTGAATCTATTAAGTAGACCCCAGGTTGAAGACCTTCACCATTTGTGAACTGGTTTGAGCCCTTTCAGAAGACCCAAAGCCAGTCCAATAGGAAAAGAAATAGGGAAGTGAATTTGTGTGGGCAGTGTGTACTTTTTCTTCCTGGAACTAGTAGTACTCTCCATCTAGCTTCCACACCCAGCGCTGGGCTCATCCCTCACCTCAGTGTAAGTCAGCACTTTCCACTGGTCACCTGGTCTACTAGAAAGCCTTGTCGACTTTGAGGATTTGCCTCAAATTTGCCTTCTTACATCTCCTCTACTCTCAGGGCTTGGGGATGCCTCTCTAATAGGTAGTGGTCCAGCCCAGCCCCTGTTCCCACCCTTCCAACCCCATCTCCAAGCTCCCAGCACTTACAGGTATTGTGGACATAGGCAAGATGCTGTTTAGTTTTCAAGTAGCTTGGATTACTGGCTAATGTTATCATTTACTTTCTCAGCTGGCTGGAGAAGGCAGAACACACTCTTCTGTGAGCAATTTTCCATTGTTTACTGGGAGGTTATTTCCTGAATTTGTATACATTTATTTATACTGGGGCTGTGGGGAAACATCTTCTGAAATTGAAAGTATGAACTGTAGAGGGATTCTCATTTTATTTTCAGTTCATCGTGTGGGGTTTTATACACTTGTTTATATTTAACTAAATGCCTATCAGTATGGTCATCTTATATGGAATTGTTTAGAAGATGTCTGCGTGTCTTGCTAAACATAAGAAGTCCAAACATATGTAGCCTGGGACAACAAGGATTACAAACACACATGAGTATCAGTTTTAAAACTTCCCTTCTATCCTTTATTTAAATAAAGGCAAATGCATACATCCATAGATACACCAACACCCAAAGACACTCATGGAAAATGCACACCCACAGGCCTAGAATAAACAAGTCAAAGACCAAAAGAAGGGAAGAGACTAAGAGGCGTGTTCGTTTTTCTGAAAGCTAGTAGTTCCAACTCAAGGATGGAAAAGTTTCTTAGGATCACATATGGAACCAGAGCTATAATTGTTAAGCTGTGAGCATTCAGTGCTGTCAGATTCTAAATGTGCTGCCACTTTGTCCAGTAGGGCTGAACCCATCCTGTTTGTTCAGTAGACAGCGAGGCTCTCTCTACCTGTCCATGCCCTGAGCAGAACTATTCCTGCATTCATTCCTCTCTTCATCCAGATCTTCAACAAATATGGACGGTTCACTGTGCCGGATCCTGAGGGAGGAATGAGAGACGTAAAACAAGACAGGATCCATAAGTTCAGGTAGCTTTCAGTCTAGAGGGAAAATGGACAAGTAAATAGACCATTGAAATACAAAGTGATAAACAGTGGTTCCAGGACATGCTTTCCTCCTGTGATGCTTCATCTTCTGAAATTTAGGTTTCCCGTCAGTGAGGTGCAAGGCAAGAGCGAAGGCACAAAGAAACCTCAGTAACTATAGCCCTCGGAAATGGAGCGAGTCAGCCTCCATAGGTAGGACTTCCAAATTGCACACTGACCTCTGAATTTAGCACTTTACATGGACTTCATCTACCCAGTGGTCCTGAGGTTGGCACCATGTTTACCAGGAGGGGAAGACAAAGGCAGGAAAAGAATGTACAAGTTGAGTTTATATGCAGAAATACCCCATCCACATGTAACTGACTGAAAACTGAAAATAAATAAGATATACTTTAACCGAGTTGATTAGCAAAACTTAGTGTTGGTAACAGTATGGAGAAGCAAGACCTCTTCTATACTACTGAGGGAGAGTATACTTTTGGGCGACCCTTTAGCTATATCTGAGATCATTCTAAATGTGCTTACTCTTTTACTCAGCAATCTTGTCGCTAGGAATTTATTCTAGTAGTCTCATATAAGTGCAACAAAGATACACAAATGTGTTCATTACAACCTTCATTGCTTATTACAGAAACTGGTAAAAAGGAAGAGAAATATCTGGCTAAGGAAGACCAATAATAAACCATGGTTAATAACATATTAATAAATTAAGTAGGTCCAAATGAACTGATACAAAGCTATTCAAGATATGTTAAATGAACAAAAGCAAGTTCAGGAGCAATAGGTATAATAAGTGTATTTCCTTTTAAAGAGGGGAATAGAAGGGTGCCTGAGGTGGCTCAGTTGGTTAAGTGTCCAACTCTTGGTTTCAGCTCAGGCCCTGATCTCACAGTTTCATGGGTTCGAGCCCCACATTGGGCTCTGGGTTAGCAGCACAGAGCCTGCTTGGGATTCTCTGTGTCCCTCTCTCTCTGCCCCTCCCCAATTTGTGCTGTCTCTGATTCTCTCAAAATAAGTAAATCAACTCAAAAAATTGAAAAAAAAGATAAATAGGAGGATAGATACACAGTCTTGTGTGTAGAAAATTCTAGAAAGATACATAGAAACTATTGGCAGTCATTACCCTGGGGAGTGGGGCTGCCAGGCTGAGATAGAAGCAATGCTTTTATTTATTTTTCACTTTATACTCTTCTACAGTGTATGAGGGATCTTTTTGTTTGTTACAATTTTTTTAATTTAAGTAAAACTAGTTTTAAACCACCAAAAATAATTTTCTACTATGTTTCCTTTAAAGGACCATATTGTACATAATCATATTAGGGACTCTAAGAAGTCTTATTTAGTTTTGTTTGAAACAGGCATTTCAAAAATCTATTTGTCCAAAAAATTTCACTGTTCTTGCTTTGCCTAATAACTGTTAATATGTTACATGAGTCCTAAGGAATCATAGGGACATTATGACCACCCTGACATCCATCATACAGCCAGACAGTGGGAGACAGAGTTTCTGACTCAAGATCCAAAGTTCATTTGAGGGGCACCTGGGTGGCTCAGTCGATAAATCATCTGACTCTTTTTTTTTTTTAATATTTTTATTTATTTCTAGGAGAGAGAGAGAGACAGCGTGAGCAGGGGAGGGTCAGAGAGAGAGGGAGACACAGACTGAAACAGGCTCCAGGCTCTGAGCTGGCAGTCAGCACAGAGCCCGACGCGGGGCTCGAACCCATGAACCGCGAGGTCATGACCTAAGTGAAAGTCGGACGCTTAACCAACTAAGCCACCCAGGTGCCCCATAAATCATCTGACTCTTGATTTTGGCTCAGGTCATGATCTCACGATTTGTGAGTTCAAGCCCCACATTGGGTTTTGTGCTAAGCAGCTAGGAGCCTGCCTAGCATTCTCTCTTTCCCTCCATCTCTGCCCCTCCCCCACTTGTGCATTTTCTTTCTCTCTTTCTCTCTCTCTCTCAAAATAAATAAATAAACTTTTAAAAAATACTTCCAACTTCAGTTGATGTCCTTCAACCGCTTACTGTGCAATCAGAATGGAGCAGGGGCATTCTGATTCATTCATACTAAGTAAAACTTATCTTGTTCCTTAGGTGGGGAAATAGCATTCCAGAATTTTCTGTAAATCTCAGAGAATAGACTACAGTTTCCTAGGAAGAGTGAGGTACTGCCTTCTACAGGAATGGGGACAGGAAATGCACTACTATAATTGAGTTCCCAAATACATGTGTCCCAAATGAGGCTGTGCATTCAGACCTGTTCACTGGTTTTCATTGGATATTTAAAACAATTACTACTATCAATTAATACAGACCCCTTCTCCAGGGTGGGTAATAAAACAACTATTTTCTCCTCAAAGATGACAGGATAACAATGAAGTAAGTAGAGGGAGGACTTTGGGTAAAACCATCTTTTCTCTATGCCTGGCCTCCTGTTATTTCAGCCATTTCTACTTCCAGAATCTTCCTCTTCAGTTAAAACCATGAAACTGTATCAGTCGAATATCAATACTTACTGCCAAATCACTGGTGCAGTTGAAGTCAGAGGCAGTGAAGTCGCCTACCAGTGGACTCCCGAGTAGGAGGTGAGGAAATTGCCGGGGATGCCAGTGGGGGCTCTCAGAAGAATCTGGGCCTTTCTCACCTACACATGAGAACAGGTTTTATTGTTATAAAAATTAGCAAATAAAATCTGCAGGTGGTTCCCTTGAAGAGTGCCTCTTCAAGAGCCTCCTTGGTGATTCTGGGCCAGCAGTGGGTGCACAGAGGGGCAGACACGCTCCCAAGGAGGCAGATGGCCATGTGGTGGGCACTCTGTGCTTCTGGCATTGGCTCTGCCAGGAAGGTGAAGAGAGGGAGAAAGGCCTCAGGAGGGCACATCTGTCTGTCTGTCTCCCTTTCTCTCCTCATTCTGCGTCCTTCCCTTTCCTGGCTAGTCTGTCATCCATCTTTCCTTCCTTTCTTCCTTCCTTCCTTCCCTCCCTCCCTCCTTCCTTCCTTCCTTCCTTCCTTCCTTCCTTCCTTCCTTCCTCTCTCTCTCCCTGTCTTTCTTTTAATGTTTATTTTTTAGAGAGAGAAAGAGAGAGAACATGAGTGGGGTAGGGGCAGAGAGAGAGAGGGAGACAGAATCTGAAGCAGGCTCCAGGCTCCGAGCTGTCAGCACAGAACCCGATGCGGGGCTCGAACCCACAAACCAGGAGATCATGGCCTGAGGTGAAGTCAGACGCTTAACTGACTGAGCCACCCAGGCGCCCCATTTCTTTCTTTCATCATCAGGGTGAGTTGGATTGTTCTGCTGGACTTGGGGATATGCTCGGCTTAGCATCTGTTGCATCTGCTGGGCCCTGGCACCACACGGTAAGGCTCACTTGTCATAAGAGTGTTTCTGGCCAGAGGACAAGGGTGGTTGAGCCAGTTTCGCTTGGAGTGGGGAGAAGGAGACTTCTCAGCAATTCCTTCCACCAGGAGGAAGGAGGGAGGCGAGGAGGCAGCCCGCAGCCACCCACACCTGTCATGACCCTCTACCTCCGGTGCAGTTCCCTTCTTCACGTGGACCTGTCTGTCTGCTGAACTGCATTTCCACGCCACCCACCCCCTACCCCCGCTCCTGCTGTCAGCACCACACCCTTTAGCAGGTAACGGTTGGCTGCTTGTCCAGCCTGTGTGTCTTCCCCCAGTTAAGACGTCAGCTTCTGAAAGGCCTCCAAGCAGTTTCCTTCCCACAGCAGCGAGCACTGCACTAGGCACCCACATGCATGTGAGCTGAGTCAGTAGTTCAAGAAATGCTGCCACCCATTTCTTGATGCTCTGAGCCTGTAGCTATAGTATGTGACGCCCCTTCTTTCTGTGTAGGACATGGAGCCTACAGCTGGCCTGACACTTCTGTCCTTTGATGACCCAGCTTCCGTCCTTGGATAGATACTGCCAAAAAAAAAAAAAAAAGGGTTTATCACATGGAAAAGGTCTCTATTGGCATTTTTACTTGGATGAAAGTGTCCCAAGGAGTTTGAGCTTCATGTGTGACCAAAGAGTGTGCATTTCTCATATGGTGATGGAAGCAGGAAAGCAGAAATGGTGACCAATTTAGGTCAGACGTGGGAGAGGAATATCTAAGTTAATTTTCTATACACTTGATTTTCTAGCATCATATAAAAAGTATATCCTCCTCCATGCCTTTAAGTTAGTTAGGAACTAAATACTTAATATATTTTGAGATTTGTTTCCAGAAATATCTATTTTGATTCACTGACTATTATTGTTAGTCAAGATTGGGCTTTTTATAAAATTTATTTTGAGAGAGAGAGAGAGTGAGAGAGCAAACAGGGGAGGGGCAGAGAAAGAGGGAGAGAGAGAATTCTAAGCAGGCTCTATACTGTCAGCGCAGAGCCCTACATGGGGCTCAAACTCATGAACCATGAGATCATGACCTGAGCTGAAATCAAGCCTCAGACACTTAAATGAATGAGCTCTCCAGGTGCCCCAGGACCAGGCATTTTTAATTGCTGTGGCTTTAAAATGTATTTAAACATGTGGCAAAATAAGTCTTGACTCACTGATTTTTTTAAAAAAAAAATATTCTCATTGCTTTCTTTTTTCCTTGATGATCATTTTTCAATTTCCAATAAACTTTTATAGAATTCATTTCTTTTTCTTACTAGTTATTGCTGGTATATAGGGAAATCAATTTAATATCAAAACTTTTAAATTGATTTGATGGATTTTATGATTTTCTTTCTTCATAATAGTTATAAATTTTTTCTATTTTTTTTCGTAATGTACTGACCAGAGCAAAATTTTACAATGCTGGTGTTACTAGGAATCTTTGGTTTATGCTGATTTTACTGTGACAGTCTCTATTATTGCACTGTAAATTGTGATATAAACAATCAGCTCAAGATATTCTAATTTTGAGAAACTTTTGTTCATATTAAATCTTTTTTCCAATGATTGATATTAAATATTAATGAATGCCTTTATTTTTATTTTTTTTAGTTTTTTAACTTATCTTTGAGAGAGAGAGAGAGAGTCAGCATGAGCCAGGGCTGGGCAGAGAAAGAGAGGGAGAGGGAATCCCAAGCAGGCTCCGTATAGTCAGCACAGCCTGGCACAGGGCTTGAACTCACAGACCGTGAGATCATGACCTGAACCAAAATTAGGAGTCAGATGCTTAACAGACTTGAGCCACCCCAGGTGTCCCAATGCCTTTAATTATATTAAGGTTATCATGGTTTTCTTACTTATACATACTGATTTGAAAAAATATACCTATTCATATTAACAGAAAAATTGTTTGCAGCTCTGTTTATAGTTATATGTGTTAATGTGATGTGTATGTCTGTAATAAACCTTATACGAGCTTGACAATTTTAAACAAATCACAAGGAAAGCAACCAGATCCTGAAGTCACTTTTTTAATTCATTTATTGAGTGTGTTTTCAATTTCTTTTATGGATTTGGGTTTATACCAATTTCTTTTATGTTGAGATAATTTTTATAATATTTGTGTTCCAAGAAAAATCTGTTTCTTTAAGATTTAAAAGTTTATCACCATGGACATGTACGCTTTTCTGGCCTTAAAGAACTTTGTATCTGATATATGTTATCTGTTGGAAGAAAACAGTGTGGATGCTTGCCTGTCCTTGAGTGGGGCAGGATAAAAAGAAAGACAGACAGACAGACAGAGAGAAAAGGAAGGAGGGAAGGGAGGGAGGGGAGAGAGAAAGAGAGAGAGAGTGAGAGAGAGAAAGAAAGAAAAAGAGAAAGGAAGGAAGGAAGGAAGGAAGGAAGGAAGGAAGGAAGGAAGGAAAGAAAGAAAGAAAAAGAAAGAAAAGAAAGAAAGAGAGAGGGAGGGAGGGAGGGAGGGAGGGAGGAAGGAAGGAAGGAAGGAAGGAAGGAAGGAAGGAAGGAAGGAAGGAAGAAATGTCTCCCCTGAGATGCCAAACCACTTATCCACCCTCAGACAGATTTGGTGCCAGAAATCATTCTGCTAGTATATTCCAGAAATCTAGTTACAGTAGTCATGGGCAGTATTGCTCCCAGGGCATCTGGCAGAAAGAGAAGTAAATCTCCAAATGGACACTTTTTAAACATAGGCCTCTGAGAATTTCTCAGATAAAGTTGCCTGGAACTTTAGGCTCGTAACAGGGGGGAAAAAAAAAGATATCACAAACACACGAGGAAAACATCATCATGAGCATAAGGCAATAGTTATCCCAAACAACAAAGAGGGGAATCAAACTCATAAAAGACTGCAGATTTCGGAACAATCACACAATAGACTACACTGACTATGTTTAAAGAAATAAAAAGAGTATTGATAGTGTGGCTAGAGAGAAAGAAACAATCCAAATTCATCATGCAGATCTGAAAAATGTTTACTAAGGAAGAAGAAAATACTTTAAATTTGAAATTCAAGGGACAAAGTAAACATGAGAATAAACACAGATAAAGGGAGAACAGTAAACTGAAAGATAAATCAGAAGAAATCACATAGAACCAAGCCCGGAGACAGGAAAATATTAGAAAGACACCGAGACACATGAAGACAGAATCCAACCACCTGCTCTATCTCTAACCTGAGTTCCATGAAGACATACTAGAGAGAAGGGCAGAGCCACCAGCTCAATTATTTCCAAAATTAATTTCCAAAACATGAGTCTTAAGATTCAGAAAACTCAGATGCAAAAGAGGTAAGCAAAACAAAGCTCACACCTCAAAATAACCAATTGAAACTGCAGAACCCCAAGGGCAAAGAGAAAACAATAGAAACATCCAGACATAAAAGAGAAATTACCCGCAAATGACCTACAATCAAATTAAGACTCAACTTCGTAACAGCATCAGTAAAAGCCAACCTATATGCACAATATCTTTCAAGTGCTGAAAGAAGATATTTTTAATCTATTATTACATGCCAAGGAAAACCATCTTTTGCAAATGAACGTCACATAAACATTTTTAGGACAGCAAAAGCCTTCAACAGAACCTCATTTAGGAACTTCAACTTGAGATACAACTTGGGAAAAGGAAAATGACCCTGGAGACAAGATGTGAAATCTAGAAGGAAGCTGTAGATGGATAAATATAAACAAATATTGAATGTATTAAAACAAAACTAAAGTGAATCCTGAACCAAAAAAAAATAAAAGCATATAAAATCAGAATTAAAGTACTCGAAGTTTCTCATATTATTCTGAAGAAAGGTAAAGAAATTAACTTTTGACTTTAATATGAATGCTTAAGTCTATGGGTAATCCCTAAAAACAGAAACCAAGGATGTAATTTCCAAACTGATAAGGACGGAAAATGGAATGGGAGTAAAAGTGGCTTAATCAAAAAGAAGGCAAAATTTTTATTTATCTATTTATTTATTTATTTATTTATTTATAATGTTTATTTATTTTTGAGAGAGACAGAGCATGAGCAGGAGAAGGGCAGAGAGAGAGGAAGACACAGAATCTGAAGCACGCTCCAAGTTCTGAGCTGTCACCATAGAGCCTGATGCAGGGCTCAAACCCACAAACCGTGAGATCATGACCTGAGCTGAAGTTGGATGCTTAACTGACTGAGCCACCCAGGTGGCCCTAAAAAAAATTTTTTTTAATTTAATTTAATTTAATTTATTTTTTAAAAGAAACTTAACATTTTTTAAAAATATTTTTATTTATTTCTAGGAGAGAGAGAGACAGCGTGAGCAGGGGAGGGTCAGAGAGAGAGGGAGACACAGACTCTGAAATAGGCTCCAGGCTCTGAGCTGGCAGTCAGCACAGAGCCCGATGCGGGGCTCGAACCCATGAACCACGAGATCATGACCCAAGCAAAAGTCGGACGCTTAACCGACTAAGCCACCCAAGCGCTCCTTAATTTTAAAAAGAAACAAAGAAATGTTGGAAAAGTGAAACAAATAAAAAACAGAAAATAAACTTCAAGGCTTTCCTAAATGTAAAGATGTTCACAACATCTTGTTACAGGCTACAGGGAAAGAGCCAGAAACTGGTAACATAGCTTCAATATAAAGCAAACAATGTCAGAAGTAAAAGTAGACATTGGAAATTATATCATATTCAGGACAGATTTTTAATATACCTCTTTCAGTAATTGATCAAGCAGAGAATTCATAAGAATTTAGTTGATTAGAAGCACACAGTTGATAAGATTGTTCTAATGGACTTACTAAAACTTAATTCAACAGCTAAAAATTTCTATTCAAGCACCCAGATAACACTTATGAAAACGGAATATGTATGAAGCCATTCAAGAGATCTTAGAGTATCATTAGGATCACATTCTCTGACTTAACACAATTGAGTTAGGATTTGCTTTAAAAATGTGTTTTATTATAAGTAGCATCGGGTCTTTAAGCATATTTAACCTGTTAGTGGTTATTTTTATGACTGCTATGACCATGAATCCGAGGCAGCTCATGTACTCTTTCAAGACAAGTTTCTCTTTCTGTTCGGAGAGCAGGGGACTTCTAGAGCTTTGATTATGAGTGTTTCACTCAAGAACTTCTGAAGCTCAGTGTTCTATCAACGAAGATGGTAATGCTGCTTTGCTGCTACTACTGAGGCTCCTGCTGCTGTAACCAACCGTTCAAGTCTTGACCCCCACTCAAAACTGTAGACTAATGGCTGTTATAACACATAAAATAACAAGTGCTGAGGATATGGAGAAATTAGAACCTTTCTGGCATTGCTGGTGGGAACGAAGAAATGGTGGGAAATTGATAACAGGGATTCCTCAAAAATTTAAACACCGCATTACGATATGAACCAGCCATTCCACCTCCAGATATGCATCCAGAAGAAGTGAATGCAGGTCGTCAAAGAGGCGTGTGCACACCTATGTTCATAGCAGCATTATTCACAGTAGCCAAAAGGTGGAAGAATGCATTGACAGATGGATTCATAAACAGAATGTAGTCCTTCCACACACTGGAATGTTACGCAGCCTTCAAAAGGAGGGAAATTCTGACGCCCTGCTACAACATGGATGAACCGGAAAGACATCATGCCAAATGAAATAAACCAGTCATAAAAGGACAAATATTACATAATTCCATTTATATGAGGTCCTTCAAGTAGTCAGATTCATAGAGAGAGATAGATATGGTGGTTGATAAGGGCTGGGGGAAGACGAAAGTAGGGGTCAGTGATTAATGGGTACAGTTTATATGGAGAGATTAAAAAGCAATGGGTCCGGATGGCAGTGATGGTTACAGGACAACGTGGGAGTACTTAAGGCGAGACCACTGTGTACTTAAAATATGTTAAATGATACGCTTTATGTTATGTATATTTTACCACAATAAAAAAAAAATCTCAACACTGCTGTGCATATATCTAGGAATAGTCTGGCACTGTTTTGATATACTATTGGTATAATAATCAATCTTCCTGCTTTGAGAGAAGCTAACTCCGTTATCTCTTTCTAAAACTGCTTTTAGTACACTAGAGACAGGTCAGAACAAGAATATTGTGTGGGGATGCGTTCCATCAGTGTAGTACTTCATATTTGCAGAAGGATTTGTATGCGTCCTAACCCATTTAATCCTTGTGACAGCCTTATAAGGTAAGTAGTATTGCTCCCTTTTAATTGACGTAAGAAGGTGAAGCCTGAGATATTAAGTTGTCCAGGACCACCGGGCTGTTAAGATGCTTGGGTTCAAGAACTTCTCTTCGGACGAAAGCCATCGATCTTCCAGTGTACACAAATAGTTGTCACCTTGCTGTGGACTTATGTTTAATATGCCAAAGGCAAAGAGCTGTGCTTGTAAAACTGAATAAAGAGAAGAAAGGGCAAGATAACATTGGCTTCCCAGTGACCAAGAATAATGAACCATATTTGTGGCTCTTTACCATGCTCTATTTCCAAACCTTCGTTGTGTTGAAACTCTGGTTGGCTGTTTGTATTTTCGGACTTCAGCTTCTACAAATACCATTTCATTTGGGGGTTGAGGGAGCCTTCACTTAAAATATGTTGTGTTAGGTTGCAGCTATTCAGATTTTAATCTAAATTCTCAAAAATTTTAGTCTGATTCCAATAAAACTAAGAAGCCAGGTTGTTCTCTCATTGCTGTGTGAGAATCGTTGCATCTTGGTCTTAAATTTCCTTTTTTACCTTTCTTCTTGTCCTGGATGGCTAAGTGGGAGGAGCCTGGGAACACACCACCACTGCCCTTGGTAATTTTTCGAGTCCCCCCTAGAACAAATAGCTGGGTCAGCGCACCTCCAGCTTCTCAGCACGCAGCTAGCCCTTCACTCTCCTTTGAAGCCTGCCATCGATGAGCCAGCTCAGAACCCCAACTCTTGTGCCTCAGAATGTCCACCCAGAAGCTTTCTCTGTCTCTGGGAAGATTGGGTACCTTACGGAAGAGGGGTGGTATTGACACCCCCTCGTTGAGCAAGCCTTTCTGAATCTATTACCTAGTCACATAAATAACATTCTCTGAGGCAATATCGGTGACAGGATTTTTTTTTAAGGTTTTATTTTTAGGTAATCTCTACACCAAACGTGGGGCTTAAATTTACAACCCTGAGATTAAAAGTCCCAAGCTCGAGACGCCTGGGTGGCTTAGTCAGTTGAGCCTCCAACTCTGGCTCAGGTCATGATCTCACGATGTGTGGGTTCATGCCCCACATCGGGCTCTGCTGACAGCTCAGAGCCTGAAGTCTGCTTCACATTCTGTGTCTCTCTCTCTCTCTCTGCCCCTCTTGTCCACTTGTGTTTTCTCTCTCTCTCAAAAATAAATAAACATTAAAAAATTTTTTTAATTTATAAAAAAAGAAAGAGTCCCAAACTCTGCCGACTGACCCAGCCCAGAGCCTCATGACAGGCCCTGAGGCTTTGCAATCCTTGGTCCCCCCCCTTGTGAAAACAGTGGCCAGTCTCCATGCCCCTGTATTTCCTGCACAGATTCCGACCCAGCTGTCCCGCCTCTTACATATAAAAACATTTAGGAGCACCCACTTCACTTTAAAAGGCTTACAACATATTTTGGGACTCCTTTTCCTTGTGTTTTGCTGTAAAATTCATAATCCAGTATTCTCAGAGCAGTGGGAAAAAATGAAGTACCTAAAAAAGTAATGCACACCCACCATTTGGGCAACACCAGAGAACCTTTTCTTTTGTATATATCTGGTTTATTGCTTCTAGTCTCATAGCTCACATTTATTAAGTGCCTACTCTATACCAGAAATTGTGCTGAGCACTTCACACGCATTATGTTATATAGTCCCCACCGCAGACCTGTGCAATATGCGCTACCATTCCGATTTTACAGCAAACAAAACAAGAACCTTGAAAAGTAAAGAGAGTAAATGGGCCTATAGCAAGCAAGGGGCTTATGTTGTTCAACGGGTTTTTTTTAATGTGTGAAACTGTACAAACCAACTTCCGATAGGTCCTCTTATCCTTTATAATCCTAAATTAGAATTTTCAGAATCGGGCTTGCCAACCCCCATCAGTCCCTTCTACACATTAATATTTTATGTTGGCAAAGGGTGGGGCAAACACCAAATATCTTAATATTATTTTCATGCATCTCAGATCTATTATTTTCCTCCCAGCTTTCTCTTCTGCGTGATTTAAACAAATAATAATAATAGGAGAACCCTTAATGCTCCTGACAAAACTATATTTTTTAATGCCTTGACCACTCTGTTTTAAGCTTAAAACTTCACTTGATTTTCTATATTCTATGAAAGAGTGAAAGGTACAAAGCAGATGTACATTTTTTGAAATTATGAAAATATAGCAAAAAAAATTCAGTGGCAAACAAAATTGGAAAGTAGCTCCATGTTATGAACAAGGGAGCTTGTTCTCTTAATGCTATGAAAAATATTATGAGGTCAGGCCCATATTTAGAGAGAAGGTTGAGTTTTTTAAGTGGTAAAGATATTTTATTTTACTTTTAAATTTAATTTTATTTTGTTTAACGTGTATTTATTTTTGAGAGAATGAGAGAGACAGAGCACAAGCCAGGGAGGGGCAGAGAAAGAGAGAGACACAGAATCTGAAGCAGCTCCAGGATCTGAGCTAGCTGTCAGCACAGAGCCTGACGTGGGGCTCGAACCCATGGACTGTGAGATCATGACCTGAGCTGAAGTTGGACTCTCAACCCACTGAGCCACCTGGGCATCACTAAGATATTGTATTTTAATATAATTTCAACAAAATATTTTGCAACCCATTTAACATAAAATGAATGAATATTTACTGAACATCTACTTTGTTCTCAGAATTTAAGAAGAACATAAGCTATATCAATAAGAAACAACTCTTGCCCTGGAGACCTTCTAATTTAGCAGATGAGAGAAGATGAACACAATGACAAATTTGATTCTACCCAAGGCAGAACTTACTAGATGTTCTTCTTCCTTCCAGTTCTTTAGTAAGACTTAAAAATGTGTTCTTCAAAATATGTTGGGGGGAGAGGGCCTCAGTCGGGTAAGCATCTGACTCTTGATTTCAGCTCGGGTCATGATCTCATGGTTTGTGAGATCAAGCCCTGTGTCAGCCTCTGCGATGAGAGTGTGGAGCCTGATTGGGATTCTCTCTCTCCCTCTCTCTCTCTGCCCCTTCCCCCAACTTGTGCAGGCGTGTGCTCTCTCTCTCTCTCTCTCTCTCAAAAGTAAATAAACTTAAAATAAAATTAAATGAAATAATAACATTATAACTCTGTTCTTTTCAGAGAAGTTTGAGTTTGAATTTCAGAGAGAGCCTCATTTTGTGGTCGTAGATTAGAATCTGTTTCTTTCTATTTATTATCTGATTATTGTGATTTTTCTCTTAACTCTGGTTTGCAATGCTGACAGACACTTGCATGTTACCATCTTTAAGGTGTGTCTTTGTGTCCCTCTTCTACCAGAATCCTCAGAAGTCGGACCTTCCCTGGTGGTTCACACCACTGTCCCGTTCGGAGTTACATACTTGGAGCACAGCACCGAGGACGTGCAGGAGCTCATCTTCCAGCAGCTGGAAAGCGTTCTGCCAGGTCTGCCTCGGCCAGTTGCCACCAAGTGCCAGAAATGGAGACATTCCCAGGTAATTGGAGAACCCAGGGGTAAGGTCACAATTTTCTTAAATTCAAAACTGACTAGTTTTTCTCATCTTTGCCTCTCTGCCATAAAAGAAATGAACAATGTGATCTCTGAGGCAAATACGTGTTTCCCTCATACGTGACTGTGAACTTCTACAGGTCTTTTTAGCCCGTTATTTCCCAATAAGCGATGCATACGATTTCCCCCGGACTTATGTTCAAAGGCTAGCATCTCAAGACAGATGCACCCTGAAAATCTGGGGTTTCCTATTTGAGCAAGGCAGGTCAAGTATCAAAATGCAGCTGTTTCTCTGGGTTTTTTCTAAATCAGTACTGTGGTTATATAGAAACCACGTTAACCTCCCCAATTTTTTGCAGTATGTTAGATTAACCTTGTAAGTGTATTTCGTTACCACAGTTTTCAATTTTATTAAGTTCCCACTTTGGTTTTGACTGTCGCGAGCAAGCTTCTTTGGGGCACAAAGATGAATACCTGTATAGTTCAGCCACTCGAGCTGGTTTTCAGGGTTGGATCAGTATGGTGACCACTCTAGTGGCCCAGACCTCAAGCTCTTTACACTAAGTAAATGTTGACTTTTGCGAAAACCTCTGCATATCCCAACAGAAGTTTGTGAGTATTTGTAGAAAAAAAAATCTTTTGACCTGTAAACTCAGTTGTAAAGTCATTTGGGGATAGTGGAGCAAAAGTCAGAAGGAGAAAAGCAGTGACTTGTCTTCCCTCCCCCACCCCCAAGATTTCCGAGCCTGTCAATTAACCAATTTATCAGCACGATTGGCTACCCACATTGGGAAGACTCTAGAAGAAGCGGTACTGTGAGAAACTGCAGCAGAATGTGTACATCTTAAAGAGCTAGCCAAAATCAGAGGAAATGGTAAATTACTTCCTAAAATGTTGCAGCATGTCTGTGTGTTTACCCGTGTCATCTCAAGTCCAATTATACAGTGAACCTTTAGGGAAAATATTTACTTAAACAGATCATGGTCACTTTAGAAGACTTTGCTCTTTCCTTCTAAAAGCATTGAAAGATCTCAATAGCTAATGTCTTTAAGTGATACTTAATTCAATTTTAGATTGGCTTGAAAAAGAAGAAAGGGAAGTCATCTTGTCGGTATAATTTGAAGCTAGATATATTACACAGCGAGTCATTTTGCAATTTATAAATAGCCCTTTAAAAGAAACAATATTTTGTGAGTTTCTTCTTGTGATTTCTGCAAAATAATTTAATCAACTGAAAAGATGGGTTAAAATCACCTTATTTCTTCAAATTTAATGTGTTAATAGAAATAGATGTGTCTTAACCACAAGATGACCTATTCAAAGTTGTGCAATATCACAAAATTTAATAAAAAAAATATCTGAATACAAAGTACATCCAAGCCATAGCAATGATTTTCATTACAATTTGGATGCTCTCTCTTGAAATTGTCCCAGTGCGTTTACAGCTCTGTGTCATGGAATCTGCGTTGGCTGCAGTCTGAAAGGGAGTAAGCCGTTGCATTTAAACTTAGAACTTTGCATTTTCCACTCTTCGTAACCTTCTCCTAGTACCCCTGAGTGTTATTCTACAGAGCATAACATTGTCATTTATGGCAGAAATATTGCCTACATTGTGAAATAGACAATAGGTAGATAGGTAGGAAGATAGATAGATAGATAGATAGATAGATAGATAGATAGATAGATAGACAGATAGATAGATAGACAGATAGACAGATAGATAGTAGATAGATGTCATATAGATAGATGAGAGAGAGAGAGAGAGAGAGAGAGAGAGACTCTCCCATACCACCTTGGAAAAAGGAATCTGAATGACAGATCCAGAGACATAATAGGATTTAATTAGTTTTTAGTTGTTGTTCTCAAGAGAACTTCCTCCAGTGCTTTTCAAAGGTCCATCATAACCTTGGAAATCTGGCATAAATGTAGGCACCTATCCCTCTGCTGTCCCAGACACACAATCTACCTTCAACATGCTCATGGGTGTGTGCATGGCTGTGGTCTGCTGTGTGCATAAACGAAGGGTAGGATTCTGTCGGGGGAGGGACAAAAAAGAAAGAGGAACAGCCAATTTGTTTTGAAGTTCCCTTCAGAAGTATAGTCCCCATAATGGGGAGAGCCCACCCATATCTTCTTCCAGCCTGGGTCCCACCCTATGTTTCTTTTCTTTTCTTCCTCTCTCTCTCTCCTGTTCCATCCCCAAACGTCTCCTATTCCTCACGCTCTATCCCCTTCCTTTTGTACCTCCTTTCTGCCAAACAAATGATAAAGCCTTTCAAACCCTCATTTTATGAAACCCTAAAGAGACCACAGAATGGGTGCCCCACCCCAGCAGTGGTGAGTGGTGTGGACTCCCCATCCTAGACCCTGCGAGATTGACTCTTTATCTCCATTCATTGTATCCTTTCTTTTTTTTCTCTTCCTTAGTGATCCTTGCACTGCATCCTGGTACCCGGTGGCTGTGAAGGGTAGGGGAGAAGAGGGAAAGAGAGAGCGATGATGAGCACCCACATTGTGACAGCCCAGGAGCTGGGCCACTCACATATGTGATCCCAATTAACACTGGAAGTAGCCTGATAAGGTGGCTAGTTTTAACCCACTATAACGATGAGACAACCAAAGCCTCGGAGCCATTAAGTGACCTCCCTAAGGTCCCATAGCTAGTAATGACAAAGCCAGTCTTCCAGCCTCTTAGTCCCTCCCTGCTCTTCACGGACCCTCCGTACCATACGGCTGTTGCATCAAGCCTTCCACAAGCTTAGTAGCTGGAAACAACATAATTTTATTATCTTAAATTCTGGAGGTCAGAAGTTCAGGATGAGTTTTGAAGTGTGGGCAGGCTGTTTTCACTCCGTAGTCTCTAGGAGAGGATCCATTTTCTTGCCTTTTACACTTTTTACAAGTTGCCCACAGTCCTTGGCTCGAAGCACTTCCTCCATCTTCCCGGACAGCGACAGCCGGTCAGGTCCGCGTTGTGCGTCACTCTGGCCCTTGCTTTTGCCCCTGCTCTTCCTCAGAAGACCTAGTGATTACTTTGGACTCCCCTAGATAATCCGGGAAAATCTCCCCATCTGGGTTTCAGTGATTAGCAACGTCTATTCCAGCTGCAGCCTTAATACTCCTTCAGTGTTCACAGGTGCTGGGGATTAGGCCGCCGCCATCTTTGGAGGGCGGAGCATGATTTCTGTCTCCGACGCTCTCTTACCCCCTGCCTTCTCGGTAGGTTCCTTCAAGAGGCAGTGCCTCCTGACCTCACCAGACCTCTGGGGAGAGCATCACCCTGTTTGGCTCCAGCCACTCTGAGGCGGTGCCTGCTCTCCCATGCCCAGGGCCGCCTCTGATGTCACCACGGTGGCAGCAGGCAGTGAAAGATGTCTGCTCATTATTCATTTGGCTACTCACTTGCTCAAAAGCCACCTAACAAATGCCCTCGGCATGCCTGGTACTCTGCTCACAGAACCCTGGAGATTAGGATTTGCTGATGGCCTTCTCCTAAGACACGAAGTTGAATTTTTAGTCTCGAGTAAGATAACGGTGCATTCTTGTGGGCGCTGCTCTGCCAGGAGAAAAGAGGCGGATGAAGGAGGAAGGCGTGTTTGAAAGACTTGGGAGCCACTCGGTGCCTCCCATTTGGGTTTGAATAAAACACTTGAGTAGGTGGTTTGAACAAACTTAGCAAAGCAGTGGCAGGTTTTTCTTGGTTCTTAGTCTTCTCGGTGCTCTTTGCCCTCCATAATTTAAATGTTTGTCCATTTAGTATAACTTGGCATCTAAACTGTGATGCATTGTGTTACAATGTCTGTAACTGGGGTGATACATTAACCCTTTCAATAGGAGAGTAGTAACTAAAAATGGCTTCCTGTGTACCTTGATGGGACATGGTAGCCAGTTTGATGTCCCAAAACTCATTCCTATTTGCTGTGCTTTCCCTTGTTTTGGGACTCATCTTGATGCCTTTCTCAAACTATAGTAGATGGCTGATTTGCTTGTGAGTTTAACTCTGATTTTCCCCACCATTCTTGAGTCCCCCCTAATACCAGTGGCCCTTTCCCCCACTTTCTTTAGCACACTCGTAATTTGGTTTTGAAGAAAACAAACAAATAAAAAACACTGAATGTGTTTTCAAATCAAGGAAATCAGGAAAGGAATTTAAGGGGAGGAGAAAGAGAAGAGGGAGATGGCAAATGAATACATCAGTATCTTTGACAAAATACACGGATTTGGACTAGCCTCTTAAGCTTTTGCAGTACAATTAGTAAACCAGTATATTCTGAAGTTATGTTTCTTTACTTGGCTCTTTGTCCTGAGATTATGCCTTCTCTCTTGCCAATGGCAGTCTGTTCATTTTTTTTTTTTAAAGAATCATGAATTCTTTAAGAACCCGATCAAAGCTGAACATGGAGGTTCTCATCATTTCAAACTATACACAGACACATGACCACAAAAACTGTATACAATTATGAGGATTTCTAAACAACCCAAAGCCCTCCCACAAGTCCAGCGTTAAGAGCACCTGCTCTAAATGTTACACAAGTATAACCTGCATAAATCAAGAGCCCCTCATGGCCCAGTCTTGTGTTGCACTCAAGGAAGCACAATTCCACAACCAAAAGAAATTTAAAATACAGGCATACCTTCTTTTATTGCACTTGGCTTTATTGCATGTGTTAGATACCGTGTTATTTATAAATTTAAGATTGCTGGCAACGCTTGGTCGAGTAAATCTATCAGCACCATTTTTCCCCCATGAAATTTGCTCACTTCATGTCTCTGTGCCACATTTTGGCAATTCTCACAATATTTTCAACTTTTTCATTATTATTATATTTAGTAAGGTGATCTGTGCTCAGTGATTAGGACTTGCTGAAAGCTCAGATGATAGTTAACATTTTGTACCAATAAATATTTTTATTTTAAAGACATAATGCTATTGCATATGCTATTTACATATGGTGTAAATATAACTTATATATGCAAGGAAAACAAACAAAAAAAAAGCCATTTGACGTGCTTGCTTGTGATACTTACTTTATTGCAGCAGTCTGGAACCGAACTCAAAATATCTCCCAAGTGTGCCTGTAATTCCAACCTTTACTAGTATCTTCTATAAAACTTTAAAGAATACCCAAAATTTGTCACCCTCACCAGCACTTTTTGAAGTGTCCTTTCCCATTCCCTATAACTCCCTCTTCTGGAAGCTACCTCGTGCCTCCTCTGTGCACCCTAACCTCTTAATTCCCCACCGAAGTTTCTCTCCCCATCAGCCACTTGGACTTCTCTCTTCCTGTCTGTCCCCACCTCAGCCTCGCATTCCCATTCTTCATTTTTGACTCTATCCTTTTTCTTTTTCTTAAACAAATAACTCTTTGCCCTTTTTGGTGCAAATTCCCCATTTTGGTTTCCTCATTACCTCAGTTGGCATAATATGCTCCGGGAGTAGAAGGAATAAAAGAGAAAAGAAGAAACATACAACAGCATATGGCCAGAATTTTCCTTAGAGGTTTGTGTTTGGTGGGGGAGAAGGTGAGTACATAGAAGAGCCTGAGATCATCCAGTACTTACTCTTCCTCTGTGAGATGAATTTTAGGTGTGTAATTGTATCTAGGTCAGCACTGAAAAGTCAAGTGGTAATTGATAGTTTCATTTTTTTCTTTCTCTTATGTATTTCTCTTATAGCGTCCTCATCTTCTTTTCTTTTCCTTCTTTTTTTTTTTTTTTTTTTTTGAGTCAAAGAGAAAACGTGCAAGCAGGGGAGAGGCAGAGAGAGAGGGAGAGAAACTATCTTAAACAGGCTCCATGCTGTGAGCACAGAGCTGAGAGTGGGGCTTTATCTCATGAACCGTGAGACCATGATCTAAGCCAAGATCAAGAGTCATAAGCTTAACTGACTGAGCCACCCAGGTGCCTCTATTGTCCTCGTTTTCTTGTTTTGCACAGGTTGAAACTAGAAAGCAGTGACTGATTATATGAATATACCAAAAGTATAAATCCAAAGGACTGTCCTTTTCAAAGTAGTCAGTCACCTTGGTAAGCTGTCTTCTTATTTCAATAAGATGGGGCACCTCTTTCAGAGCCTGACATGTGTTCTTCAGCATGTCATTGGTTACATCAGGTCTTTGGAATTTAAGGTTGAATTTGATGTTTTAGGAACAAAGTCATTTGGACTTAAATATTTTTAATAAAATTGGGGCACCTGGGTGGCTCAGTTGGTTAAGCATCTGGCTTCTGCTCAGGTCATGATCTCATGGTTCATGAGATTAAGCCCCAGGTTGGGCTCTCTGCTGTCACCCTGCTTGGGATACTCTCTCTCTCCCTCACTCTCTATCCCTCCCCTGCTGTTCTCTCTCACACTCTCTCTCTTTCTCTCTCAAAAATAAGTAAACATTTTTTTTAAAAACCTTTTTTAATAAAATGGGTGGTCAATTTTGACACTTTAATGTTTTTATTCTATTTATGAAATTAAAGAAATGTAGCTGCACAGAGCCCAGTGCAAGGCTTGAACTCACAAACCATGAGATCATGACCTGAGCTGAAGTCAGATGCTTAACCGACTGAGCCACCAAAGCACCCCTAATTCTAAAAACATTTTTAAAGCTGGTACACCTCAAAGACATTGACCAGTACACTGTCACAGATTTAAACATACAGCCTTCTAGGATAGGTACTTGGAAAAGGAAATAATCATTGATAATCAAGTACATCCTGTGTGTTGCTTTGTAGCTTATTTCCACCATGAGATCATGCTCTATCACTCATCTTGTCACTAGTCTTGTGATTTTTCTCCCATATTTGTGCTTTATAAGTTTTAGTGACTTTTAGGATTTTTATAAATTTTATAAAATTTTTAGAAATCTGTATAAATTTTAGGATTTTTAGTGATGGAATTATGATCTTGGACTTTGGTGTCAGACAGACTTGGGTTCAAAGCTGGACTCGGTGTGCTAGACTTGACGCTCCGAGCCCCAGGGTCCAGGTGTGAATGGTGACACCCGACCCTACCTCACAGCGGTTGTTGTTGGGATGACACACAGTAGACTACTGACAACACGGTAGAAAACATTTACTGCCTATGCCAGTAGAAAGCAAGTTCTGGGTGCGTATTATTAGACAGGGATGGCGGGAGGAAGAAGCGAGGGAGTGGGCCATTTCTCACCAGCTTAGCTCGTGCATCCCGTGTTTTCTTTTCTTGACTCTCTCCCTTCGTGGCCACATGCTGGCCTACCTTTTCATTTCCCTTCCTATATTTTCTGTGTTTCTCTCTTTTCTGCGCTCTCCACTTTACTTATGCAAGTAGCTCTGGACAAGCATGTTTCTGAAGGACTGATTCAACGCCAGGGGCTGTGACAGTCACAGCATAGGGACTGTAATGACATCAGGGCAAGGTGAGACCAAAGAGGTGCATCTCTGTGAATGCAAGGGACTCTTTGTCGGTTAGGGTTTTTTCATTTGTTTGTTTGTTTTTAAGTTTATGGATTTTTCGGCTTCTTGCAATTTGTTCCCAGACTAACTTGCGCAGTTTTTAGAGTTTGGTCGCTTAGCACACATGCCATGAGTCAACATTTCCTGGCATGAAATTATGGCAACAAGAGCACTCTTGCTGAGGTACCGTAAGTTTACGGTAACATATGGAGTCCCAAACAGGCCCTCTAGGATCGGTGGACTGTGTCATGACCCAGTCCATCAACAGCAAGTCAGGTGTCAGTCCTAAGCATTCATCGAGTAATCTCCTACCTCTTTGTCAATGGCTCATAATTAACGAGTTGCCTCAGTTTATTATGAGGTAGCTGCAAATATGTGAGATCATTGGCTAAGAAATTCTGATCATTGAATTAGGGGCGTACAGTCACAGTTTAATTGAAGTTTATGTGAGCAGATATTTCCCTTCTTCACAAAATTCCATATTATGTGAGCTCTTAAATGTTTTAACACATGCACTTAATTAAATCATTTTTTCTTGAGCACTCATGAGACTAATCCTGCCATGGATTCAGTGTCACACGTTTTCAGAAGAACTAATTATTTTGAACAGTATTACTTTATAGGAAGCTTTTTAAAGCAGTCTGTGTCATTTCTCCTGGACAAATGCTATATATATTCATCTGCAGTCAGTATGACTACTAAAAACTTGATGATGGATGTTATTTGTGAGTGTAGACACCCTAAGAGAAATGGGCCCTCTTCCAGCCCATTTCCATAAAGGGTAAGTCTACTTGGTCTTTAGGGTAGACATCAGTATTATGCTATGCAAACAGCAAACAAAAAATTTTCATTGACAAAAGCTATTTATATCCACATTAGAAATGAATAATGTACATTCATGTTTCCATTTAACGTACATACATTGAGCTCCTACTCTAAATCAGGCATTATACAAGTTTCTCAAGACTCAACGACAGCTCCCTTCCCTCAAAGAGCTTCCTACATAATCAGGAAAGCTGACCAAAAAGCAGATAATCACCATGTAGTGCAGTTTGCTGTGCAAAAGGTATGTATCATATTCTTTTGAACACAGTGCGGTTTGAGACATGGTAACTCAGAGCTTCCTAAGAGAAGATGTAACTTAAGCAAAATCCTACAAAGTGAAGTCAAACGGGCAAAGGGAATGATGTTACAATGTTCTAACAACACATATGCCTTCCCAGAGGCAGGAGAGTGCAAGGTGTATTCTTTCTTTGTACCTTGGTCTTTGCCATCATCTGTTACAGCATTTTTAGAAACATAACAGTGTACATCATCAATTTATTATACTGTGTGTGTATTCATTATATATTCTATATATATTCATTCTCTCTCTCTGTCAAAAATGTCATTTATTAATCCCCTACCCTACTCCGTGTAATTCACTGGGCTTTGTACTTAACTTGTTTCACTCTCCATCTACCCCATGGAGAGTCTACTTCTTCGCCATTGCACAGACGAAGTGGGGATGTAGAAGCTCAGTACTTTGCGTGAGGTTCTTCCACTGGGAGGTGGCCAAACTGGAATTCAAACACAGGCATTCAAACACCTCCTCCCTCTACTGCCAGTAATTGTTTGAGCTCTGGCTTTCCCCCAATTATGACACGTTCTTCTCTCATCGTTCTTTTGCTGCTGTCAGCTACAAATAATAGTTAACATTTTTGCTCTGGTTTTAGAAAACACTTTTATACTCCTTTTTGTTTGATCCTCGTGACAATTCTGACAGATCAGGAAGTAAATATTACTATCTTTGTTTTAAATGAAGAAACAGGTTCATCTCACATGGTTTTGCCTAATGTGATGCCTCTAGTAAAAGTAGAAAAATAGAAACTGGAGCATTTCATTTTAGATCCAAAAATCCATGCCTCTCACACTGTATATAAAAATTAACTGAACTTGGATCATAGACCACAAAACCTTAAACTATAAGACTTCTAGATGAAAACATAGGAGAAAATCTTTATGATCTTGGGTTTGGCAAACATTTCTTCAATAAGACACAAAAAGCATACACCATAAAATTATAAATTGATAAAGTAGGCTTGATCTAAATTAAAAACAGTGTCTTTGAAAGACACTATTAAGAAAATGAAATATAAAGACACAGAGTTGGAGAAAATGTTTGCAAAAACATACATCTGATAAAATATTAATATCCAGAATATATAAAGAAGTGTCACAAATCAGTAATAAGAAAACAAATGGCACAATTATTTAAAACTGGACACAAGATTTGAAAGGGCACTTCACTAAAGAAGAGATGGAAATTTAACCATGGAGTTGTAAGAGTTCTGCAATGAAAACTATACAACATTGCTGAAAGAAATTAAAGACTTAAATATAGGAAAATGCACTGTGTTCATAGATTGGGAGGCTTAGTTATTTTTTTAAGTAAACTCTATGTCCCTCATCAAGCTGAACTCATGACCCCAGTATCAAAAGTTGCATGCTCTATCAACTGAGCCAGCCAGGTGCCCTAGGAGACTTAATATTTTTAAGATGGCAATATTACCCAAAGTGATCTATTGATTTATTGTAATTGCTGTCAAATTCCTGATGGCCTTTGCAGAACTACCCAAAAATTTATATGGAGTTGCAGGTGAAGACAAATAGCCAAAACAATCTCAAAAAAGAAAGCTAGAGCACTTATACCTTCCGATTCCCAAACTTACTACAAAGCTACCCTAATCCAAACAATGTGGTAATGGCATAAGAATAGACACATAGATTAATGGAATAGAACCAAGAGTCTAGAAATAAATGTACACCTGTGATCCGTTGATTTCTAATAAGTTTCCAAAAACACTCAATGGAAAACAGTAGTCTCTTCAACACATTATGGTGAGACAACTGGATATCCGCATACAAAAGAATGAAGTTGGACCCTGAACTCACATACATGCAATAATTCACCTAAATGGATTAAAAACCTAACTATACAAGCTAAAATCCTAAACATCTTAGAAGAAAACATAAGAGTAAATATTCACAACCTTGCATTTGGCAATGGTTTCTTAGACATAACACCAAAAGCATAAACAAGAGAAAAAGTAAATAACATGGGCTTCATCAAAATTCACAACTTGGGTGCATCAAAGAATTATCAAGAAAATTAAAAGCTAACCCTTAAAATGGTAGAAGATATTTGTGAATCACTTATGTGATAAGGGTCTACAATCCACAATATATAAAGAACTGTTTTAACTCAACAGCAAAACATCAAACAATCAATTTAAAAATGGGTCAAGGAATTGAATAGAGATTTCTCCAGAGAAGAGATACAAATGATCTGCATGCCGTTGATAAGATATCCAGTGTCGTTAGTCATTAGGGAAATGAAAATTAAAACTACAGTGAGATACCACTCATACCCAGTAAGGTGACTATAATTGGGAAGAAAAGGAAAAGAACAAATGCAGGTAAGGATGTGGAGCAATTGGAATGCTCCTGCCTTAGTGGCTGGAATATAAAATGGTTTGGACACTAGAAAACAGTTTGGCAGTTCCTTAATAAATTATACATAGAATTCCAATATGACCAAACTGTTTCCCTCCTAAATACCCAAAATAATTGAAAACAGGTGTTCAAACAAAACTATATACACAAATGCTTGTAGCACTATGCAATAACTAAAAATGGAGACAGCACAAATACCCATCATGGACTTGAATGAATAAACAAAATATGGCATGTCCATAAGATGGACTATTATTCAGCCATAAAAAGCAATGAAATAGACCTCAATGAAAAAAACCACTTGATAGGTGGGAAATATATCTTCAACATATTTCTATGTTCAACATATTTCTTCTTCATAAGAAGAAGACCTATGGGAAATTACATAGGAATATACATACTAAACATTTGAAGGACAAAAAAAAAAAAAGAAATGAGGTACTGATAGATGCTGCAATGTGGATGAATCTTGAAAACATTATGCTAAATGAAAGAAACCAGCAGAAACAAGGCTGCATCTTGAATGATTCCATTTATATAAAATCCCTCAAATAGACAAAACCATAAAGACAGAAAAGCAGGTAAGTGTTTGCAAGTGACTATTACTAATGGTAAATTTTATGTCCTGTGTATTTTACCAAGCACAGAAAGAAGAGATTGGATGGCACAGAAACACACACACAAAAAATGCTGAACATCGTTAGTCATTGGGGAAATGTAAATTAAAGCCACTGTGAGATGCACGGCACACCTAGTAGAATGGCTCACATCAAAAATTCTGAAGGTACCAAGTGCTGGTGAGGATGAAAATAGAATCCTCACATGTCACTGTGCAAGTGCCAAATGGCGCCAACTCCTCTGGAAAAAAGTTTCAGAGTTCCTTACAAAGTTAAATATACACTTACCATCTGACCCAAGGACCCCACCCTTCAGCATTTACCCAAGAGAAATGAAGACATGCATCCACATAAAAACTTATTTGCAAATGTTCATAGCAGCTTTATTAATAATTGCCAAAAAGGAAAAAAAAAAACTCTGGAAATAACCCAACTATTCATCACCTGGTAAATGGTCAAAAGGTTGTACCTCCATAAATGAAAACTACTCAGTAATAAAATGAAGCAAGCTACTACTCTCTGCAATAGCACGAGTGAATCTCAGAAGCATTATCTTAGCAAAAGAAGCCACACTCAAAAGCTGTCTTTTGTATCATTCTACCTGTCTGGCTTCCTGGAATAAGGAAAATAAGGAAAATTGTAGGGACAGAAAATTGATCCGTGGCTGCCAGGAGCAATGATTGGGAGAAAGGGATGAACTACAAAGGGGCCCAGGGAAATGGGGGAGGGGGCGACAGAAATGTTCTTTATATTATATTTGTGGTAGTTAAGACGACTGTGCACATCCTTAAAGTTTATAGAACAGTATGCATAAAAAGGATGAATTTCACTGCATATAAATTACACGTCAGTTAAGCTGACTTTAAAACCCCTTGTTTTTTTATCCTCCATTATTGTCTCTCTGAGGAGCACAAGCATCGGTTCTTTTAATTTCACAGTATTAACAGTAGAAAAGAGGCTGTTTCTGGATCTGAAGATCAAAATGGTGGCAGTCTTTTGGCCAAAAATTTCACAGCACAAACAAAAAGCAATTGGGTCCGTTCAGCACAAGTGAGGACCAGAAAGAAATATGACCATGCCCCTGGGTCGTGAAGAAAAGAGAGGGAAATAGAGTGGGAGAAGGGACGAGGAAGGATTGAATTGGTGGGGAATTGAGCAGCTGTTAAGTGGGGGAGAAGCAGTGATTAGGCTCACTTGAGTAGGAAAGATGATTTTAGATTTATGTCTAGACACACAAATCAAAAGCACGTTTGGCCCTCTGCATCCTAGGAGCCTAAGCAGTTGGATCCTTTGAGATCATTTATATTTAGGCAAAAGCAAAAGGATCCCCATCTGGTAGATCACCTCTTGGCTAGGAAGTGGCGTCTGTACCCTCGGCAGGCTCAGTGACTGCTAGGAACCTGATGCCTATTTGAAGAGTTAATGCATGAATATACTAAAACTTGCTGAAGGACAGGACAATTGTCTATTAAATTAAAAACTCTAAAGGGGACCGTAGTGCGACTATTGTTTTGTCTGTTATTACTGCAACAGCACTAGAGAAAACAGTATCTCATTCTTTATTGCGTACTTGTGAACAACTCCTCATCGAAACAGACCACTCCAGTGTTTCCTGGACTTTGAAAGATAGAAGAGGCCTAAACGGATTCAACGTAGACTTCAGGAATTGAATATACAATTTCAGCAAAGTGTGTCCTTCGCAGTTCAATCCCCACTAAAACTGCTGCATGGATCATATAATTGATTTGTGGCACTTTCTGCCTGCATCTACCCCGTGGTTTATTAAAATAGAATAGACAAATACCAATAAAGTGAAAAGCTCCACTGAGAATTGACCAAACCACATCACTTTCTTCCCATCTAGGGCATTCCAACCAATAGTAATTTTACAGCGGCTCTCTCTAGTACCAGATACAGGGCTCCACAACCGGGACCCCACACCACAAGCAAACTTTCCCCTAAAGCACAGCAAAGAAACAGGTTTATGAAATCACCATTAAATATAATAGAACACTGGAGAGATGAGTAGAACAGAGGCAAGATGAGAAAATGAACATAACACGTAAGAGCCAATTAAGAATGTACCATCTCTGCAGGAAAGCAGCCATGTGTTGATAAAGCTCTTTATGAATATTAAGTACTGTAACATAAGATAATATAGGACTGAGAGCCTCAAACACCACTGGCGAAAAGAAGTGCAATCTTTTGTAAGGAAACATATCTAAAAATAGACTGAATGGAGTAATCGGCACTCCAATTTATCATTATTATCCCGGTTCTCAGTATCACTTATCTTCAATAATATGCAACGTATGGTTAAGAAATAATCCATATCATCACTTTCCTTAATAATATAGCAAATATATTCCATGTGTGTATGATTTCTGGCTGCACCACAAAAGTCTGAGCACAGAGAGTTGACTGTTCTAAGAGAGATTTTTTTTTAATATAGACATAAATTGGCTAGGTCACCCAGAAAAAATGGTTTCTTTTCTCCCTGACACCTATAGCTTTCTAGAATGTATTCACTGTGTCCCGGGAAAGAAAATTATATAAAGGATCATTTAGTAGCTTTATGTCTGCATAGGCTCACTGCAGCTTTGACGTTAAACTGGAAACATCATGGACTGTGGCACCAGGGTCTCCATTTTTAAACATAAAGATGGGAGTGCCTGGGTGGCTCAGTGGGTTCAGCATCCAAGTCTGGCTCAAATTGTGGGATCGAGCCCCTGCGATGGGCTCCTCGATAACGTGGATCCTGCTTAAGATTCTCTCTCCCCCTCTGCCCATCTCTCCTGCTCATGTCCTCTCTCTCTCTCTCTCTTTGTCAAAATAAATAAACATTAAAAAAAATAAAGACACATATCTGTAGATCCTATACACACATATACACATTCATATGTACACACTCATCCAGTGATATCTCACACACTTCCCAGGGTGGTGTTTACAGGAAGTAGTATTTTATAAGAGACTGAATTGTCTGATGGGAACCCATCTTCTTTTCCTTTTTGCAGTTCAGGCTGAGTCAGACATTCTCAGTGCCTTTGCCTGGTACCTACAAAATGTGAACCAGACAGAGGCAGAGAATTCCGCTTTCTGGCCATCGGAACAAGGAGTCCGGGGCCCGAATGTTGTCTCGTGGACACTTTGAGTGCCAGCAAGCTGAATTACGACAGGCAGGCCCTAAGTGTTATGAAATAGAAGGAAGTAAAGACCATGATAACTCGGGAGGTACAGGAAAATGTAAAGACTGAAAAACCAGAGGAAAGTATTTACATAGAGAGAGAGAAAAAAAAAAGTTCCTCCATGTTTAAAGACCTTTTGAACCCTGAGAATTTAAAACTTTCATAAGTTCGAATTCTTTCGAACCCATGTCCTTTGAGCAAACATTTATTCAACACCAGCCACGGACAGCGGAATCAGAGATGCTGGGAATATGAAAACGAATAACAACCTTCGTAGCTGGCGATTTCCGAGGGCGCACAAGGCTTTTCATTAACAAATCTCTCTTACCAAACTGCAGTTTGGTGAGTTAAGCTAGAGGAATCAGCAACATTTTATTGTATTTCCATTAGTCCCCAAAGGGACTTTTACAAAATAAAAGCATAGAAACATTACATTTTTAATTTGACCAATAGAACACATTTTTTTTTTACTCAAGAAAACACAAATGCTTAGGGGTTGATAATATTTTTTCATGACTGACCCAACAATGAGGTCTCATCCTTTTCTGAGGCCCTGGGCTGGATCCGTGTCTATAAATATGTAAACAGACATTTCCACTAACATCAGCACACTCCCTGGTCTCTCTTCACTTGTTTACATTTCTCCCTGTTTTTTGTAAACAGGCATATGATAGATGCTTAAAATCAGTGCCTTGAGAATATGGTAGGAATGGGGAGATGTATACCTAGAATCAACACAAACTGCATTTTCTCTCTAGGGTCATACAGTGTGAAGGTAGTCATTTATTCTACGTTCAATTAAGTCTTTCCCCCACCTCGATTCTTCTCTGAAGCCTTATGTTTACTACCTGAGTATTTAGCCACAGGCGAACAGAGGAAGAACGCGTTACCCTAGATTCTAGTTCCGTTTAGATTAATATTCGGTTGGAGGACGGCTGCACAAATTTCTGGGAAATTAGTTGTACACGAGATTTTATTCCATTTTTTTTTTAATTAGTCATCCACTCACCAAGTCCAAACCGAGGTTAGGCAGTGTTACCTGAGATTCCTGGTCGTTTTTCAAAGCTGACCTCTGCCTCCCTTCTGCCTCTCCCCCGCCCCACCCTCAGGCTGACCATCTCTGTGCTCTGAGCCACTTCAAGCCTTGCCCCACAGCTGTGGTTATTTCATGGACCAGTAAAATCCCTCTAAATGTTTTGGGAACCAGTATAATATTGCTGTCTTTGCATTCTGCAATTAAGAATTTAGGAAGCACAAACACAACCTCCAGAATTTAATGGAAGGGATAACCAAAAGAAAAAAATATAGTAAAGATAGAACCTCATAACTGATTTATAAATAGAATACATTTAGCTCTGTGGAAAAGCTCATAATTCTCCTTACTTTTTCTCTTCTTGCCATAGATTGACTTTTGGGAACCACTACCTTTGAGCTTTGCATCGGGGCTATAAAAGAATAAGTTAACCAAATATTCAATTTCAGCTGTTTATGTACCATGGCATGGGTTCAGGTTTACACTGGCGGCAGAGTGGAGGAAGTGAGGAAATGTATGAATCAGCCCCATTCCATCTCAGCCTTGCTCGCTGTTCTTATTGCCAGTGTGGTCAGTACCCCCCACACACAATGGTCTGGGGAAATGCCCACAAAAGGAGATTTTTACTCAGAGTTAGCCCCAATCAAGTTCGTGTGCCACCAGGAGACAGTAAGGTTTCCCTGGGCTCCCGGGACAATTGGAGGAAAGAGACGCCCTCAGACTTTGGAATTGATAGAAATCAATGTAAACATTCAGCGTGGGTATCGAAAACGCAACGGGTGCCTCAGACATCTCTGTGTGTCCGGACTCAGGCATCCCCAGATCCAGTTAACGTGACCCTCCGGAATGGAATGTAACACAAGAGAGCCACAGAATTACTGTCTTTTATAGCACCTGGGTTTTTCTTTTTAATGTGAATTATTTCAAATGCAATTGAGAAACAGGAAATCAGGATTCTAGGAGGATCGTACTAGTTTTGTACGTGTTTATGTTTTCAAGTGATCGGAGTAAGTTTTCTCACAAGCAAAGACGAAGCCTTAGCAAATATGAAAATCTTAAGAAAAAACTCAAAAAATCTCCAGAGGTGCCTTTCTTTTAGGGCAAATGGTGGTTGTCACGGTGGCCTTAACAACCTTTGGGTTTCCTGCCACAGTAAACTCTCCGGCGAAATCGTTGAGTGCTGATGAAGTCACCAAGATGTTTCCCCTTTGGTGAGATGACGACTTGATGAAGGCTACATCCCTGATATTTTAAATTTAGATGAAAATGGTCTCCTTACATCTTGGAGGAGGAAGCAGAGTTCAGGCTGCAAAGGTGTCACTAGATGCAGAGAACATTCCTTGTGCTAATCACTTTACTAGGATGGGGATTGTTTATGCTAGCGCTTGGGTCAGAGCTCTAGTGGTTTTGAATGATCTGCTCCAACTCTGCCTCTCCCACAAGCCCTGATACTTGCGATGCCCAGATTTGTAGCATGCAGCTGTAGCCAAAATACGGGTGTATCTTCACCCGGCAGTTAAAGCCCCAGTGTGACCCGTGGAGGGACAATAGTGTGGAGGGAGGTTAAGAATTAAGGGTTGGAGATGACGATTAGAAGGTCATTAGAAGAAATTAGAATTGGGCCTCTGGCATCATCTAGAGGAAATAGCTCCTGATCGCGCTCCAAATTCTTGGCTTTGAAACATGTCTGGTTGAGACGAAGGCGATGCATCAGACTATCCTGGCGTAACAAGAAAAGAGGGAAAGAAAACAGTAAAGAATACTTAATTCACTTATGTCTAATTCCATGTTTGCTCTGCAGTCTTCCACTCTGCAGTCTTCTAACCCAGGATGGGTTTTATAGGATTTCCCACCAGTGCCAATTCTGATTGACTGGCCATGGCTGGCTGAAGCCGTGAGGTGGGAAGAATGCCGCAGCCACTGCTGGATTCAGTGGGAGAGAAGGCCACAGTTGATTAGTGATGGCTGCCAGGAGTTGGCCTGCTGGGGTCACCACGATCATCTATGACACAGTTGAGATTTGCCCACTTGGAGCACGAAATCTAGAAGGGAGACAAGACTAGGCATAATTACAGCGCAAAATAACAAGCAACATCACAGATAAAATAACACCTTGGAAAGGTACTTACCCTGCCTCGCAGAGCACGAAGGCCTCAGAGCGGGTGTTAGTTCTTGAGGGATGAGCAGTTTGCTTGACAGAGAAGAGAGGAACGGTGCGGCTTCACCACACAGGATGGCTTGTTCAAAGTCACAGAAACGCGACAAAGAAGGGCATGTTTGCAGAAGGTCGATGTGAATGTAGACAGGACACAGGCAAAGGTGAGAGACAGGACAAGAGCTGAGGCTCGAATGCAGGGAAGACGTGGTCATGGAAGGACTTCCATGGGGAGCCGATGAGCTTCCGTTTCATTCTACAGGTGGAGAGAAGGCATAGAACACATTCACATGGGCTAAAATAGCTTAGAAATAAAACTCCTTTTTCTGCTTCGAATTTGTATGTCTGGTCCAGTCATCACCTAAGCATCTAGAAATGTTGCATTCTAGAGCAGCAGCAGATGCAGCAGGACTTTTCTCTGACCAGCCCCGGTACACACGTGAGCTAAGACAACCTGGGCTTCCAAGGTGGCGGTTCAGCCCTGAAGTCTGTCCTGAAACATAGCCCTGAGCTGTGGTTCCTCACTGCAGCTGATTCCTCACTATAGTGACAGCTTGTGGCTTTGGCGATCACATGCCCCTCTGGTGAGGGGCCGACTGCATCACTCGGGGGAAGGAGCTTTGCCAGCTCACGCTTTGTGTTTTCGTATTTTCCTCCTTGTGTAATTGCAGAATGGACGATTGCACCTAAATGCAGGGAGACTGGCTTCCTCCACACTGCAGACGGCTCTCCGGTGGCCCGGCCTTGCAGCCACGTGGCCTGCCATCTGGCATTTGCCACTCATCAAATGGAATCACACAGCTCTGATAAATTATCCCCTCCCCTTGGGCAGAACTTTCTCCCTTCAGCTCCCTCCTGCCTAATACTTGCTAATGTTGAGTAGGGTATGGTTTCTCTGTACAAGGATATCAACCAGAACGTATCAAACTTTTACCACAAATGGAGGCTTATGAGTGTGTGCACGTGTGTGTACGTCTAAATTGTACATAGACACACATATATGTATGTATATATATGAACACATATGAATGGGTTATCCCATTTATGTGAATTTTCTAGATGCATTAAGCTAAGAGATTATTGAATTTTTTTGTTTTGTTTTAAATATTATACATACATATGTGCATGCATTATTTTGTATTGTACATATGTGCATATGTATATACGTATATGCATTAGTTGTCCCATTTAGATGAATTTTCCAGATGCATAAAACTATCAGTGACTATCACTCATTTGTGTTTCTTTTATTTAAATCAAGTCTTCATGGAAATGTTTCTGACAGTTTCTGAAAGTTCCAGAGTCTGCTTGCTCTATTCGAATCTCTTTTTCCTCATCTCCTAGCTCTCTGTCCTTGGGCAGGTGACAATCTTCCTGAGTCTCAGTGTTCTCCTCTATAAAATGAGCATAGTCATAACCACCTCGCAGGGTTGCCATGCTCATGAAATGGGTGCACATGTAATGCAGTTGGCGTGCCGTGACCATTCAAGAAATGCTAAAGAAAAAAGAAAAGACAAGACAAGAAAAGAAAAAGAGGAAGGAAGGAAGGAGGGAGGGAGGGAGTGAGAGAGGAAGGAAAAAAATGATAACTATGTGAGCTGATACATTAGTTAGCTTGATTATGACAGTGATTTTACAAAGTATACATGTATACCAAAACATCAAGTTGTTCACCTTAAATATATACAATTTTTATTTGTCAATTATACCTCAAGAAAGATAGCAAAAAATGAAATCACAATTGAACACAATAAATTAAAACTATGGCATAATTTTTTTTTAAAAAATGATTATCTACAATTTGTTCGAAAATGCGGCTGTCAAATGACCTCCAGAAAAGTGAGGGCCCTCTTAAAAGTCTTCATTTGTATATTAGCAACATGAAACTTTAAATGTCTATATCTTTAGGAATTCAACAAAGAAATACTTGTGCCTAACCTCCTTTTTTTAAGTTTATTTATTTATTTTGAGAGAGAGAGAGAGGGAGGGGGTAGGGGACAGAGAGAGAGAAGGGAAGAGAGAAAATCCCAAGGGGGCTTCTCACTGCAAGTACAGAGCCCAGAGCTCATAACCTGATCCAAAACCAAGAGTCAGATGCTTAAGTGACCGAGCCACCCAGGTGCCCTCCCACCCCCCTTTTTAAAGCAAAATATGGCTTGTAAACAAAAAAAATTTATGCAATGTTTTTCTGGTTTTAAAAAATTATAAAAGCATGTACTAAGTCAGCCTATCTAGAACCAAATCTCAGCCCCATAATCCAAATAGTATTTGTTATATATCTTGATTTTGGAAGGGTGGGGGGTAACGTTTAAATAAACAAGTCTTTCTGGGCCTTCCTTTCTGTGAAAATGTGTAAGAGAGCAGAACAATCAGGTTGTCGTCTGTGTGAACGGCATCCCCCGAAGTTGGGCCAGGGTGTGACCCCAAGTGAGACTGCCTTTGTTCTATAGAGAAAGAGATTTTATTATGTTTTTTAAGTAAACTCTATCCCCAGTATGGGCCTCGAACTCACAACCCCAAGACTGAGCCACATCCACTACGACTGAGCCAGCCAGGTGCCCAGAGATCGCCTTTATGATAAGCTTGTGTGATGTGGATTTTAGGGGTTTTGGGTGTGTCAGGAGCCAAATCGTCTCAGTGTCCAAGATGACTGAGTTCACCCCCCACCACCCACTCATTCTCCAGGCTCGGATTGACTATTAGCAACATCCATCCCAAGTCTGGGAATATTTTTTTTTCTCCAGTAAATAACCTCTGTCCCCTTTTCACCATTTCAAATGTTTCAAACCTGGTTCTATAAAGTAAAATAAATCCTGGACTTCAGCTCATTCTCTCCCTTTTGGCTCATAAAGTAAGTCAATTCTACATTTTTAATAGACCTGTGTCTATAAGTTTTATACATTTTAATTCTGAAACACTAGATGCCTCCTATCTTGCCTCTCAGCCATGTCCCTTCCTCAGATTAGCCATACCACACACACACACACACACACACACACACACACACACACAGTGTGACCGACCTCACAGTTTCCTAAACACACATTATTCTTTCTTGCCCATGGACTGAACAATGGGGTGTTTGTCCATGATGCTTGTTCTCTTTAGGAAACCCTATTCCTGTTTTCTACACTGTTAAACTCCTATGCATCCATCAGAACCCAATTTAAATGACCTGCCACCTCCTCTTTGAAGGTTTCTCTATCTGTTGTGCTGGGTTGGGAACCCCCGCCCCCCCCCGCCGAGTGTTTCCACAGCACCTTCTTATTCATTGTCTTAGCCCTCAGACACTGTAATGTGCTAGCAGTCTGTGCTGAGCTGGAAAGACCTTCAAGACACATTCCTTAAATCTCTGCTGTTTACCTTGTCTAGCCCATAGCTGGGCCTCGATAATCAGTAAATGATTTCATGAATATCATTCCCCCCTTATCAAAAAAATACTGTGCCTTCAACTAATTGAGCATATCATGACCTACCATTTTTGAAGTTCGGCACACTTGGGAGAAGTTTATCAAGCAACCGAAAATGCCAACATTTGAGAACGTCAGCGTAAATACTTGGGTGAGGGGAGGGGTTTGGGGTCCTCGTGTGGTGCGCTGTTTCCTTGATAGAGAGTGTGATTTCTCCAGGCAGAGATGCTTCCCAGGGTGGGTGTTGACAGAGCTGCACAAGAGGGCAGAGAATGTCAATTGCAGTTGTTTTCTTTATTTGTTGTTGTTGTCGGTTTTAACATTTTAGGTTACAAATGCCCCTGACAACTCTCATGGCCAGTTGACCCTTCATCTGGAACCTTCCCTCGTGTGTGGAGGGGATGGGTTCACCCAGTCCAACTTCGACGGCTGCGTCTCTTCTGCCCTGTGTGTTCTGGAAGCTTTAAAGAACCATGTTTAGCACCTGGATCTTTATTCTCTATATGAGCTTGCGGTTTGGGGGTTCACAATTCCCCGTGATCGATTATTTTGTTTTCTATTTTGTTGAGAGAAATTACTAGAAAATGTCTCATATGGGGTATAAAATTGATTTCATGATTCTGATAGTTACCACCCATGTTACAATGAAGATTCTTTGTACCATGCACTTTTCACGGGGGTTCTGAATTGCCATGAATACTCCTGGTTAAAGAAAAATAATGTTTAAGAATAACAAAGGACCCTCCCCCCAAAAGAGCGTGTCAAATCAAAATAATAGTTCATGTTCCAGGCCTTTATTCTTTTGAGAATTTCAATTCCAAATAAAGAATAATTATTATCAAATCTTCATTTTCAGTCTTGGAGTGTGACCTTGATTCAATGTTTCTGCAGATTGCTGAACTACTCGATTCCCCTGAACGGTGGATAACAGAGTGTAATTTCTGTCTCTCGCAAGTTATTACATGATCCTGAATTGTAGGTCATAGATATCGTCATCATCTCTAGGACTGTGGTGGGAGGGCAACTGACTGACGAAGAAGCCTGTCTTCACATTTTCAGAACATAACCAGATTCAACTGGACCTTCCAAGTCATACGATGGTTTTTAACCTTAAAAAAAATCAGTCTTAATCTGAAAATGACAATTAAACAGAAACTGAGTGAAAATATATCAATCTCTACCTCCTGCTCTCTCTGATGGCTGGTGCTGGTACCTTCGTGCATTCTCCAGGATGTGCTGTGGCATTTAGACTGTGTCAGGTTTAATGAATTTAATACGATGAGAAAATTTACTGAGCTAGAAAATAGATGCACTTAAAATAGTTCAATATTTGCCAACTGGGTGGTTCAGCATATCACCCACATGCTCCCCATCACTCGCTGGCTGGAGAGAAATTGATCCCAGGCCTTCTAAACAAGCTACTTGTTGCTAATTTGAAAAGCAAAATGGTGAGTCCTATTTTATAATTATGCAAGCAAAGCAATTATTGCGGCCTCTCAAACTATTAAGAGTTCAACAAAATATTTCTTGCCTTGGTGGTATTTACGGTTTCGTACTTACATGCTTCCTATCACATAGACATACACATTTCTGTGTGGGCAGAAATAGCTTATGCAGCACAAATTGGGCTTTGTGATCCTATGGGATGTTGTTATATGTCCTTTTAGCAACCAACTATGAAACACTGGCATGCCTGCATATGGTCAATGTCACATTTTTGAAGGCAGAGAAAGGAAAAGGGAAATTAAGTGATTTCTGGTATGATATGATGAGGAACACTGAGATTTCTTTCATCGTTTTGGCCTCTATTTGATCATTTTGGTTTTACCCTTAAAGTACAGCAGAAAAGACTCAAATGTGCTAACTCTCTTGTTTTTAATGACTGTACTTCTGGAGCCATTTGACACAGAGCATCCTGAAGCCTGAAGGACAAGTGTTATATTTGTCTCATGAATGTGTATCCTCCAAAGAAAAGACAAAGAAAATGACTTACAAAGTTGGGGTGAGTTACTTGGAGAAAAGATTCTTCCAAGTCATTATTACTAAGGGCTTTTAAATATCAATGCCTTCTAAGTATGTTTCCCTAATAATGCTGCATCTGTTTTGAGAAGTCTGTGGCAAATATGGGAAGAGACTCAGCCCTGCCTAGTAGGTAGATCATTTGGCTTTGCTCTTTCAGTCATTTTGAAAACTCATTTTACATTTAGATCCATCTCTGCAAGGAAAAGACCGATTTCCTGATGCTCAAATAAGGAAATAAAATTTATCCAGTGCTTGTGTTCTTTATTTTCATTCATCTCTTTCCCTTCAGAAATTGAAATGGGTAGAGAAAAATCTGGAAGCCATCCCAGAGAGCCACGAAACTCATATGGCCAGGATGCCCTGAACGACTCAGTGTGGGGGCGTCCAGTGCCACCCCCACCCTGGGAAATAAGAGTCAGCAGTATTGGGAGATGGGGTGGGGGTGGGGGGGTGTATGTCAGCCCCACGGGACCACACAGCACCACAGTATTTCCAAACAAGAACGTTTATTAAATCAAGCCAGCCACGGAGAGCTGCTCTGTTTTGAAAGGAGCATATTTAAGTGAGAAACAGCTCAAGCAGTGGGGTGATTTAATACTTGTTAGCTGATAAATATAGCCTCCGCCAGAATAAAACTTTATGATGCAGTGTTGAAAAGCTTAATTACTAAACTGTCTATACAGGTCTTTCTTGCTCCGGCAGCAAGGGTGACAAATTATAGCAGTGGAATAGTATTTTTCACCTTTGGCATTTCTGAAAGGGAGAAGCATGTCTAGAAACACCGAGAAAGCGGTAATAATCCCGGACCAGATATTACTGAGGGGAGGGGGGGGATAGGAAAGACACCTCATTGAGTCACTAAGCCTTCTGTGCAAAATGCCATCATCCCCACCCCCCACCTACCCAGTACCTTGTTAAGTATAAAGAACAAGGTCAATTTCACATTTATCTGGTATTTTATACTCATCCAAGTATATATATATATATATATATATATATATATATATATATATACACACATATATAATTTTCCATCCTCCTAAAGCCCCTCGGGCAATATGCAGAACAGGGAATTCTTATTCACATGTGGCAAATTAGGAAACTAAGGCACAGAGCCTGGCCAGCCAAGGGCACATAATGATCTGTCAGGACAGGCAGAACCCACGCGTTCGTGACCCATTTCTATGTACAGGCCACCACGCTGCTGGCAGGGGAGAGCCGTCAGAAAGCTGGGCTGAAGTCGGAGTTACTGAGGTTTCATCTCGGAGCGCTAACACTACCGCCCATGTGATATATACACGCGTCTGGTGCGGAATAAAGTCTCTGTGAGTCCCGGCTGCATGATTGATATTTCCGTTATTTTCATCTGCTGGCTTATTTCCTTCTTCGGGGGTCGCTCGCTATGAGAAATAGCTGTGCCCAGCTGGGGCCGAGTTCCTGCACAGGCACACTCAGTGAGCACGCAGACCCCTGTCGGGGACTCGTTCGTCACTGTGGGTTTCTCCTCCTGCCCTCTGGCCTTTCTCCTGCTTCCTCCACCGTGCTCAACCCTCCATTCTTAGAAACCTGGACTATAAGTGCAGTCACACTATGATTCATAGTATTTGTGATTCCTTGTTTTGATATATCTCCCTTCCCTCCCCCCCCCCAAATGTAAAGCAATCTGGCTTCTTTTTTTTTTTTTTTTTTTAATATTTTTATTTATTTCTAGGAGAGAGAGACACACACAGCATGAGCAGGGGAGGGTCAGAGAGAGAAGGAGTCACAGACTGAAACAGGCTCCAGGCTCCGAGCTGGCAGTCAGCACAGAGCCCGACGCGGGGCTCGAACCCACGAACCGCGAGATCATGATCTAGGCGAAAGTCGGACGCTTAACCGACTAAGCCACCCAGGCGCCCCATAGCAATCTGGCTTCTAATTCAAGCTGATTGGACAATCACTGTTTTGATTTTCAGACATAATGCCAGAATCTAAAACTGGCTATAGCTTTCAGGGTTCTCAGTGCTAATAAGCTAAAACATATATGCTAAGCAGGGCACCAGACTCTGGACAAAAACAGAGCTTAATCAGCAGCGTCCACCTAAAGATTCCAGTTAGGGGCAGACAAGTCCCATAGAGCGGGAGGCAGGGTAAAGGTCCACATTGGTGTCATTGCAGGCAGTTAATTAAGATGCTCTCACTCTCAAAGCTGGGAATCCAAAGAGAAAGAACCATGTTTTATTGGTGCGTATCAATAGAGTCAAGATACAGGAGTGCTTTCAGTGCTGAAGGCTCAGCGGGGCACAGAATGTAATCTCTGGGAAGAAGAAAAAGGCTGAGCAAACCTCAGACTAAGCTGGTGCAGGACTGAGCTGCTGTTTTCCAGTTGGGGATGTATTTGTGTTTCAGCCAGTACCATCTGGCCAGGAAAGCCAGGAAAGGTTCAAATGGTAATATGTTCTTCGTTTCCTTCTCAACGATGGACAGGGATTATAATCCATTTAAGAGTTCACAGCGGAAGGCATCGAGTCAGCTAGGGAGAAAGACTCTTTAAGAAAGTGTTAATTTAAAACACATGTAGAATCATAGAATCCCAGGGGTGCCTGGGTGGCTTGGTCAGTTGAACATCCGACTTCGGCTCAGGTCATGACCTCACAGTTGGTGGATTCGAGCCCCACATCGGGCTCTGTGCTGACAGCTAGTTCAGAGCCTGGAGCCTGCTTCGGATTCTGTATCTCCCTCTCTCTCTGACCCTTCCAGCTCATGCTGCCTCTCTCTCTCTCTCAGAAATAAATAAAATATTTAAAATTAAAAAAAAAAGAATCATAGAATCCTGGAATGTCTGAGTTTGGAGGAGCCTGGAGACCATTTAGACCAGTTCTTAGCCATCTTGGATTTCAAATCTTCATGAGAAGCTATGGAAAAATATGGATCTTCTAATAACAGCAAAAATGCACATATATACATAGAATTTTAGAGCCTGCTGGCTAGTTGCCTATTTTTGTAAATAAAGTTTTATTAGAACACAGCCTTGCCAATTCATTTGTAGATTGTCTATGGCTGTCTTTGCACTACAACAGTAGAGATGAGTGTTTATGGCAAACACTATATAGCCTGTAAAGCCTAAAACAGTTACTATCTGGTCCTTTAAGAAAAAAAATGCTGACTCCTGTTCTAGAGGGTTGCAAGGGCTCCACAGTCTATTTTTAGCCACCCAGAGGTCTTTGTACCCCAGATTAAGAACCTCTAAATCTCAGCCCTATCACTTTATGTAAATAGAGGCTTATCTTAGATCCACACATCTGGTCCATTGTTCCTTGATCTTACGCCCTATTGTAAATCCTTTAAGGCAAGCAGTGTAGCTTTGCAGTTAAGAGCACATCCTCTGGGGTTAAATAGATTCGTGTTTTAATCCAGACTTTGCTCCTCACTGTGACCTTGAGGCAGTTAAACAACCTCACAGCCTGCTTCATCATCTGAGAAGTGAGTTTAAGGTAGCTACTTTATAGATTGTTGTGAGGCATGAATGTAGATAAAAGCTCAGCAGAGTGCTGGCCACACAGCAGGTGCTTAATAAATGATAATAGCGATGATGAAAGAGAGAGGGAAGAAGAGGATAAGCAGGTCCTCCTGGTGCCCCCAGGCTCCAGGCTTGTCTGAAAGCCAGTTTCTTCCGCATCTATTTAGGACATTTGGGAGAGTTGATGGTAAGGCCCCCAGGTGAGGTGACAGGAGACACGATGAAACACAGAAGCTTAAAAGCGGCAAACCTTTCTTCAAACCTTCGTGTAACAGAATGATGGTGTCTAGGTGAGGCCAGCTATGGGCCGCTTTCTCTTATTCTGCTCCAGGGGGTAAGCAGACACCTGTTGCGTGGGGAAAAGGTATTTTGCCAGATGATCCTTTAGCAGAAACCAAGATAGGTCATTACTAGTAGAGCAGGTGCGAAATGTGGGAGCGTTCTCTGCAATGAACAGTGTCTTGTCCTTCGCGAGTATGGACGCTGCAGGCAGAGAATGACATGCTTGGAGTGGATTCTGCTGAAGATTATTTACTCTGAAACACTGGGAAAACAGGGATTGAGTTCTTTCACACTCTTAACATGTTTGGCAGAGTATGCAGATTCATTTCCTGGCCCTGACCTTCATTCAGAAATGGAGCTCACTCCTGGTAAGTTCCGTGACATTGTGGTGGGTTCCCTGGCGTCTCAAATCCACCACTTGCTAGCTGTGTGATCTTGGACCTGTTTCTCACACGTCTAAGCCTCAGGATGTTCATCGGTAAAATGGAGGTGTTAATTTTACCTACCCTAGGGTTCTTCTGAGGGTTATAGACTATACGTGTAAGGGGTTTGGCATATGCACTGCACATAGAAAATGCTCGATAAAATTTAGCTGTTAGTATTACTGTTATCATTAGTGAAATATGACGTAGGAGGTCTGTCCTCTCCCATAACCACCACTGCATTTACAGGTTGTATAGATGCTTTAGGCCCGGCTAGGAAGCCAGGTCTGTATTTAAGTTGCCACTGCAAGTGTGGGCTCAGAGTCATTTTTGTTCAGAAATTTTTGTTGACTCTTGAGTGAATGAGTGAATAAATGCTACTATGGCTTATTTCTGTGCTCATTAACATACACGGCACCCTGCTTTCCTTGAGCCAATCTAATCTTCCCACCCGGGTGATACCTATCACATGTGTCCTTAACTCCATCAGCATCCACTTGCCACACAGACCACAAGAACCACAAAAGGAGAGCCTGGCATACAAGAAGGACACAGTGGGGCACCTGGGTGGCTCAGCTGGCTAAGCATCCAACTCTTGATATCAGCTCAGGTCATGATCTCATGGTTTGTGGGTTTGAGCCCTGTATCAGGCTCTGTGCTGATGGCATAGAGCCTGCCTGGGATTCTCTCTGTCTCTCTCTCTCTCTCTGCTCCTGCCCCCATTCAGTTTCTCTCTCTCTGTCTTTCTCTCTCTCAAAAATAAATAAATACTCATTTAAAAAAAAAAGTATACAGTAAAAAAAACTGTTGATCCAGTGAACAAATGAATTCAACTAACTAACATTTTTTACTTACTAAAATTCTGATTTTGGTTAGTGCCAAAGGAAACCATTAGTGATCCACAGCTATCCCATAGAACAAAACGGTACCAGCCCTATCCGCAATAGAGAAGATAATTACGACAGTACCTACATCTACCTTATATTGTTTCTCGTCACAGTCAATAGGTGTTCAAAGAAAGTTCCTACTTTAAGCTGCCTGCCAGTATTAGGCAAGTCCTTAGTGGGAAAATGTGAGAGAGCTGCTCTACCATTTGAAACTGCCTCATAAACACCTGTACTTCACTTCTCATAATTTTGCCTACTACTTAAAGGTTTCTCCCTATGAAGTCAAAAATTTGAGCAAAGTGATGTGCCAGACTACAGAAGCCTGTCAGGTCTGTTTCATGATATCCTAGCTGAAAAGCTGGAGACATAGAGTGAGATTTATTTAAACTATGGATATATTAATTACCTGGAGAGGGAGAATGTGTGAATTTCAATTTAAATAACTAGTAACCCCAAATCCCTCTTTTTGCACCAATTTCTACATTGTTGTCTTTCCAGATGCCTGATTCACTTTTTCTATCTTTTTTTCTTTCTTTCTCTCTTTCTGTGTGTGTGTGTGTGCGCGCGCGCCTATACATAGGATATTATGTTATATGGTATGTATACCGTGTTAAAGTTGAATAAATCTTGCAAAGCTTTGGAATTGGGATTTCATTAGAATATAGTAACCTCCATAGGGACAAAAATTTTTGTCTTTTTCCTTCACTCTGGAATCCCCAGTATCCAGAATCCTCCCTGGCACATACTGAACGACAGTTCTAGAACATCCAGACCATCAGCAATTAGGCTATATTATGTACTTAAAACATGTAACAAAAGACATAGAAAAGTAACAATTTATAAACTCTGACAGAGTACTAATAATGAGAATGAAAAAACTTTGAATCTTACTCATGGATATGTAAGCAAGTTCTGTAACCAGAGGGATCATGTTTAACATTTCTAAAGTATTTCCCCAGGACCCAGCACACAGTAGGTCACATAGTAGACCCTAAACACATTTTTGTTGAACAATTCAGTGATTAAAAGAAGAAAATGTTTACATAACAATGAGCACTACATTCTTCTAAGAAACTCAGGGGAAACTATTCTAGAAATACAACGCTTAACAGTGGTCCATGTAATGGACAATGGTCTGTGTAGTGGGTGCATTTGTGTGAGGACATTGTGTGCCAGAGCGGGAGAAGCGATACTTTCCCGGTGCGAACAATCAGCAAAGCACCCATGGCCGTGAATTCTGCCATTGTGGTTGGCTACCTACCAACAACATGCAATGAAGATTTATGGGCTTACATTTTCATCCCCTTGGTATTCTTTTATTAGAACTGATTTAAAGGTGGCAAGAGTTAGATCTATTGTACTACTCACTTCTGTAAGACAGTCCCCAACCTCAAACTCACACAATGTATTTTAACCATTACAATAGACCATGTTTATTTACCTTGCGGAAAACAATCAAACTATTTGCTGCAAACCAAAAGGTTGTCAGAAAACAAAATGTTAATAATGATACAGAGACCATTGTGGAGGATAAAAAATTGGCAAGTGTCACTCAGTTGAAAAAGTTACCACCCTGGATGAATACCACTCTGACAAATGAGCTGTGTGTCATAGAGGAGACCTAACAGAATGTGCCTGAAATTCATTCATTCAAAAACCCACATATTAATAGCTGCAATAATAAAAACTTTATAATTATTTCAATAGATGCCGAAAAATTATGTCATAAACTTAACATATATTACTGATATAACCTTATGATAAAGGTTATATCATAGAAAAGGGATATCCTACCTTAAAGGAATAAAGACTATTTTAAAACTATAACAAACACCACAATTAAGAACAAATCACTAGAATCATTTACATTAAATTGGAAAGAAGTAAAAGATCCTTGCATCACTGTTTTGAAATGCTGAGGGCATGCGTGAAGGCATGGGACATATTTAAAGGAATGTAAACATTAACGGAAAGAAAGGAAAATGGTTATGATTGCCATCAATATGATTATATTCCTATAAAACTCAGGTGAACTAACATGAAATTAATAGGAAGTGGCTAGAGAGAGGCTGAAGTATGAATATTCAAAGATCAGTAACTTTCTCTTTGCTATAATAATCAAGGCAAATGTATCTGGTATGTATTTTTATTAACAAAAAATGTAGAGGGGAGCCTGGGTGGCTTAATTGGTTAAGCATTTGATTTCAGCTCAGGTCATGATCAGGTTTGTGAGTTCAAGCCCCACATCAGGCTCTCTGCTGTCAGCACAAAGCCCACTTCAGATCCTCTGTCTCCCTCTCTGTCTGCCCTCCCCTATTCACATGCTGTTTCTCTCTCAAAAATAAATAAACACTGAAAACAATTAAGATGTTGGGGTTCCTGGGTGACTCAGTTGGTTAAGTATCCAACTCGATCTCAGCTCAGGTCATGATCTCACGGTTCAGTTCATGAGTTCCAGCCCCACGTCGGGCTCTATTTGGGATTCTCTCTCTTTACATAGAGTCTACTTGGGATTCTCTCTCTTTACACCTCCCCATGTTCCACTTGCACTCTCTCTCTCTCTCACTCTCAAAAAAATAAACTTTAAAGTTTTTTAAATAAATTAAAATTAAAATGTTAAGAAAACATAGAATACAAAGGAATATCTCTAAGAAGATATATGTAGAATTTATACCAGAAAGTGTTCTCAAAATTTGACCAACTATTTTTGAAGATTTGAATAAATGGAAATATATACCATGTCCATGAAAGGGCAGAGTGGATATTATTATCTTTTTCATTTTCCTCTAATTAATTTATGAATTAAACATAATCACAATGGAATTTTCTAACATGAAAAAATAATTCTGAAGTTCATCTAGAAAAATTAACAGGTGAAAATAACTAACAGTTGATTAGCAAGAAGGTCATAAATGTGGGACTTATTTGCTATTATTAAGACAAAATTAGATAAAGAAGGAATTTTACCATTGGTTCTAGAAATGACACAAATCAAGGAAGTTAATGTCTAAGAAGCACTGAATGTAATGAAGGAAGCACTTAAAACCAGTGAGAATGGAAGAGTAATTTAACAAATGATTTAAGGGAAATTGGCTAGCTATTTGGTAGAAAGAGAAAGGAAGGAAGGAAGGAAGGAAGGAGGGAAGGAGGAAGGAAGGAAGGAAGGAAGGAAGGAAGGAAGGAAGGAAGGAAGGAAGGAAGGAAGGAAGGAAGAAGGAAGGAAAGAAAGAGACAGAGACAGAAGGAGGGAGGGAAGGAGGGAGGGAGGAAGAAAGAAAGAAGGAAAGAAAAGAAGAAAGAAAGAAAGATGGAGAGAGGAAAGAAGGAAGGAGAAAAAGAGAAATCAAATGTAATTCTATCCTTATACCATGCATTATAATAATTTCCAGATAGATAAAATGAGTAAATATAAATATGCATCCTCCCTAAAAATAAGGAAAATATAAATATCTTAAACTCTTAGAAAAAAAAGACTAAAAGTTTACAGACCATTTCTTAAAAGAATACTTAAAATGATTTACAGTAAAAATATAATATCTTTAGCATAGAGAAAATTTCTTACCAAAGTTTAAATTTTTGGTATTTTTTTTCTTTTTGAAGAACTACAAAGTAAACAGAAGTCCCATCTCTCTGTTCCTACCTAGTGTCTCCCATCTGTCACAAGGAAACTATACCATAATTTAACATTTTTATTATTTTATTATTTTATTGTTTTTTAAAATTATTGTAACACTCCTATATATTTACATTGTGACTTTATGTATTCATAAAAATCTGGTGACATTCCCTTAGTTTTTAAATTAAAGCATATTGTGTACAGTCATTTAGGACTTTGTCCCCTGTCTGTGTTATATTTTTAATATTTTTTTACATTGGTATGCATACATTTATTTCATCCACTTTCACTACCATACACTCTTCCCTTTTATGAATATATGAATTTGTTTATCCTTTTCCCCACAGATAGACACCGAGTTGCTTTAAATGTGTACTATTACAGGGGCACCTGGGTGGCTCAGCTGGTTAAGTATCTGACCTCCACTCAGGTCATGATGTTGCTGTCCATGAGTTCAAGCCCCACATCAGGGGGCTCTGACAGCTCAGAGCTTGGAGTCTGCTTCAGATTCTGTGTCACCCTCTCTCTCTTCCTTCCGCCACTCACTCTCTGTCTCTCAAAAATGAATAAACATTAAATTTAAATAAATAAATTTGTACTATTGCAAACGTTGTAATAAATATCTTTGCATGTACCTCTCATGCATGGCATAAACGTTTTTACAAGGCACGATGTTAAACTGTATTAAAACTGAGCTGTGAGTTCAAGGAAATATGTTGTATTTTTCTGTAATCTCTTGGAAATAATAATTTGCAAATTAATAAAGGAGAAAAATTATGTGGAGTACCTTAAAGCCAATTGATGAAATGTCCCCATAATGAACATAAGTGGGTCCAGCTTGGGGGTGAGGTTGGAAAACCTACTTGGTGGTAGATCCTCAGGGAGGTAGTAAGGCTGCTTCTAGAGCCAGAACCCTACTCACACGTGTTCCCTGGAAGCAAAGAGCCCCTAAGCGTAGGCCCAGAGCTCTCAAGGCATTGCAGTGATGTCGAATTGGAGACCGTTCCTCTAATTTCCCAGCACCAAGAGCTGGCCTGGTTCTGGAAAGCAGGGAGAGCAACCTTCACAACCCCCACCAAATGAGTGAGATTGAATTTCCCATTCAGCTGCTGGAAATCAGCACAAACTGTCATCTTTTATTTGATTAAAAAAGAAAAGAAGCATAATGAGATACCACTTCACAACCACTAGATGGCTATTATCAACAACAAACAAACAAACAAAAGCAAACATAACAGAAAATGACAGGTGTTGGCGAGGATGTGGAGAAACCGGAACCCTCCCGCCCTGCTCTCCCGCCCTGCTCGTGGGGAAGTAAAATGGCGCAGCCACTGTGGGAAACGGCATGGCGGCTCCTCAAAAATGTCCACATAGACTTTTGCCACGTGGCCCAGCAATCCGTCTTCCGAGCATATACCCAGAAATGAAAGCGGGGACTGGAACAGTCAGGCCCACACTCAAGTTCATAGTAGCCTTGGTCACAACAGCCCAAAGGTGGGAGCAACTTGCTTCCATCAAGATGAAGCACAAACAAACCGTGGTGTATTCACACAATGGGGTATCACGGAGCCTCAGGGGAAGGAAATGCTGGCCGACTCTACAACAAGGATGAGAACTCGAAGACAGAGGTACCTAAAGGAGTTAAATCCACAGAGACAGACAACAGAAGGAGGGTTGCTGGGTGCAATGGGGAGGAAGGAATGGGGGCTGAGGTTGAACAGTGCAGAGGTTTCGCTAGGGAAGCTGGGAGAGCGCGCAAGATGGATGTCCGTGCCGGTTGCAGTTCAACCTGAGCGTGCTGAGTGCCACAGAACTGTACTCTTAGAAATGGTAACTTTTACAGTGTGTGTATTTTACCACAATTTTTAAAAAAGGAAAGAAAAAAGTGATATTTCTTATAAAAAGGAGAGAAGGACATTTACAGATCCATGAGAGTGACGCCATCTCTCTACAGCAGAAAAATAGTTCGTTATGTTTCTTTTCCACTTAATATCCGATTTAGCAGAACTAGCAAAAAAGAGGAACTAAATACCCACACATATAAATATATATAAATATGTTTTGCTTAGTAAGTAATCAAAATATATACACATGTATGTATACATATATATGTACGTGTGTCTAAATATATACTTTATATGCAAATATATATTTTATGTATGGATATATAAAATCATGTTCTGCTTCATGGGTAAACAAGCAGCAAGGTTAAAAACCACAGTGAAATGCAAAGCGGCATCTTTTAAAAAATTACTAAATTCTAAAAGGAGATCAAAATTGACAGGAGTTAAAATAGTCACAACTTCTCAGCACCTAAGCTAGCAGGATGTATCATATGTGGTTTCTTAAGCATGTTTTTTGACTCAATAATCACACTTCTAAGAATCTGGCTTAAAGGAATAATCAAAGATGCAGACAATGATTTATTTGCAATATGTGTATTTCCAGCATTAGTTATAATCGTGAAAAACTGGAAACAATCTAAGTAAACACTGATAGGAAGTGACTAAATTCCACTAGAGCAGAACAGTGGCATTTCATGCAGTCACGTGAAAATGTACCTATCTGGAATAATTCTTATGATATACTGCTCAAAGAGAAAGTCCAAAATAAGTAACATTCAGACCAGAAGATATTATGGTCTCCATTCTCTTTTTTTTTCTTAATGTTTATTTTTGACAGAGAGAGAGAGAGAGGAGACACAGAGTGTGAGTCGGGGAGGGGCAGAGAGAAAGGGAAACCCAGAATCTGAAGCAGGCTCCAGGCTCTGAGCTGTCAGCACAGACCCCGACACGGGGCTCGAACCCACAAACTGTGAGATCACAACATGAGCCAAAGTTGGATGCTTTACCGACTGAGCCACCCAGGCGTCCCATAATCTTCATTGTTTTAAAACATAAGGTGTGTGTAACATGTATTTCTGTGTAGACATATACGAAAACTAAAGGAAATCTACTGAAATCTTAAAACGCTCACGGTGGTGGGATTTTGAGTGATTTCTCCACTTTTTCTCTACTTTTCTATATTTTAAACTTTTTCTATAGCTTTATGATGAGCCAACAGGCAGCTAATTGGCTTTGTTTGAAGGTGCTTCAGAGGCAGAACCAGGACCAGGAGCAGCAGGCGAACACGTGAAGCTAAATAATATCGAAAAGGAATTTCCAAAAGGCAGAAATTTCCCGTGTGGAGCAGATCTCTGGAGGCTTCTCTCTGCCGTCCTGGGAAGTGTTCCAGCAGAGGCTGGGAGACCACTAACCAGAGTATTCCGCAGTGGTCATAGGTCATGAGAACACTACAGCCCAGCCCCTGCTGACACCAGGCCATCTGGGGGAGGGGGCGGTGGTAGAATGCAGATTCCTGGGGCACCCACCAACCTCCATCCATCTGAATTGAAGCTCCAGGGCTGAGCTCTGGAAATTTGCATTTGCCTTGAATTTCCCCAGGGCATTCAAAGGAAGTCAGATAATTTCTGCACTTGAGAAGCCCCAGATTAATGTTGCTTCCACTGTGGGATCTCAAAGCAATTCTGAGGCTCAAAGTCTAGAGATCATCTGTCTGTTTGCATTTTAAAATCCAAGACACTAATGCAGATACAACGGGAAGCTGTGCTGGAGGGGGCTGGGGGAGAGGAGGGAGTCACTTGAAGATCAGCATCGCCCACTCTTCAGTTATTTTGAGTTTAGCCTCTGTCTAGGGGCCCTCACACGGTAGCCTGCATGAAAACATGTTTTTGTTCTTAGAAAAAACATACTGAATATTTAGCAGTAACGGAGCATTTAGTCCACCATGAACTGTCAGATGGTTCAGAAGAAAAAAATACTAGATAAGCAGATAGATGATAGATATGTAGATAGACAGATTGATAGATACATAGATACATTGATACATGATGGATAATTGGTAGCCAGATGAAACATGGCTACATGCGTGGATGAAAGGGAGAGTGAGAGAATACAAAGGTGGTGAAGCTAGAAATGAAGGTGGAAAATGAATGGAAGCCTTTGTCCTATTTTTGCGTCATTGCTGTAAGCTTGAAATTATAGTCAAGTAAAATGTGACCCCACAAAAATTAGAAAAATTAGAACATATTAAACACAGTAGTCTTCTCTAGGGCACGGATCGAAATCACCAGGCCATGGCGTGTTTTCCGTTCAACCTATTCTGTACCAGGCTCTCGACTCAAAGCACTTAAGATCAGGGATCAGAACCGTTTCCTGCCCTCACCATGGTCCTGTTGAGCTAGGCTAACGCAAAATGCAGATTTGGGGCCCTGAGAAGGAATTAGAATCTCTGGGGAAGGGCCCATGGACTCGTATCACAGGAAGGTTCCACATACAGTGGAAAGGCCGTGTTGCTCTACAAAATACTGGCTTTGTCTCAGAAGTGGTTTGTAATAGCAATTTCATGAGCCAAAAAGGTTTGTTTGTTTTTTCTAATTAAAATAACAGAAAGAGGAAAAAAAGAGCAAGAATGCTGACACATGGTGAAGAGTGGCCATTATTTCGAAATGCGTTGGCTTCAGTGCCCAGGGTCACCATGTAAACCGGGTTTCGTATAGGAAAGCACTCCCTTAAAATATGGCCCATGAAATATATCCCGGCTCTTGTCCTCTGTTGCCCCATATCTGACAGCTCTCCTTTTGTCCAGACCTGGACAGGCTCAGGGGCCCGGACACGTCAACCGCCTTGAGAAGGGGCAGGCTGTCGCGGGAGGGTGACTCCCCGGGCACACCTCCAGCACCTGCACTGCCCAGGCTTGTGGCAGAGCCCAGAGCTGTCCTGTCCTACAGACGGCAGCATTTGTCAGCCTGTGTGCTGTCATTTCCTGTGACAGACATGGCACCGCTCAGCACGCATCTGTCCCAGCACTCTGTGGCAGAGGTGGAGCGTCGGACAGAAAGGGACCAAACATTTCCTTTTGCTAGGATGCTTTTTGAGGGAATGAGAATGGAGGGCCCAATGCAACTGATTTTCTGGGCCACGGTGCTGGGTATTTGATTCAGGCTCCTCGTGTCAGATCAAACTCAGATGCGGGCCCTTCTCGTCCTAACCAGAGGAGAGAAAACGGTTGTCTGAAATCAGAATGAAACAGGATGGGGTGTGAAAACCCACCTGAAATGAGCTGAGAATTCCTCCCCGGTGCTCTGGGAACCCAAGAGCCTCCCAAGCTAACCAGACGGGAGGTGTTCCTGTGGTTGACTTGTGTGCTGCACACAAGACCTGCTGTCGCTAAGAAGAGACATCCAAAGACTAGCTCAGCATCAACAGCCCCTGGGTCACATCACGGCAGTGGTGGGGGACTCGCAAACCGGGTAGGAAGCAGGGATGCGCGCTGGAGACCTGAGAAGCTCTTTCCTCTCCATCTCGTGGCAAAATGAGTGTCTCCTAGAGAACTGAAAGTGGAATTACTCAAAGAAAAACTGTCAACCTCACCGAGATGATTCCTTTCCTGACCCAAGTCTGGGAAGCGCCACCGGTGAACCCCCAGAAATGAATTTGCTCATGCAAAGAGGGCGGAATGAGATATTCTCTGATTTACTCAGTGACATTACACAGCGCGAGTAAGCCAACCCTTCCCCACCTCAAACCAAAGCACTGAAATGCTTGATTCGGCGCAGTTGTGGTAGAAATGTCTCCTATCAAAGGCAGGCTCCAATACCGCAAGCCAGAGATAAAAAACAGAGGAAATCATTGAGACCATGACCTCGTGGTGGCCTCTTAGAGCTGAATCTTTGCTAGACCTCAGAATATCAAACAGGCCACCAGCCTGCCAAGAGTAGTTTATGTGTGAGCGGCATGGACGCCACCTCAGCATACAGAAGCCTGGCTCTCTAGAAGCTTGGGAAGACACATTCCAGAGGGATTTCTTGTTCGATTCCCTGAAGCAAGGATTTGGTGTTTAGGTGGAGAAAGCCTTCTGGGAAATGAGCTCATTCCTGGGGTTCCTCTGGGGTCATCCATAAAGGTGTTTGCTTGGGATTTGGGATGGTCATCCAGTGGCGAGACTTGAAAAATGTGATCTCTTGCTGACTAGCAATAAATGAACAAGCAGGATGTCACAAGGGCCTCCTCAGCCGGTAGATTTGGGTGGTGGACTCAATCAGCAAATATTCTGGAGTGTTGGCTGTAGGACCGTCATTGCAGGGACGCCTCAGAGGATGCTAGGCAGAGCTAGACTCCTGGGGGCCAGGAGGAAGCACTAAGCAGATCAGTGCACGGGATTCCCTCTCAGGGCAGTGTCACAGCACACAGGGGAGAGACTCCTGGTCTCCACTTCCAGTTTAGGAACCCCAGAGGCCCAAGACAGCAAGTGAGGTTGAAGGAGGCCAGTATCTGACAAACGAGGCTTGGCCTTTAAATTGCCCTTAAAGTGCCTGAGGAAAAGTCCACTAAATCCTCGAAACAAAGGTGTGGGGGGAGGCCGGAGGACAAAACAGAACCCTCAGTAGGATAGAAAGGAGACCCTGACCACAAGAAGAGTCAGATGGGTCTATTTTGTATCTGTTAGTGGCAGACTCACCAAGGAGTACAAAGGTCGAGAGACATTCGATATGTAGAAACGGACACCATTGTTGATGAGAGGAGAGAGGCCATTTTTAGATTCTGGGGTTCCTCTCGGGGCCCCTCAGAGGACAGTGGAAACCACAACCAATAAGGGGGACTTCTCAGGACCTTGCAACCTTGATCTGGAACTCTGTGATTGTTGGGAACACCCTTCAGACATTCCTGGCTTCTGTCCTTGGCCCACCGTGGGGCAGTCATCCAAACAGTGTATCTGACCCTGAGACCCCTGAGTCCCCTGCTCCAGCTCAAACTCCCTTTAGGAGTGAGCTAGGCTGGGCCCTGGTTTGGGGAGAGGGGGCGGGAACAAGAATGACAACTCAGACTTGGACGATGTCACCGTCCTTTTGGTTTTCTGCCACAACATCCAAAAAGCAGTGCAAAAGTAGGAAATTGAGGACGAAAAAAGAACTAATAAAATGCTTTCAAGCACAGGACCTTTGTTTAGTAGCCTAATCCTACTTACATATAGAAAATCCGTTCTCAGGAATCCCATTATAAATACTTCTTTATTCAGAGAACTGTCGATCCTTTGTGAATGCCAAACTAGAGTCTTGGGCATGAAAACGTTTTATGCAATCTCCCGGTTATCGAATATTTTTTGAAGTGCCCAAAGAAGTGTGATATATTTGATTCACCTGGAGTTTGCATTATATTGCTTTTTCCCCAAAGAAGATATGCCTTCCTGAATTTCACTAATTTTTTATTGTAGATTCCAACAGTTGGCAGACTCCAGGAAACATTTGTTAGTTATCTCCCTGACATGGACTGTCTTTCCTTCCAAAGACTTTGCTTGGATACCCTTGCTTTTCCTATCCCGAGTCCACATAGTCTGGAGTGGCTGCATGCTATGTCCCGGATGGAGATAGGATATCCCCTAGAATTAATAAATTCTTTTTTAGCTTAGGCTAACCTGACCACTCTTATTTAAGTCACTTGTAACAGAAAGAGTTCTAATTTATGCAATGATTATGGAGCTATTCCTAGAAAGGAAAACTTTCTGTTCCTCTGATTTCTATAAGTTTAGGCAACTAACTACTGTAGTAATTGTAGTGGTCCCTGTAGGCACTCTACCTACAGCTTTACACACATCATCTCATTGGTACTCTTACTTCTATTTTACAGATAAGAAAACTGAGGTGACTAATGTCATACTAGTTTGAAAATGGCAGAGATGGAATTTATGCCCAAGGCGGCCAAATGCCATAGTCATGCCCACCTATTATGTGGTAGGCACTGTGTAGACGCTACAAACAAAAGCGCTTTTTTTCTCAACCAGACATCATAGCGGAGGGCATCTGGAAATGTATGGAACGTTTTCTGGTTGTGAAAGGGACTGGTTGGTGGGGACGCACGTGAAATTTAGTGGACACAGACCACGGATGTTCAATAGGTCTGAAAGGCTCAAGACTGTCCTGCCCAACAAAGGATTGTCCCATCTAGGTGCATTATCGACACCACGGAGAAATCCTCACGGGTAAAGTTGGATATTGAAATAATCTAACCGCAAACTGGTAACAGATATGAGAAGAGCTATAATGAGTATTGCTCTAACAGAGAAATAAAAATAAAGTTTAAAAGCCTATGAAAAGCACTTGATAAAACATGGCATCATACCTAATGCATCCCACCGCTGTCCATTCACACACAGAAACTTTTCTGCTTACAAGCAAATCTTACACCAAAGTTTCCCCTATGATTGTAAGCCCATAGAATTAAGTGTCCTTCCCAAGATATTTAAGATACAAGTTTCTCTGACAGTAGCCCAACTGCGGCAACTCTCATCCTTTCCACGTGTTGCCTTGAGCCCCTTGTGAGGTTACTGGATCATGTATGCCCTTCCCCATCTGCATATCCAGATTGTCTTTTTCCTTTTTCTTCTTCTTTGTTTTAATTGTTCATTCATTTTGAGATAGAGAGAAAAAGAACACAAGTGGGGGAAGGGCAGAGACAGACAGAGAGAGAGAGAGAGAGAGAGAATCCCAAGGAGGCTCCACACTCAGCACAGAGCCAGACACGAGGCTTGATCTAACAAACCATGAGATCATGACCTGCGCCGAAATCAAGAGTCAAACCTTTAACTGACTGAGCCACCCAGGTGCCCTTATTTCCCTTTTTTTTTCCCCATTTCTTCTCATGCCTCCTTTCCATCATTGGTCATCTTTTTTTTTTTTCTGGAAAAGACTTTATAGTTTTAATTAATTAATTAAAACATTTAAAAACAAAATTTTATTTATTTAAACTCAAGTTAGTTAACATACAGTGTAGTATTGGTTTCCAGAGTAGAACTCAGTGATTCATCACTTGCATATAACACCAAGTGCTCATCCCAAGAAGTACCCTCCTTAATGTCCATCCCCCATTGAGCCCATCCCCCACTCATCTCCCCTCTAGCAACCCTCAGTTTGTTCTGTTATGGTTTGTCTACCTCTCTGTTTTTATCTTGTTTTCCCTTCCCTTCCCCTAGGTTCATCTCTCATGTTTCTTAAATTCCACATATGAGTGAAATCATGACGTTTGTCCTTCTCTGACTATTTTGCTTACCAGAATACATTCTAGTTCTATCCATGATGCTGCAAATAGCAAGATTTCATTCTTTTTGATCGCCAAGTAGGACTGCATTGTGTGTGTGTATATGTATATATGTATATATACATACCATATCTCCTTAATCCATTCATCATTCATCAGTCTATGGGCATTCAGGCTCTTTCCATAATATGGCTATTGTTGCTAGTGCTGCTATAAACATTGGGGTGCATGTGCCCCTTCGAATAAGCATTTTTGTATCCTTTGGATAAATACCTAGCAGTGCAATTGCTGGGTCATAGGGTAGTTCTATTTTTAATATTTTGAGGAACCTCCATACTGTTTTCCAGAGTGGCTGCCCCAGTTTGCATTCCGACCAGCAGTGCACGAAGGTTCCCCTTTCTCTGCATCTTCACCACCGTCTGTTGTTCCCTGAGTTGTTAGTCTTAGCCATTCTGACAGGTGTGAGGTGGTATCTCCTCGTTGTTTTGATTTGTATTTCCCTGATGATGAGTGATGTTGAGTATCTTTTCATGTGTCTGTTAGCCATCTGGAAAAGTGTCTATTCTTCTACCCATTTCTTACTGGACTACTTGTTTTGGGGGGATTGAGTTTGATAAGTTCTTTATAGTTGTTGGATACTCACCCTATCTGAGATGTCATTTGCAAATATCTTCTCCCATTCTGTCGGTTGCCTTTTAGTTTTGCTGATTGTTTCCTTCACTGTGCAGAAGCTTTTTAACTTGACGAGGTCTCAATAGTTCATTTTTGCTTTTGTTTCCCTTGCCTCCGGAGACATGTCTAGTAAGAAATTGCTGCAGCTGAGGTCCAAGAGGTTGCTGCCTATTTTCTTCTGTAGGATTTTTGATGGTTTCCTGTCTCACATTTAGGTCTTTCATCCATTTTGAATTGATTTTTGTGTATGGTGTCATCTTTTTAAAAATGCACTCAAACCCAAAATGTGAAGGTCTTGACTATATTCAAATTTCTACAGTTTGTAGGTTATATGCTCCTCCTACTTAGGATTAGAGTAGTGTTACTAGGGTTTTCCTCCAGGAACCCAACCACTGCACCCAACACAGAATTGCTTCTATGGTGCTTTGTGGGTTTGCAGCAACGTATCCTCAAATATCTGCCAAACTGCTGGGGTTTTCACTCTGTAAGACTTGTAATTCATTAAAAATAGAATTTGCGGTGGATCGGTTGGGCAGTCTGAAAAGCAGGCACTGAGATCAGTTTAGATGTAGAAGGGGAAATAACTGTGAACGATCCAGAGTACAGGGAGCAGATGCAGGCGTGGAGAGCTGCCAGACAGTGACGCAGGGCTGGCATCTGTGAAAGAAGAGGAGAAGGAGGGTGAGATCTGAAGAGCCAGAACAGTGCAACCCTGAGATTATGTCAGGCTGGCCATTTGAGCACCAGAGCGAAGATCACCCGAGTGAGGAAGAAATGACTCAGGCAGAAATGGCCCAGCTCGTGTGCCCTCAGTCTGCTCGGGGCAGCCACTGGCCAACTACCTTCCTCAAGCAGCACATGGTGTTGTGGGTATTCTTAAAGTGGAAGTCATTTGTCATGGAGTTGTGCATGTGTGTTTAAAAGAAACAAGATTGCCTTGAAAGTTGGGGTCTGAACTGTGATGTGACGAAACCACGATAAGATCAGAGTAGCATCTTTCTGTCTTCTGTCTGGGAGATCAAGCCTCACCCCCAACTTCTAGGCTGTTGGCTTGGCTGAAAGAGAATATTTCAGCACTTTAAAAAGGAATGGAATTAGAAATCCCAAGAGCGCAAAGTATTCTGGGATGGCTGGGTGTCCAGCGTTCTGCATTAATTGTAGACAGAGAAAAGTCCTCTGTTTTGGCCAGAAATCAGGGGAGTTATTTTGGGAATAGCCTCCTCTGTGACCCAGACATTACCATTTGAGGTCCAAAGCTCTGGAGAACACAAGCCTCAAGAGTGCTTATCCACTGGCCTGTGTTTCTTTCTTCATAGGGTTTTGTGCAGGCATAAACCTGCCACAAATCCAGCATTCACCTTCTCAAAGGAGCCTTCAGGGAAGCAGATAATTGTCATTAGAGATGGTGAGCCTCCCTGGAAAGTGACTTGCCTGCCTATCCAGGGGCTCTCATGACTCACAGATACCTAGGTCTTCAGCCTGCTAAATAATAAATATTATTATAATAATAATATAATAAAATTAAAATTATATTATAATAAAATAATAATGATAATAAAATAATTTTTAATACAATAATAAAAAGTATCATTATTATTTAAAAAGCATTTGGAATTTACCTGTACAAACCAAATTTTACCAGTCCATCTTCCGGCAGTAGAGTACCCCATATAAGAAAGCCCCAGAAATGACAATCATTTCTATAATTTTCAGGACATTTATTATGTGAATTTCTCCAGCACGAGGTGCCAGTTGCTGGGGAGATGAAGGGAAAGGGATTCAAAGGAGCGTAATACATGATGCTCGTCTTACAAGTGTGACTGAAGAATCCCCCTCAGATCACCTGTGAACAAACCAAGACCCTCCTCTGTCTCAAAAGGGAAAGATCAACCGGTATGATCACTCATCCTAACTGTGCAGATCTGCACCATCCCGTCTTAGAATGAGAACAGCCCTATCGAGAAGGTATTTTCATAATCCTTCTTGGGGACCTGTGGACCCCCAGGGCTCAGGGTGCTAAAGTCATTTGCTTGAACTAAGCCACGCAGCAAATGTCTGAGCTAAGTCTAAACTCAGGCCATTCTGACTCCAGAGCCTGAACCCTACTCGCACTTCCCCTGTCACCCAATCGCTGTGATCTGGGCAGATCCAGTTTGGGGGGGGGGATGTTGAAGCTTATACTTTGTGGGGGAAAGCTCTCTTAAAAAAAAAGAAAATACATATGAAAATAAATTTAAAAGGGCTTCTCCCGAATAGGGAAGGCTGAAGCTTAAGCTTCATTAGCTTACCAGTAAATCCACTTTTGATTGGGATAATATTATTGCCAACGGTGTTAATAGAAAGAATAAAAACTATTCTTCAAATCCAAATATATGAAAACCGGGCTGGTTTGGGATTTTGGAATTGACTTTGATGAACAAAGGTGCTCTAGGCATTCAGAGGGGCTTGACCACCCCCTCCTTCAATCACCATGTGATTTCTCTGCATCTGACTCCTACCCCACCTGCTCAAATTCAAATTCTCTTTGTATTCCTCAACCCAACTTCTTAATAATTATTACATTTATAGCTAACATCACCCCATGCATCATGCATCACTCTAAGCTTTTAAGCTTTTTCACACTGCCTATTTTTTGTTTTATTTATTTATTTTTTAATTTATATCCAAGTTAGTTAGCATATAGTGCAATAATGATCTCAGGAGTAGATTCCAGTGATTCATCCTCTACATATAACACCCAGTGCTCACCCCAACAAGTGTTCTCCTTGATGCCCATCATCCATTTAGCCCATCCCCTCACCTACAACCCCTCCAGCAGCCTTCAGTTTATTCTCGGTATTTAAGAGTCTCTTATGTTTTGTCCTCCTCCCTGTTTTTATATTATTTTTGTTTTCCTTCCCTTAGGTTCATCTGTTTTGTATCTCAAATTCCACGTATGAGTGAGGTCATATGATATTTGTCGTTCTTGCCTTATTTCAGTTAGCATAATACCCTCTAGTTCCATCCATGTCGTTGCAAATTGCAAGATGTCATTCTTTCTGTTGACTGAGTAATATCCATTGTATAAGGACACCACATCTTCTTTATCTATTTATCGGTCGATGGATATTTGGGCTCTTTCCATAATTTGGCTATTGTCAATAGTGCTGCTATAAACATTGGGGTGCATATGCCCCTTCAAATAAGCATTTTTAAATCCTTTGGATAAATATCTAGTAGTGCAATTGCTGGGTTCTGGTGTAGTTCTAGTTTTACTTTTTTGAGGAATTTCCATACTGTTTTCTAAAGTGGCTGCACCAGTTTGCATTCCCACAAACAGTGCAAAAGAGTTCCCCTTCATCCACAACCTCACCAACATCTGTTGTTAGGCTTGAGTTGTTGATTTCAGCCATTCTGACAGGCTCTCACTGCCTATTAAAAAACTTTGTATCATTGTCTCTTCTCAGAGGAGGAAGCTGGGGCCCTGAGAGATTAAACAGTTTGTCTCTGGAACGTGTGCTCTTAACCAGGGCACCACAGTACCTCAAGCAGCCTGGGCAAATCAGACATTAACACAAGAAAACTTCATATGGCCCAGAATTGCAACGTCTTGATAAAGTTTCAAGATTCAATGCTAGATGTTCTGTTAGGCACAGACTTACTCTTTGGGTCAGAATCCTTTTTTGGCACCTGTGAATAGTGCAAGAACAAATACGTAATTCAAGTCAAATCAGCAATCCTGAGATATGGAAGCCCTTAAAAATGTGTGATTTCATGATAGGAAATACAGTCTCCTCCCCTGGACTGCAGATTTTGAAGCCCAAAAGAGTAAGCTTGGCAAGGCCTAAATCTAAATGCTTCTCATAAATATACTTTTTGCAGTTATAATTGAATTGCCTGTACCGGAAAGGTGTGTTGAAATTGTGTGTGTGTGTGTGTGTGTGTGTGTGTGTGTGTGTGTGTGTGTAAGATTATCTGGTCAATGGGCTTGGCACTCTTCCTGGGGCTGAGGCACCTTGGAGAGTGCATATCTGAGTCATGTCCCTTGAACTTCAGTGTTTGAAAGAACTTCAAAATTTACCCACTTCAAACCCTTCATTTACAGATGAGGGCTGTGGGACCCTGAGATACAAAAGGTCACAGAGCTAATAAGCATCCTTCATTTGACAAACTAATTGAACACAGATGGGACTCGGATAGAGGACTTGCACGGCACCATGCTGTTCTGTGGCTGAGATAGACTGCGTGCACAGCACCAGTAATCTTGCAATTAAAAAAAATTCTGTCGGGGCGCCTGGGTGGCTCAGTTGGTTAAGTGTCTGACTCCTGATTTCAGCTCAGGTCATGATCTCACAGTTTGTCAGTTCAAGCCCCACACTGGGCTCTGTGCTGACAGTGTGGAACCTGCTTGAGATTCTCTCTCCCTCCCTCTCTGCCCCTCTCCTACTTGCTCTCTATCTCTTTCTCAAAATAAATAAAAATAAACTTATAAAAGAAATGCTGCCCATGACATAGACATATAAGGTCTCCATTGGTCTGGGCTCTGCCTACTTACCTACCATCATCTCCCACAGATCCTCAGTGTGAACTCCTGTTCTCTAGATTTCCCAGAAAATATTTACTATGCACTCTTGTCATTGGGATCTGCTGAAAACCGCTTCAGCTTGCAAACTGCCGACTTCTTACTGTTTCCTCATGTGGAGGGAAGAGGGGGAGCTAGCGCTCTAGACCCATCTCAGAAGGGCACTAATCCCATTCACGAGGGCTCCCTCCCTTCCATGACCCAGTTACCTCCCAAAGGCCCCCACCTCCAGTCATCATCCCACTGAGGATTAGATTTCAATATATGAGTTTTGGGACGGGGATACAAACATTCAGGCCAGGGCAATTCTTATGGATCTGAGCCTTTCTGTAGCCTCTTATGGCCATCTGGATGGCCTTTCTTATTGTCCACCATCTGAGCTCCTTCATCTGTCAAAACTCGACAGCATGACCTTCACAGGGAAGCTTCCCATGAGGACCCCTCATGGGACCCCTCGCTCCCTACCTGTCCATTCAGAAAGGATTCATTATTTCCCTATTCTCTTTTCTCACCACATAACTCAGGGTGTTGGGCACTTACCCCATTGTGTTTTGGCTCTTGGTTTGATTTTGTTCCTTCCATTACACTCTGAACTGATTAAAGTCAGATATCCAATGTTGCTAATTTTTTGTAATCATATAATGCCTAGCCTCTTAGTGAGTACTGAAAAAAATGGTAACAATAATAATTAACATCTTATCCCTACAATAATTCTAAGGGGGAAAGTGTGGTAGGGGTACACATCACCAGTGTTCACAAAGATTTCTTGCTGTTGAAGTTAGCTGTGGTCAATACGACTCACTGTGACCAATGAAGCAGAAGCGGTCTCTATCACCTCCATGTATAATTATCTGAGAGCAGGTACCCTTCCCCTAACAATGGTGGACCCTAAAGCCTGGTCTTGGACAGGCAATGTCATCAGGTGGTGAAGCCTCAGTCACCCTCTGCTGACCCATGTTGGACATATACTATGGGTGGGAAATAAAAACCTGTTGTTTTAAATCGCTGATATTTTATGTTTGCTACTGCAGCATATGTAGGCAAATTCTTCTCTAACTCCTTCCCGTATTCTCTGAATTCTCCCTTCCCTAATTCCATCTCAGCTCTTGGAGTTTGCTCACAGCAACCCTGGAAGGTTTTTACACATAAAGTATTTTTTTCCTAAAAGCAATAAAGATTATGTTGTTGGTGTGTTTGTTTTGCAGTAAGGCTTTTTAAAGTCATTAAAAGTTCTTTTTTTTTTTCTGCTAAGCAAATGTAGTACCTTTCATTAAATGTCAAGCACAAATGTTTTTGTGTGATAAAAGTGATATCATACAGTATTTATCTTTGTCTATCTAACTTATCTCACTTAGCACAATGCCCTTAAGGTCTGCTCTGATTTCCTCAAAGAAATGTTTATTTTTATGTATTTAGTTTTAATGTTTACTTATTTTTGAGAGAGAGAGAGAGCATGAGCAAGGGAGGGACAGAGAAAGAAGGGGACAGAGGACCCTAAGTGGGTTCTGCACTGACAGCAGTGAGCCCAATGCAGGGCTCAAGCTCACGAACTGTGAGATCATGACCTGAGCCAAAGTCAGGTGCTCCACAGAATAAGCCACCCAGGCGGCCCAGAAGTTTTCATTTTAAAAAGGAAAAAACAAGCCAATTCTCTTTACTAGTGGTGTCAATGGATTGGTAAAGTATTGAAATCAGGTCAGATGAAGGGAATACAAATTCAAGGCTAAGGAAAGCACTGCCGTTTGTCTAAATCAGCCCGAGGACTCTTCCACAGAGGCTTGAAAAGTACAGTGTTCTCCAGAAAGTCAGGTTAGTATGAGTAAAAGACTCTTTTATAGGAATTACCATTAATATCAGAGTCAGTCAACAGGATTTATAAAGCCAAATGAGAGGCGCCTGGGTGGCTCAGTCAGTTAAGCGTCCGACTTCGGCTCAGATCATGATCTCACAATTCATGGGTTTGAGCCCCGCATTGGGCTCTGTGCTGACAGCCAGCTCAGAGCCTGGAGCCTGCTTCAGATTCTGTGTCTCCCTCTCTCTCTGCCCCTCCCCTGCTCATGCTGTCTCTCTCTCTCTCAGAAATAAATAAAACATTAAAAAAATTAAAAAGAAAAAAGAGCCAAATGAGTTCCAGTCCAAACTCTGCCTTGTTCTATGACCGTGACCACATCATTGAACCTCTTGGAGTCCTAGTTTTATCATCTGTAAAATGGGCAAACAACAGCTATCTTCATATAGCTATTGTGTGGATTATATTTTTGAATGAATTCGTGTTTCTAAAGTGCCTAATACAGTTGCCCAATAAGATAAGCGGTTGGTCAAGAGAAATTTTAAGCTTACCCTAACTAACACCTGCTCATCTGCTTATCTTAGATGAAAGAAAAATCAGGATGGTATCATGAGGAAGTGGCTGCGGTACTCAAGGAAACCAACCCAAGTTCGCTCATCTTCCCAGTTCCTGTTCTTTTAAGTGATCTGTTGGTCAATTAACTATGATGTGAATTGGGCACAGTCAGAGGATGTGTTCTTTTAATTTCAGAGTCAAGTATTCAGGTATAGTTAGATATTTAGTACACATCCTCTAGGCCCTAATCAATCTTGTTCTTCTTAAATTCTAGCTTAAATCTCTGCTTCATCCTGTGTACATTCTGTGCTTCCCTTGTTATTCCCTCATACACCGGTGGGGTATGTGGAGAGAATTAGCATACTCTACACACAGCGAGGTAACTGGGTTTTCCTTTCAGAATGTACTCAGTTGGTAGCTATAAATAAAGGTATAGAGCTCTTCCTTACTCCGTTCACAGGTAGAAACAGTTGTGCAGGTAGGCCAGAATTCATTTGCCTGGTTCCCAGGGACAGTCGTGTAAACCATTTCCAAGTAAGACTTTCTTTCAGATGGCCATTGTACCCATAAGCACACATCCTTGAAGTCCGTTTAAGTTGAGAAAATGTGTTTCGGTTAGTACTGGAGGTTCCTCCCCACGGTGATGGTAAGTAATACATTTCCTTTTCATTTGTGCAACTGCCCTATTTTTCTGGCTCCGATTAAAATTATAATTAATGTCCTGTAGGTATATTGATGTGATGGCTCACACCAAGTTGGAAATGGGGATTATTTTCCTTACTCGGCTAGGGGTGGGGCTCTTTGGAAACTCTTCTTTCCTCTGTCTTTGGAACTTAACTTTACCAACTGGTCACAAGGTGAGACCCACGGATGTGACTGCCAGCCAGGTGTTCTCGGCCCTCTCCTGGGTACTTTTCCAAACCAGTCCTTCTGTAGATGATCATTAACATGACTGCGTACGCTCCACACCGTACTTTAATGCTAAGTAGGAAGGAGCCATTACATGAGGGTGCTGTCCACTGTTAGCTTTGTGTTTAAAATTAGAAAATGAACCAAGTCCGCAGGATGAACATCCAGGAGAACCTGGGGAATCCAGAATGTTCTTTAGCTTGAGGGCTGTGAGCTCACCAGTAGCAGAGCACCAGAGACTCCACTTTCTTTCCCCACTTCCTCACGATCCTTGTGCCAAGAATCCCTAGGTGAGATGAGCCTGTCTTTTCAGACATCCAGACATTATAAACCCGAACACTCCTAATGTAAGAGACATCTACAGAATTTCATCAGATGGTTTCTGTTACGACCTAATGGCCAGATCTTAGGCCTAGGATTTGTTCCTAACCATCGCCTTAATTCACCTTGCAGATTCGAGTTTATCATTTCCCCATTATGTCAGTAAGTCCATTGGCACGAAAGAATGAACATTTGTGGTTATCAAATAATAATTGCACTTCACTTAGAGACCTCTCAGTGAAGTGAGTGGCCATGATCTCCATACATAGAAGGGTTATATGCTGAATGTTTATCATATTATGCATTTCTCACTATAGCCCTAGGAGGAAGGCTATTATCTCCTCTGTTTACAGCCCGGGAGGCTCAGAGAAATTAACTAATTTTCCCAAAGTTATCAGAAAAGTGAGTGGTGGAGTCAGGGTTCAGATTGGACTTTAAAAGACCGTTCTTTTCAAAAGTCAAATTAGATTATATTAAATAGAATCCAAAATGCATAGTCCTAAACATTGATCTTCAGTGTCCAAAGTCCTCTGAAAATGTACGAGTAAAAGACTCTCTTACAGGAATTACCATTAATATCACAGTCAGTCAACAAGATTTATAAACTACCCTTTATATCTCACCAAGAATAGTGGCAGTAACATTTTGCATTCCAGACTTCTTTCAACTTCTCAAAGTACTATCTGTATCTATTGATGTATTTTATTCTCCCAGAAATACTATGGTTCCTCAGGGAAGAGGTGAAAGAACTTGCTTAGTCAGTTCTAGTTTCCTGACCCATCATCCATTGAAATTTCTGTCAGGAAGAGGACTGTGTTTATGCATGTGTGATCCAGTTATTTTATTGATTTTTTTTTTTTAGATAAAAGAATGTTGTTAACAAACCAAACAGTCTAGGTCTGTTTTTGAAATTAACCACTTGCTTCTCTCTTTTTCCAACCTCACTCTCCTGAAGTTGTCCGTGGTAATGGATTGGTACAAAATCTTCCACTCCAGACTATGGAAATCCATGCTTCAACATCATAGACTGAGCCATGTAGTAAATGGTACTTCCTCCAGGAAGTATAATCTTTACAAATGTTGGCACAGGAATCCATCTGAGATTCTCCCACCTGCCCTAAAGTCAAGGTCTGCCTTTCCTATTCATCCTATACCTGAATTCTTCTCAGCTAGAGACCTCCCAACTTGACCATCTATAAAGTAGGTTTCAGGATTAATTGGCATTGGGACTGACCTTGCCATGTTCCCAGTTTGTCACCCTCCTGACAGAGTATCTGTCCAACAGGGAACGTGAAAGTTGTGAGCCAAACCCACTCTATCACCCTAGCCATTTGCCCATCCATTTCCACGAATGATATTTTATGGTCTCTAGGACTGATTTTGTAAGAACTTGACACTGGCAGTGAAGTCCTTGTGCACCCAGTACTCCCTGATGCGAATCCAGTGTACCTTCTGTTGCTCTCTTGTTGCCATGCCCCTGACAGCACAAAAAAAAAATGCCTCTTGGGCTCTGTCCTAAAATTGTTTTACGATCTTTTAACTTAAGGCTCACATCGCATCAATTTTGACATCATAATGTGATTTTCATTGATTCAAGGCTGCCATCAGGATGAGCTCACAACTATGTCAAAACCTCCACCGAGCAAATAAAGAACTGATTTTGAATGTGGGGAATGATGTAGGCTGGAAAGACCATGGAAGGAGACTAGAAACAATACAAGCTCAGTAGGGAAATTTTAGACATCAAACATTTTTTTTAACACAAAATACCAAAGGTCACTAGTCTCCCACATCAAATGCACAGACAACTTTTTTAAACAAATCCATTTCAGTCTGAGTCTTGAAACAGATCTAAAATATGTGATTTTTGTTATGAAGATTCTGGGATAATTTTAAATTTGTTGTTTTTAAAAAACGAAGGAGGAACTGTTTGGGATGTCAGAGGAAGGGCAGCAGGGGGAGGGGAAAATGGCACCATTGTCTCTCTATCCTCATTCAGCACATGAATTTCCACCTATCCTGAGTGGTTGACATCCGAATAATCTCCAGGTGCAGAATTCCAAACTCATCTTCATTTGCAGGCTTCCGATGCCACCAGAGAGTTTCCAAAATGTAGCTCTGTGACACTTTTTAAAGGACCGACAGCCCCCTTTATACTCAATGAAGGCCGACTGGGGCACCCATAATTTGCCCAAGATGCCACTTCTGCATTTATCTTGGCAAACAGGTCAACAAGGGGGTGAGTTTTGGCCAAAGGTGGGTGGAATCAGCATGAAAACGTTCCGTCTGAAGAAGGCGGATGGAGACAGAAGGTTTTCAGGCTGAGTTCCCGCCGACCTTAACTGGAAATAACTTGCTCTCTTTCACATCTGCAGCTGTGTCCTCCTCAGGGAGTTGTCCAACTCAATGTGATTTTAAACATCTGTCAGCTAAATCAGAGCTCCAAATTTAGCACTCGGGAACATTATGTCGATTTGCGATGCTTGCTGGAGAACACTGGATCCGTAAACCAAGCTCACACGAGACAGCCGGGTGGTATTCTGGTTGGCAATTTCATCTATGACACATTTATTTTGCCTGCACATTTATGAACATTAGGTAAAGGGAAAGAGTGACCATTTCCCTGAAAACGGCTTTCAGAATCACTGCAAGATCAATACCAGAGTGGAAAGTCTTTGCACTGGGAACACTGACTGTTTTCCTATCCAATCACTTGCCTGGAATTAAAACATATTCCCAATGGAATCATTTTGTATGAATTTCTTGAAACCGTATTCTCCACCCTGAGCTGCCTTTCTGGTCCAGCTACAACTTTCCTCCATGGTGCCTGTCTTGGAGGGAGATAAGCTTTGTGTAGAGTCATGGCTCCTAGTGGCCATCTTTGAAGACCTCTAGTATGCAGAAAATGATCCTTTCCTCCACTGGGCTGACGTTTCTGAGGAAATGCACTGTTGTTCATGAGGACCATGAAGCAAGGCCTTTGCTCAGAGACTCCCTCTTGGCTGAGGCAATACCTCTGAATGGTTGGCTAAGAATCCTTAGGGCACATGAAGATTTGTAACCCATCCTGTCAGTTCCCGAGATCATGGTGCCCTTGAGGGGAAACACAGGAGGGAGAACAGCCTTGCAGTTCAGTGTGAGTTCCCAACAGAGGATTTACCACAGTAGACTAAAACTGGTGAATTCACTTTACTTAGGTTAGTATCAAATCTCACAGCTCCCCAAATCCTCGGACAGAATTAGTTACCCCCTCCTCTGAGCTCCGGAGAGAGCCGGTGTGCCTCTCATCTGGTATGGATGCCTGGTATCATGAGGGAGGGTCTTCCAATGCCACTGAGATCTCTTAGGGGGGCAGAAATGGCATTCAATTTCTCCTGCATGCCTGAGATTAAGACCAGCCTACAGACAGTGGCCTACAGACATTTTATAGATAGATGGACTGGCACTAGTTTGAACAGCTTAAGAAGATGTGGTCTAGGGGCGCCTGGGTGGCTTAGTCGGTTAAGCGTCCAACTTTCTTTCACTTAGGTCATGATCTCGCGGTTCATGGGTTCGGGCCCTGCATCGGGCTTTGTGCTGACTGCCAGCTTAGAGCCTGGAGACTGTTTCAGTCTGTGACTCCCTCTCTCTCTGACCTTCCCCTGCTCATGCTGTCTCTCTCTCTCTCTCTCTTAGAAATAAATAAAACATTAAAGAAGAAGAAGAAGAAGGAGGAGGAGGAGGAGGAGGAGGAGGAGGAGGAGGAGGAGGAGAAGGAGAAGGAGAAGAGGAGAAGGAGAAGAAGAAAAAGAAGAAGAAGAAAAGAAAAGAAGAAGAAGAAGATGTGGCCTAGAAGCCCAGAAAGGTGGTCCAGGCACAGGTGACTGGCAAGAAGAGAGTCCTTTACAGAGGTGCCCTGGATAATCCCACATGGATTGTGGCCATATTGGGGAACAGGCTCAGCATTCACTTCTCTTGCTTTGGAGAGAGGGTGGTGCTCTTGGAGGCAGCCAGGGTCTAGGACACCATGAGGCATTGCCATCTACATGGGGTTGTTTGAGGGGGCTGAGCAAGTCGTGGTTTCTACTTCGTGATGTCTTCTCTTTGGCCCCTGAAAGTTAGATTGGCTGAAATTTATTCCTGGAAGGCCTTGATCTCTTCCCTCCACTCATCCACTCGCGGGATGACACGCTCACCCACATATGGTAATAAATAGTTAAGACCAAAGATAGTAGCATCAGACAGATCAGGGTTCAAATCCCAGTGCAGAAGTCATTAAGGTGGGTTATCCCAGGAAAAAGTACTCAACATCTCTGAGCTAACTCCGAATGAGCCAATGTGAGTAAAGTCTTGCAAATGTTCGGGGTAGCCGTTATTACCGTCATTACTGTAAGTAGTTTAGACTCTTTTATTTGCAAGTGATAAGAGTGAGCCAAAGCTGGATGAACTAAAAAATACAGGTGTGCCTCCTGTACACCGGGAGGTGGATGTACCTGGGCCTCACAGAGGCACCATCATCTGTTCCTCTCTCTGCACATCATTGTGGGAAACCCCACCTTTCGGCTCCTAACCTGATATGCTGCAGGCTGTTACCCAAAAAGAGACCAACATAAGTCGTTCTTCCTGGCTTTAATGTCACATTTCTAGGGGAAAGACTCATGTTGGCTCACCTTGAATATGGCATTTGTCCTGCTCATTCAGCAGGGGTTAGGCACAGGTGGACGCAAGGTCTTGGCTACCAAGAGGCCCCTCACCCAGGCCCCCTTCATTGGTGGTGGTGGGGTGCTGGCAGAGGAGGAGGAATTGGGGGTGGGAGTTCATCCTGAGATAGACAGATGCTGCCAAAAGTACCCTCAAAGTATCATGAGGAGGGATAATAGGACATTTAGAAATGCGTGAAATGCACTTCCTTGTGGAAGAAGGCCCACCCAAATACCGCAAATAGGTTGTAATCATAACTACATTCATTTCTAAAGGTGAAGATTTATAGGGAGCATAAAGAAATTGTTTTTATGTTATGGTGATGATTTCTTAATGCCCTTTGATTTAATAACAAATTCTGTTTAACGTGGAAAGCTCCTGCAAGGATTAATAACTGTGAGCCTTTGCCACCGAACACCTTAGCAAGGATTAGTTGACAGCTGGCTGAGGGCCAGGCCCCAGGGGACAGATCCAGGCCTGGAGGAGAGGAGGCAGGGAGCAGAAAAAGTTCCGGGGGCGCTGGAGGCAGGCTTCTTGTTCTTCACAGTGTACGGGTACAGAGCCCCTCTCTTCCCGGAAAGGCGATCCCTGGCTTAGAATTCTGAAGCCTCCATCGTCTTTTCACAGAATCTCAGTGAATTTCAGGGCACGGAAAGGGCAGCTGGCTACCCGAGAACTCCTTTGGGGATGAGAAGGCATCGGGGTCATTAGGAGAGGTTGCCACGTGGTTTTTCAGGGCAAAGCTGGTGCTGATTTCCAAAGCTCCACGGACATCCTGTAGAAGTACGTCTATAGAGACAGAGCCCAGGTGGAATTTGTCCCTGGCTCCCACCTTTGGACGCAGTGAGGACAACGAGGAAGAAGCCTCTGCATTTGGGCCCTTCTTCCTCCAGCCTGAGTGTCCATCATTCCTTTCAGGGGTTGGGTAAGACAGATGGTCACTGTCATGTTAGGGCCAAAGACTGACGAGGCCACTTGGAGAGCATTGTGAGAGCTTACCCCTTATCCCCAGAGACCACCCGGAACCCCGGCCTGGCCAGCGACCAAGGCTCTGAAAGGCAGAGGGTGAATCACATCTGCATGAGGGTCTGCAGAGGAGAAGCAGTGTTTTTGAGCTCGCTCAAGCTGGCTGCCCTGAGACGTCGCCCGAACATTTCCTTAAACACTCTGCTTTTATCTTCCACAAAGCTATAGAAGCCCAAAGCTCCAGAAAAATCCAGTGTGGCCTGAAGGTTTTGGGTGAGCATTCAGCACCCAGGCACTAGAAGACGTAGAATTCTGGTGCTAGAGACCCTTCCTTTCTGCCGCCCCTATGATATTGTCTGAACTGAAACCCATAACACCGCTAACTCATGTGATCTCAGCAGCGATTATCCACAGCCACGGGCCTCTGCGCCCCATGCGGTGTAGATCCACAGGGGTATCTATGTAGCACACTTACAACAGAAAGGTACTCTCGTTAGAGCAGTAGTTGGTCAGTCCCCGTAGTGGGCCAGGAGTAGAGTACAGAATGGTGGCTTGGCCCAAGGGGTCTGTATTCCAGACTGGGGGAAAGATGCCTGGAGTCCAGAATGAGAGGGTAAATGCTCGTAGGACTGAGGACTGGCCACTTGGCACAGTGGACAGATTCTCAGCAGCATCTCAAAGCATCGGAGAAGGCGTCTCACAGCAAAAAGACCAGAGCCCTACAGGAAGGAGAGGACCCAGGCAGGCGAAGATGGGGGAACAAACTGCCGTGCCTGGACCCTCCAGCCACAGCCCGGGACCATCCTCTCAACACGAAGCCAGCTTCGAGCCCGGTCCCCAGAGACAGAAGGTCTGGGCGTAGTCTCTGTGGAAGGCTGGGCAGCGTGGTCAGCTAGACACACAGAACTGAAAACAAAGGCTTTCCTTCCAGGAAGTATTACAAAATTGGGCCCTATGATTGGCAGCTTAGAAGACTGTCTGAATTTTCCATCAGAAGAGGTTAGTCAGGTCCCTCTGAAGAGCATCTCAAATGTAGAGGGCCTGCTGTGTGTCAGGTGGCGGGGATGAGACAGACAGGAGATACAACAGGACAGAACAGAGCTGGGACACGGGCTGGGGATGCAGGAAGGAAGAGAGGGAAATGTGATGGAGCTGGAGGCCACCCACGGGCTGACCAGGAGAACCTCCCTGCTGGCGGCTTTCTGGTCACTGATCACCCACAGCTTCGTCTCTGCAGACATGGGCAGGGATGCATTGACTTGGAAGAAAGTCCGTTCAACAAAAGAAAGCATTTCTGGGCAGTCATCTCTGACGCTTTTCGAGTGTGGGATAAATGCTCTGCGCCATGGCACACTGCCGGGAGAGAGAAAGAATCTCCCTGGCTCGTGCCAGACACCTGAAAGAGCATCACTGAAATATGGAGTGAAGGAATCTTAAAAAAAAAAAAAAAAAAAAAAGTGGGGGGGGGAGTGTCCAGAGACTTCAGTTCCATGACCATCTGCCCTAAGGCACAAGAAGACGTCAGATACCAGATGTTGCTTGCGTGTGTGTATATGTGTGTGCGCACGTGCGTGTGGTGTGCGTGCGGTGGGGTTTACAGTCTGAGACTTGATAAATTTCAGGTCTCTGTCCCTTCCTCTCCCCTGATTCAAAACTAGAGGACAGAGATGTCTTCAGGTAGTTACATAACCAGCCAATGTATTCTCTGCAATTTGGAACCTCTTGTTTATAGAATTTCAGAGCCGGGGCCATTGAAATGAAATCAGGACCCTGTCTACCATGATGCTGGGCTTTGGGCTGAACATATTCACCAAGGCAATAAAAGTAAAATGACTGTTTCAAATATTTTATTTTATTTTATTTTTAATGTTTATTGATTTTTGAAGGAGAAAGAGAGACACAGAGCGTGAGCAGAGGAGGGGCAGAAAGAGGGAGACACAGAATTCGAAGCAGGCTCCAGGCTCTGAGCTGTCAGCACAGAACCTGACACAGGTCTCAAATTCATGAGCTGCGAGATCATGACATGAGACGAAGTCAGATGCTTCACCGACTGAGTCTCCCAGGCGCCCCATCAAATACCTCATTTAAGATAGGAAAACGAAGGACACAAACAACATAGAGGAATCGTCCAAAGTCTCACGGCTGCTTCTCATTCCTTCGTGTGTAACTGGTACAAGCATCGCCCAGTCCTGTCGCATGTCAGGCACCGCTTGAAGGACCCTGGCAAAGCCAGACCCAGAGAGCAGTTATCCCGACGTCCAGTCCAAGGCTCTCCTTTTACATTCTTTTAGTTATGTAAGTTAGCAGCACCAGCCTGCCTGTCATCTTTATGAGGGGCTGGAAAAGTGATCGAATCACTTGATAGCAAACTGTAGCTTCTCCCTGAATATGCAAGCATTTGATCAATTGCAAAATATGGAGAAAATAATTTGTCCTCCAAAGTAAAGCTTTTGTGAATTTTATGTTTGCAGCTTTTTTTTTTTCATGTTTAGTTTTAAGACAGAGACACAGAGAGAGGAGAGGGAGCAGAGAAGGGGAAGACAGAGGATCTGAAGCAGGCTCTGTGCTAATAGCGGAGAGCCCAAAGCAGGGCTCAAAAACTCAGGAACCATGAGATCATGACCTGAGCTATTCAAACGCTTAACCAGTTGAGCCACCCACGTGCCCCAGTTAGCAGCTTTTAAAGCAAACAAGGTTGGCAGCATGAAGCAAACTGAACAAGTTCAAGTGAAGTTTACTATATTGTCCTATTAGCTTATTGTCTATTTTGTTACTCTTAAAGACTCTAACTAGTTAACAAACTTATGTGCCTTTCCCACAAATAATGTTTTTAGGGTAAATGAGCTCAGGTTATTAAAGTTTGGGTTAATGAAGTTATTGGAGAATTATTCCCAAGAAACTCTAAATCAGAGGACACAAATGAGTGATCCGGATGGAATCTTGCCTTTGGTTATGTTTGGTTTGTTTTGCAGAGTGTTGGCCCACACAAGAGTTTTAAAACTGTTGAATTACTCCACAACTCTTAAAAATCAGGAGATTATAAGGGCGCCTGGGTGGCTCAGTCAATTGAGCTTCTGACTTCGACTCAGGTCATGATCTCAAGGTTCATGAGTTCAAGCCCTACATCGCACTCTGTGCTGACAGCTCAGAGCCTGGAGCCTGCTTTGGATTCTATGTCTCCCTCTGTCTCTGTCCTTCCTCTGCTCACACCCTTTCTCTTTCAAAAATAAACAAACATTAAAAATATGAAAAACGTATAAATCAGGAGATTATATAATAATCAAGATTCTACTTAGTATAATACTTTCTAGGTCCTGCGTGAAATAAATCAGATAGAGACAAATACCGCTTAAATGTGGAATCTAAAACACAAACAAATAAACCAGCAACAACAAAACCAGAAATAGGCTCATAAATACAGAGAGCAAACTAATGGTTACCAGAGGGGAGGTGGCCGGGGGGGGCAGGCAAAACAGGTGAAGGGGATTAAAGGGTACAAACTTCAAGTTATAAAAGAAATAAGTCACGAGGATAAAAAGCACAGTGTGGGGAATAGAATCAGTAATATTGTATAATTGTACAATAATCAATAATCAACAATATTGTAATGATTTTGCCTGGTGACAGTAACTACACTTACTGTGGTGAGTGTTTCATAATGTATAGAATTCTTGAATCACTCTGTTGTACACCAGAATCTAATAATAATATTCTACGTCGACTATACTTCAATTATAAGTTTTTAAAGGTTTTAAAGATTCCTGTGTGCATGTAAAAAGAAAAAAAGGAATTATAATTGTATGCTTTTCTCTTGTTCAAAAGAGTAGTAAGATTCTAGCTGCAGGCATGAACCAAGAGTGAGCACTGGAGGGGCACCTGAGGGGCTCAGTTGGTTAAATGTCCACATTTGGCTCAGGTCACGATCTCGAGGTTTGTGAGTTCGAGCCCCGCATCAGGCTCTCTGCTGACAGTGTGGAGCCTGCTTCAGATTCTGTCTCTCTCTCTCTTTCTCTCTGCCACACCTTTCTCTCAAATAAGTAAAATAAAAACATTTTTTGAAAAACTTAAAAAAAGAAGTGAGCACATTGAGATAAATAAGTTTTGGTCCCTCCAGGACCCCACCGTCTAGTGAGGGAAGCGTGTGTGATTAGAATGGTTTATCCCAATGTTACAGTGAGCCACGGGAACACAAAGGCGGGAGCCACCCGTTTTAATCAGGGAACTCGGGAAATTTTAATAGAGCAAATAGTAACTGAACTCCACGTTCAAGGTCCAACTGGGAAAACAGCAAATATTCTAAGTAAGGAAAATGGAGCCGTTTTATACTATAGATGGTAATTGAGGTATGGTGGTTTTAAACCAAGACCCCACGCTTCCTTGACATTCCTCTCATCGAGGGGTGTGGTCTGTACCCCCAACGTCCCCACACCCGTTGAATCTGGGAGAATATGTGACTGTTTCAACCAACAGAGAAGGGGGAAAGTGATACTCTGCCGCGTCAGAAATTAGGACATAAAAGGGGACTTCCGTCTGCTGCCGGCTGGAACACTGACTGGCCTTTGGGGCTGGAGCCGCTGTGGGCGCCGGCTGACTGCTCCCGGGCTGCCGTGCTGTGAGGAAGTCACGCCGCGTGGGAAGCCCTGTGTGGGTGCTCTGGCCGGCGGTCCTAGCCTTTGAGTCATCACAGCCCGGGCAGCAGACGTGTGCGTAAATAACCTTCAGACGATTCCAACCCCCGGCCGGTGTCACATCACCTTCCGCGTCTGTCTTCCCAGCCGAGGCCCCGACAGAGTGGACAAGCGATAAACCATGGTGGCCGTGCCTTTCCAAGTTCCTGACGCACTGAAGAGTTGTGTTAAGCCACTGACTCCGGGGATAACGTGTTACACAGAAACAATAGCAAGAACTAGCCTTTAAGGAATTGCGAAGAAGCCAGACAAGACAGGGGGGCCGGCCCCCGATTAGCAACAGCAGGAAGTGGGGTGCTACCATCTCTAGCCTAGAAGGACCAAGAGAAGAGTTGGTATTAGTGAAGCTCAGGGTCTGGGGCCATCTGGCAGAAGTTAGAATGAAGACCTTCCAGAAAGAAGAAACACAGCTCGACCAGAAGATACTACCCAAGGAACAAGGGAATAGTAGATTTCCCTCTTCTTCCTGGTCTGACATCTTGGGCCACTGCCCCAGCATCGGCCTACCCAGTCAGAAGCCCAGCAAACATCGCCTGCTGGAGTTGGTCCCTTCCAGTGCAGAACAGAACAGAGGAACCCAAAACCCAGATGAGGGGAACAGGCCCAGGACGAGCACACTCGGTATTGGAGAATGAGTAGAAGGTCACAAGACACATAGGAGAGATGACATTTCAGACAGAAGAAACAGCAGAGGTATGAAGGTGCATGCATGTACTCAGGAAACTTCTAGTATCTCCCTGTCATTGAAATGTATCTTGTACTTGGGGTGGAACAGAATCAATGGAAATTCTTATCCCCACTGTACAGACAAGAAAACAAACTCCGTGCTGTAGACTGAATGTTTGCATGCTCCCCTCCCATTTTCTTATGTTGAAACCCAACCCCCAATATGATGGTGTTTGAAGGTGGGGAGACGGGTAATAAATGTGGAACTCTCTTGAATGCAATTAGTGCCCTTATAAAAGAACCCTGGAGAACTCCTTTGTCCATATCTGCCGCATGAAGACACTGAAAAGATGACCAATAATGACCCAGGAAGCAGGTCCTCACCGGATGCTGGATTTGCCAACACCCTGATCTGAGATATTCCAGCCTTCAGGACTGTGAGCAGTACGTTTCTGTTGTTTAGAAACTACCCAGGCTATGGTGCTCAATCACAGCCGCCTGAATGGACTAAAGGTAGTATGTATGTGTCATTTGGGAAGTAATCTGGGCCCCAACGTCTTCTTACTTGGGAGAACCCTCATTGTGTACATCTTGGTGGCTGTAGGGCACCGTCAACCACTGTAAAAGCCAAAGAGGCTGATGCTCCTCTGTCAGAGCTGCAGGGTCTCACTTGGACATTTCTGCCCAGAACTTGCAATCTTGAGAGACACAAAGATAGAGAGGTGGACTGTTATTCACAGAAGCAGTGGTGACATTGGACTTCCAGTGTCACTGGCACTGAGTGTCCAGGGACAACCTCTGAACCCTTCCAGCTCTGACCTCAGCTCTGTCGCCTGATTCTCAATCTTTGTCCACGCTTGCTCATCTCCTAAGTCAGATCCTCCAGCCTTCCAGTTAATTCTGGGAACTACCCAATATCTTGCCAACAGATTCCTTCCCTGCTTCAGTTAGACAGTCCCTCTCTGTGGCTTGCAGTCAGACGACAATACGACACAAATACTTTGTGCTCTCAACTGCCCTGTAGAGCACGTATTTTGAGAACACTAGGCAGACACTGAGGTAAAGCAGGATTCACACTGAGACACTGGGTGTGGTGAGAATCTCCCTGAACTCACTAATCAGGAAGGATATCACTTGATAAGGGAAAAAGTTGAATCACTAGCTACTAGCTAACATTTATCAAGTACTCTAAGAGTTTCCTGTGGCTGCTGTACAAAGTTACCGCAAACTTTGTGGCTTAAAACAACAAAAGTGTACTATCTTACAGTTCTGGAGGGCAGAAATCCATAGTGGGTCTCACGGTGCTTTAAGGTAGCAGGACAACTCTGTTCCTTTCTTGAGGCTCCAGGTGAGAGTCTAATGTCTTGCTTTTGCTGCTTCTGAAAACTCCTACCCTCCTGGCCTAGCGGGCCCCCTCCTACAGACACAGCCACGGCAGGCTGAGCCTTCTCGCATCATATCACCTTGAAGATCACTCTCCTGCCTCCCTTTTCCACATTTAAAGGACCCTGGGATTTTATGCCCCCCACCCCCACTACATAATCAGCACAATGGTCTTCTTTTAAAGGTATCTGATTAGCAAACTTGATGCCTCCTGGTTATGTAACATGACAGAATCTCAGAATCTCGTGCTTAGGATGTGGACAACTCAAGGGATCAAAGAGTCCACCTACCACAAGTACTTACTGTGATGGTGACTTTTAATGGGTCAACTTGACTGGGCCACAGGACACTCAGATGGCTGGCAAAACATTATTTGTGGGTGTGTTTGCGAAGATGTTTTCAGGAAGAGATTAGCTTTTGCATCAGTGGGCTAAAGAGAGAAGATCACCGTCATGAATGTGTGTGGGCATGGTCCAATCTGTGGAAGGCCCGATAGAACAAAAAACGTGCAGGAAGGGCAAATCTGCTCACTCTTCTTGAGCTGAAACATCTGTCTTCTCCTGCCCTTAGGCAGCGTTCCTGGTTCTTAGGCTGTCAGACTCGGAATGGGGATTTACACCATCCCCTTTCCCTAATTCTTGGGCCTTTGGTCTTAAACTGAATTATAACATTGGCTTTCCGAGTTCTTCAGCTTACAGATGGCAGACCTTGGGACTTCCGGTGGGGGGAAAAATATATATATATATATATTGGAAATATGTATCTTTCTGTAGACTCTATTTCCCTGGAGAACCCTAATAATACTCTTATTATATACCAAGCTTTAACATATTTCACTTTATCATATTTCTAGTGCTGCTTCTTGGAATACGTGATGGACTTTTGGCCCATAGTCATAGATATTAATGAAAAGTCCCTGTGCATACCATTGCTCTCTCTGCATATCTTGTCCCCTGTGACCACTGGGGGAAGAACGCTGATTGGCGCTAAGATTTGGGTACTCACATGTCCCTGCCCAAAACCCATCTTAATCTCACCGTGATTTGCAACAAAACAGTACAGATGACAGTTATTTGAGTGGACTGCTTATCATGTTTGCCTAATTACCATGCAGTGCAAAAAAGTTAGTCAAAACACATGTCAGGTTAGCTTCTTTGAGCTTTATTTGATTACAACAGTAACCTCCATTCTGTGTGCTGACCTTCATGGCCGGTTACACATGTAAAAGGGTTGTCTGCTCACAACTTAAAAACATCAGAAGGAACAGTGGATATTAGAGGCATGGTAAATTATCCTGCACCTTGATTTCCTGCTGTAAGGAATGGGTAAGGCCATGATTGCTATTCTAGAGGGTTTGTCTGTATTCCTACTCTTTGCTCCCAATGTCCTAATGATGAGAGGGAGTAGGAGGAACAGGAAGAAGGAAAAAATGGGATTTATGTAAACGTGATAAATCTGTTGTATTACCTATATTACACACCGGACATGTTAAAAAACACACACACATACCCTCAATTCAGTGCAATTGCTGCAAATCACACATCCTTGATTACATGGCAATATTCCTAGCTGGAAAGCCAGACGTAGTGAAGGGTGGATTTTTAGCATGTCCTCTGCGTTTATTTATGGCGTAGTACATCATCAAGCAACACTTGACAGGCTCTAAGCTGGCAAACTGGAGGGCTTTGAAGAGAAATAATGAGCTGAAAGGTTCATGACATGCTATTAAAAAGTTTGTGATTGGATTTGGAAAATCAGACGGGTCTCCAAGGAAAGGGACCATTTCTGAGCCATTGCGCTTAGAATATTCTTGAGCGCCAGAGCAGATATTTATGGGAAGGGAGAGTTGTTTTTGTCTCGAATCCAGGTTCTGACTCTGATGTACGGGAGGGAAGTCACTTTGTGCCGCAGACCTGAAGTCCTGGAATAGCCATGACGTCATCTTTTTCTGCTGACCAGCCACCAGTGCACAGAGGCACGCTGCTAGCTCTGTGATGTTTCGGTTTGATTCTCCCATATATGGGCTGCAATTCCAGCCAAAACAGAGTCGGCAGGGGAGTTTACAGCCACTGAATCGCTCAAGGTGCTGCAGGCTCAGTGGGATGGAGGAGATGAGGTCAGAATGCACGCATGATGAACAAAAAGACAAGAGAAAAGAAAAGGCATCTGGCTGTGGGATTTGGGGCTGCCTGGTATGTGATTTCCGAATCAAGCCTCTGGCCTCCCAATCAGTGCTTTGATGCTCTGCGTTTCCACCTTTGAGATCTTCAGTGCTTTTCTGGCATCTGTGATGGAAGGAAGTACCCTGTTCTGGGTGGCGAGCCATGGAATCCCTCTCACTGAATTAGAAAGGAGACATCTTAGGATATGAGATCATGAAAGAGAATAGTATTTGAAAAGGAAGCCAAAATCAAACACACACACACACACACACACACACGCACACACACACAGTAACACACAACTAGGCCAACACAGGATGAGTCTGTGGTTAAGCCATTTTCCCACTTTGCAGATGACACTTTAACACTTTGAGTCCCAGAGCCCTCCTGCTCACGCAGCATGTGGCCTCCATGAAGCCTACAGGCACCGCAGGGTCAGGTAGAAAGGTCCAGAGACCCCTGGTCGGTGTTCAGTTCCCACACTCGCAGGGTGGGATCACCAGACCTTCACGTGCCATCCTCCCCTTCTCCCCACCGGGGACATAATGACATAGACACTCCACCCTCACTCCCAAAAGATCTTCTGAATGGACCCAACAGTGGGGGGAAGCAATCACCCCATGAAAGACTGTGCTCAACAGGGGAAGGGGGTAATGTGTCATGCTAACCCCGAGCGATGGTGGTTATTTCTTCCCCGACTATATTCACAGAAGTGCTCTGTGTGATGGTGCACGTTCGAGCCTGCCCCAGCCGGACTCTGAAATGTGCAAGCAGTTGTTTCATATGGTCAGGGCTGTTCCTTTTTTTTTTCTCTCTCACTGTGGGAACATGAACTTATTTTCAGTCACCCCTGACATCTGACCACTCGGCTGATCACGAGGACACTGCGGTAAACCACAGCTCAGTTTGAAATTATCTCTTTCGGGCACGGCTCCTGTACCATGGATGGCACCATCCCTGGTCACCCGGTGTCCCTTTTCTCTCCCAAAGTTCCATTTTCACTTTCCTCCATCTCCCCAAAGCGACTGGTCTTGCTCTAAAGTCTTACAGTGCGAGCTCTTCCTTGCAATAAACTGAACGCCAGAAAGGCCACCAGTGTTCCCAGCCAAAGCCCTAAAAGTAGTGTGTTTAAATATTATCCTTTTTTTCAAAGCAGGGAGAAGGCACAAAAACTTTAAAGATCCCCGGGAAAAAAACAAAGGCCACAATAACAACAAAAGGCGGGCTCTCCTGATTCGTGTCGGATGGTCCAGCAGGGGCTGTACACCCTCCTTCTGTTGGAAGCGTCTTGTTTTTCGTAGCCATTTCACACCTCCAGCATCGCCATCTGCGCACTTGAAAGAAATGCAGCAAAACATTCCAAAAACGAAGACTGGAAGGAGATAATTGTGAACAAACCCAAGAGATGGACTTTTCTGTACGCTTCTGGTGACTGCTGCGCTCCTGGAGGGCACGTAGTAGGGGGAGACCCGGAGGTTCGGGCTGTTCAGACTCACCCCCTGATGGCCCCCTTGAGCCTCATTGTGCCAGCAGCCTGATGAGAGAGACCCAGGTATGCAGGCCTGGCTGCCCTGCTGGCTGAGGAAGGAGGGGGAGGAGGAGTGAGCAGATGCGGCCTGCTTGGAGCTGGTATGTGTCACTGGAATATGGGTCAGCCTTTTCTAGGCAACTTGAGGCAGACTGGGAGCATGAAGACCGGATGGATGTAGTTCCCCCTCACTCTCTTCCTGCCCGAAACCAGTCCACACAGACCCCTAGAACACGGAGAGGCCATCGGGACGGACAAGCAAGAGCTCTATCAGTCCTGGGGGTAAGAGGCCACAGCCTGGCTGATGAGGCCAGAGCTGGCCACTGGCCCTCTACACACACACACACACCCCAGGGAACCTCTCCTCACCCCAGATTTCAGTAGCAAAGTGGATGGAGAATGGGCATATAGCCAGGAACGTGACCAAAACCCAAAATGACTTTCAATCACCGGACAGGTCAGGTGGAGGCAGAGAATGAGTGCAGAAAAGGGTTGCTTTTTGTCTTTCCAGCAGCAGGATGAGGTGTCCGTTAAGGGGCGGCTGGCCTTGAGAGACATGATTACTTTAAAGGGATATTGGCAAATGCTTTTGGCTGAACATTTCGGCTTGGTTACTCGCCTTCACAGAGGGAGAAAGGAACTACGCGAACTGGATTTTTCTTGTGAATTACAAAATCAGAGTCCCCATTTGGGGTGACAAGCGTGGCCAATTTATTCCTGAGCAGGCAGAACCAAAGTACAGGGACAGGATGCTCTGACTTCGGGGTGACACAAAAGTGTTCACCAAAGAGCATCACGGGGCCAGCTGACCAAACCCACTGGTCTGTGCGTGCTCAGTGTGGAATGCAAGCTTCTAAATCCCAGCATCTGATTCGTCGTCCTTGGATTAAAACAAGGAAAATAAAATGGCTTAGCAAAGGGTTTTGCTCCGGGCCAGAAAGTTTAGAAAGCAAACGGAGCCTCAAGAAAAGTGGGATTTTCTTTAATTCGGCTAATGCTGGATGCCTGGGTAATAATGTTGTCAATGAGAAATCACCATTTGCATGGTAGGCTTAGTTGTGATTTCTCCTCATGCAAGTTCAAATCGAAATGCAGTGCTCCAGACACTGTGCTCCGGAAAATACGCAAGGCATTTCCTCACAGACTCTATGATTTAGCTCCAGACCACTATATGATCACCACTATTTGACTGTCGAGACTTCCACTGGTTGAAGTCCCAGGTAGTGTGGTAAGGGGTAGAGTTGGGAGTCAAGGTCACGATTCCTAGCTCCTGAACTTTGGAACCACTCAGCCGCCTCTTTTAAATAGCATCTAATTTTGTGTATGCAAATCTAGGTTGACTGTTATAAAGTGTAAGTTCTCAGATGAGAAAAACTGCGAGCTAGAATGGAGATTTCTTCCGATTACCTACTTGCAATAGGTAGTGGGGTTGCTCGTGAAATATTATCATCCCTTTTCATAAAACAAAGCATAGTTTTATAAGTAAACGCTCCATGAGGAAGACATGAGACAGCTCGATTCAGATCTGGGCTGCCATTCGGAGCACACTGAGATATCCAGATGTAAAATAGTTTGGAACTTACAACAAATAAATATTGCCTTAAAAAATTGGAAGGTAAAAGATGTTCGCAAACAGGCGAGTCATGCTAAGTGCATGTCGACAAGGGAGGAAGAGGGATGTTAATTTAGTTAGTATCTTACATGGAGTGGTTTGAGTGCCAACCTTTCTTAAAATAGAGGAAAAAGCCATAGTGTAATCTTGTCTGTACTGTTTGTGCTCCTTGTTTGTAAATGGAGTGATATGGGGGTAAAAGGAAGAAGTGAAAATTGCCCATAATAAAGATGAAAAGTAGATTGCACCTACCCTCAAGGATTTTGTGGTCCAGAAGTGGAGGCAAAAACTAAGAATGCATACAAGGTAAATGCGCAGTGCAAAGGAGGAAAACTTGAGATGGAATTTTAAGAGCTGGACCAAATGAATAACGTGGGGCTGGGGAGAAAAAGAAGAGTCTGTGCAAAGATTCAGAGCATGAAATGAGCTGACATTTTGGGGCCCCGAAGGAATCTGATGTTGTTGAAGGGGAGAAAAGAAGGGGGCTCAGTGTGGAGAGAGGAGCTGGTGAATAAGGTAGGGGGTCTGAGCCTGGGGAGTGGCGGGCCATGGGTGGGTCTTCAAACATGGACTTGAGTTTCCTACAAAGTACTCTTATGGTGGTGTCAGTAGTGAATGGCTGGTCATCTGATCAGCAAAATAAAAAGCTGGTTGTTTCAAGAAAGTAATTAAACAGACAAACTCCTGGAGTGAATGCTTTTTTTAAGAGGCAGAAATAAACAGGACTAGATATGAAAAGAGACATTGAAACAGAAAAAGTAAATATTTAAATATCATGAGATAATCACATGAACAACGTTTAGGCCAATATATTTGAAACCATAGATACACTGCACAATTTTTAGAAAGCATAAATTATGGAAATTAACTCAAGAAGAAATTGACACCAAATAAACCTACGACCAGGAATGGAGGGGTGGGGGTGGGGCGCCGGGAAATGAACTCAATAGTCAAAAATATACCACGGTCAGTACTAGCTCTAGAAGCTTTTGCAGACATTTTTTTCCAGAAATTCAAGAAAAGAATAACAACCCCTGACAAATAACTATTCTAGGGAATAGGAAAGCAGGGGAAATTCCCCGACATATTTTTATAAAGCCATTATAATCCTGATGTCAAAGCCAGACAAGGACAGAAGATGACTCAATCTCACATATAAACAGAGATCCTAAAATACTAAATAAACATAAGCAAGAAATGCAAAGTAAGCATGTGCATAAATAGTATATAAAATAGATTTTGTATGACATGCAAGGATTGTTTAACCTTCAAAAGTCAATCATTTAATTTATCTCATGGACATACGACAATAGATAAAGGAAAACATTCAGTAAAATTCTAGACCTAATGATAATTAAAAAAAACAACTTTGCCAATGGGTTTGAATCATAGCTGCATGGTTTCGTAGTTATTATGTTGTAATTTGGGCAAAAACAACATAAGCTTTGCATGAGAAAGGACAAGAACAGAGGATGGAGGCAAAGAGAATAATCAACAGGTCATTTGGAGGCAAATTCAGGTAAGAAGTACAGATGGGGAAGGCAGGGGAAGAGTCCACGGTAAGAGGGTGGGAGGGCAGACGTCTACAGTAAAGACTTCTGAAGACAGGAGACCAGCAGAAGCTGGTGGTGACTGCATGTGGGGAGAGAGTTGGAAAGGAGAGACTCCCAGATCTCTGGACTAGGTGGCTGTGTGGACCATAATTCCATTAGTCCAGACAGATAAATGCAGTTTGATGTCTTGTCTGAAATTAGCAAGGCTCTCTTGTGTGAGAAGGAAATAACTCTCTTAGAGAACTCAGGGCCAGCAGCCTGAAAAGAAGAGCTTTGGCCATTACTGGACTTCAGTTAATACCGAGAGAGAGAGAGAGAGAGAGAGAGAGAGAGAGAGAGAAGACATGCAAAAGAAACATTATCTGCTTTACCAAGCCTGGCAAAGTCACCACCCGGTAAATGTTGACTGGACCAAGCCAAAACTATAAGTAGGTTACAACAAGCGTGGAGAAGTAAAGAGTTGTTGCTTTTGAATACCCAGGATCACAGCTGGCAAGAAAAAATAAAGGTTATCTTGGAAGTATATAGTAAATCTAGGGTGAAGGAGGACCTAATAATGGTAATATTTATGATAAAAAAAACATTCAGCACAGAGCAAAGAGGAAAAGATACTTCTCTTTTCTTAAATTTTATTCTGATACATTTTGGTATGTTTTTTAATAGTTATGACACTTTTGGGTGAAAAGTTCAGCTTTGCTCATAACAGGTTTGGTTTTTATAGAAAAAAATCAAAGTATAATATTTTTGTCTTCAATGATTACTGTGTCCCCAAGGAACTGCACCCATGTGCCGACAGGGACCCGGATTGCCTTTTTCTTCACTCTGAGTTTCTTCACCCAACTAGATAATGGCCATGTATGTCCATTCATTACGCCATGACCTGAATGTGTCTCAAAATCTGTAGAAACAAGCCACACCTAATCACTCTTTGACTAGGCGTGCGCAAAGTGTTAAGAAAGGTGTTGTCTGAACATTTCCACCCAGGCTGGGAAAAGAATGGACAAGACCATAGAGCATGGAGGGCCACTTCGAACGTAGTAATGTCCCACTGAAGGCAGCATCAGGCGGCTGCCAAGAAGTTCTGTTGGTAGCAAGACCCGTCTTCCCCCAAGATGGTTGAGAATGACGATGATTTCATTTGGCTTTAAGGAAATTCATTCCAGCCTCAGTTGGGTGGATGGCGCTGGAAAAGCGTGTGGCCCACCTAGGGCTCTGTAATTGTTTCCTCGCTACTTCGTGCTTAAACTCCAACCTTTGGGACTCCAGATTACAGATGGCATTACCCAGGGACCCAACTCGGATCAGAGGGAGAATGTGCTAGAACCTGTTGCCAGGAGCGGTCTCCTGCTGATCCGATGCAAGTGGCAGGATCCACAGCAGGACAAAGAAACTTTTGAAAAGGACTTAAAAAGAGCTCACTTGCTCTGCGGTTAACCCATCAAAGGCATCTTCCTGTAACCCGGAGGGCAGCAGGCCTCAACATGTGCTGGCCATTTGGAAAACAGATTCATATGGAGTAGATCAAACATTTTAGGAGAGCCCCTTGCCTTGAAAATATGGGGCCTTATGAAAATCATTAAGCAATTCATTGATATTTATTTGCTTATGCTGTGTTTCGGCAAAGCAAGCTGGGAGATGAGGATGAGAACCATTGACCCAGTTTCAGACGCCCTAGTTCAGGAAAGAAGGATTCCCTTACACGCCTGATTTTAAGGAGCCTTTTAAGAAGACAGCCTACCACACAGCTGGCATGGAAAGGCTGTCTTGGCTCTCTTCAACTGGGTATTAGGTTAACAACCACCTCAAGCTTCTTAGAAACCTAGAAATCCCCAGGCATTTAGAGGAATTCCGCAGGGCTAAGAAAACCCTTGCAATCTCCTCAGAGCTTTAAGCAGAAAAATATTTCCAAACATCTGCCACTCCCAGCCCCATCAAATATGGTGGCTCCACAGCATGCATCCGATTATCTGTCCTTCCTGAAGGACCAACCCCTTCCTTCGTGGTTCAGGGCCAGGGAGCCTGGAAATGAACAAGGAGCGAGTTTGTATTTCTACTTTGGTTGTCATGCATGAGCTTCTTCTAAACCAAAGCCACTCCACTGTCTGACACAGAGAACTTTGCTTCTTTAAAGTTTAAGGAAGTAGCCCCTCAAGATTCATCAGCTTCCTGGCCTCAACTTCCCTTTTACTCAGATGCAAAGTTCCCATGAGTAGAGAAAAGCTCAGCAGATTGCCATCATTCTTACACTTTGGGCTTTGAAATGATCTAGCCTATGGGGGATCCCAAATCCACAGCCTTTGAGGCTCTGGGAAGAGAGGAGGAGGCTGGCTCTAGGGAGCTGGGCTCGATTTCTCCCAGAACATTATTACAGAGGTTGAAAGTCTGTCCTCAAATATTCAACACTTACGTTTTGAAATTCATTAAGTCCCAAAATTAAAAAACAAATGTAAAAGATCCGGCATTGGTTCCTGCACAAAGCAGATACTCAAGGAATGCTTGTTGACGGATGAATTTGTTAGCTGACACATATGAGAAATACAGTCTGTTTTGCACCACACGGCAGCCGATTTTGCTAGGAAGACGTCTGTCCCTAATTTGTTGTTATAGGAGTTTTAAAGAATGAGTCACCTAAACCCTACCTGTGTTTGAAGACCAACTTTGTTCACAAAACCCTCCCAGGACTCTCCTGTTGGTCATTTTCAAAAGGAACAGCTGTCTCTTGGCTTTGAATTGTCAATTAACTTCTTGTGATCTCCCCCAAATTCATGGTCCCCAAAGGGAAATATTCCGTCTTGTTATTTGTTTACTTAAATTGGGGGTGGAAGGGCAACTCCCTGAGGACCCACCATGGATTCTTGCACGAATCACACACTCAATAACAGTTTGCTGACTGATTGATCTGTTCATTGATGTATATTAGAAATACAGTCTGGTTTGCACCACACGGCACTTAAATGTGCAGGACACAAAGAGTGTCATTCTCTGCTATGTTTTTCTAGTGTGTACTTAGAAGAGATGCCCTAGAAGATCTTCCATGTGGTCTCAAGTTAGCTTTGGACATCGATATTTAAGAGGGAATAATGTGTTTTACGCGGTAAAGTAAGACAACAAGTATGTAAATATTGTCACCCCCAATACGCAACACTGCAGTGACATTTTGTGTTGATGGAGACAGTGGTTTATTTCTAATTTCTAATATGACTGCCATTTCTGTAGTAGATGGAGGGAGCCTTGGTTATGACAGGTCCTTTGTTAATGAACTAATTAGGTTTTTCAGAGTGTAAGATCTAGTCTTGATGCTTTTCTTAGGAAGGAGGGCAGGCAGGCAGGCCGGCAGGAAGGGAGGGAAGGGAGGCAAAGAAAGAACAAATGAAAAAAAAACCTCTTTGTTAAAGTATCCACATGCCTGACTGAACCACTTGCTAACTACTGGCATGTGCATATAACAGATATGTCAATATGGGAAAGTTAAAAAGAAAAACAAATTCCAACCTTAGGAATCCGCTCTGAAAACCTTACCATCATGAGACATTGTTGTTCTCAATGCCCACATTACCCACCTGCATCTTACCCATCTGCATCTTGCCTCCAGGCCTAGGAAAAGCTCATTCTGAGGGTTTACCCAAGCTTCAGAACTCCTAAGTAGCCCTCTATTGTGGGTGCTTCGCATGGGCATGTTCTTCCCAAAGAAGCCCGAGAAATCGGCCCATGGACGCTTGCACTTCTCATAACTGGGACAGTAGCCTCCCTTGAGCTTGTGTGGGTTCTGCTGGGCCCCTGCGTTCACCCTCTCACGTGGTCACTGCAGGGGCCATAGGCTGTTACTTGCAGAGAGCCAGCACATCAGAGGTGCTCAATACCTCTGTGTTGAATAAATAAATTTTCTTATCAGCCCTGGAAACAACAGTATGATGTCACGTGCCCATGAACTGGGTGGAAAAGCTGATGTGCGAAGAGAATGAGTAGCTTGCCCAGGCTGTGGGAGAGTGCTCGCTCTTGCCTCTGTCTCTCTGTGGAGCTCGGCACAGGGGGCCTCCTGAGAGAAGGCAGTCATTTACCTAGTGGAGTGACAGTCCACTCTCCTTATATCTGGGGGAGGGGGCTAGTTGAAGGAAGTTGTTTCTTAGGGGTGATTGGGTGGCTCAGTTGGTTGAGTGTCCGACTCTTGATTTTAGCTCAGGTCACGATCTCACGGTTCGTGAGTTCGAGCCCCACATCAGGCTCTGTGCTGTCAGTGCGGGGCCTGCTTGGGCTTCTCTCTCTCTCTCTCTCTCTCTCTCTCTCTCTCAAAAATAAATAAATAAACATTTTTAAAATGAGGAAGGGGGATTGTCTGTTTTTGCTGACAATTAAAAAAAAACAAAACCATGTTCAATCCCTTGGAGAGTAGCTAAAAGAAAGCTCAACCATCAGCCCTGGAAAACAGTGTTTCCCTGTGACCTCTGTTTCTAAATCAGGAAATGGTTACTTGGGCTGCAGTAGGCCAGCTCTGAGTTCTACCTCGTCCTCCTTTATCAGGGCTTCCTTAACATGGAGGCTGGTTTCTCCACCAAGAAGTATGCCGTAGGGCTCTCATGGGGTTCCTCAGCCCATTGCCTCTTGCTTAAATGGGCTGTGGCCTTATCTTCCCCAGAACTTATGACAAAACTAAGCCATTTTCCAACAATATCTAATCAAGTAAATAACGAAATACAGGTGTTCAGTACCTACCAGCACATAAATACTCTCCTTGAAGATCAAAAGTTGCTAGGACACTTGAGTGGCTCATTGGTTAAGCATTTGACTTCATGATCTCACAGTTCATAGATTCGAGCCCCACGTCAGGCTGTGTGCTGACAGCTCAGAGCCAGAGGCCTGCTTTGGATTCTATGTCTCCCTCTCTCTCTCCCTGCCCCCTATTACTGCTCTGTCTCTTTCTCAAAAACAAAAAATGTTAAAAAAAAGTTTTAATTGCTAAAGAGATGGACAAATATTGATCAGAGACTACCAAAGCCTTACTATACACAACTTCTTGATTAAATAAATATGTAATGTCTACATATGCAGCAGCATATAGTGATAACAAGAATTCAAAATGGGACCACTACTCACAAATCCAACACCAGTGTTATAGTGAAGTTTCCTCCAATGGAATTCCATGCATCCCAGACTTTTGCAATATAAAGGAGATAAAACAGGAATCGATTATACATTAGTCTTATTGGTCATTTTTACTCACTCTACACATGAACCAAAACTGCAAATCAATTAAAAAAAAAAAAAAAACCTTGGAGGGAAAAATGGAGGCGACGAATGACTTTATAACACGTTATAAAGGAAGAAGGCTTGATTCTGGATGGACGAGTCAGACTTGTATAAAATGACTTGACTAGATTGTGAATCTTGCAACTGAGATGATAATATTACCTAAGTAGTGACCATGCACTCATATGGAGTAAGAAACTATATGTGAATCACCTATTGCAATGTCTGGCAAGTGGACGTGGCTTGGTGGTTTGTTCTAACCGTCTGCATCAGCTGCTGACACCACTACAGGAAGGTAAGGAAGCATTATAATCAAATTGCTCTTGCCTGTCTTCTTTGATACTACCGCCATATGACCAGGGCCACCTTAGCAGCGCTCATTTTGGATCTCTGTTAGGAATGGGATCTATTCCTACGTGAAACACAACAAAACATTAATTGTCAGTTCTGTCCTCTCAGCCAAGCACAACCTGATGAAATCTCATCCACCCTACAAAGTTCATCTTGAGGGGCGCCCCGGTGGCTGAGTCAGTTAAGCCTCTGACTCTTGATTTCAGCTCAGGTCATGATCTCACGGTTTGTGAGTTCGAGCCCTCCATCTGGCTCTGCGCCGACAGCACGGACCTTGCTTGGGATTTGCTCTCTCCCTCTCTCTCTGCCCTTCCCCCACTCATGCTCTCTCCCTCTCTTTCTCTCTCAAAATAAATAATTTTTTAAAAATAAGCTCGTCTTGAAAGCCACCTCTGTCACATTTCTCCAGACTCTTCTCCAAGCAGATGATTTCACTCTCTCGAACATCATAAAAACTTTGGCTTTTAGCCCTCTGAGGATAGTCAGCCTGCTCTGCATGTTACACTGCTGTCTCTTTGCCTTATCCCCTACTTGATTTTAAGTCCCTTGAAAGCAGAGATCAGCCTTATCTTTACATTTCTTATGGGCTGAGTGCAGAGCGTTGGGCTCAGAAGCTCAATAAAAACGTGTTAAGTTGCAGCGAACCATGACCCAGCCAGCCTACCGGCCCTCAGCCAGCATAGGGTCCAGAACACAATGAGCCCTTGCTCTCCCGGCTGTGCACACCCACGAGCATGTACTAAACACCTGGAAACACTGGGACACTTAGTTGCTTGGCAACTCCTCCCCCTTCCAGGACGTCTTCCCTTTTGAGGAGGCTGACCTGACAGCTGGCCTGCTGCTGGTTAGACAGGGCGCTCTCTGGAATGGCCCATCTACTGCAGCAAATGGCCAAGTTCACTGTGCCAGGAACCGAGAAGAGAGAAGGGTCCAAGTGGGAGAGTCTCGATGCCAAGAATGTGCTCTAAGATTTCCAGTGGAGAGGGAAGCAGGGAGTGCTGCCGTGGAGGAGATGATGCCGAAGGGGCATTGAAAGCTTCTTCCTCTCCTGCACCTGATACTCCAGGGTCTTGGAGGGGGACCTCCCGTCCAGGGACACCAGGGCCCTCCTGCACAGGATGCTGGAGTGGTGACAATGGCTGCTCTTTATTAAATACTAATGGCACTACAGAACTTCCCGAAACTTCAGTGGAAAGCTAATTTCCCCCAAATTCTCAGGACATCTCCTGGCTCTTGAAAGGATTATTATTGTTGCTGTTATTAGTATTTACAAAGCCCACATCAGTTTTGAAAGTCTACTCAAGGTGGAGTAAGCATAAGCATGCTACTTCCAGAATATCTCCTTGGATTCTGTTTCCCTCGCAAGAATGACATAACCTGTTGGGTTCTGTTTGGGCACAAGGCAATAGGGACAGGCTTCTCCTTACGGCCCAGGCAGAGTTGCCAGATTTAGCAAAGAAAATTGCAGGATGCCCAGTTCAATTCTAACTTGAGATCGACGATGAATGCAGTTTTCTTCTGAGTATGTCCCAAATATTGCATGGGACATACTTATACTAAAACAATGTTTGTTATTTATCTCAAATTCAAGATGAACTGATTATCCTGTATTTTATCAGGCAACCCAGAGCCCAGGGACAGTCAAGACAGTTAAGAGATTTTTCGCCAACAAAAGCTTCTTTTAAAGCCCCGGCTGAATGGCTTTGGACGACATTTCAATTCAGGCCCTGCATTTTCCCTGGAGTGTGAGCTCAAAGTCATGGACAAACAATTGGGAGAATGAACATTCAGTGACCATTCTGCCCCTTCCTTGCCCTCCGCAGCCTGTGGCAAACTGCTCCCCCTCAACCAGCTGGGGAGGAAAAAGCCTTTCTCTTTTAAGACAGCTCTCCCCTCTCCTGCTAAAGATTGGATTGTTTCTGGGTTTGCTGGAGAGCTGCTTGGGCTAATTACTTTCAGACCATGATCCCACCAGGCCTGCCCGCTGTGGAGGCGGCATGTTGGGGCTGGGAGGCTAAGAGTGAGGGGTTTGGAGTCAAGCAGACCTGGTTTGGAATTCTGCCTCTGCCGTTTCCTGCCTGTGCCACATTGGCCAAGTTGCTTACCCTCTCTGGAACCCAGCTTCCACATGGATAAAATGAAGGTACTCACAGGGTGGCTGAAGTAGAAGTGACATGAGACCGGAGCACATACGGTGCTCATCATACTGCCTGACACATGTGGCTGCTCCTTTAATATTAATCTTATTATTATTGCCTGTCTTTGGTATGTTACACATGACAGGTGGCATATGGAATGGAGTCTCCTCAAGCCTGGAGCTGGGAAGTGAAGGAACACAGATTCTAGAAGGCTGTCAAGCCCTGGACACTAGGGGGTGTGACTTGGTGGAAGATGTGGCCCTGCCTCATTCGGTCCTGTAGCACCTGGCAGAACCACCGCCCGTCAAGTCAGTGATTAGATCGCCACATGGATCAGATCACCATAAGTAGTATTTGGAGTCTGAAGTCTACTTTAAGAAATGGGAGAGAGAAAGAAGAAGACGGAGGAGGAGGAAATGGAGAAGAAGAGGGGAAAGAGGAAGAAGAAGACGGAGAAGGAGGGAGAGGAGAAGAAAAAGAAGAAGGAGAGGAAGAAAGAGAGGAAGAAGAGGGAGATAAGGAGGGAGCTCACAGATTTCTTATGAGGAATCAATGAAATAATCTCAGTATTAGAACAGTGCAGGCAAATAACAAGAGCTTAATACATGTCAGCTATTATTATTTGAGACACCTCAAAGAATGGGCAGGGTTTTCATCAAGAGAGAAAGGAATTTGTAACTTAAAGAAACAATAATTGACGTTATGATGTGGCTGACTGTAAATGGGTGCATGATGAAGTGGGACCTGGTTTTCTAGGCAGCTTTGCTGTGAACACTTTTGAACAGGGGGTATGATGTTTCTGGGAGAGGTATGATGTAGAAAATGTGGCTTTTGCCAACATGTGTAAGATGGACACAACAGAAAGACTGAGGTAAGCAGTGACTGTTAGAAAAAAGTAGGTGAACTGTAATATGAACATGGGGTTGGGGAGGGGTCCAAAGTCTTGGTTGTTGCCTGTAGCAGACCCTGTTTTTTTCTGTCCCACATTCCCCAGCACCCTTCCCTTCTAACACTTTGTTCAGATATTCACCCTCCTCTAAGTGGCCACTGCTCCAGAGAAGATGCATCTTTCCTCAGCCCCAAGGGACAGGTGGGTGTCCATTTTCTTGCCACTAATCAGTCTGGGCATGAGCATGTGGCAAAAATTCCTGCCAATAAAAGAAGCAAGTGAGCAGAAACAATCCAAATGTCCATCAACTAGGGAATGGATAAACAAATTGTGGTTTATCCATTCAATGGAATATTATTGGACAATAAAAAGAGAATGAAATCCTGATTCGTGGTACAACATGGAGAGACTTCAAAACATTATACTTAGTGAAAACACACACAAAGACTCCATATGTTATATGACTCCATTTAAACAAAATGTTCCAAATCAGCAAATCCATATAAAGATTGAAAGTACTTGTCAGGGGCTGGGGGCAGAGGGGCATAGGAAGTGGTCATTAATGGATACAGGATTTCTTCAAGGGCAATGAAAATCTTCTAAACCTAATTGTGGTGATAACTGCCAAGTCTGTGATTGTACTAAAAACAATTGAATTGTATATTTTAGATAGGTTAATTGGTAGGCGATTAACATATCAGTAAAGCAGTTATTAATGTGTTCCTTAAAGAACCAAAAGGAAGACTTTTGGAAAACATTTTATCAGTCTTAAAAAAAAAACACAGAAGACTTGGCTTCTCTTTCTGGAGGCTGATATATCTGAATATGATCCCTGGAGCTGCTGTGGATATCAACCTACCATGACAGGAACCAACATGAGTCAGAACTGACCTACAGAGCAAGTCAGAGCCCAGAGAAGCGCCTAGACTTCTCCTTACCCAAAACAATAAATTTCCTTATACTTTAGGCCAATTGAGTTGGGCTATTCTGCCACGTGTAGCCATAGCATCAGCTAACATTCTAACTTATACAGTTCCATTAACAGAAATTTTTAGGTCAGGACAAAGGTCATTTTTTTTTCAGAGAAACTATGACATTACACTAATTTAGAAGTGCACGGGTAATACAGGTGAAAATTTGAAGTGTAGTTCACTATCTGGAGAAAAAGATGGATGGGTGGATGAATGGATAGATGGACGGATGTGTGGATAGACAAACAGATGGGTGGATGCATGGATGGATATGTGGATGGGAAGATGGATGGACTGGGGGTGTTGCTTAGAGCAAAAAAAAAAAAAAAAGGCTGAAGCCCAGGAGAACACAAAGAGTGCAGAGAGGAGCCTCCTAGACCCTCAACATTGAACAGGCTGGAGAGCAAGAGAAATTACTGAATGACTCTGCAAACAAAGTGGATAAAGAAGGACATGGGGAAACTCAGCTGTAAATGCTGTCATGCAAGCCAAAAAGGGGATTCAGGAAGAAGGAGATTGAAGTTTGGGTCAAATCCTATAGGAAAAAAAGAAGAAATAGCACAGAAAATATGTTTAGATATACAACTAGGAGACCAGTGTAGGAAGAGACTATTTTTTAAAGGAATTTGAGTGGAGTGATGGTGACAAAGGTCACAGAAGATATGGGCTGGAGGGCAGTGAGTGGCCCCTGAGGAAGTAATGACACCATGTAGGCACCTCCTTACAGGCATTGGCCCCGTGGAAAGCATTACTGAATATCCAATCTCTGGTTCTCCTCCCCTCCCCGGCATGTGAGAGATGGTGCCCCTGCAGTTCAGAGACCTACAACAGTTCTTTGGTGAAATGTGCAGTAGGTCACTTCTGAACTGAGGAGTGGAAAGCCGATGCCTGAATTTTCCACCTCTCTGTCTCTGCCACAGCGGTTATGGAAGAGACCTCAGGCATAGATGATAAAACCCGAGACTGAAGACCCTTGATTGCAAGTCACTGAATGAAGGGTAATTACCCTTGAGGAGAGTCCCCTGCTCTTCCTGGGGCACAAAGAAGCAATACCTTCTTGTCGTGGCAAGATGAAGGGCCTGTTTGCCTATTCTTGCTAACAGACCCAATAGGAAGAAAGGTAGGAAAGAGACCAGCAAAGTCAAGAATGGGATGCTTTTATTCTGGGTTTTGAATTTTCAGATTTTTTGGGCAGGTGAGACCCAAGCATGTTTGTTAGGAAGAAGGAAAGAGTCTGTAGGGAGGAAGGACCCAAAGAAGGCAAAGCAGCATCCTACAGAAAGCAGGAAATATGACAATGCACAGGCACAGTGGTGGGTCTCTGCCCTTCTTCTTTCAGGACAGAAGTACCAATCTAGGCACAAGATGAGTCTCTGGAAGGTTGGCTTGGAGAAAGAAGCTGAAGAAGCCTATGCAGTCCACTTCTGAGACAGGAGAGTGGAGGCTGGAGCTTGGAACTGGCAAGGAGAGCCACTGAATGCATTTCACTCTCATGCCTTAAATTCTATAGACATTTCTTAAATAGAATCATCATTATTTAAAAACTAAATAAAGTCAGGTTGCCTTGGTGGCCCAGCCAGTTAGGCATCAGACTCTCAGTTTGTTGAGAGCATCTCATGATTTGTGAGTTCAAGCTCAACGTCAGGCTTTGCACTGCTTGGAGCCTGCTTTGGATCTTGAGAATCCCTCTCTCTCTCTCTTTCTCTCTCTCTCTCTCTCTCTGTCTCTCTGTCTCTGTCTGTCTCTCTGTCTCTGTCTCCGTCTCTTTCTGCCCCTCTTCCCCCTCAAAAATAAATAAACAAAAATTTTTTAAAAAGTAAATAAAGTAGTGCCCAGAAAGGGTTAAACCTGTTTGGTTCTAAGTTCTAGCCAGGCCCTACCTCCACTGTGTCCTTTACCCAAATTCATTATTCCGTTGACAGGCCAGTGCTGGTCCCCCACAGAACAACACATGCTGAGGTCTCCCTGTGAGCGCACTTGTGATGAACTTTGAGCCACACATCTGCTGCAGAGAAGGAACTTGTATTCCCAAATGGCTGATATTAGCTGAAGATGCTGGGTTCATCTCTCCTGTAGCATATTTTTATGAGATAGGCTGCCGGAGAATCAGAGGAATAAAGTTAGCCGCTATGTCTATATCTCATTACAATGCATGCCTGACTATTGTTCTTTTCATCGGCTTAATGTTATCCTGACTCTGTTTCAGCAAAGTGAATATTTGTATTAAAGCCAGTGTCCATCCTCATTTACCCTCCAAGCCATTGCTGTATCTGGGCTAAGGATGCATTTTCACGACATCATCACTCCAAGCCTCTTTCTCTGATCTGAAGCAGGGGTTGGCAAACAAAATGTGTAATGGCCCAGAAAGTAAATATTTTAGGCTTTGTGGGACATAACAATCTCTGTTGCAACTTCTCAACTCTGTCGTTGCAGCATGAAAGCAGCCAGAGAAAATACTTAAATGAATAAGCATGGTTGTGTTCCAATAAAACTTTATTTATTTACAAAAACAGACAGTCAGACAGTGGGTTGGATTTAGCCCATGGGCTATACTTTGCTGACCCCGGTTTAAAGTATAGATTAACAAGAAGACATTGGGTGAACTGACAGATTAAAAAAATATGTATATCTTTTTATGTGTTTATCTCCAAGAACAACAACAACAAAAAAAACCCTAAAACATGGTGATGGACATTTTATCACTTCTGCAGACAACAGTGTGACAGTTCCCGTCTTCTAATATATTACATCTTAAGATTTTTGATATCACTCTCACACATACAAACAAAAAAGATGAGGGAAACAGTAGACTTTAATTCAGGGAAGAGAGGGTTAAGTGGCTAAAAATTGTAAAGGGAAAGAAAGTATCACTTAACTACAAGCACAGTCTCTTCCTCAGAAACCGATTTACCCGGACTGAGTTGATTATAAGAGACGCAGAGCAAAAACAAATTTGCTGACCTTCATTTCAGAGATCAAAGGTTAAATTCATACCCTGTAGGATGGTTCTGTGAAATCACTCCCAAGCTGCCTGGTGACATATTTTTGAAAAATATTTCTCTCCAGTTTTATCAAGTGTTCTTTGTGTTCTGGAAACACCATTTGAAGTCCCAGCTGGAGCTGGGATGTCATGAGTCTTAGCTGAAATTGTTCTCCAGCTATATCCAGAGGCACATGGTTAGTTGGGGTAGACATTAATTGCAGGGGTTAATGCCTAATCTTCATCAAAAATCGAAGTTAACATTTTACACTGAATAATCAAGGATGGTATAAACCCTGAAGAGATAAGAGCTAAAATTGCCCACTTGAATGTCCTTGAAGTTAAATAAACCTTCTAAGATTGGTGTCCATCAGTGACTGTTCCCAATTTATTTGCCTCTAAGCATCGCCTCAGAGCAAAACCCCAACAGTTAGAAATTTTGGAAAACTGAGTGTACAAATTAGTCCAATTCAGAATACATTTGGTAAAAAAACAAAGCAAACTTTCTGTCTCTTGAGTTGTAAACTCATACACAACCTTTCAACTGTGAGGGTTCGCAAAATTCATTTCGTGGCAGTTTTTATCAGTCCTTAGGAGGCAAAAAAAAAAATTAGGATGCTGGTGTACATACTTTATTGATCTAAGTGCATTTCATTTAAAAGGCCTTTATCTGGTCTGTTGTCTTGTTAACTAATCACATTTAATTAATTTAATTATTTAGTAAAATAATGTCAACAGCCATATGTTGGTCCCCAGTTGTTTTAAACCACAATTACTATGGACTGAGTTGGGTTCCTCCTGCCCAACCAGCAGTGCAATGGTTCTTCAGAGATACTAGGTCTCTGGGAGACAACTAGAATTAGATGGGGGAGTGAGGGATTGGGGGCCCCCCCATGATGGTACCCATGGCTTTAGAAAAAGAGGAGGAAAGATGAAGACACAACAAGAAGGTGACCTCTGAACGCCAGGAAGAAGGCCCTCACCAGGAACCAGACTGGCCAGTGTCTTGATCCTGGACTTCACAGAACAACGAGAAATAAATGTCTGTCGCCTCAGCCCCCCAGTCCATGCTATCTTGTTACGGCAGCCCGAGCTGAATAATACAATTCTATTTTTCAGCGAGTAGGGAAGTGAGAAGATAGAGGGTGTTATTGAAACTTTAATTTCTACCACTTGCTGGCTCAACAAAGTAACAAATCCGGATTTTCTTCCTCACAGAGTTCAGAAGGTATGTCATCGCTGGCTGACCTCTAAGAATCTGAAACATAAGAACCAAGCTGAATAAGTCTTTGTGTTTTGGGGGCGTGTGTGTACCCTCAAGAAGAAGTCTCATCATTGATGGAGTGGGAGTCAAGTATTAGGATGCCTGATCTGTTGGGCACAAACACTGAGAATTGATTTATCCTGCTGTGGGAGAGACGAAAATTAAACCCAGTGTCCTCACAGATGGCATTCCACTAACACACCACACACTTTCTATTATCGCATGAGGCAAATCAGTGACAATTTAGTAATTGAAGTTTCCAGTAGGATACCCATCCAGGTGACTTTGGTTCTTTATCCTCTCCAAGGCTTCTTAATCTATGAATGGGCATAATAACATGTCCAATCTCACAGGGATGGTAAGGGGAATAATAATACTGCTTGTGACACACTAGTTGAGTTACTAGTATAAAGTAAGGGCTCAATAAATGCTTTGTGCTATTATTTGGATTATATGTTAAAAAAAAGAGACAAAAATGGCTGATTTCATTCATGAAATTGCTTTCCCAAATTTTGAAGGTAAAAGAGAAAATAAAATTGCCTAGATCTTTATCAGTTAAAGCCAGCCGAATGGTTGGAAGCCTTCTATCTGAGATTTTGTTTCTGGTGTGTGTGTGTGTGTGTGTGTGTGTGTGATCACAAAAGATGAGGGGAGGGGGGATACTGTTCTATTGAGAAGCAGAGAGATAATAAGATGAAATCTTGATCTCCAAATTCTCTCCTGTTAAAAAGCCACGACCTGTGAGATCCAGATAAGGCAACCTGGCAAAGAAAGACTTGATCACACTCTAGGTCTTGGCACCCATCCCCTGACTGGTGAGGTTCAGTCAGACCCAGGAATCGGCAAAAATTTACTTGCCTTGAACAGAGAGGCCTAAAAAGCCCCCACCTCCTCTCAGATACCTCCCAAGGAGGAAGTAGCCTGGTGTTAACAGTTTCAGCCACACAGATACCACGTCAGAGAACTGACTCTGGACACAGCCCAGAGTTGCAGAAGTCAGGCATTTCTCTTTTTCCTGTTCACATGAAATTCCCACCTGACTCACAACTCTGCAAAACTCTTCCTTCTTGTGACTGAGTAAGCAATGAACTGGGGCAAAAGAGACTCTGAAGTGTATAGTTTTCACTTTGGGTGGGGCTGGGAGGGAACACAGACCTCTGTGAAAACCATTGAAAGCACATACTCACCCCCACCCCCCAAAAATGGACTTTGACATATATATAAAACATTGCATATAGTTTGGGACAGTGATCTGATCTCCTGGAGCCCATCCAAGAACCCCAGTGAAGAACCCTTTCCTTACTGTTATTTTAATAAAATATTCAGCAAGTCCTGAGTGTCTGGCACAGCATTATGCACTTATGTGTGTGTGTTTGTGTGTGTGTGTGTGTGTGTGTGTGTGTGTGTGTCCTTAGATCTCAAACCATCTCTCCTTTGCAAACACGACTGTCCCGTTTTGCAGTTAGGAAACCAAGGCTAAGAAAGGCCAAATGGAGTGCCCAGTTCTAGGTTCCAGCAGTAAGTCTGTCATGTACTTCTTGCGTGAACTTGAGTCAGATCACCTATTCCTACTCTCATTCTTAGTTTCTACTCTGTCGGCTTGGGTTGAAATGGTGCTCATTGCTGATGGTTGAGTGTCCTCTCTTGTATGCACTGACCCAAACTGTTGTGTGGCTTAGATGTGATCATGCACTAAAATATTTTTCACAGATTCTGGAACATGTTAAACACCCAATAAATCAGCCCATTAAAAATTAAAATAAAGAAGACTTGCCTGATCATTGGAATGAGCAACCGACCTAGATGTCATTTAGAGGAAGCTGCATGAGGCTGATCAAAGCCTCTTTGGATATCAGCAGCCAACATCCACTCAAAGTAGCTAAGAGGAGAAGGAGGGTTATTTAATCAATAATTTGTCTAGCAAAAAGTGTGCCTATCCTCTTCCAAGACCTTCGGGCATCTGGTGACCACTCAGTACAAGTCACGATGGGGTACAGCTTTGGAAGATGAGTCTCCTGAACATCCTGGTCTCCAGGAGAAATGAGGGATGACTTGATAATGGTCCCTTGCAACTTTATCCCCACCATGGAGAAGAGAACTAAAAGTCATGTCTGCTTAGAGGGTACATAACTTGTATTCTTTTTTAAAAGGACAGAATGCAAACTCCTGGCCTCATCCTGTGTCCAAGTCTTTTGGGAAACACATCCAAACACATGAGTGCCTGTTTCCTACTCATTTTATTTGGCAGCAAAATGAAGATTGTGTTTCGCATAAAAGCCCAGTTCTGTCCCTTGCACATTTCATTAAGCATTGTATGCTGTTCCTGTCCTTTTTTTCCACAATCACGCCCCGGCACGCTTTGCAAACTCCTTTTGTGGGACTAAGTTTTGCTCATTTCTACATTTATGGTTTCTTGTAGGCACAAAATAAATTTGACAGACAGGGTTGGAGAATTTGAGCAAGATAAAAGTCTCTTATCAACTCATGGTTTACATTAATAAATTGATACAATTGTGCTTTTTTGATGCTGTTTAGAAAAAACTTTTGAGGGGCACCTGGGTGGCTCAGTCAGTTAAGCTTACGACTTGGGCTCAGGTCATGATCTCACGGTTCGTGGGTTCAAGCCCCACATCGGGCTCTGTGCTGACAGCCAGCTCAGAGCCTGGAGCCTGCTTCAGATTCTGTGTCTCCTTCTCTCTCTGACCCTCCGCTGTTCACGCTGTCTCTCTCTCTCTCTCTCTCAGAAAGAAATAAAACATTTAGAAAATTTAAAAAAGAGAAAAGAAAAAAGTTTTGAGAATCCCCCAACTGAAATGTTCCTGGAGAGAAAGAAGGGAGCGTGGAAGAGATTATGGAGCCAGGAGTCTGAGCACCAAGCTCTGTCCCTCTCAAGCTGTGTGTCCTTGGGCAAGTCACATAACCTCTCTGGGCCTCAGCCTCCCCTCAGTAGTCACATAAGTGTGATATCGTCTTGAGCATCAGTTCACAAGTGTGTTTGAGGACACAATGAGATAAAAGTGATGTGCTCTCACAGAAGTGCTTTCAAAATTTGTGAATATGCTTCAAAAAACAGAAGAAACAAAAAGAATAAAAATTTCCCAAGCCCAGAAAACTGAGTAGATCTTCCTCCCTTGCCACCTGATCCCTTCAGCAGTTTCGGGTGGCCTCGGAAGCAGGCGGATCCAGACCCTTTGTACTAACTCTGCCCACGCAGTTCCCTACCATCTGTGGACAGATCCTGTCACATCTGTGGACAGATCCTGTCACCTCTGTCTTTCTTTTTTTTTTTTTTTTAACATTTTAATTTATTTTTGAGAGACAGAGACAGAGGAGGAGAGGGGAGGAACAGAGAGAGGGAGACACAGAATCCAAAGCAGGCTCCAGGCTCTGAGCTGTCAGCACAGAGCCCGATGCGGGGCTCGAACCCACGAATTGTGAGATCACTCACTGAGCCAAAGTCGAACGGTTAACAGACTGAGCCACCCAGGTGCACTTTCTGATGGTTCCTGGATCAGTCTCCAAAGGTGGATGCTCATCTCTGATTTAAAAATGAAATTAGTCAACATATGTTAGCCCCTAGTGCATCAGGCATTGTGGTAGGCTGTGATATTATAAGAACAAAAACAGCAAAATCGATAATATACCGGACAGTCTTGGAAGTACTTAAATCAATGATCCCATCTGATGTGCAGGATGAACGCCTGAAGTATAGACTGTTATTATTTCCCCATTTAATGAATTGAGAACTGAGGCAGAGAGAAGTCAGGCAGCTTATCAGAAGTTCAACAGCCTATTAGTCGTGGAATCGGGCTATGAATCCAGAAAATAACTAGAACCTCCTCCCTGATTCCAAGAGGCCTATAATCTAATAAGGGGTTTGTATTTCACATTCCACTAACCATCACAGAAGATGACACATCCCAGCCTAATGCTGTGGGTTGGGGGGATTCAGATGTGGGCTTGATGAGTTCTGCCTATTTCTATTAGGAAACAGGGATTCAAAGAGAAGGTAACAGTTGAGAAGAGTCTTAGGCAGAGAGCCTAGCTGACCAGACCTCCCTTGTCACCACCATTCACTGGGCCCACCCACTGAGGATTTAAGATATGATTCCTGTCATCGTTTTCAGCAGCCGCCTTGACCTGAGTATCAGCGAATTGAAGGAAAAGAATAGAAAAGAAAGGAAAAAAACCTCAGCTGAGAGGTCAAATACTTAGGGCTTCATAATACCACAAATTCCCCCACATCCAGCTTTCGAATCCAGCACGATTCGCTTAGGCAACTCATGAAAGCTGAGACCCTGGAGGTCACCTAGGTCAACGATAGCAAATAGATTTTATTTCCTGGGCCAACTCCAATCGACTGAAGGCTGCTACTGGAATATTGGGTTGAGAAGGATCCAGGGGCTCTCAGAGATCGAAGGGAAAAGTGCCACAATCGATTAGCGATGTCTGATACGGGCCCAGGAGCAGAGAACTATGGCTCGAATGCAACACACATACCAGACTGAGTCTAACCCCCCACCTTTGTCTTACAGAAGAGGAAATAGGATGCTGAAGTGAAAGGCTGAATGCCTCAAAATCACTTAGCAGGTCAGTGGCAGAATTACCTGGTTTGCAGTGCTCTTTGTACAATATACCTCAGCTCCTAGCAAGTGGTAATTGGTGATCACAGAATCAGCAGCAAAAACCAGCAAGCAAATTACGTTATGCTTCGTACGGTATTGGTGTTAAGTGTATTTCACTCTAATTCTTTGATAGCTGATGATCCGTGTAATGCCACTCTATTCATTGGAATATCTGATTATTCAGAGCCTTCCCCGCCTCGGCTGGGTAATAGCAAATAACCACCTCCCCCTCCCCCAGGCAAGTAGCAATTTATTCCAGACAAGAGGAAAGAAGACAGGTCAAGGTCTTCCTTCTTTTTTCTAAAGGGCCAGCGACACGCGTTTTTGTAGCGGTTTTGTTTGCCGGGCTTTCTGACCTGGGCTTGTCAGTAAAGCCAGACGAAAGAAAATGCACTTGAAGGAATGATTTCTCCGTAAACAGCAAGCCCAGCTAAGTTAAGCCTTGGTGGCCAGATTTCATCATCCTTAAACATTCCCGAAGTCTGAGCTCATCAAGATGTGAGTGCTGGGGGGTAGTTAGGTAGAGGGCGAGAAGAGAGGGCACGGCCAAGCAGGGAACTGCCTTTGCCAAGGCATGGTGGCGAAAAGCAGCAGGGCCCTCGGTGGAGACTGAGGAGTCTGGGGGCCAGGTGAAAAGGAATGGACCATGAAAGGAGACTGGACCTCGCGGTCATATGGATGTCCGACTCAGCCCTAGCTCCTCCAGGATCTGGCGTGCTGTGCAGCCTCTCTGGGCCTCAGTTTCCTCACGTGTCATATATCTTTTGAGATAGTATAATTACATCCAACACCTGTGCACAGTGCCTGGAATTTGGTAGGTGTTCAACAGATGGCCAAGTCAAGGGACTGAAGAACGTACTGGCTTATTATATGCTGTAGGGGCAAGAGTGCTTCCGGGAATGAAAAAGCCTGAGTTCTTGGTCCCATTTCAGCACGGGACCTCAGACCCTGGGTCTGGCACCTAGTGAGCCTTAAGTAAATGTTTGCAGGAGGAATGAATGGGTGAACAAGAAGCTGCAAGAATGATTTTACAGAAATAGGTGGGCCCCAGTTTTCTCATCCATCTAAGGAAGACCGATCTCTCAGATCCCTTTAACAATAATGTTCTTTTGGCCTCTGTATTTCTCACAGAGCTCAACCTCACCGTGAGCAGGACCCTGTCCCCTCCATGAGACTGATGTCCCAAGGAAGTTCGGAGAGTGCAGTGCCTGACCCCCAGCAGTCTCTGGACTAAATCATACCTGAAGATTTAACCCTGACCATGAGATGTCCCACAATGCAAAAGGAAGCAGATTTTAAAGTAAAATCTGGCTGAGGGTGAAAGTGAGGCCTGGAGCTGTGTTCCAGCCATGCTCATTCCTATGAATTGCTGTCCCCAGCCCCACCTGTGAATCAGGGACTGAGCGGTGCTGGCGTGGGCGGCCGGGCCACATGGAAGTCCAGATGCTCCAGGCACCCTGGACCCTGATCTGCAGCCTTCAGGCAGGGCGCCAGCTCCCTGAGCAGGAAGAAAATGTGCAGACGGGTTTGCCGAGGCAGAAGAGTGCCAGCTCCAGTCCGGGACTGCCATACTTTTCCGGGCTCCCTGTCCCCTGGCCGAGATTCTCCTGGAGGGTGGGCGCAGACCCCAGAAGGGGGCAAAGGCACTCAGGAGCAGGGAGACAACAACATGCTCAAGAGGACAGTTCAAAAGGAAATAGCACAAGCTGGAAGTAATTGATGTGTCTTTAATGCTTCAAATATGCCTGCTTTTGTTTATTTTTTTAATCTCAACAAGTCACAGACACTGAATAGTAAGTCGAATTTCGGCCCCCTCTCCCACCCCTTTGGTACTCCAGCTTAAGAGGACCTTTTACACAGCTTTAAGGATGGAACTTCAGAAGTCCCTAGCTCTGTGCCCAGGAGGTAGGGAAGGCAGCCCTCTGCCCACGGGGAGGGAAGTGACAAAGGCTGGCAGATCAGCCCTCCCCAAAAATGAGGTCAGGATCAGGAAGTTGAATAAGGTAGGAACCAGGCAGCTAAGCTTGCTGGGAGCTGATAAAAGCAAAGAGTAAGGAGACGGGAGAAGTAGAGGGTCCGGTTTGATACTGACACGGTACCAATAGGAAATCACTGTAGGTCTCTAAGCGGAGGGTGGACAGCAGGAATATTTTGCTGATGAAAGATATTTCTGGTATCTTCTCTTGCCGCAGATTTGAACAAGGAGTGGGGGCGGGGCAAACGCAATGACCTATTTGTAGATTCAGATTTGGAAGTAACAAAGATGGGGCTAGGTTATCATTTCTCTAACGTGACATTTTAGTCACATAAGAAGAATGTTTTTAGTGCTACCCAATACTATTTAGTTATGTATTCATTTGCTCGATAAATAATTATTAAACGTCTACTATGTGCTCACCCTTTGGAGAGAGACAGGAGAGGAAGAAATTGATAGTCTGGTCCAGTAAGTGTGCAAAAATGTGCTAAAAACAAAGAGTAAATAGGGCACAATTGATTTCCCACGGAGAAGGGCAGGTACTGCATGACCCAAGCAAGCTGTGGAACGAGAATCCTTGAGAGCTAGGCAGTCTGGACAGGGAAAATGATGGCACAAATGGAATATTCCAGGCCTGCAGAGGAGACTGGCAAAGATTCGAAGAGATGCACTATTAGGTTTGAAGGACATGGGCCTGTTTGAGATGAAAGATTCGAGGCCCTTCCTGGAAACAAAGGGGCATCCTTGTCCACTGCTTTTTTTTTTTTAATGTTTTATTTATTTCTGAGAGAGAGAGAGAGAGAGAGAGAGAGAGTGTGTGTGTGTGTGTGTGTGTGTGTGTGTGTGTGTGTGTGATCAGGGGAAGGTCAGAGAGAGAGGGAGATACAGACTCTGAAACAGGCGCCAGGCTCTGAGCTGGCTATCAGCACAGAGCCCGACACGGGGTTCGAACCCACAAACTGCAAGATCATGACCTGAGCCGAAGTCAGTCGCTTAACTGGCTGAGCCACTCAGGCGCCCCACATCCTTGTCCACTTCTGAGACCAAGTGTATCATTCTATGTGGTGATTCAAGGCCACAAATCCAGTGGCAATATTCGAAGTGGGTCAGAAGTCGAGAGCTGAGGAGGGACTGGTCAGGGTGGCCCTCACTGGCGATCCAGAGGCAGAGGGACAGAACTGGAAAGCTGGGTCAGGCAGAGCCTGTCTTAACAGCAGGGATCCCAGCGGCCCTTTTAGATAGTTCAAGGCCCAGCCGGCTGTCCAAGTTATGCAAAGACTGAATCGGACACCGTGCTCCAAATCCCTGCTCGTGCCAGGAATTGGATACTTCTGGTGCCTAAGAAGAGCCTAGAGAATAGAACAAAACCCCAGGAAAGTGTGCTTCCCATCTGCAGCCCACATCCCCGGCAGCCCGCCCACCATCGTGGAAAAAGGGGATTAATTTGCTGCAGATCGTCCAAGGCTTGGGCTTATATTATTCATTTTTCTTGGAAATGTCTGAGGTTCCATGATCCCTCTCTAATCCTGTATGCCATACTTAGCTTATATTTTGACAGACACAGGGCTGGCTACTTTGGCCAACATCCACTTTAGAAGGGAGGCAGCCCTGCCTCCAGTCACCGCCAGAGGCCAGCCGTCCCGCCTGGTGGCTTCGCTCAGCCCGCAAAGCCCAGCTCTCTGGCGCTCATCATAGCACAGGAAAGCAAACCCTAGGGTGTCTTTTTATTTTTTCGCTCTCTCTTTTTTTTTAATTCGCAAGCAACAAGACTTTTTCTCTAACATCGGACTGAATTAAGTTTCTGAGTTTAGGAAGGTCCTAAGAATTTTTATTTTGTGATAAGGTATGAGAATTCCATGTAGAGAGTCTCCACCACTTGGGTTTCTCTTTGTAGCCAGGGCCCCCTATTTTATTTTCCTGGATGGCCTATCATTTATTCTATTATCTCGTAATACTTACCCAGGATTCCCTGCTCTGAACCGAAGGTTTCTTGGCTTTCTGTATCTAATAACACTCACAGAGTGAGGTCCACTTTCTGCTCCTGGGAACACAAGAGGTTTTGTTTGCATTCTTTTTTGTTCAAAATAGTGGGACATAAGCCACAGGTCTTTTTCATATTTTGACTGATGAGAAAGTGATTTCTGCAAAATGTATCAATGCGTATTCTTCCAGACGACCTCTAAGTAACTCAGTGCCACCCATGTCACTCCTGTCCCTGACCATCCTGTAGTGTTGATATAGCTTGCCACCTCATCCTTATTTTTTCATCACTGGTGACAGCGAGTGTTATTTCTCAATGTCACATCTTGAGTGTGCAGCTTTGCAGGGGAGGCCACGGCGCTGGCCTTCTCAGTGTTCCCAAAAGCTTCCTTAATAACCACCCCAAGTGGATGCCTGGAAACCCACCTGTTTTCCCTTGGGACTGATCCTGCACTCTGCCACCCACCTGCCTGATGAGGACCCACTCTTGTCCGGTTGTGGAAGCCTCCAGGCCTACTGGACCCCGAGATAGCCCAGAGCATTTCTCTTCCCCAAAATATCCCACTTTCTCCTCCTGCTTCACTGCATCAGGAGGGCCCCAGGAACACGGTACTCTGCAGCTGGATCTATTTCCAGGTGGAGAAACTGAGTCCTAGAAAAAGCATGATGGACACTGGAGGTTTTTAGTTTGATCGTTTGCTGTTTTGTCCTTTGGATCTCCCTTCTTCCAAAAAAAGGTTTTTTTTTGGAAAAACCACCTTTTTACACATTTCCAGCATTTATGGTTCCCGAGAGGTCCATCCCACTCCTATGCTACAGAGGCCAGCAGACCATCCAGGAGGCCTGGCCGGTTCTCTTTCCTGTTTTCAGTAATTGATTCAGGAGGTGGGTGTGTGACTCAAGCCAAGTGAAAGTGTCATTCTCAGGATTTGTGCGAGAAGTCTTAGGAAAGAGGTTCTATCTTTCTACTGTGCTTGAAAGCCAATAGATTGTAAGCATGAAGCTTCTGGTAGCCATTCTGTCACCAGCCTTCTGGAGTACTAAGCCAAGAGAGAAAAAGCAGAGATGAAAGATAGAGAGACACAGAAATCTCTTGACTCCGCTTAATCCCCTACCTAGTTGTGCCTGAAGCTAACTCTGCCTGAACTTTTTAATTATGTTAGCCAACAAATTCTGTCTCTTGCTTAAGCCATTTTGAACAAGGTTGCTCGCTCTCCTTAAAGAGCCTTTCCTGAAGATGCTTTGGAACTTTGAGCCTACTCTTAATGGGGAGGCTCCTGTTCTTCATGGTATGCTAACATCCAGGAATGGATGGACTCATTCTTCTTTTTCCAGCGATTAAGGCACAGCAGAGAAATACAGCTTTTATGAACACCCTTAGCATTTCCAGCCCATTTTAATCAATATCCTTAATCTCTTCTTTCCCAAGCATGACAAAGTAATGTCAAGGAGCAACATTTCCAGATGGCTTACCCGTGTGAAGACTGACAGATAATGAAGGTCCAAATGAGAGGAACAGCAACATAGGACCGAGCTGCTGCACAAGACTGTGCCCCGTCCCCAGTTGGTGATGGTGGACACGTTACACAGAGGCCAAGTGGACAGTTATTCTCCAGAATAAATTGACTCCTTCCTTAATCCTGTCAATTAAAGAAGGAGCAAGATTAAAAGAAGAGTAAAATTTCCTTGGTCAATGAGGGCCAAGGAAAAGGACTTCCCACAACAAGGTTACTTCAATTCCATAGGCCTGAAGACAAAGTCTATCAGTTAACAGGCCCTAAACAAAAATCATGAGCTTTGAAATTAGACTAACTTGCTGACCTGTGTTTAAATCCCAAGGTTGAAAATGTACTAGTTGTGTGAAATCGCAGGGGAACTTTCTTCGCCTTGACTTCCTGCCCTGGAAATGGGTATGATCCTACCTATCTCATATGGCTATTGAGAATATTCAATGAAATTATAAATCTAAGGGTTAGTTAGTACACATAATAAGCACTCGATAATTGGTAACCAACAGTAGTATAATTATTAGTAGCAGTAATTGCAATAATAATAATAATCACCAAGGTGGTAGGAGTTTGCTGACTTCTATTTAATTTTGTTTGTTTGTCTGTTTTATTTTATTTCTAAGAGAGAGAGACAGCGTGAGCAGGGGAGGGTCAGAGAGAGAGGGAGTCACAGACTGAAACAGGCTCCAGGCTCTGAGCTGGCAGTCAGCACAGAGCCCGACGCGGGGCTCGAACCCACGAACCGCAAGATCATGACCTAAGCGAAAGTCGGACGCTTAACCGACTAAGCCACCCAGGCGCCCCTGCTCACTTCTATTTAAACCCCGTGTGTGGAATTTGGGCCTGTAAAACAGCACTAAGAATAATTACCATAGACAGGCCTAGGTGTCCTCTTAGCTGGGCATGCAAGGTGTAAGGGAGTGAGGAGCCGTAAGAAGGACACTTTGGTCAATTTTGTTGAGGCCAATACAAAGTCCTTGACTAAGCCAAACTTCTCAAATGCTTACAGGATTTTGTACGCTAATCTCTGCTTATTTTCAGTTCAGTCCCTTTTAAGATAATGCTACCAGACAACATGGATGGACCTTGAGGGTGTTATGCTGAGCGAAATAAGTCAGGCAGAAGGACAAATATCACATGTTTGCACATATAGGAGGATTAGGAGGAACTTAACTGAGGTCCATGGGGGACAAGAAGGGGGGAAATGGTGGGGGAGAGGGAGAGAGGCAAACCATGAGAGACTCTTGAATGCTGACAAAAACTGAGGACTGATGGGTGTGGGGGGGAGGGGGGAGATGGGCATGGAGGAGGGCACCTGTTGGGATGAGCACTGGGTGTTATATGGAAACCAACTTGACAATAAACTATTTGGAGGAAAAAAAATAAATCATAAATGCCTAACCTTGAAACAAAACAAAACAAAAAAAGATAATGTTACCAGATCTCTTTTAACAGCTGAATTATATAAACTTTATAAAAGCTAACACATCCTATTTATTTGTTCAGCCTCCACAAATGGTATCCCAAACGCCATGTTACCTTCGTAAAGGAAGCATTTTCAAAGTCCCTCACTTTGAAAGTGTGGCATGAAATGGAAAGAAACCCCAAGATAAAAGCTGAAGGACAAAAGTCGCAGTCACTGCCGAACAGAAAATAAGGTAACGTCAGTGAATGTAACCATAACGTTCACGTGCACATGCTTACGGTTCCTTCACAGCCTCACAACTGAGTTTGAAATGGTTTTACGGTGCCAGATCTTCTTTAAACCCAACCCTGGATCCTATGACAGGCAATGAGGTAAGAGAAAAAGGGTCATGGGGCTGAGGTGGGTGTCTTTTCTTCCTGTCGCGTTGAGGGCTCCCTGCCCTGACTCCAGTCTCATTTCCCCTCAAGGAGGTTCTACGCTAATCAGCCTACCCCTGTCCAGGGGGGTTGGTTCAGAGACGGACGTGTGAAAAAATTCTGGCCAACAATAGCCAGGTGCAGGATTCTGTGGAACATCTGGACGAGACAAACCCACCTTTCTCCACAGGAGGCCTGGAAGGAGGCTGTGCTCCTGCTGCTGCGAAGTCCTGCGACTCCGGCTCTGAAACGCGAGCCCAATGCCAACACTTGCAAGAAAGCAGAGCCAAGAAATGGGGAGAAACTGAGTCCTGAAAGTCATCTGTGAACCCTGAATCCCACTTTCCTAAACTTGCCCCCTGACCATTCCAGTTTCTGCAAGCCAGTGGATTCTTTTTTGTGTCGCCAGTTTAGGCTAGGATTTTGCTATTTGCAAATCAATGTGACCTAACGATATAAAGATCCAGCAACAAACGCAAACAAACGCAATCAAATATCTAAGTTTAAATTAGGCATAAGCAAATCGGGAAAATTACTAAGATCACAGCTGAGATTAAGACCCAGGACAACAGCCTGTTGAACCTCGAAATTTCTGATCCATAGACTCATAATTCGCCTTGAGATAAAATAATTCAACAACTGAAACATCTGATTTATGCTCTGTGGCCACAGCTGCTCAGTTGGAGTTTCAGCGGAGAAACTAGGGGAGGTATCAGAATCCAGGATGGAGGCTGTGGCCAGAAAATGGATCAGGGCTGCGAAATCTTCAGGAGGTTGTCAGACATCTGACATCTGTCCTGGTCAAGAAAAGCAGTGGGGTAGCTTGCTAAATGTTGAACGGGGATGCTTGCAACAACTGCATTATTTAGGGCTTCTGTGACTTCAAATAAGAGATTTCCCAAACTTGGGAAGGTGCCTCTAGGGCCAGGAATAAAGGGGTGTGACTCTCGCAACGCACAAGCAGAAGGCACTCAGACAAACGAGGAATTGTAGTTTTATGAAATGGGGACTGTACAAAACAGATGCATTAGGAATTTGGAACCAGCTTAAGACAGTACATTGTTTGTTCAATTCCTGGTAGAGACCCTGCCCCCCAAATTATTTTTAATCGTATACGGCAACTTCTTTGCCAAAAAAAGAGCTTTGATGCAACTCTACAGTGAAAATCACTTAAAGCAAGTGGAGTTCGGAAGAATCTTGGAACTCAGAAGCTTCCCTCCCAAACCACAGTTAGTCCAGTGCCCATTCTTGGTAGGGTGGGGCACGGGGTAATGGCAGCTTGCGAGCTGGGACTATGTCAGGGGCAAGAGCCAAAGTTGTCTTTACATGAAGAACTTTGCATTAGGACTCTGACATTCTTCTGATTCATGCATTCACAGAGTATCTGGCACTCTTTAGTTCTCTTTCAACTGGGTGAACATCAGGAACTATTTAAAAAACAAGACAGGATTAACTCAGCCCGGTACACACTCAAATACCGAGATTTGAGTCCCTTGGGCAAGACATTTGCCAACTCCAGAAAGGCCAGTTCTCCACCTGGGGAGCCAAAGGAATCTTTCCACACCTTAGTTCCTTTCCATGATGTGACTCATCTGGGTACCATGTGCTAAGCTGTGCTTATAGCAGAAAAACATGTCCGGTACACTGAATCTTCACTTAACATGGCAAATGGGAGAAGGAGTCTGGCTCTGCGATGAAAAACAGCATATCCAAAATGAAGTGCACAGTTCAGCGAAAGACAGAGAGAACCAGCCCTAGAACAGTAGCTGGGAGAGAGCAGGTGCCTAGTAAGGCCATGGCGACTGAATGAAGAAAAGCATAAGCAAACGAATAAATGAATGAAGGGATCCTTAGACTGACTGATTGGTTGTGCCATTTAAAAGGAAACTGCCATGAGAACGGCCAGCAGATGTTCGCGAGTCGAGCAAGATCATGGTCGGTCAGCGGGACAAATGTTTACAGTCCATCCACGCTGCATGAGATGAAGTGGGACTCACTAAGGAGGATGGAATATTAAAGGTGTAGCAACATAGCTTCTGCTCATAATGCGTGCCATCCACCTGAGAAAAGAAACACGTTATGAAAACAAGAACCAACTTTGTAAATGAGTTCCCTTTGTGAAATAAGGGCACAGAGAAAAAAAGCTTACAAGCATTTATATAGGTTCTGGGGACTGAAGGTCAGAGAAGACTTCACGTAGAGAGAGCGTTGGTGTGGGTAGAATTTGTATCTGTGGATAGAAACAGGGATGGCCTGGCAGGGGACATATGATATGAATGTAATCAGGCAACATATTCGGAACCAGCCTGACACCTGGATATCCCTAGTCTGTTCACATTTCTTGTACTCTCACCCATGTTCCTATTTCCTGCTATCATCTCTGGTCTGAACTGCAGCCTCTCGATCGGTTTCCAGTCTTTTTATCTTGTTCTCTTCTCATCTCCTATCCTCGAGGAAGCAAGAATAATCTTTTGAAAAGGTAAATCTTATCAGTTCTCCGCTGCCCATGCTTAAAACCTACCATGGTTCCTCACTGACCTTAGGGCAAAATCTAACTCACTAGGCTTTCTAGTCCGACAGGATCCCGTTCCTGCTTTCTGCCTCCAGTCCTCACCTTCCCAGCCCCTGCCACCCTGACCCTTTCCTTCTCCAGCTACAGAGCGCTTATCAGTTCCCAAGTGCCCTCTGTGGTCTCCCCTCTGGGCTTCATACATGGCATTCCATCCACCAAGAAAACCTTTCCCTATCTTTCATCTTGGCAACTCTAATTCAGAGTCAGGCTTCAGCTTAGACGTCATTTCCTCTGCAAAGTGTCTCTTGGCCTCCGAGCCTGGGTCACATGTCCTGCCTACATTCTCTCCCTGTGCCTCTCATGGAATCAATGAACGTCGTACAAATTGGGAAAGGATTGAGGAGTAGGTGGCCTTGAATGATAAGCCAAGGACTCCGAAGTTTACCTTGAGGGCACCTATTAAACAATTTTGAACACAAAGTGTGACAAAACCGGAGATGATGGAACTGATATTCCAAAGGAAAGAATAGATATAACTGACTTTAAATTTTTTTTTTTAATGTTTTATTTATTTCTAGGAGAGAGAGACAGCGTGAGCAGGGGAGGGTCAGAGAGAGAGGGAGTCACAGACTCTGAAACAGACTCCAGGCTCTGGGCTGGCAGTCAGCACAGAGCCCGACGCGGGGCTCGAACCCACGAACCGCGAGGTCATGACCTAAGCGAAAGTCGGACGCTTAACCGACTAAGCCACCCAGGCGCCCCAGATATAACTGACTTTATAGAAAAGGAAGACTGGAAATGATAGAAGAGAAGTCAAAGATTTTATTTCACAAAGAGGAAGGGTCTCAACAGAGGCGTGAAATCAAGGGTACAGTCTAGAATTGCTTCTTACAGAATTTAAGATTGGCTTCAACCCAAAGCTGGTCCTCAACCAAGCACAGGCCATCCTCCCTTACTGCCATGTTAATGAGCCCTGGCACATGCCTCACACCGCATGGGGAAAAAAAGAAGGACGTGAAGCATCAAGGACAGTGTGTAAAGATCCCTGTCCACCTGAGGCGAGCCCCATTTCTTTGACTGGCGACAGACAAAGATAAAGATTCACAGCTGAGTAGAGGAGATGGACTCTCTCCAGCTTGAGTCCATTCAAAGTGGCGTGCCAGCAAACACACATGGTGGTCCTCAATCCACCTCACCGCAGAGCTGAGCTGGTCCTTCCTAATAAGATTTTAAGAAGAGAAAGGAAAAAGAAAAATGGCACCATTGTTCTATTATTACATGTGTGGTGAGTGCCAAGTAGGCAGTGGATGGACAAAAAGCCCAGCCAGTTCGCAAATACTGGAAAGATCAAAACAGTGTGACCAGTTACCATGAGTCGTCTTAGAATACATTGGCCTGGGTGATTCCTAAGCCTCACTCTGCATTCAGACTCAAATATTGTTTGGATTATAATATTAAACTAGGACTAATATGACCCACACTGTTAAGATTATTAAACGAGTGGAATATTGCACAACTGAATGTTTTTCTTAGTCGTCAGAGCCTGAGGGTCATAATTTGTAGGAATCACCGTGCTGGCTTGGATACTGATTATTTACTAAGCGCTGACAGCTTTTTCAGTTTGGCACAAGATGGAAAAGAAGTCCCAGGGTCTCCTAAGGGAGTGGTAATATAAGTTAGGCAGGCAAAGAATCCAACATAACATAGACGAGGTGTGGCTGGAAAGTAATAACAGAGTTTTTAAACAAACCAACAAAAAGCAGAGCTAACTGTCCAAGAGAACTTTTCTACACATCTGTCACCTTGGGGCATGGTACGATTAGTTCAGAGATACGTCTGTTGCTCAAACGTTTTTGGAAGTCATCCTCAGACATCGAGACTCAGTGTGGTGTAGAAAAAGAGGCATAAATTCTGACCATGACCAGCTGCACCATCACAGACAAGTTTCTCAACCTATTAACTCCTCAGCTTCTTTCTCTTCTCAAGTGGGGATAAGATGCCATGCCACAGTTTTTGGAGAATCAACGAGATAACTAACGCTAAGGGTGCAAGTCTTAGAGCACTCGCCACCAGGGGCAGACACCTGCCAGCACTCGCCACCAGACACCAGACACGTGTTGTGTCCTTTAAGTTCAGTGTCAAGATCTATAGGATAAAATCTATCTTGTTTGGTTGATCAAAGAGTTTTCTTGATCATCAGCAGAATTACTCAGCTTGATTACTCCCTCAGGCAAACAACTTAGTTCCTGTGTTAGCTCTGTAGGCTTGCTGTACAAAGTACCACACGCTGAGGGGTTTAAACAACAGAAACGTTTTCTCTCATAGTTGTGGAGGCGGGATGTCCACAGTCAAGGTAGTGGTAGGGTCATGTCTCTCTCTATAGTGCTTAGTCTTCCCTTCCTCTTGCCAGCTCTCATGGTGCCTAGCAGTCCTTGACATCTCTCCACTTGTAGACATAACACTTAGATCTCTGCCTTCATCAACACACACCATTCTCCCTGTGTATCTCTGTCTCTGTGTCTCTTCTTTTCTCTCCTCTTTATAAGGATACCAGTTCTATAGGATGTAGGATCTACCCTGAGGCAGTATCATGTCATCTTAATATGTCTGCAAAGACTCTTTCCGCATAAGGCCATATTCTTAGATTCCAGGTAGATGTGCATTTGGGGGTCCACTACTCAACCTAGAACAGTCCTCAAATTCACAGTACAAAAAAAACAAAGATTTGTACATTCTTGAAGACATTCAAAGAAATCTAATGCAGGTTTTATAAAAGGTAGCAAAAGGAAGAGTTGCAGATACATTACAGACAGTGGCAGCTGGCAGCTTGTTGGAAAATATGGCTTGGCCACAACTGTGATTGATTTGAAGTCATCACAAATGACTTTGTGTACGTATCTTTATGATTTTAACATTTTACTTCAACCACTCTTGATCTCTCCATAAATGTAGAATGGAGGGTGTGCTCATGCGTGCTTAGGCTGATCATGTGACACTCATCGCGTGGCACTAGAAGAGCTACTCCCTCCAAAAGTAATCATCATCATCATCATCATGAAAGTGGTGTTCTTCCTCTAATGTGGATCTGGCCAAAAACAGATTCAAGCTGAGCTACTCCCTTTCCACCTCAGTCTCCAAGCTCTGTGTAGTTATACAGTTTGCATTCATAGAAACAGCATAGATTTCTATAGATAGGCAACACTTAGCTTCTTTTTATGCAAACACAAGGCTAAAGATGTTCTCCAGCCCTGGGTGAAACTCTTCCATGGTAGAAGGTAGATCCTGGGAGGAGACAGGTACTGGAAGACAGAGATGACCACAGAGCTTGGATCTTCAAAATGGTGGGGAATTTCCCTGTAGCCAACACAGCCAAATCAGCTCCTACAAAAGAAAACTAAAGACTTAGGGGCTTGAAGGCAGGCTCCAGGAGGCACACGTACCTAAAGATGGCAGGGGCTCTGAGACCCTTCTGAAAGAGAAAGCCAACAGAAAATCAGCACCAGCATAAATGGGGAGTAGTCCCTTGAGGAAGAACCAGAGAACTCCCCTGGAGAGACAGGAAGCACACTGGGGTTGGAGGAGAGTTTTCAACCATCTGGTGTGCAGTTAGCCTGTGGTCTAGACCAGGCTCCGAGCTTCAAAGGACTGGGCTGCATAGAGCGGAGTGGATACAATGACCCCATGCTAAGATCTCCACATCTGCTGCTTATGGCCATGTCTCCATGCCATTATCAGAAGACAAAGATCTCAAAAGAAAGGAAGCGTTCATCTGCCCCTGTGTGGCCGGAAGTGCTGGCCAGATCAACACAGGGATTCCTGGTCTCCCCATGCTAAAATCCAGAGTTCAGGGACACTTGTCAGAGGCCCTGGGGAAGCCGATAAGTTTTCTCAAAGCAGCCACACAGGGAACTATGGGACAGAATCAGGCCAGGCAAGTCCCAGCTTGCAGGAAATGTTCAACAGAGGACAAGCTGATTGTCATGTTGGAGAATGCTGTGCTCAATCTTTGAGCCCTGCAATTTTAGCTATGGAATATTATAGAAACCTTATCAACTCTTACCTCCTTTTTTAAAAAATGGTTTGTTTATTTATTTTGAGAGAGAGAGAGAGAGAGAGAGAGAAGGGGAGAGAGAATCCCAAGCAGGCTCCATGCTATCAGAGTGGAGCCCCACTCAGGGCTCGAACCCACAAACTGTGAGATCATGACCTACGTGGAAATCAAGAGTCACATGCTCAACCGACTGAGCCACCCAGACGCCCCTCAGTTCTTCTCTTCTTTTATTTCTTAAATGCTTATGTTTGAGAGACAGAAACAGCATGAGTGGGGCAAGGGTAGAGAGGGAGACACAGCATCCAAAGCAGGTTCCAGGCTCTGAGCTGTCAGCACAGAGTCCAACACAGGCTCAAAACCACACACTGCAAGATCATGACCTGAGCCTAAGTCGGACACTTAGCCAACTGAGCCACCCAGGCACCCCCTCAACTCTTCTCTTCTAATAAAGCATTCCTTTGATTCACGCTAGCCAGTGTTATTTATGAGTTGAAGAGCTGAAATCAGCCTCCCACGCAGGCAAGGGAACTATTGTCTCAGGTTGCTGGCAGGAGTCCAGAGAAGTGTGTCACTCTCATAAAGTTCCCTGATGCCCTTCTGTCATAGCGATCCGTGACTCCAGGCTCGCTCTTGAAGAACTTATCTAAAGGAACTTAATCTGGGAAGCAAGGAGAAGTTTTGAAGCCTGTAATGCCTGCAAGAGGTGTGGCAAGACTGAGGGGTCTAAATTTGAACAACTGCGGAGGCCAAGCCGACAACCTTAATACGAGGAGTGGAGCTAGTTCACGAGAGCAGGGAACACAGGGACCACCATGTGCAGTGAGATCAGGGCTCCCAGCTTGCCTGCTGGTGTCATACAGAAATACAAGCCCACAGTTGCTAAATTTTTAAGAAACACATGGCATCCCCAAAACTCGGTTGTGATCTGTCCATTTTGAACAGCCTTATTGCAATATAATTGGCAGACGATAGATGGTACAGATTTAAAACGTGCACCTTGGTAGGTTTATATGCACTTTCACTTGTGAACCAGAACTATAATCAAGCTAATGAACATATCCAACTTGCGAGAGTTATTTTGTATCCCTTTATAATCCATCCTTCTCACCCTCGTCTCCATTCCAGGACAACCACAGATCTGCTTTCTGCTTCTTCAGATTCATTTGCATTTTCTAGAATATTCTATAAATGGAATAATATAGGATGTACCTTTATGGGTCAGGTTTTTTGCATTCAGCATAATAATTTTGAGACTCATTCATGGTGTGTGGATTAATAGCTCATTCCCTCTTACAGCCAAATTGTATTCTATTATATGTGAATGCCATAATTTGTTTATGCATTCATCTGTTGATGGATATTTGGGTTGTTTCTAGTTTGGGGAGGATACTAGCATAAAATTGCTATCATATTTTTGTGTTAGTCTTTGAACATATGCATTTGTTTCTCTTGGATGAACACCTAGGAGCAGAAAAGCTAAACCATACAATAGCTAAATATTTAGAGCGCCTGAGTGGCTCAGTCAGTTGAGCATCTGACTTTGGCTCAGGTCATGATCTCACAGTTCTTGAGTTCAAGCCCCACATTGAGCTCTGTACTGACAGCTCAGAGCCTGGAACCTGCTTCAGATTCTGTGTCTTCCTCTCTCTGCCCTTCCTCTTGCCCCCACTCTGTCTCTCTCTCAAAAATAAATTTTAAAAAACATTTAAAAATTAAATAGCTAAATATGTAACCTTTTAAGAAACAGCCAAACTGTTTGCAAAATGGCTGTACCACTTTACATTTCCCCTGGAAGCATGTGAAAGCTCGTTTGATCTGACTGCTTGTTAACACTTTGTATAGTCATTTTGTTTTACCCATTTTTGTAGATGTGTGTTTTAATTTGCATTCCCCTAATGACCAGTTCAGTTGGGCATCTTTCTATGTGTTCATTTGTCATCCATGTATCTTCTTTGGTGAACTGTCTATTTAAATCTTCCACCTATTTTTATGAGATCATTTTTTATTGTTGAGTGCTGAGGGTTCTTTACTAATCTGCATATATGTCCTTCATCATATTTGTGATTTTCAAATACTTCTCTCCGCCTGCAACTTGTCTTTCATTGTTCTAAGAGTGCCTTTCAAAAACATAAGTTTTTAATTTTGCTGAAGTTCAGCTTTTATTTTTTTTTCTTTCATGAATCATGACTTTGATGCTCTATCTAAAAAAAGTTCTGGCTACCCTAAGACTGTAAAAATGTTCTCCTATATTTTCTTTCTTTTCTTTTTAATATTTATATTTATTTCTAGGAGAGAGAGAGAGCGAGACAGAGTGAACAGGGGAGGGTCAGAGAGAGAGGGAGACACAGACTCTGAAACAGACTCCAGGCTCTGAGCTGGCTGTCAGCACAGAGCCCGACGCAGGGCTCGAACCCACGAACCGCAAGATCATGACCTAAGCGAAAGTTGGACACTTAACCGACTAAGCCACCCAGGCACCCCTCTCCTATATTTTCTTATCTCCCCCTTCCCACCCCCCAACCTTCTCCAAAACTGGAGATAATTTTAGGTTCTATGAAAGTTCTGTGTAGGTCAAACAAGACACATTTAGGGCTCCATGTAGCCTGGGAGTCACCTGTTAATAGCCTTTTACTTGTAGCATGGCCCCCATATCCCTCAGTTTGTATCACGCACAGTAAACAGGGCCCTTGCTTCACTTTTCCACAACACAGCTTCTTTCACAAGCAACCGTGATGAATCTTTCTCAGAGATTAACTCCCCTGAGCTGGAACTTGCTTGGAGCTCTGGTCGTCTGAGAATGACTTTCACTAACACAGTGTATTAGCAGTCTATCACCTTGGCCCACATGGTGGACATGATGAGGCAAAGAGGAAGGGGCAGAGGGAAACCAGACTTTTCTGTTTAAATATTGCTTTCAGGTAAGTAGGATCAGTGCCAGTTGGGGCCTTTTATTCTTCAGTGCTATCGCAGAACTCAAAGAGATAATTTCAAAAGCACTCGACTGATTAAATATCCTTCCCTTAACTCTGACTCTCCAGCATAGTGTTTTTAATATACTGGGAAAGAGAAAATTCTGGCCCTGGGCAAAAAAAAACAAAAACAAAAAACAAAAAAAAAAAACCTTTTTTTTTGTCATCAACAGAGTAACGGTATTCTCAGCCCCTCTGGCGTTGTTCTGGAAATCCACACATGACGCAGGAAATTAGTTGTCTCGTGTCCAAACACTATTCACAGGAACGGTTTTTAAAAATATAATCAGACACTTGTAAAATGCAGGGCGCAGTTCAGAGTGTATGGTGTGTATGAAGAGCGTAGAAGCTTGAGAATGTCAGCAGGTAGATGGGCAGTTCATAGGCAAGGGACAGTGGGAGAAGCTTAGCTGGATTGTCTGACGTCACTTCAGGAACTCAAAAGGAGCAAAGGCAGCTACTGAGTCCCCGTGCTCTGTGAACGCATAAAACTTCCATTGCGGCTGAGATGTTGGTTTAGATCAAGGGAACTGCACTTTCCGTTGGAGAATCTGTTGCTCACTTGATTGTTTCAACAGTGGTTCAAAAGCGGCACTGGACTCCTGTGAAAATTGATGTTTCGAGCCGTGGAAGTTTTCCATCACCCTGAAAGAATACTGCTTCCGAATCCCCTTCACTTCCTTTTCCAGGGCGTGCATAGTGTTCTCAAAGCAACAGGTGGCTTATCCTTCCTCTAAAGCCATTCCTTGCTATTGTGTTCATTTTACAACAAAATACAGAAAATTCAGAGGACTAGCAAGAGGTTAATGCCCCTAAACTTGCAGCAAGTTGACAGTGAAGTCCTGGGGACCTTAGAACCAGTAATGAAGTACATCAGCCTCTTTGCATTTCTTGCTGCATGGAGTGCTAATCTTTGACCATAGCCCAAAATGAAGCTGGTCTTTGCTATTAATCCAACGTGGGCAGGCCTGAAATCTAAATAAATGTGAACTGAAGAATAACTAACCTAGTGAACTCCATTAAATAGAACTCAATATAACTATCAGGGAATCTGTTGATTATCTTAAGGGCTTCCTCCGTGTCCCTCAAAGAAAGAATGATCAAAGCATGGGAATGTGGGATTTTTTTTCCCCCTAAAGTATGTAAAGGGATGATGGGTTTGACTAGGAAAAATTTAACTCCTTCTTATTTAGGAGAAAACACCATGCTTACTGCAGAAAAAAGCAGCCATTCCATTGGAGCTTACTTTCTATTAGCCCCGGGTGACTTGGTCTAACAAGGAAAGCACCACCTTCGAGTATTCCAGACCGAGCTTGATTAGCAGTCCTGTTGCTTGCCATCCATGTGGGGTTGCACAAGTGTCCAGACCTCTCTGAAACTCAGCATCGTCACACACAAATGGGGCTTCTGACAGACAGCCCAGAGGGGTACTCTGTAAATTCAACTACACTTCAAGAGCCAAGCAAGGGACCCACGGGTCATCGCCGTCCCGCCTCTGTTCTCAAAGCACTGCACACTTTACCATGGCCTTCGTCATCGTGTTTTCTAATTGCTTATTTCATCTTCTGACTTTGCCCAATATCCTGTCAGGGCAAGGACCATGTTTTGCTTGCTCACCTTTGCAGTATTCACCTGACACACCTCGTACAGAGGAAGCATTCAATAAATGTTTCTTGGACAGAAAGCAAAGAGGAAGGAAGGGGAAAAGAAGTTGGTTAGAATAGTGATTACATGATTAAAAGCATAGACTTTGGAGTCAGACTGGATTTCAAATCCAAACCCTGTGACTCACTGCCTGAGTGACTCTGGGCAAGCATTGCAACTTTCATCAGTAGAAAAAAGACTATATCTGCCTTGAAGAATTGTAAGGGCTATGTAATTATTTCACTAGGGGTTTAACAGAATGCTCAGCACATGGTGGGTGCTCAGTGTACATTATTCTATAGTATTCAATAGTGTATTATGTAATTATATGTTAATATTATTATAAAGCTTAATAGGACTCATCATAAATATGACTGACACCTTGCAAATGTTTGGGTAATGATTGCCTTGATCTCTGCTGGCGTGGAAATCACGTGGGAATTTCATTCTGCTATCACTTGAAATAAGTTGTAGATAATCAGCACTACCCTGGCAACTTTATGCAGAAGAAGATGGACTGCCACGGTCATCTGCAAGTCTGATCCTGTTGGCAGGTGAAATTTTAACCTATTCAATAGGCATATGAAATGGCACAGGATGAAGGCTTTCAGGGGTCAACCAGATTCCGCCCTCCAGGCACTGGCAATGTCTAAATCACTGTAAGGAAAGGCAGAATGTGGTCAAGGGCTCCCACCAAAGTGCAGACGATGGTCTGGACCCGTGGGAGTGAGGAACGTAACCTGCTGAGTGGGAGAGCGGGCTGTGGGTGCAAACTGTGGTCCCACTATTTGCAACTAACAGAAGTGTCCTTTCCTCATCTGCAGTGAGAGCACCTTGAGGGAGCCCCTTACAGAAGGGTTGTAAGCACTGAGTGGTAATACTCGTGGAAAGTTAGACATCCACCATGTAAGTTCTCAATAAATATCAGCCATTATTGCCTTGGCTGTTACTCTTATCCAGCTAGCATTACTTTAACTGGATAATAGTGATATTATTACAGGTATTAATATATAGTATAGTAACACTGCCAGCATTTAAAAACTAGAATATCACTCATGTGTCTATATTACTATAGGTAATATAACATTGATTGGGATAAGACTAAGAATATAATAATACTATTTGTAACATGGTAAGTGCTTCCTGCAGAATTTAGCATTTGAACTAAATTTTGAAGAATGGGTAGCATTTAAGCACCATTTGGCAATTTGGAAGGAAAACAGGTGTTTTTATCTGATGCTTTTCCAAGCCTCTCCTCAGTTCTAAGTTTTATACTCTGCAGCATGTGAGACCACTGGAGAAAGGCTTTGTTACCAAAGGGTTCACGGGAATGAGGCCCAGACCCAAAAATTGTCGGGGATGGAGATGAAGGAATATACGTTCAGCACAAACTCCCCCGTCCACGACTTCCCCATAGTTCACCTGACTTACCCACCCTGACATCCCGCAAGAGAACAAAGGGAAGTGCTGATCACTCAACACACTATAAATATTCACCTTCACTATCACTGTATTATTAGTATTTATGTTGAAAACAAATTCCCCTTTGGGAATCCAGCTCAACTCTATTGGCACCTGGTGGATCCTTTAATATTTAAGTTCCTCCATCTTCAAAGATTCACATCAGAGTCTTTCCTGAGGCTGAAGACTGAATGTTCTTGCACCTGGGAATTTCCCTTGTGGCCAGAAAACCTGAAGGGGGGGATGCTTCATGCATAAAAGAAACGTTAAAGGGGAGAAGATTAGCCAAAGTGGAGGGAGGTATGTCTGGAGGTCTAAAAACCACACATTAAGATTGAAATTAGCCCACATCCATCCCCTTCCTTCCATTCCCATTAGAAGTTTCCAAAACAGTGTGTGTGTGTGTGTGTGTGTGTGTGTGTGTGTGTGTGTATGCGTGCACGCGTACACATGCGCGCATTAGGAAGAACGCAAAACTTCAAAGCTGAAATTTGCATTGACTTCCCAGAAAATGCTTCATGCAATTTGCCTGTAAAACAAATCCAAGGCAGTCATTCTGAAACTTTAATGAACACAAGATCCACGTGGAGAGATGCTGAAAAGGTATGTTTCCACCCCCACCGAGCCTGACTCAATGGGTCCAGGATGGGGGTCTGGAATCTTAATTTTTCATTAGTGTCCTATGTAGTTCTGATACAAATGGTCCTTGAACCACTCTGAAAAATGCTGGCCTATGGTTTATGCTTTTCTCTCTTTACATTTTTTCTGTCCTCGTGTTCATTTGGGGATGACTTTTAAGTATTTTCCTCAGTGTTCTCCCTAAGCCTCAAATTCCTATCATTTGCACCAGTGGGTTTCCAACCCCCCATGTTTGGAAACTATGTACTCTCTGAAAGCTAAAGTGACTTCTTATTAGTAGGGTTGAGGCAGACGTAGTGGAGAGTACTGTATCCTGGACCTCAGCTGGACGGTGACAGAGAACATCAGAGGGGTTTCCTCGTGAGGGGATTCCCCACCGAGAGTAGTTTAAACGGAGGGAAGTCAGCTGAGCTGGGTCTCCTCCGAGATGCCCTTCCCTGTGAACTTGAAAGCTATGCGGTCAGCTTCTGCACAGACCACGCGGCTGTAGAAACAGCAGTGTGTATCATGGGGAACCCAGGGCTCCGGCTTGCTACGCGTAATCAGCTGTGTGCAAGCGCTGCTTGGACCACAGGGCCCCGGGCACCCGGACAAGAGGCAGATCACCTGGGAGCCTCCCTAACCTGCTGTCCTGGAATGAGCCCTTCGTTGGCTTCCAGCCGAGCGGCCCAAGCAGCTATCCTAAAGGAAAAAACCTAGTAACACAATGTCCTTTGTGCTCTATCTGCATTTGAAGATGAATAAGTTCGGCTCAGGGAAGATGTGGTGGGAAGTAGAAGGAAGGCCTCTGGGTAGCAGGAAGACGCCAGAGGCCCCCGAGAAGTAGCCGACCACAGAGGTGCGGCATAGGGGACAAGAGAGGACAGATTCTGAACTTAGTGATTATCCTCGGAAGAAATTTGAAGACCAAGAAATGCTCTTCTCTGAGAAAGTTGTCACAAAACCGTTAAGGCAACAGTTAAGCCCCTAACTCTATGACCAAGCAGCTGAGCCCTGCTGTTTTAATGTCTCCAGATTTCAGTTTCCTCCCTCTGAAATAACGGTATTGGAACCAATGGTTTCTATAACCCCTTCCAGCTTTCACATCCTAAGAATGAATGCTTTTCTCAGGCTGGTGCCTGACAATTTCTTAGAATTATCTTCGATGATGATCTGTAGGAGTTGAAAAGTCAGTTGTCTATTTCTATATAGCAAACAACACCAAAACTTGGAGGCTTAGAGCAACCATTTTATTTTGCTTGCCATTTTATGGGTGAAGCACCAGGGAACTGCTGGCTGGGTGACTCATCTCTGATCTCAGATCCATTTCTAAGATTGTGGCACGGCGTCTTCAATCACCTGTCTGATGCCATAGTGCTCCACTCACTGTCTGTCTGTCTCCAACCCTTCCTCCTTGTTTCCTCTCTTCCTCCACCCCTCTCTGTCTCCGTACTTGGCAACTCACCCTCCAGGACCCCCCATGTGGCTTGTGCTTCCCACAGTATGGCAGCCTCAGGGTAGTCAGACTTCCCACATAGAGCCTCGGCAACATTCCCATGGGCCAAGTGAGTCACTGCTCGTCGTCTTGGGGGAGAGTCCCAGAGCTGACACGGTATCACTTCCATTGGCTAAACATCACGGCTGTATTGGTTAACTCTGTTGGTCAGACATCATAAGGCAGCCCAGATGTGGGTGGGGAGCTAGAACCTCCTGCTCAATAGGAGGAATGTCAGAGAACCTCCAGCCACCTTTAACCTACCACAGTCAGCATTTCAACAGAAAATAAAATTTAACTCCCAACATCATGAAATCTAGCCAACACCAAAGATTCGATATAAAAGCATTTGTTTATTTCACAAAATTCTAAAGGTGTAACCTTCTTTTTTTTTTTTTAATGCTTTTTATTTATTTCTAGGAGAGAGAGAGACAGCGTGAGCAGGGGAGGGTCGGAGAGAGAAGGAGTCACAGACTGAAACAGGCTCCAGGCTCTGAACTGGCAGTCAGCAAAGAGCCCGATGAGGGGCTCGAACCCACGAACCGCGAGATCATGACCTGAGCGAAAGTCGCACGCTTAACTGACTAAGCCACCCGGGCGCCCCTAAAGGTGTAACCTTCTTAAAGCCAGAAGGCTGTTGTGGATATCCAATGATTGTTCTGTGGACTTGTCACCTTAAAGATGACCCACCACCCTCGGACCAGCTGTCTGTGGACTTTTCATACCGGGACGAGAAGCTGATTGCTGAGGAAGGCCAGAAGACCCTGTGTACTGACCTATTTTTAACCAGGAACTGATAGCAATTCAAGACAAACAAAAAGACTCATTTTAATGTAATTGACTTTTATCTTCCAAGACATTGAGTCCTTGGCTGTTTTAGAAAGAAGGACAAGGGGGGGCGCCTGGGTGGCTTAGTCGGTTAAACACCCGACTTTCGCTTAGGTTATGATCTCGCGGTTCGTGGGTTCGAGCCCCGTGTTGGCCTCTGTGCTGACTGCCAGCTCAGAGCCTGGAGCCTGTTTCAGTCTGTCACTCCCTCTCTCTCTGACCCTCCCCTGCTCAAGCTGTCTCTCTCTCTCTCCTAGAAATAAATAAAAATATTTTTAAAAAAAATAAGAAAGAAGGACAAGGGTATTCTAGGGAAGTGCTAAGCAGTATCCAGTAAGTCTATCTACAGAACACTGATACTGAGGGCCACTTCATGGGGCCAGGGCTGAGCCCAGTGCCCTGTGCTCTGCTTATGGTGCTCAGTGTGACATGAATGCCACCCATGAGGCCTGTACACAAGTAGATCTTTGTTGCTCCGAGGGCAGCAAATTCTTTATCATGAATAATCTACTGCAACAAATGCTCCCTTTAGCTCCTTCTCAGTCTGGAGAGTATTTGAGCTACTGAGAGATGAGAAATCAGTGCTCAATAGGAATTAAATGCTAGAAATGGTCCCTTTAAGCACAGCTACAGAAAAGAAATGGAATGGCATCGTTAGTCCTACAGGTACGGAAAAGGTACAAATGAATGAATTGGGGCCATTGATACAAAATGCCACAGCAAGGGCTCCTGGGGGGGCTTAGTCTGTGAAGCATCCAACTTGATTTCTGCTCAGGTCAGGGTCTCACTGTTGTGGGATCGAGTCCCACATCAGGCTCTGCACTGAGCACAAAGGCTACCTGGGATTCTCTCTCTCCCTCTTTCTATCTGCCCTTCCCCTGCTCTCTCTCTCTCTCTCTCTCAAAAATAAATAAACTTTAAAAAATGCATAGCAATAAAGAGGCAGCATGGTGGACTGGTGGGGCATAGGGGCTCCGGACTCACCTGGTCTGGGTTTGGATCCAAGCTCCATCAATCACTTCGTAGCCATGACACTTTGGACCAAGAACTGAGCTTATCTGCACCTCCCTTTCTTAAGAGCTAAGGAAAAAAACTACAATAGAAACATCTACATCCCAGAGCTGCTTGCTGGGGGATCAATGAGATGACCCCCACAAGGTGCTCAGCATGCAGTAAGCACTTGATACATGCTATTCTTACTACTACTGTTATTACCACGTCATGGCCTCACGCGGACTCCCATTGCTCTTCAGGTGAGCAAAGAAAATATCATTTTTTAACTCTTTCCTTGCTGGTATAATCCCCCTCAGGAGTTACCCCACTGCACTGGGTAGCTGGGGAGGGATTTTTAAATATGTCTGTTTACAGTACCTCACTGTCTCTGGCTCGAAGACTTTGGGAGATGGCTCCATCTTCTCTGTGTCATCTGGAGCACCTCCCCTGGCCAGTGCTTCTCACCAAAAATCGAGTCAATATTAACGGGAGATGAAGGCCTGGAACCCACAGCCATGCTGTGGTTCATGCTGTCTCTGCAGTGGGGTATGCTTGTCCCCCACTGGCATTGGCCTCACTGACAACCGAGGACCCGTGTGTCACTTCTGGGTGTCTGCTGCCCCTGGCCTTCTGGCACCTCTGGGGCCCATTGTTGGGGCAAGCTGGAGCTTCTGCATTTCCTGCTCACCGTGTGGAGATCCTAGGGGTCAGAAGCCCCCCTCAGCTCACCTATCCCCCTGAGCCACTGCATCACTGGCTGCCACTCCAGGGCGGCATCAAATGTTGGGTGTCCACACAGGGACCACTGTCCCAGGGTGCCACTTTTCTCCCAGGACACAGTAGGCAATATCAGAAGACAGTCTAGCATCTAGGAGGTAGTGGCCAGAGATCCTGACCATCCTACGAGGCACAGGACAGTTCCCCTAATGACAAAAGTGACCCAGCCCTAAACATCCATAGTGTTGAGGTTGAGAAAAATCTATCATAGAGGCTCACAGCACCCCGTTCCTGCTGAAGAAAGCAGGCCACTAGATTCAAGATTCTCAGTCACCTTCAGCCTTCTAGATGTTTTCTCCACAGAGCACCACCTCCCTCTCCTGCCCTCTGGCCCAGGGTTTTATCTGGGAGTGAGGTAAGCAGGGGTTATGGACATGAGCACCTCCCCACCTTGCTTCCCTATCTCTCCTGTCTCTACCCCTCGCTGGGGGCGAAATGGTGAACTTTCCCAGACTCTCCTGAGTGTCAAAAACTCCCCCCACATTGTCAGCTCCTCCTTTCCAAGATGCCTTCCGCCCTGGGACCTCCTCTGGGGCCTCAATGTTGAAATCGGTGCAGGGAGAGAAACCGACTTCCCACCGGACAAGATAAACTGAGAGGTAGTTCAGAAATACTCCACTCTACTTTTATTAATATGTATAAATATTATATAACCAGCTACTTTTCTTATGCCAGGCAGAGGCTTGATAAAAAAAAAAATGTATTGAATGGTATTACTTACACTACAAAGAATTTATTACTACCCAAAACTCACAACATGATTTCTTGGAGGGGAATGTTCTTTCCTGGGTGGACTCCCTTCTGGTATTGTTGGGCTCTTCTCGAAATTCCACTCCAAACAAAAGCAAATTCATGAAACCGGAGCTGAGGGCCCGGGATCTGCCCCTTCACCAGGTCTTCTGCGTACCTCTGGACACCACTTGCCTGCCTTGGCCCAATCGCCACCTGCAGCCCTGAGGCGACCCAGAGCCTGACGGACACAGAAGTTCCAGATGATCCCTGCCCAGCTCCGGAGTGGGGCTCCTGGGGGGAAGGCCGCCTCACGCCTGCTGGACCATCGAGCCGTGCACGTTACTTCATCTCTCTGAACCACAGTTTCTTAAACTGCAAAATGGGTGGGTGACAATGTCAGCCACATGGGGGGTTAGTCCGCTCAGGCTTGCATAACAAAACAGCACAGAGCGAGAGGCTTAAACAACAGAAATTTATTTCCCTGCAGCTCTGGAAGCTGTAAGTCTGGAGTGAAGGTGCCAGCATGGCTGGTCTCTGATGAGTGCTCTCTCCTTGGCGTGGAGGCAGACAGCCTCCTTCTCTCTGTGTCCTTTCACGGCCTCTCCTCCGAGCACACGCAGAGAAAGCACGCAAGTGAAAAAGAGAGAGAGAGGAGCACCTGGGTGGCTCAGTCAGTTGCATGTCTGACTCGTGATTTCAGCTCAGCTGTTGATCCCAGGGTCGTGGGATCAAGCCCTGCATCGGGCTCCGAGCTAAGCTTGAAGCCTGCTTGGGATTCTTTCTCTCACTCTATTCCTCTGCCTCTCCCCTGATTATGCTCTCTCTTTTGATAAGATAAGATGAGATAAGATAAGATAAGATAAGATGATAAGATGATAAGATAAGATAAGATAAGATGAGATGAAAGAGAGAGAATCTGTGTCTTTTTCCTTTATAAGGACACCAACGCCATTGGACCAGGCCCCAGCGTTATGACCTCATTAGTTTTAAATACCTCCTTAAGGCCCAATCTCCAAATATCCTCACATCAGAGAATGTGAAGGGGCAAAGAGACACAATTCAGTCTGTAGCATAGGATTTCTTTAAAGATTAAATGATTATTCATGATTAAACGAGTCTCTTCCGAGTCGGATTAAATGATTAAATGAGTCCTTCCTGGGTAAGGACTAGGGAAGGAAGACACAGTGCTGATAGGTGATACTGGACCCACCAGGCGCTGGAAAGAGCCCAGGGAAGGTCCCGCATGTGGCAGGAAGGAAGAGATGGGTCCCTTATGAAGGGAACCAGGTCACCAACACTGCCAGAAATCCACATGCATCGATTTGTTCTGCACACGTAACAGCTGCCATTTATTTAACACTGACTACATGCTGGACACTTTACGTACATTCTCCCTGCGAACTCTCTCCCACCCACCTCAATGCGTGGGGAAATGAAGATTCAGAGAAGTTAAATGCCCTCGTCAAGGTTACACAGTTATTAAATGGCTAAAGCTTAACTTAATTCCCAGACTGTTGGACCCCGAAAGCCATGCCCTTTCCTCCTGGGCTGAAGTGTCCCGTGTGCAAGCTCAGTGCCTTGTATGTAGAGATTAGAAGACATGACCATTCCCCAGGGATCATTTTTAGTTAGAAAGAGGAGCAATGAGGGACGCCTGGGTGGCTTAGTCGGTTGAGCGTCCGACTTTCGCTTAGGTCATGATCTCGTGGTTTGTGAGTTCGAGACCCGCGTCGGGCTCTGTGCTGACTGCCAGCTCAGAGCCTGGAGCCTCTTTCAGTCTGTGTCTCCCTCTCTCTCTGACCCTCCCCTGCTCACGCTGTCTCTCTTTCTCCTAGAAATAAATAAAAATATTTTTTAAAAAAATTAAAAAAAAAAAAGAAAGAGGAGCAACGTGTTGTCACTGAAGGCAATGTGTAGAATAAGCTCTTGCAGTATTTGGAAGGGGCGAGAAAACTTATCTATTTGCCCCTGACCACACCGAGCAGAGCACTAATATATAAATTTGAGAGATAAAAAGATTAAGGGCATGGTGTTGGTTGGCTGTAATTTGTTACTGCCATACAAGGGGTTCGCTCCAAAAATCAGGAGAGTAAAACGAGAAGCATTGATTCTTGCTCACAGGCCGGCAGTTGCTGGGCTCAGCTGAGTGGCTCAGGCAGTTCAGTGTCTGACTCTTCATTTCCGCTCGGATGGTGATCTCCCAGTTCGTGAGGTCAAACCCCGCATCAGGCTCCGCGGTGACAGCGTGGACCCTGCTTGGGACTCTCTCTCCCTCTCCCTCTTTGCCCCTCCCCCATTCTCTCTTTCTCTCTCTCTGCCTCTCAAAATAAATAAATAAACTTTTTTTTTTAAAGAATTGAAGCCCATAATTCTGTTTACCAAAGACGTTTTCTGATTGGGGTGCTAACACAGCGGAGTGGAGAAATAAGGAGATCTGTAAAATCCCACCAGCTTTCAAAAGATTTGCCGTAAGCACTTTGCCTATGAATAAAACACCACATCTCCCTAGGATTCTTTCATCAAAATACTGAAAGACAAACCCTCCTGGCTTACCCCTTTCCTCTTCCTTTTCCGTAAGAAGTCTACAAAATCGTAGGATGCCAGAGTATTAGGTGAACCCGGCTAGCAAGAGCCATGCCCCCAGTCTCAAGTTTCAAGAGCTATAAAAGTAGCTTTCGGCAAATGTCCGTGAGAAAAAACAGTGTCCCCACGCCTTTGGGTCTCTGAGTCCCCATTTGGTATTTTATCTACACTCCTGTAATCTACAAGCACACAGACACCAGCCTAACTGCTTGGCAAATAGGAACAAGCATGCTAATAAAACAAGAAACATAAATCTGAGAGGACCGGGGCCAGATTTTATTGCACAAAAGTCAGGGTAGGCCTCCAGCGGTATCACGTTACTGGATGTAGCTGTATTTACATTTCGTCGTGTTGGCTCAGCAGTTCTGATGATGCGGTGGTTTTTGAACCAGAGACATGGTTCCAATGGAAAACTGGGTTGGTCTGTCTTTTCAATAAAGTTCTCCCCTCGCATCATTTTCTGTTTTCTCTCTTAGTCAGACAGGCTCCAGGGTACTAATTATTGCAATTCCAGGAAGCAAGGACACTGAATGAGCTCTTTCAAGGGGTCCACGCAGTATCCAATTACCCTCCTGTTCCCAACCTGTTATGAGCCATAGGAAAATCCTCCACGGAGCTTAGCACACAGATCAATACCCAGATGCCTTTTAGTGCCAAACACTAGGACTCATAACGCTGTGCAGCCCTGAACTGCAATCAGTGAGACCTTACAGATCTCCTGAGGCCCGGGCGCTCTTATCTGCTGGGCAGTGGAAAGTAGTGAAGGAAGCAAACGGTACATATTCTCTGCACAGAAATTCATTCATTGGGTTCAGAGCTGTGGTGACTTTAACTACAGCATCACTAGGGAACTGGGGGGTTAAGAGTTTGGGGTTTACCTTCTGAAAACACAGACCCAAATCAGAAAACATAGCTAATTTAGAGGCAATTACAATGCATTTTATTCTATTCTTTTGCCAAAAAGCACCTTCTCTGAGCTTGCTTTCCTTTTTTATTTTTCCTTCTAAGCCTCAAAAACAACTCATCATGGGTCATGAAAAAGAAGCACAGACCAAGCAGACTCAAAAAAAGGGCAATGGCCGCTCTAGGTGCCCCCACGGCGCTGAAAAAGGAGGGTAGATCCAACTTCCACCAGGTCTCAGTGCGGGACAGACTCACTCAAGTGTGCCCGGGAGCCTCGCATTTGCGAACGGGAGAGATTTTTTTCCCCCCATGAACATATGGATTGTGTTAGCACTTGGGAGGCGGTTACATGCAAAAAGGAAAAGAAAAACCAAAGTTAAGGTACAGCCCTTTTGATGATATCAAAGCCAAGCTCCATTTTGTGTGTGTTCTATGAATACACTGTCCATGGTTATTTAAAAATCAACAATCTTTTAAAAGATAAATAAGCACTAGAGTCTAATGCAGTAGTTCTTAAGTTTGGGGTGCATAACAATCCCATTGGGATTTGTTAAAAAATCCAAATTTCAATACAGTAAGCCCAGAGAACAGCTCAGGAACCTCCATTTTTAAAGTTTATTTATTTATTTTGAGAGAGAGTGAGAGAGAGCAGGGGAGGGGCAGAGAGAGGGGGACAGAGAGAGAATCCCAAGCAGGCTCCGCTCTGTCAGCACAGAGCCTGACACAGGGCTCAAACTCACGAACTGTGAAACCATGACCTGAGACGGGACCAAGAGTCAGAAGCTTAACCGACTGAGCCACCCAGGTGCCCCCAGGAATCTCCATTTTTAATCCCTTCCCCAAAAGGTGCGGTTCAGAAACAAAACTTTGCAAAGCACTGATCTAACCACCTCTCTGGCTCTCTTTGGTTTACCCTGACGTAACTTGTCCCATGATCTATTTCTGATTCTAGCAGCGAGCTGTATGCAGCACCCTGCCTCTTCCTGCCTTTGAGAATGCATTTGCCTAACCCTGGCCACATTGATTTGCCATGGGTTCCAGAGGAGGGAGGGATCTCCTGAGCTGTTAGAGAGACAAACACTGGAGAGCCCTCGATCAGTGGTTCTCAGCCGGAAGTGACTTTGTCCTCCACGTTTAACAATGTTTGCAGATGGTTTGGGTTACTGTACTCTTGGGGGGCAGGGCTCGGGGTGAAGAAGGGGACGACAGCATCTGGTGGAGAGAGGCAGGGAAGCTACGACACATGCCGCACAAGACGGCCAGGGGCGGCACAGAATTATCCAGCACAAAATGTTAACCATGCCGAGGTGGGGAAACCCCACTTTAGACCCAGCTATTCTTTCTTTCTTTTATTTTTAAAGTTTATTTATTTTGAGAGACACAGAGAAAGTGCAAGCGGGGGGAAGGGCAGACAGAAAAGAAGAAAGAGAGAGAATCCCAAGTAGGTTCCTCGCTGCCAGCACAGAGCCCAACAGGGGGCTTGAACCCACAAACCGTGAGATCATAAACTGAGCCAAAACTGAGAGTCAGACACTTAACCGACTGAGCCCCCCAGGGGACCCCATCCCAACTGTTCTTTAAAGAGAATTAGGAGCCTTCACACCTCTCTCCATGTGCATAAAGGTATACAAAGCCCAGAGGTGGAGAGTCTTGAATACCATTCTTATGCATATACACCCTGCTTTGTAAGCAGACAAGTATAGGAAAAACGACTCTCGTGCCTGCAAACCATTAGCCCAGAGGAGACTAAGTCATGGTAAACAATACAAAATAAATAGCCCTTCGCACACATATGCATGTTACATGTGACACAATTAAGAAACCACAAACTGATTTAGCAAATTTTTTGGGAACAAACCCATTAAGATATAGGTGGAGATGCCTATATAAACAGCACAGTCCCTATCCCCAAATATAGTATTGTCTATGAGCGGAGGTCATGTCCACCCCAAGAGTCAGGATGTAAAGCAGAGAGAGAGAGAGAGATGGACTCCATACAGAGCGTGTGAGACCAGTGTAAAAAGAAGAGGGGGGGGGTGCGAATCTCCCCATGGACAGCAAGTAGGTGGGCATCAGGGAAACATTTGTGATCATTTTGAGTTTCATCTAAAACTCAAATCATTTTTGAGTTTGATCATGGGATTTTGACAGAAGACATGAAAACAAGGTGTTCAAACAAAAATTCAGAGGCAAAACAGTTCAGGGTAGCACTGGGGAGGGGGTCCCAGTGAGAGAGCAGGACACTATCAGCGATATGGGAGGAAAAGGAGTGAGTTTGGTCCATTTGGGGAAGGTTGTGCCTGCTGGGCCAATGTGTTCAGGCTTTGTTCTGTAGGTAATAAGGGGCCACCCCAGTCCTTGGCCCCAAGAAGCTCTAATTCCTAATCCAATCCCTGTGGCTGTCAGAGTCCTTGAGCAGAGTCCGCAGGCCCACGGGCACATACTTTTCCCAGAGATGTGGCCCCACACCTTCAGCTGCTTGCTGGGCTTTCTCGAAGACCCCTGGAATGCTGAGTCAGGTAGCAGGTAAACGCATGTGGTTGTTTACAGGTCACAGCAGGGGTACAAGGAGAAGGATTTCTAGGTTGTAAAGAAACAACACTATCCTAAGCACCTTGGAGCCAGGTACATGGCTCTCATCAACCCCAGGAACTCCTCGACCACATCTCCTTCTGAACAGGGCCAGCCCTTGGCGATCAGGTCAGGGATGGGCAGAGCCAACAGAGTGGCTCCATCTACACTGTCCTCGGTCTTTAAAATTACTAAGTAATTGTTCAAGTAAAGCTATAAACACAAAGGGAAGCTTTCCTGCAAGTATGAAGGGTATAAATAGAAGACGGCACAATGAGAGACAGACATCTTTGATAAAAGTGTCCCAGGCTGGGAAGCAGGTTCTATGTACCTGGAGCTGCATTTCTCAAACTATGTTCCATGAGACACCCCTGAGTTGCCTGAGGCAGTATTAGGGGTTTCATAAGGACAAAGCCATAGTTTAAAAAAAAAAAAAACTAGGGAAATTTCCAAAAATTCCATCATCTCCAATGAAGTTTCAAAATTCCCCTGCAGAGCATCACGTTGTTTTGAGTACTAAAGAAAAAAAATGTATTTGACTTTGGTCAACCCGGATTTTCCAAATAAACTTGTTTTCTTTGGGGCTCTATTTATTTATTTTGTAATAGCATATCTGCTTCATCTCATGGGTACATAAGTATCTACAAGTACTTACCAGGTAGCGGGTATTGTTCTAAACCTTTTACAAAATCTTAGCCCACTTAAACCTCATTAACAGGCCTACGAGGTACATAGTATTGGTTTATTTTACAGATGAGAAGACTGAGGTATCCAGGGGGCAGGGGAGAGGAAGGTTATTCTGCCCATGTCATCCAGGAGCAAGGCTCCACGTTTCAAGTTTTTAAACCGATATATGGAACATGGTATGGAAAATACAGTGTCCCAGAGGGTCTATCGTGAGAAGGAACATGGAGGGAGTCAGGTTGTTTTGTGAGGAGCTCCCTCATCTAACTTGCGCTCCCCTTATGGACCCCACTGGTGTCTCTGCTCTGGATTAATAAAAACTCTCTGTGACAATGACCCAGAGGCAAAAGTATAGAAGGAGACCCTTAGCCAGCCCAGGCTGAAAGTGCCACCTGACGCTGCCAGATGGCTGTACAAATCAAGGAACAGTGTGCACCCAGAGGTACATCGAAGCCAGACTCAGGGTCATAAATCCCACTGGTCCCATCAAGGGGACTTTTAGGAGCGTCGTCCCTGCCTCTCGGTTTACACCCAAATGAGAAACCTGGGCCCAAGAGCGTGTCCACCCTGCCCAAGGGCTCTCCATTACAGCTGGGCTCTTGTTTCCTGGTCTAGGACTTTCTCCTACAAGTAACTCCATCACTGCTAATTTTAAAGATTGAGAGTGGCTGCGACCGAGCCACTGATGTCAGAAGCCATCACAAATCCATCTCTACTGACACGGACTTAGCACAGGGTGCCTCAGCCCAAGAGCACGACCCAGCTACCTCCTTCACCCCCAACCTCTACATCTGGTTTCCTTAAATGAGGGGGAAAAAAATCAAAAGAACTAGCATACATTTCTTAAGAGCAAAGTACTTTTTTACCGCATAGGATTCCTTATGAGTAAGACTCTAAAGCACAGGATGGGCTGTGATTTCCCAATTTCTCCAAAAATCTCCTGCACGCCTCAGCAGGGAGACACACCATGCCACGTGCACTGGAGGAAGGGAAATGCTGAGTCCGTGCGAGGTAAGAGATGAGCCCCCCGTGAAGTTGGCATGGGTGGGAAGATGAGGGAGCCACCCTCACAGCCACAGGAGCTGCCAAAGTCCTTGGTAAAGGAGCTCATGTCCTGCCCCCACACATGTCACTGTCACCGAGCCAGGCCTGCCAGGTCTAAGAACAGGAGCTCTTAGAAAAGCTCCTGGCACCATTCTCCGCCTCCCCTTCCAAGCCCTGAATCAGACCAGGCAGAGCCAGGGCAGGCTTGCCACTCAGCCCTACAAGCGTTCTTCTGCCCTGGACCAGACCCACCCTGGACCCAGCTGCTCGCTATGCAACGTGCATGGCTGTGCACAATATGGCAGGCACGGCCGACATGACTGCTTCAACTCTGAGCTGAGCTTTCTGGGCCATGACCTATGACCTGGGAAGATGGAAAATAAGCAAGCACAGATGTGCATAACAAGTAAGGAAGGCGGAAGGGGGTAACACACATACAAGGGAAACAAAAATCTTATGGAGGAAACAAGAAAGGTTGGTATGAATTCAAAAAGCCTCCATATCATAGCACATTAAGGAAACTCCATTTTACTACATGTGGGCTCGTGCAACAGTAACAGCAACAGATAGAGGGAAGACAGAGTTAATCCACCCTTTAAATCCCACCTCTCCCGAAAAATCTTCCCTAATCTCTATAATCCACACAGACCTCCCTTTTCTGTGCCATGGTCTCCAGTTGCATCACTTATGTTTGTCTTGTCTCCATGGGTCAGGTCAGGGTGTAGACAGCAAAACAGTATACAGCCAAGGGTTTAGACCTGGCTCCAAATTCCAGTTGAGCCGCCAAGATCAGAACAGATGGTGGGTGAGAAGTCCAGGTCTGAGAAAGAAAAAGAATAAGCCCTTCCTCTACGTCAGAGCAGATAATCGGTTGAAAGTCTAAAGACACAAATACATCCTGAAGAATTAAACAGAAATCTAAGATGAAGACAGGAAAGATCCAGAGCCCAGCAGGTCAGAGAAGTTAAAGGACAAGCACCAAAGAGTGGGAACACCAAATTTAGGGCTGACCCCGGACAAATGCCCTTATCCCAGTTAGTCATCCCTGGTGCAGAAGGAGACATGCATGGGTATGGTTATGATATTTGGAAGGGGGGCTGGGCAGTGCTGAAGAGGCAGTGAGTCAGTGTTTTAGGTGTGCCCACCACTCTTGATCAGGACATTTAAAATGATGCAAGGAGTGGACAAAACCATTTCTTACATCCCCAGGACAACATCAGTGTCATAAACTATCCCCTAGTTGGGACGCCTGGGTGGCTCAGTCGATTAAGCGTCCAACTTCAGCTCAGGTTATGATTTCACAGTTCATGGTTTCGAGCCTCGAGTCGGGCTCTGCACTGACAGCTCAGAGCCTGGAGCCTGCTTTTGGATTCTGTGTCTCCCTCTCTCTCTGACCCTCGCCTGTTCACGCTGCCTGTCTCTCTCTCTCTCTCTCTCAGAAATAAATTTTTTTAAAAATTAAAAATAAATAAATAAATAATAAACTTCTATCCCCTAGTGCTTTGCTGTATCATGTGCCTGATCAATGATTTCTTAAGAGATGAGTGATTTTTAAAAAACAGCCACTGTGGAAGGCAGTGTGGAATTTCCTCAAAAAATTAAAAATGGAAATATCATACAATCGAGTAATTCTGCTACAAGGTACTTACCCAAAGAAAGCGAAAATACGAATTCAAACACTAATTCACCTCTATCTTTACTGCAGCATTATTTATAAGAGCCGAAATAAGGAAGCAGTCCAAGTGTCCACTGACTGAGGAGTGGATAAGAAGATGTGGTGAATATATACGATGGAATACTACTCAGCCATAAAAAAAAAAAGATGAGATCTTGTCCTTTGTGACAACATGGATGGATGTAGAGGGTATAATGCTAAGTGAAATAAGTCAGTCCGAAAAAGCACTATATGATTTCACTTACATGTGGAATCTAAAAAACAAAACAGGGCACACGGGTGGCTCAGTCAGTTAAGCATCTGACTTCGGTTCAGGTCATGATCTCACAGTTCGTGGGTTCGAGCCCCGCGTCGGGCTCTGTGCTGACAGCTCAGAGCCTGGAGCCTGCTTCAGATTCTGTGTCTCCCTCTCTCTCTGACTCTCCCCTGCTCACTCTCTCTCGCTCTCTCTGTCTCTGTCTCTCTCTCTCAGAAATCAATTAAAAAAATTAAAAAAATTTTTTTAAACAAAACAAACAAATAAAAACAGAATCAGACCTATAAATACAGAGAACAAACTGATGGTTGCCAGAGGGAAGTGGGTTGGGGGCGGGGCAAGATGGGTGGAGGGAAGCGGGAAACACAGGCTTCTGGTTATGGAAGGAATCGGTCACAGTCATGAATATACAGGGAATATAGTCGGCGGTAGTGTAATGGTGTGGTATTTTTTTTTGTAAATAGTTTATTGTCAAGTTGGTTTCCATATAACACCCAGTGCTCATCCCCACAAGTGCCCTCCTCCATGCCCATCACCTCCCTTCCCCTCCACCCCATACCCATCAGTCCTCGGTTTGTTCTCAGCATTCAAGAATCTCTCATGGTTTGCCTCCCTCCCTCTCCCCCCCTAATAATAGTGTGGTATTTTGAGACAGCATAGCTGCACATGAGGGCACAGCCTAATGTATAGATTATTGAACCACTATGTTGTGCACCTGAAGCTAATGTAACACGCGTGTCAACTATGCCCAATCAATTTTTTAAAAAAAAGAGACTCCAAAAGTGTGACAATTTTAATTAGCAAAATAAAGATCAAATGAACAGCGAATCCCAACATTTTTTATTTACTTATATCGTTCAGACTGTGGTAATAATTGCCTTTGTTGGGCCATTCCTAGAAATGGAAGCTTGCTATTTAAAAAGCCAAATAATTCATTTTGAAAGAAACCCAAAAAAGCAGGCAAATTAGTGTTTGGACTATAATTACGTTAGAGCTCAGCCACTGGGGAGTGGTCTGGACTTTTTGCACAGCACGTCCTTGTAACGCTAGTGCTTTTGAGTTTGATCCAAAGGGAAAAGCCATGTAGCCACTATCTCTGTTTGACAATCACCTATGGTTTAAAACTCTGTTTGTAAAGCCTGGTTTTAAAAATAGTTATTATAAGGGAATATGTCTGACATCAGAAATGTCATATTAACAGCTTAGGAAAAAAAAATCTTTAATGCCGCTATGATGAGAACTGAGGTTTTCAAAGTTACCGTAGATAAATACTTTATCGAAAAGAAAGAACGAGGGGCACCTGGATGGCTCAGTTGGTTAAGCATCCAACTTCGGCTCAGGTCATGATCTCATGGTTCATGAGGCTGAGCCCCACATCGGACTCTGTGCTGACAGCTCAGAGCCTGGAGCCTGCTTCAGATTCTATGTCTCCCTCTCTCTCTGCCCTCCCCTCATTCATGCTCTGTATTTCTCCCCCTCTCTCTCTCTCTCTCTCTCAAAAATAAAAAAATATTTAAAAAAAAAAAAAGAATGAAGTCCACTGAATGTCAAGTAGATCGAAGTGCATTTAAAAAACAACAACAACAACAACAACAACAACTTTAAGACAGAGAAACAGCTGAGGGTTGATTTTCAGGTAAAACAAGGCACGTGTCCAGTAGAGGCACAAATATTTCCGGGCCAATAGTGCAAGTGTGTGTATTTGTTTTAATGTAAATTTAACATCAAATGTATCATCTTCCTGTCTATGTGAAAAGATTGGGATTTTATAATTATAACCCTGTGTCTTAAGAGTGAGAAAGTCAGAAATGAGTTGAATCCTGAAAAAGGGAAATGTTAGTCCTAATTATTCAAGCTCCTTAGAACAATGAAGTCATTTCAATCCTATGTGTAGTGGTCTGAATAAGTGAGGCTGTGCTGTAGTAACAAATACTTCCCTAAATCACAGTGGTGTAACACTTACTATTTCTGAACACCACAAAATTTCTCCCTACACAGCGGTCCTTCTGCACAGCTCAGAACTCAATCTGCTTGTATTTAATAACTATGAAATCTGGGGCTCATACCTTCAAGGTCACCATGGCACCAGAAGAGAAAACTCAAGGTAGCATTTCAGTTTTTTTTTTATTTAATTATTATTTTTCCAGTAATCCCTACACCCGATGTGAGGCCCCTGAGATTGAAAGAGACATGTTCTATGGACTGAACCAGCCAGGCACTCAGCACCTCAGCTTTTAAATTATTCAGCCTGTTGACCACCTACTTGCAAGGGAGCTGAGAGATGTGGAAGAATGGAGTACTCAATGAGAAGTAAGCGTCTCTCTGTCCCACCATGTGACCCTAATCTGTTAAGGAGATGTTGAAGGTCCATCCCAATGGTTCTCTATAAGGGGTTTTCTCCAGATACCCTTTGATTTGTCAGGTTGATTAATGCCTTCACAAATGCTAGAAACTGATTAGTTTATACCCACAGCAGATTACTCAGAAATCTCTTTCCCTTCCCAAATGTTTGAGCCCCATCTCATTCCTCAAAAGCCTTCTTGGCACACATCAGTGTCTCTCAACTTACAAAAGCATTGGGCTCCTATGTGCTGACCGGCTGTCAGCTCCCATGTCACCTGCACATCTTCATAGTCCGGGTGACACCCAGGTTAGGCATTTATGAGGCCCGCATGTGCACCGTTGTTCAAGGGGTTTGATTTTTCCATACAGAATTTGCTTTGTTACATTGCTTCCTACTTCGGGACATGGTTTTGCTTACGTTAATTTGATGATCCTCTCTGGAAAGAGTACCTGAATGGTACGATTCTACCTCCATACCTAACAGCCTCAGTAAAATGAGGTTGCTAGGGCCACTTCCATTCCTGGAAAAATGGGGGTGGGAATATTCTGGGCTTCAGATCTTACTCTTTTTTGTTTAAACTTTGCTCAAAAAAAAATTTTTTTTTACCATGGAGAAATCTCCATATAATATTTTCCAACAGAGTTAGCCAAGAACATATCTTAAGTGGGAAGCATTACATGTGTTACCATTTAGCACTGATATATCACTTAAACATGCATGCAGTTGCAATGCTTTTTACCCAGCCTTGTGACCTCATGCGTGTGGCACCGCATGGGGTGTTTTGGGTTCCCTTCCAGCTCCCAAGCACTTTCATCACGCTGTGACCTTGACTGAGTCACTCAACATTGCCCTGCTGGGTTTCCACAGAGAGGCGAGAGATGAACAGAGCTGACATGTATAAACACGTGTTCTTTGAGGAAAGGGAGGGTGTTATGTGAATTTAATAGTGAGGCGTGAGTACTTGGCTATGCACTTTCATGATATATATCATTTATGGGAGATGTTAACTCCATCCTTGCGGTTTAAAAAATGGGATTAGCAGATATTACTTTATTCTGCTGAGATACTTGTAACAAGAGTGGTCTTTGAACATAACTACTTCCCTTGCCCTCAATCCTCAGAATCCCTTATTCCACTTCTCCGTCTCTGCTCCTTTATCAAAAAGTGATGGGTTTGTTTCAAGTCTGCTTAAACCCTCTCCCCTTGTGTCTGCTAACCATGCTGGAATATGTTCTTTTTTTCATTTTAACCACTGACTTTATTGGATTTATTTACATTGGGATTGCTTGGGCTGTGCCTTTCCTTATCTCTGCTGGTCTTCATTTATAATCTCTGGGCTCGTTACATTTGAAATGCACAGTTGAGCAACACTTTCCAGGAAAGAAGAGTTTAGGAACCTGCTTCCTGGAAATATTAACAGACCCTTGGTGAGAAAAAGCCTTTTCCATTAAAACTGATTGGTAAAATCAAGACCAGAAGATGCCTTTGGCAATGTTTTTCAGTGTGCTTGGTAACATTTTATTTCAAAGGCTATTGATTAAGTTTTGATTGTTTCTGTAGCCCAATGATGCAGATTTAATACTGTATTTTTTTTAAATTACATTTCTTTGTTAGATTAAGCCTGACTTTTTGTTTTCTCTAACGCCTCATCACATAACAGTTCTCAAAATAGCTAGGATATAACACTGACATCAAAATATTTGATTGATTCATAGGGCTTAGTCAAAGAATGTGTCCACTGAGTAAAGAAAGCAACACTCCATCTACCCTGTGCCCTTATGTGACAAAATTGACCAATAAAATGTTAAAGTTAGCTTGGAACCACATCATGGAAAATACCGAGGACCATGACGACAAATTTGGAATGTGTTAAATAGAAGATGAAGACCCTTTGGAGGCTGTGAGGCAGAATATCATCTGATGTGTGTTTTAATAAAATGACCTTGCCAGTGTGCAGAATAGATTGAAAACCAAATATGGGGGCACTTGGCTGGTTCAGTCAGCTGAGCATCCGACTTTGGTTCAGGTTACGATCTCGTGGTTCCTGAGTTCGAGCCCCATGTCAGACTCTGTGCTGACAGCTCTGAGCCGGGAGCCCTCTTTGGATTCTGTGTCTCCCTCTCTCTCTGCCCCTCCTCTGCTCACACTCTGTCTGTCTCTCTCAAAGATAAATAAACATTAAAAAATATCTTTTATAAAAGAAAAACAAATATGAAAGGAAGGAAGACCAGTGAAGGGAGCAATATTTTACATGAGGCTAAAGCTAGTCTAGTCTTACTGAGAATGAAGACAGAGGGACAGACTGAGTAATATCTCAGTGGTAAAATGATCAGATCTTAGTAACCCATGTAACTTTAGTAACCCAGTAACCCAAAAGTAAATATGAGGGACATCTGGGTGGCTCAGTCAGGTAAGCGTCGACTTCAGCTCAGGTCATGATCTCACGATTCCTGAGTTGGAGCCCTGCATCGCACTCTGTGCTGACAGCTCAGAGCCTGGAGTCTGCTTTGGATTCTGTGTCTCCCTCTTTCTCTACCCCTTCCCTGCTCATGCTCTGTCTTTCTTTCTCTCTCAAAAATAAATAAACATTTTTAAAAAATTTTAATGACACACACATACACACACAGAAGGAGAGACAGACAGAAACGAAGACAGAGAAAAAGAGTGCCCCTACTATATATTACTTATGTATAATTCTGACTTACGTAAACTAAGCATGATATTAGATTACCCAGAGGCTTTTGGTATTTAAAAGAATACTGAATTGGGTCCTTTTCATAAAGTGAAATTTCTCAGTGTGGCTACTTAATTATTTACCGCTCATCACTTCAGATATGAATATAACTGAGTAGTCCTAAGGCTTTATCAGTGTGCATTTTGAATCAAAAGAGCGTGATAAGAACAGCTCCAGAAAAGAATAAATGGCCACAGTGTTAAACACATTACCTGAAACTGAATGTCGTATTGAACCTTAAGGCATCATAAATACATGAAAGATGGGTATGGCTTAGAGCTGGGGACACAGCTAAGGTGACAGCTGGTCACCCAAGGTGACACTTTTTCCTACCTGCTTTGCCTGTATCAGCAGCCTCCCAAATGACAATTCTAGGTTCTGATGTACTTAAATGTATCTGAGCACAGTTACCCTTGAGGCTCATATAAGAGGTAGTTAGCTTCTGACCAGCTCTGACTAATACATATGGAGAGAACCCCATGAAATAAGCATACTCCAGGTTGTTTGCCCAGTAATGGGTATCTGACCTCACCCACACCCTTCCCTAAAGCCCGCACAAGCAATCTCTGAAAAGCAAACCATATTCCATTTTGATTCCAAAGTTTGGTCTGATGCACTTCAACTAACGTTCCAAATTTTAGGGAGCAGCCTCATTTCAGAGAGCTTTTCAAACAGCTCTTGAGTTGGCCATTATTCCACTAATGTCGGAATTATTCCAACCTACATAGAAAGCACAAAGGCACTGTGGCCAGCTATGACGAAGAAAGAGCTACACAGTATACACTATGGAAGCCAATGGCTGGAGCCAATAACTGAAAGGTACGCTGGCCTTCCTTAATCCTCTGTCCCACTCCCAACCTGAAAATTATGCTCTTCAAATTTGACAGTGCTCCACACATCAAAAGCCTGAACATTTCATACACCATTGACCCAGTAGTTCCCCTTAAATAAACTCATGCTAGAGAAATAACCAAAGACACACATCAAGGTTCAGTTACAAAGATGTTCATTAGGGCATCATTTCATTAGAGAAAAACGGAAACTCTCACAGAAACACAATAGGTGTGTTTGGGTTCTATTGCTACTGTAACACATTACGGCTGGCTCAGTGGCTGCAACAACACAAAATTCATTAGCTCACAGTTCAGTAAATCCAGTGGGCTCAGCTGTTTCTCTGCTTCGAGTCGAGGAAGTACCCTGTGATTATACGGGGGAGCTGACAAGCCAAGATAATCTCCCTATGAGGTTGCAAATTAGCAACCTTAACTCCGTCTGTAAAATTGTTTTGTCATGTAATTTAACCGCCACAGTTTTCAGGGATGAGGGCATGTGGATCTGGGGGGGAGGGGGCCCTCTGACAGTAGGTATCGGTTGAGCAGAGCATGGACCATGCATGAACTCAAACAGTATAAATAAAAGTAACGGTGTTGAGAAATATTTAGTGGCATGGAAAAATGCTGAGTGAAACATCACGTTGAAGACTGTTCAAATAGAAGAAACACAGCTCCCCAGCTGTATGGATGGTTTCTGCCCATTTTTTGTAGAGTAAAAATAATCTATAGCTGAATATGTCTGAATATCCATACGTCTCTCTACATTTATTCATCTATTCACTATCAGTCTATCTAGATGGAAAGGTCTACCCAAAAAATGTTGAGTGGTTATTTGAGGTTGAGGATTACTGGTGAGGTTCTTAGATTAAGATCTTTTTTGGAACTTATCTAAACGATCAAGTATACCGTCTACCACACACACACACAATTTAAAAATTAAACCTTTCTCTTGCAAGGCCAGACGACTGACCCACCCAGAACACCAAAAATTGTTTCTGCTAGTGCTATTCTTATTCTCATGGGACTGAGCCCAGTTCCCACATGGTAACCCCCATCACTGGCAGCCTGCCCTAATTCTGAGAAATCCAATATCTTTAGCCCTGTGGTCCAGTAGCTATTAAACCAGGTTACAAGAAAAGAACTTCACCGACTTTCTACAGCTGCAATAATATATTGTTGTTTCATGTCAACTCTGAGAAAGTTTCTGACATGGTGCAGCCTGAAACATCCATATGTCAATGTTGGGTTTGGTTTAAATTTCAGATAGCTAAAAATAAGTCTTCCTCCTCCTTTTGGTTTTAAAATGTAAGCAGATCTAGTTTTTGATGTACAAAGCTTATAAACGAAACAATTTGCCATCCCCGCCCAAAGACAGCTAATGCAGCCCCAGAAAGAAGGGTCTCTCTTTAACAGTTTACCCCACGTTCCAGTTGCGGTTTCCGTAAGAACATACTGTATACAAACTTTGTTCCTAAGGTTATTTCTGTTGGTGCCAAATTGACTTCAATTCACAAGAATCATGTGGTGCATTCCCATGTAACTTGGATGTCCTGTCCTTAAGAAAACAGAGGGGTTTTTTTAATGCCCTTCAGCAACCATTCCTGTTTATGGAAGATTCCCTTCCACCCTAGGGATCATACTTAGAATCAGTCTCCAAATGTGGGCTTAGTTCTTAGAAGACCTAGTGAAGACTCTGACCCCTACCTAAAATTAGCCGGCAGACCACGTCCTAACAGTAGCGGATCAGTGGAGAAGATTACAGCACTATGGTTAAAAACTGTGGGTCTCCTACCAAAATCCTGGGGTAACAAACTCCTTGGGTGCGAATCTTGTCTCTGGCCTTTACTAGCTGTGTTTCTGGGGGGCAGTTATTTAAACTCTGTATGCCCCAACTTGTAAATGAACTTAATAATATTACGTACATTCTAGGACCGTTGTGAGGTTTAAATGAGATAAACATATAAAGTACTCGAAACGCTGGCATATGCAGATAATAACAGCTGTCAGACAGCCAAGTAAAGAGATGACAGTAGCATTCTATTGATCATTTATAAGAGAGAAAGAGAGGGAAAGCAGAAGGCAGGAAGGAAGAGAGGGAGCGAGGGAGGGATCTTCAAGAGAATCGCGACCATTTACTAACAGTGCGAGAAGCTAAAATCTGCTAACTAGCCAAGTACCCTGGTGCCTCAGGGCCTTTGAACTGGCTTCCCCCAGACCCTGACACTCCAGGTGCTTCCTTGCTGAAACCTCTTATTTTTCTTCAGGACTTTGCAGTAATAAGAACTTTGTACAGCCTATGCTGATCATTCCCTTTAAAATTCTACCACCACCCCCAGTCTGGCCCCCCCACCCCCTCATTCTGTTTGCTTTCTTTCTACTGCATTTTTAGCGTTCTATATTATGTATTTATTGCATCTGCTGTTATGAAAGTTCTGGAAAGGCAGGGATTTTGTCTGTTCCTTCCCTCTACAATCAGCACTTTCCGGAGCACCTGACTTGTAGCTGATGCTCTGTACATATTTGTTTAATGAGTGGACAAGGCCACCTACCTTCAAAAGTGACAGCTTTGGGGGTGCCTGGATGGCTTCGATTGGTTGAGCGTCTGACTCAATTTTGACTCAGGTCATGGTCTCATGGTTTTGTGGGTTCTGGCCTCATATCAGGCTCTACGCTGACCCTGCTTGGGGTTCTCTCTCTCTCTCTCTGTCCCTCCCCTGCTCACACTCTCTGTTTCTCTCAAAAATAAATACAAAAACTTTTAAAAAGTTATTTTAGAAAAAGAGTGGAGGCTTTGGGTATTGCAAATGTTGGACTCAGAGCTCCCTGAGCAACCTGTTGAGAATCCCAGTGGGAGCCCTGGGTTGTGGGAGCCTCCCCGCTGATGGGTCCCCAGGGCAGGTTCTAAAGGGAGAAATTGAGTCAGGACTTGGGGCCCGTGTCCCATGCTAAGCTCCAGCCCCACGGCTGCCTCTGACGGGACCAGCAAGTGGGTTCAACAATCCTGGAAACTTCTGTGACCCAAGCGATGGGTCAAGGCTCATTTGGGTGTAAAACAGCCACATTTCTGTTCATAGGATGAGGCAACAAACAAACGCATCAGCAATTATTTAATGCCCATGTGCCCCTCCGGCTCCGTTTGCCCTCTGTCAAAGCTCCTGACAGCCTGGCTAGAGACAGCAAAGCGAGTTCCATCTTCCACTGACTTCTGGCCCCAGGGCCCGGGTGACTTACACAGAAAGATTGCTCCAAGAATCCCAAGAAATGTTAATTACTGTTTTGCATAATATCTCTCAAGAAACCCATAACAGAACTTTTCCCAGTATAGCCCAGTGACAGACACATTTAGAAATAAATATCTTCTGCGTTTCTCTTTGTTTCAAAACGACTGGCTACATATTTCTGTTAGGGGGAAAAATGTGTTTGGCCTCCCTTCCTCTCCCCGACAGAAGTAAAATATTGGCTTTCTAAGCAAGAGTGTCAGACAGGGGCATATAAAAATTACCCACAGCTTTGAACAGAGAGAGCCAGCTTTGGGCTGCTGAGGAAATATTAGTATTTCCACTTCCTGTCTACGTTTTCTGGTCTGTTCTGGGAAATGGAGATCTTATCTTCTCTCCTCATCTGCCCCTTGAGATGTAGATAAGATTTGGCTTGAATCCCTGATTGGGGGGCCCTCCACAAGATTTCTGTGAATTCATAGGTCAGACATGCTTTTGTTACTGCTTATTAGAGTTCAGTCTAAGCAGCTATAATAATAAAATAGAGTGGCTTAAACAAACTAGGAATTGGGGCGCCTGGGTGGCTCAGTTGGCTAAGCGTCCAACTTTGGCTCAGGTCATGATCTCACGATTCGTGGGTTCGAGCCCCACGTCAGCCTCTGTGCTGACAGCTCAGAGCCTGTAGCTTGTCTTCCGATTCTGTGTCTCCCCCTCTCTCTGACCCTCCCCTGCCCACGCTGTCTCTATCTCTCTCTCAAAAAAAATAAATAAAACCTTAAAAAAATTTTTTTTTAAAACAAAATAAAAAAATCTAGGAGTTGATTCTGTCTCTCAGGTAGTGCTCCAAACACTGGCCAAGTAAGAAAGGGAAAACCACTCTGCTGTCTTTTACACCTGTGCTCAAGATGACTGCCACTGCTCCAGCCACCACACCCGCCTCCCAGGCTGTGAGAAGAGGAAAGTGACATGTGGAGCCAGCGCCCATGACTTACAAGGGCATGCTACAAGAGTGACACACATCTTAGCAACATGGATGGACCTTGAGGGTGTTATGCTGAGCGAAATAAGTCAGGCAGAGAAGGACAAATACCATATGCGTGCACGTATAGGAGGATTAGGAGGAACTTAACAGAGGACCAAGGGGGAGAAGAAGGGCGGAAATGGTGGGGGAAAAGGGGAGAGGCAAACCATGAGAGACTCTTGAATGCTGACAAAAACTGAGGACTGGTGGATGTGGGGGGAGGAGGGGTGGGCATGGAGGAGGGCACTTGTGGGGATGAGCACTGGGTGTTATGTGGAAACTAATTTGACAATAAACTATTTGTAAAAAAATAAATAAATAAATAAAACAAAGCAAACAACCCAACAAAAAATAAAATAAAATAAAATAAAATTACTTATTTATATATAAGTAATATATATTTATGTTACCTATCAAAAAAAAAAAAAAAGAGTGACACACATCTTTCTGCTCAGTGCCCTTGCCTGGAACGTATCATTCTGCAAAGCTCCTCCAAAAGGCGTTTGGCACTGGAGTCCTCAGCCGGGCTGCCATGGGTCTAACTACAGAAAGGAAATTCTAGGGGCACCTGAGGGCTCAGTCAGTTGAGTGTCCAACTTTGGCTCAGGTCATGATCTCGCAGTTGGTGCGTTTGAGCCGCGCGTGGGTCTCTGTGCTGACAGCTCAGAGCCTGGAGCCTGCTTCGGATTCTGTGTCTTCCTCTCTCTCTTCTCCTCCCCCGCTTGGGCTCTGTTTCTCTCTCTCTCAAAAATAAACAAATGTTAAAAAACTAAAAAAATAAAAAAATAAAGAAATCCAATCCATAAAGTAAGGACAAGGACGGATGATAAAGAACACCCACAGTCTCAATCACTGCCCCCTCTCCAGCCAGCCACTCAAATACCCACGCACACCTCCTCCTCTCCGAGCTGGGGTCCCTGGGGACGAACAGGGCTCGCCCTGGTCTACAGGCCAGCAGAGTCCTCTCTGCCTGTGCACACCCCTTCCACGCAGGGATGGATCCACACAGATGATTGCAACTTAAAATTCCCATTAAGAACAGGGGAGCCAGGAAAACAGCAGTCACTTGTCCGGAGCAATTACCAAAGTTTCCCCCTCCCCTGTCTGAGTACATTTCCTTGGTTCAAGCCTGCTTCTGTCCGCAGAGACCTTCCTCCTCCTGCGCTCTATCCTCAGTCTGTCACGTCTGAAGCTGAAGCGAGTCTGGACCAGCGGCTTCTGCAGAGCACTTCCGGCTCGGGGCAAATTTGGGGGGTTAGGGTTTCAGGGATGGAAGAATTACAGGCTTCTGGCTGTTTGGTTCCAGTTGATTCCATGTGTGCGTACCGTCGGCCAAAGAGCTCATCCAAGTAGAGCTGGTGTTTTTAACTGATTTTGTATTTACTCCCGTTTACTCCTCTCTTTTCTCTCTCCCCCCTCTTTCTCCCTCCCTCTCCTTCTCTCTCTCCCTCTTTATCTCTCTCTCCCCCTCCCTTTCTCCATCCCTCTCTCTTTATCTCTCCCTCTTTTTCTCTTTCACCCCTTTCTGCCTCTCGCTTTCCTTCTCTCCCTTTCTCCTTTCTTCTCCCTTCTCCCTCTCTCCCTCCCTGTCTCTCTCCCTCTCTACCACTCTCTCCTCCCTCCCTCTCTCTCCCTTTCTATCTCCCTCTCCCCCTCCTTTTCTCCCTCCTTCTCTCTCTTTCTCTTTCTCTCTCCCTCTCTCTCTCTCATTTTCTCTCCCTCTCTGTCTCCCATCTCCCTACCTACCTCCCCCTCTCTCTCTCCCTGTCTCTCTCTCTTCTCCTCCTTTCTCCCTCCCTCTCCCTATCTCTCCCTCCTCTCTCTCCCTCTATCTGATTAACTGTAGCTCCCTTGGGATCATCTGAATCAACAGGGTTTTTTTTTTTTAATTTTTTAACATTTATTTATTTTGAGAGAGAGGGAGAGACAGAGCATGAGCAGGGGAGAGGTAGAGAGAGAGGAAGACACAGAATCCGAAGCAGGCTCCAGGCTCTGAGCTGCCAGTACAGAGCCTGATGTGGGTTTCAAACCCATGAGTGAGATCATGACCTGAGCCAAAGTCAGACGCTCAACTGACTGAGCCACCCAGGCGCCCCTGAATCAACAGTTTTGAGTAGGAAGACAACATTCGCAATCTGGGCCTTACTTCTAAATTAGCTCCCACTATCTGGACCAGAAGTCTCAGTGGGAAGAAGTCAGTGGAGTTCTTGGGGCTCTAACATTATCATCTGCTAAAGCAGCCCCTTTAGAATACAAGTCACCTTTTGTAATTAGCCTGAAGTCATCAACCTAAAAGGGTCAAGAAGTTTCTAGAACATATGAACATTCCGGTTTTCCCAACCAACTTCACTCAAGTTTCTGGATCTAGCACCCTGCACTGTGCCTTCCAAGATTTCATTACAGACAAAGTTTCCAGATATTTTGCCATGGAGAAACAAGGGTCACCAGATTTCCAGTCTGCGCCGTTTCCCTTTGCTCCTTGCTACCCAGTGTGAAGCCACTTATTTTCGGTTCTGTTGTGGCAGCACCTCACTTTCGAGAGCAAATTCTTTGTTAGGTGGCACAGAGGCTAAGCTGCTGTCATGATGAAACCCAACGTGCAGCAGCTTAAACCGGACTGAGCTACTCCATTTTACTGATTTTAAAATACAATTTTTTTAAAAAATTTCTGAACACTCCTGAAATGGGAATGCACCTCAGCATTGTGTCACAGCTTCATTGGTTAGGTGTGTCCTTCTTCTTGGGCTTATATAAAATAATAGTGTTTGCAACTCATGACACCTCAGATGGGATTCTTCTCTTGTACAACAGTCTAGATGTCGACCACCTGGGGTCAGTAGGCCAACTTCATCATCCTCAACGCGCATCCCACATTTGGGTCCAAATCATTTCCTAGCCAGAAAATAATGGAGAGAGGGTCAGGGAAACGTATGTTCATTCCTTTTAAGCACAACCTAGAGGTAACCCATAGCACTTCTACCACATCTGCTGGCCCTCGGAAGTCGCATGTGCGCGCCACGTCAAAGAAGTCTTGGAAAGATGTTCTCCACCGGACAGCGATGTTCTCAGCTAACACTCGGCAGCCTTCTTTTTAAGACAAGAAAAAGAAGGAATGGATATTAGGAGTCAGCTAACAGACTCTACCATTACTCTGGCTCCTGCTTCCTGCTTCCTCAGCTAACGTGTTGTCTTCCGCCCATTGTTTGACCACACCCAAGCAGTCCCATGACCCCCCCAAAGTCACTCATTCGGGCACTTTGCATTTGTACAGGTTGACTCACTGAAGCCACGGCTCCAGGAGGTGAGATTTCCATCCCAAAACCCACAGCAGACACAGCCACGAATCCAATGGCAAACATCTCTGTTCTTGTGTTCCCACCACCAACAGCCACCATGCTGGGCCCTCCTCCAGCCGTCCTGTCTTCTCTCTCCTCACCGTCTCCACTGCCTTCTCCCTTCCACTCACTTATCTGCCAGCCCATAGCCACACAACTCAGGCTCTCTCTTCCCTGCCTTCAGCCCTGTGAGCCCACACTTTCAGAGTCTCGCTGTTATGACTAACAAAACTAAATAAAGACAGATACCCTCCTTAGAAGGAACGCTGATGGAGACCATTGTAAAGGCAATAACATTATCACGCTACCTTCAGAAGGCTGCCGAGGGACCCAGGGAAGGCTATGGAAACAAGGCCACATCCTAAAATTCTGCCACATGTCACCTGACAGAAATCTAACATGGAGAAAGTGGAATTCAGCAAATCTGTAGAGCTGAGCATCTTCTTAACACTTTGTGAGTCGTTTTGAGAATGAATCCCTAAAACAATATTTGCTGTCTGCCTTATTAGCCCTTTAACAAAATAATCTTCTGTATTTGTCTACCAGTTCCCTCACTAAGGCCTTTAACAATATTACTGCCATCTACACATCAGTGAACATATCTGCTCAGTTGTGAAATCTGTAGAGTTCTTCCTTTGAGGCCAGTAACGAGGGATTGATGAGCCCACAGCTTCAAAAGGCAGTCATTTGGATTTCCCCTTGTCTTCCTCAAGCCTATACCAACTCATAGTCTCCTTCCTGCTGCCAGGGTAGCTGCGATTCGTGTTCTCTTTCTCCACATTTTGTGTCAACCGAAAACATGTCCGTGGGAGCTGCCACGAAGTGGCAGGTCCAGCGCGGGCCCTGATGCTATCAATGATTTCCATCCGTCTTTCCCGGAATGCCCAGCTCACTACCACACTTAGAAGTTCCAAGCAGGACAGCTCTCGGATCCCACCAGCATCCTGGCACAGACGTGGTGGGTTCTAGAATGCCTCCCGCCGTGATGCATAGCTCTGGGCATCTGAGGGCTGTTGGGAATCTGGTGGCCTCGTGGGATGCTCGTTGCCAGCCTTCAGGTTCGAGTCAGTTCCTGTCATGGTTGAATCACACCAGCCAAGGCCCCTTTTAATAAAAGTTGTGCTTTCATGGAATTGTATGTGAACGCCTCATATGGTCAAGAGAGAGAAGTTCTGGACGCCTATATTTAAATGCTGCAAATAATTCCCGCTCAGTCTAACTCTGTCCAGATGTGGAGACTCTGTACCCATGTAAATGAGATGGCTTTCTTTCTTTTCGGCCTTGTCGAGAATCTGCACTCTGACTCATACAGGAAAAAAAAAAATGGAAAGAATGTGTGGGATCTACACACAAGACATGCTATTTTAATAGTCCGAGCTCTGTCGAAAGGAAAATCAGTGCTTTTGTGTGGCAGACAATAGCATTTGCATTTCGAGGGGCTTAGACACTATTGCTCAGTAAGAACCAGGGGAATGGCCTTTCGTCCTGGATGTTAGCTGTTCCCAGAGCTGGCTTTCTGGTTTGGGTTCTAAGTATTCTTGACGAGGAGCCACATCTGTCCTCTGCCCCCAGCCTTGCTGCGGTGACTCTCGCAAAGGGAAGAATTATTTTGAGATAATGGGCCCTCTGTAGTGCCTACAGCATTTTCCATTCCATCCCCCTCTCTCTCAAGAAGTGAACGGCACTCGGGCAAATGTGGGCACCGAAAGCTCCCAACACAAAAAGCAGTTCACATTGCCCATCATGTTTTGTGCTCCACAGACTGTCTCATTTAAAACACATCCCACTAAGAGGCCCATTTTACTAAATTGGGCTCTTACCAAACGGGCAAAATAAGGAAGAGAAGGGAAAAAAGGCAACGCAACTCCTTTTTGCCGTTCTGAGTCATTGACTGGTTGCTCTTGGGAAAAGCTGGCTCTGTGGCAGCCAGAGCTAAACCACCTTCATCCACCTCCACTCCAAACTCCTCCTCTGTCCTGTGAGACAGCAGTGGGGAGAAGGCCACAGTCGGCCGCGGTGCCTGTGGGCCCCCTATGTAAAGACGTCACAGCAACCCTTCACCCCTGAAGCCCATTGCCTTGCCCCCAGTTCAGATTCTGTCCCCGTCCAGGTCTACTGGGCCTCTGACCTGAGTGCTTATTGACCGTGAGTTGAATGTGAGGCCGAGGAATGAAATTCAGAATAAATAGAGGCCCACGTGTCACTGACCATAAATGCCTTAGAACAATAAAGCCACTGGACGTTGACCAAGCTCTTACCGTTCACAAAGCGCTTCTCGGGCAATGTCATGTTTGATCCTCGGAACCATGGGGTGGGGGGGAAGGGGGGCAGGCAAGGCGCGCTTGCTCCCCAGGTTTGCCAGAAGAGAAAAGCGAAACCTAGGGAGGACCTTAGCTCCCGGAGGCCTCAAAGCTTGGCCCAAGAGGAGAGGACCTCAGCCCGGTTCCTCTGGTGTGCAGCCATGAGCCATTGCAGCTGCATTTGAGCCAGACTCGGTGGAGAAAGTGTTTCCAACTTCTGATCGCCTAACTTGTTGGTGTCCCAAAGAGAGAGATTTTAGGCCTGGCGCTTATTTGGGAACAGGGAGACCCACTGTCCCTGTTTGCGTGGGACTCTCCGGGTCGCAGATGCCACAACAGGCGGCAGGAGCAGCCGCTCCAGCCACACCCGCTCGGTCAGCAAGCACCATTCCCAGGCACTGCGTGCCAGGTCCAGAGAACGCCTCCAGCAAATGCTTTCAGGAAGACGAAGGAACCCAAAGGGCCGAGCCCCGTCCGCGAGGGCACCCGTCCGGGGCTGCAGAAGCCAACAGCAACCCTGTCCCCCAAATGAGTGTGACCCCCTCTTTCCAGGAGGTCAGGGAACACGCCTCCCACCTGGCTGGAAGGGAGCCCTGGGAAACCGTGTGACCTCAGGCAGGCTGGCGGCCTGTGTAGGAAGGAGAAAATAAGAGACTTGTTTGTGACTTCCCCTCCCCCGCCCAGTGACTTTGAGCCTCCTTTTGATGCTTGAGCCGCTCCACCAAAGAGAGGTCTGATGCAGACACTGCTTTAGATGCCCTCCTGCTCAAAACAGAGCAGAGCCTCTCTTTGCTACGCTTTTGATGTGGAAGCGGGCCTGGTCCACCCCCTCACAGGACAGTGGCCAAATGTACAACATGTATCAAAATCCTTAAAAATGTTCATATTCTTGGGTCCAGAAATTTTACTTGGGTAATTTTAGCTTAAGATGCAATTGGGGATGGGGCACCTGGGTGGCTCAGTTGGTTAAGGGTCCGAATTCGGCTCAAGTCATGATCTCACAGTTGGTGGATTTAGACAGAGCCCGGCTTCAGGCTCTGTGCTGACAGCTCAGAGCCTAGAGCCTTCTTCAGATTTATCTCCCTTTCTCTCTGCCCCTCCCCTGCTCATGCTCTGTCTCTCTGTGTCTCTATACAATAAATACATGTTTAAAAAAATTTAAGATGCAATTGGAGATATAGAAATTAATAATAATGATAAGGTTGTCACAGAAGAGCTACCACCTTGCCACACTGCATTTATTCCTGGGGGTTGGGGAAGGTCTCAGCAGGTCTGGAGCCCACAAGAGAATCTGCGCTGAGCGGGGGTCACCACTGGGGTTGAGAAGGAGCCAGGCTTGTCGGGGACACTAGTGGGACGGCACAGAAGTCCACACCCAGGGTGGGGGCAGGTAGGGGGTACTGACGGGCTGACAAGCATCCTGGGAAGCAGTTCGGCCAAGCAGGAGGAAGCCAGGCACATCAGGCTTGGACCTTAGATGCTGAGGCCAGAGAAGGTTATAACTCAGCATCTGCCACCACCCAGGACCCCGAGGCATGTCTGAGGCCTAACAAGACACAGGACTAGGAGGGGAAACCGAGCAATGTCACCCAACGGTGCAACACTTGGGGCCCAAGGGACACTGCCTTGGAAACCTCTGGGGGAAACAAGTTACGTGAACAAAAGGGCTGTTCTCGCCACCCTGCCTCTAGACCTTGCAACCGCTTGGGCAGGAGAGGTCAGGCAGCCAGCAGCCAAGAAATACTGTGCCTGGAGCAGCAGGAGAGGCTGAATTTCCTCTCAAACCTGCCAGACGGGCCACCCGGACGGCCGACATGGCTGAGTATCAGCAAAGACAGGGAGGAGCACTATTCATGAGCAGGAGCACTATTCATGAGCAGGAGCACTATTCATGAGCAGGGGCACTATTCATGAGCAGGGGCACTATTCATGAGCACAGACGGGTCGGCTTTGAGGGATGCAGAGAAAATCTTGGGGACGTCGAGAGCTGGAGTCAGGGAATGGGGTTTAAACATCATAATTCATCATATGATACGCAAGTGTCTAAATAAGAGAGGGTTTGTAGAAGGGAAGACAGGGCCATCTCAAGAAATATTATGTAGGCATTAAAAATGGTGTGCTTGTATAATATTCAACTATAAAAATGATTGTGATATATTAAGTTTATTAAAAAGTTTGTAATGCTTACATCGGCTATATCCTATGTGCATTACACATGTAGACATACAAATGTCCCAGACCTCACCAAATAAAAGAAATCGTCTTCATAACCATCATCATCAGCGGCAAATCTGTCCCCCATCTCCTCTATTACAGTCACCTATCTTGTTCTCCTTGGTATCCTTAGCACCCAAGAGAACATATGGCTCGTGCAATGCACTTTATCAAATAAATGGAGAGCCATCAAAACCCAGAGCCTTGTCGGACTTATCTCTAGAAATTCGAACCTCCCAAAATATTCCCCAGTACTTTGGGAGTGTCTCTAAAAGAACATCTCATGTATTCCCACCATGGGTGGGGCCCAATTTCCTCCCAATTGCTTCTCTGCTGGTGCACTTGGTCATATCCTCTGACCCATGAATCGTCACTGTCATTGCTGCCTACCGCCAAATGCTTTCATCTGCCCCAAGGGCTCCCTTCCAAACCTTGGAGCACCAAAATACCACTGGGTTTGATTCAGAGCTTGGAGAAACTTTCCTCTCTCCACCTCTGTGCCTCACTTTGTCACTAGGGCTCAGAGCAGAGCAGCTCTGCTCGTCCCTGAGACTGGCTGGTTTCTGTTGAGTGGTTCTGTGACTTGGGACCCCCATCCTTCTGACCACAGACGTTCAAATCCAAACAGAGGCTCAGGCAAGGGTGAGACACCTTGTTGTTCACACCAGCTTTTCTGCTTTGCCCCATCAATCCAAACTCTCCCCTTCTCCACCACTGGTAAAACAAAACTGTGCCGTAATGTGCAGATAGAGTCCCGGGGAGGGGAGAGGCCGGGGCATGGTTTTAGCACCAGCCACATCTGGTCCTCAGCTCAGCCTGTCCAGGGCACCTCCAGGGGATTGAGAGGGAGTGAGAGACATCAGTGCTCCAGGAGGACCATAACCAACAATTCCTCTTTCCTGCTGCATCTTCACCAGGTTCCAGACAAGCCGGAAGAAGAGGGCAGGTGAAGGCTCAACTATCACCTTCGCTGCTGCAAGATCGATTAGCAGCAACTTCTCATACGTTGGGACTTCCAACTTCAGGTAAAGGAATTTCCGAGTCCTGAACTCCTGGTCAGCCAGATTTCACCACCTGGCCTCCCCCAAATCTCCCATAATCTTACCACTGAGCTTGCTGAATGAATGAGAGCAAGTGGGGTCACATGTCCTTGGCAGGAGCGAAATCCAATACCCAGGGAGAAGGAGGAGCACCTTCTGTGTGTTTGTGTGTGTGTGTGTGTGTGTGTGTGTGTGTGTGTGATTTCCCATATTTTCCAGAACTGTGAAATATACTTGAAATTCAACTAGAAAAGAAAACTAATTGTTCAGTATTCTATTTCAAATAAAACAAACAGAAGAAAGAAAAAGAGAGAAAATCTCACAGCCATCTCGGCTCTTGCCTGGAAGACATGCACCTGCCCACCTACGTCATGGAAAAGAACTTTCAGCCTCAGGGTTTGTGAAGAAAGAGGCTCAGAAGGTTGGAGGCTAAGGACTAGAAATCCAGCAAGAATACATTTGATCGAGGCTCTCCAAACATATGCTGCAACGGTCATATCCGTTGACCTCCTGCAACCAGTTCCGGTAATCTTGAAGATTAGAAAAGGTAGGCAGGGAGATGATTCTCAGGCATGAGAATGTGGAGTGTTGTGGAGGAGCCTGAAACAATATCTCAGAATCCTAGAAGACCAGATCTGGGAGAATCCTTGGGGGAGGGAGGAATTCTGGGCCTCGGTCCCCCACAATCACTGTTGAAGAAAACAAGTGGAGGGCTCAGTCATTGGATGAGGGTTCCATAGTTCTTCAGTAGCATCTGGGCATCTTCAACATCCCTTCCCCTTTTTTCTGCAGTGAGACATTATGAATGCCATGTGGCCAAGAGTGGAAGAATCAAAATTGTAAGCATCGACTTGTAACGAAGTCATCTGGCCTTAAGAACACCCCTCTTCCTAAACACAGCCAGGTATTGATGCAGTTCACAGGACCCAAAGAATAAGAAGTCAGCTATTTCCTGACGTGTGATCAGTGGGGCTCTTCTTCCATGGGACAGAAGCAGGTATGATATGGGGAAAGAGAAGAGGCAGGGGAATAGCTTTATTAAAGAGATTGGGTTAAGCAATGTTTTGAAGGATTTCTGGCTGCCCATATGTTTGTGGACCTGTGTCTCAAATATCTCTGGTCATAGAAACTTTACTCACCTAATGTACAAATGTAATTTGAGTAATGCTGGGAGAGAGGGGCACCACCTTGGGTAAATTCCACTATTTATTCAGAGCGAGCACAGCTAGGTTATCCATGGCTATTGCCTACAGTATAGAACACTGGGTCTTCCCTGACAAAGTCAAAACTTCTACTCAGGCAAAAGCATCTGTATAGTAATGTCCTATTTAGAAACCACATGTCTGTTTATTTTCATTTTGGTAATTTTCTTGCTTCATCATCTGTAATACAAAAATATTTTTTCTCATTGTAAGAGATACAATAAAATATCTTCCTAAAACTTCAGCATTGTTTGAACGATGAGTTTCTCTTTTGATGGACCATAGAACTATGCCAAATAAGGCCAGAAGGAAAATTAGTAGCGACTGAGAAGATCCAAGGCAAGAAATAAATCAAGCCACCTCAGGTTGAACGACGTCTGTTCAGTCCCTTCTAAATGATAGCACCGTAAGAAATAGCAGTGTGCTATCAACTTTATGGGTTTTGTGTTTCAAAAAAAATAAGATTTCTTTGTCAAATTGGAGTTTGAAAAGGCATCTGTCACTGGGGTAAGCCATGGTGGCTTTAGATAGAAGTAGGTGGTAAATCAAATGCTATCTAGATACATAATCTTGTGGGCAGATCTGGCTATGGTGGGCTGTTTTCCTAGCAGTTCCTAAATAACAACAAAGAAAGAGACTAAAACCTGACCTAAATTATCATGAGGATCTGCAGAGCCAGTAGTTAAGCCTAGAAACTTAATGCATGTATGACACAGACAGCCTTGATCAAGAATAAAGAGTGAGTGCTATGAAGGCCACTTAATGACAAAATCCTTTCCTGGGGCGCCTGGGTGGCTCAGTTGGTTAAGCGTCCAACTTTGGCTCTGGTCATGATCTCAGAGTTTGTGAGTTTGAGCCCTGCATCGGGCTGTGTGCTGACAGCTCAGAGTCTAGAGCCTGCTTTGGATTCTGTGTCTCCCTTTCTCTCTTCCTGTTCCCTGTTCATGCTGTCTGTCTGTCTGTCTCTCTCTCACACTCAAAAATAAATAAACATTTAAAAAGTTTCTAAAAATGCTTTTCTTTGTTTCAAGCCTATTTCTAGGTATGGGAATCTTCATGATGAAAGAGACTAAAAATATATTTCTATTTATTTCTGGCTTTCTAATGTTCTTTAAAGTGATCTGAACTGTCAGTAGTGTGTCAGTCGTAGTGAAGACAATTTCAAACTTCCGATATGCAATCTTTGATATAAGATCCTTTTCTCCCTGCAAGAAAATACTGCAGTCCCCACCCCCAAACTATCACCAGCCAGTGGTCCTGTAGACAGAACCCAAGGCCAATGAGCCCAATGGCCACGAAGAGGACTGAGGTATGTGTTTGTGTGCAGGTGAGTGTGTAAACACACTTTAAACTCTGGCACATCTGCAGAAGGGAAGAACACATAACAAACTACTCCAGTATAGGTCTCTACCACCAAACACAGTTTTGGGATTTTTGTTTTGTGTCTCTTAACTTTTCATAGTCATCACTAACATCATATTGGCCATGGAGGTCTACAAACCTTCTATTTCATAAACAGGAGGCCTGTCTCAGCAAATACTTTCTCAAGAGGCCATAATTAAAGAAATATTTACCCTTGAAAGTAGAAATGTCAAACGCAGCATAATTAATTAATTTCTGAAATTCCTCTCCCCTGCGGTGAAAATTAGTCTGCATTCGATTTTTAGAAAGCACTTTGATCTCACTGCTCTGGGGCTGGAGAGTCTATGCTGCATGGAGGCGTGGACGCCGTGTCTTTTTAAAAGCTACAGGTTAGGAGCGCCTGGGGGGCTCAGTCAGTTACGCGTCCAACTTCAGCTCAGGTCATGATCTCACGGTTCGTGAGTTTGAGCCCTGCATCTGGCTCTGTGCCGACAGCTCAGAGCCTGGAGCCTCTTTTGGATTCTGTGTCTCCCTCTCTCTCTGCCCCTCCCCTGCTTGCACTCTGTCTCTGTCTCTCTCTCTCAGAAATAAATATACATTAAAAAATACTTTAAAAAAATAAAAAATAAAAGCTACAGGTTAGAGGGCACCTGCGTGGCTCAGTCGGTTAGGCAGTTAAGCGTTAATCGAATGACTTTGGCTCAGGCCATGATCTCACAGCTCATGAGTTTGAGCCCCGCGTCGGGCTCAGTGCTGACAGCTCAGAGTCTAGAGCCTGCTTTGGATTCTGTGTCTCCCTCTCTTTCTGCTCCTCCCCCGTTCTCTCTCTGTCTCTCTTTCTCTTTGTCTCTTTCTCTCTCTCTCTCAAAACTAAATAAATATTGAAAAAAATTTAAAGCTACAGATTGGAATAAAAGCTATAAAGGAGGAGATGAGGGGAAGGGAGGTCGAATCCAAGTCATGCTGCCCTGTTCTTCAACACCCCTTTCCCCATTCAGGCCCTATCCTCTGATTTTAGATGTTTCCTGAACTTCAAGCTCTGGTCTCTTTCCGTATTTATAGAAAAGAATGTTTTAATTTGTTATAAAATGACCATACTACATCATAGCAGATATACCATGTAACCTAAAGTACACATGTGCAGATTTCACAGGGGGACACAGACAGAGAGAAGGACAAGGACAGAGAAGGCACAGCAGGAAAATCTACCAATGCCTCTGTCAAGACCTTCTCAACCAAAGAAGAAAATCTGGGGCTAATGAAGGTACTGAAGAGCTGACTGTGTGAGGAGGGGAGAGCTGGGGACCCAGCTGAGACAGGGTCTGGGCGGGAGGAACTTCGCAAGAGCCCCTCAGACCCCGGGGCGCTCAGACCAAGCTTTGACCATGAAGAGAGGAGCACAGGGGCCGCCCCGGCCAGATGGGAGTCACCGGGGGCTCTGCTCCGTGGGGAAACTGGGGAGCCCTCCGGGGAGTGACCCACGGGCCTGCTGAGATGTTCACCTGTCCAAGGTGGGTGCTGTGGTGAGGGTCGTGGTGTAGCGAGTAAACTTGCGCCTCTGTGAGCCAGTGAGGGGTGTAAGAGAAGCGCATGAGACATCAGCTCAAGCAGGAAATAGGCCTGGCTGGGAAGGTGCGTTTGTGGGAAAAGGGCCTGAGTTGTGCTCAGTTCTGGATGCCCGAATAGCCATTCCTCAAATTCCCGATGCCGGCTGCCCTTTCTAGAGGAAGACAGGACCTTCATATGTAATGTCTTCACGTGTCAGATACAGCGCCTTACGCCTCGGCTTTCCGTTAAACTGGGGCATCAAAGGAGGTAAGACTTTGGGGTACTTCCGCTGTTACACAGACAAGTCAAGAGGCACACTTACCGTGTCCACGTAACACAGATAGGTTTCAAAACAAAACGTGAGCCGTGCCCTTGCCTTCTGCAAAAGCCTTCCCTCCCGCAACAGAGGCGTCTACACAGTCTTTACCACGCTGCGAGAGGTTTTCATCTTGCTTGGTCCATGTCCCCAGGTGCACTCTGTTTCATTCACTTTCCTGTGTCTGTAAAGGACTGTGTCAGGCTGAGTCTTGATTTCCTCAGTCACCCTGGCTCACGATGAATTAGTGAGGGGAGAAAAGTAACACCATCATCGGGTGCCTCCATTTCTTCCCTGGTCCCACGTGCTCCACGGCCGCTGCCAGCTCTTGCCGGCGCTGGTCTGGAAAGCAGGCATATCGAGTGCAAGGCGGGAAGGACAGAACTCTGGGCATGGAAGAGGAAGGGAGATGGCCGGGGTACAGAGCCGAAGCCATCCTGTCAAGGCAGTACCGCAACCAGCCGGGGCAGTCAGAGGCCCTCTCGTGTCATCAGCCTGTGTCATCAGAGGCTGACGGAAGCAGGGAAAAAAGTGGGAGAGTCAAGCATGACGTTTGACTGTAAATGCTTTGGCTCTGGGTCTAAATAAGAAATCAAGCTAGGTGTTGGGAGATTATGTGTGTGTGTGTGTGCGTGTGTGCGCGCGCATATGTGTGTTTGTATACATGTGTGTATATGTATTATATGTGTGGATGTATACATGTATATATGCATATTGTTTATGCATGCGTGCACATGTGTATATGTGTATGCATGTATGTATATACATGTGTGTTTATGCATGTGTGTATGTATATGCGTGTCTATATATGTATATGTGTGTGTCTATATGTGTGTATGTGTGTATGTGTATATGTGTTTGTTTATATATGTATGTATGTGTGTATGTGTATATGTGTTTGTTTATATATGTATATATGTGTGTGTCTATATATGTATATATATCTACATATGTGTGTGTGTAATGTGAATGTATATACATGTGTGTATACGTGTATATATATGTATATGTGTGTATTTGTGTGTCTATATTTGTGTGTCTATATGTACACACAATATATATGTGTATGTGTATATATGTGTATATATATGTATCTGTGTATATACGTGTGTGTATATGTATGTAGTATAACATATACTATAGTAGGAAAAGAAGCAACTTATGTTTACAAGCTGCATAAACTTGGATAAAACTGAGATACTTTTAGACTGAGTCACCTTCAGGGCAAGAATGAGTAGCATTGACCACTAGAAGGAAGCTGAGGACCGTTTCCTTGTTTCCATGCAGAGCAAGCGTCCGGGGAAGCAGACATTGGCATGAAGTTGTGGTCTGGGAGCGGATGGAAGATTCATGAAGCCCCCGTCAGCCTGATGCCTCCCACCCCAAAGTGCCAGAGATCAGGCGCCGGGCAGCAAACGCCACCCCAGGTGGCATCTCCACCTGACGTTTAGCATAGGGGACGGGAGAGACAAAGAGCAGACCCTGGGCATCTCTGAGAGGTGTTGGCCAGGTCGTTTTGGTCCCAGAAGCAAAGTGGCTGCATTCCCCCGTGATAAGAAATATGGGAGAAAACAGTATGGATATTTCCTTACCAAAGATTTGGCAGAAGCATTTCTCCCTGATGAGGAGTCAGGACAACACCGGTGATATGTCAAAAACAGTAATGTCAAAGGTTCAAATCCCAGCAATGCTCCCCAAGACCTCATAGTCAGAGATGCCCATAGTCCAGAGCTGTCAGGAGAAACAACGTGAAAGCCTGTTGCTGGGCTAACATCTGTTGTGGAGGTGAAAGGCAGACTCTACTACAGTCCTGTCAGAAAGTTCTAGAGAGAGTGTTCATTTCTGAGACCTTTACAGCTTCCAAACACACTTTCATAGGCATTATCACATTTAATTTCTGGACTCAGAGAGCCCGTTTTCAAACTCAGCCTCCTCCAAGTCTTAGCCATGACGATCTTGAGCCAGCCATGCCCATGCGCTGAAGCGTCCTCATCTGTAAAGTGGGGACAATAACACTACTCACTTCCCACCATTTGTGTAAGAATTAATTATGCAAAGCCCTCCACGGGATGCCTGAAAAAATTCAAAGCACTTCATACATTTTATCTGCTTTTTAAAGTTATTAGCTAACGTCACATTGAGCCTGCGAGGTGCCCAGGGCATCTGCTGACGCCCCCGCGTCAGGACAGCTAGAGGCTTGTCTCCTAGTGCAAGAGTCCAGGTCCTTGGAAACACAAGAAAATGTGTTGCGCGATAGAGCAAGGGCGCTGTGAGCAGTGGCATCCTGTCCCGTATCCATGCGTCTGCACCTCCCGTCACTGCTGCGCAAGGGTCAGAGGAGCAGATAGGTTTCGGATTTTTAAACCAAAGGGAAGCTTGAGAGAAAATCTTGCAGCATTCACTCTGCATCTCAGAGGTGGGACGGTTCTGATTCCCACCCAGAAAGGTTCAAGTTTCGTGGTCAGGAGGGTCTCCGGAGAAAGCTGGCTTCGAAAAGAGAAGGGAAGGAAGTCACCTGAAGGATGAAGATGCCACGGAAGTTCGGATGCCCTTGCTCACGCACGTGGTGCTTGGTGAGAGCCCCCTCCCATGCACCAGCAAGGTCAAGTGCGTGTGGCTGCCCCTTGGGTACATCTCCTCATGCATACTTCAAAATACCAACTTTCTGGAAACCCCCATGGATTGACTCACTGTGGGTGGAGCTGAGGACTTACTCCTAAAGCACCCAAAACTTTTAAACACTACATTACTATTTCCACTGTAATGCAAATGTGTTCATGGATCACAGACATCTGTGTTCGCAAGTGGAGAACCCTGAGAGTAACTCAGGCTTCCCCAAGGACATTGTCATGAACATCCGGTACTTACTGGGCTGTATACAGTCATCCTCTTGGGAGTTTTTGAAGCATATCAGAAAGGGGTTTCCAACAGACTAAATAGTTCCAGATTACTGGGCTTTCTTAGGTCTTCTTTGTGCTTCTTATAATTATTTTTTTGTCTTGTGTCTTGCCATGAGCACCATCTTTTTCCTTTGCCTGTCTATATACTGTCTTGTGTTCAATCACTCTTTCTCATCTGCCATAGACAGCCAGGCTTTGTGAAATAGGGTGGGAGATAAGGACAGGTAACACTTTTAAAGGGTAAGGTTTATGGTATGTGAGTTACATCTCAATAAAGCTATGTCTAAGTGAATTGGAGACTATACGTACGATTTTATAGTCATACAAAAGGTAAGCTACCACATCGCTGTTTATATGGATCATAAACTATTTCACTCTTACTTAAAAATATAAAAACACATTGGATGTAAATCTTTACAAAATAAATATATTTATATAAATGTGCAAATAGGCTTTGAGTGTGGACATAGCATTCCCCCATAAATAACATGGCCAATAGCTAGTGTCTGGTCTTTGGGACATCTAGTTTTGTTTACTTAGGTGATTTTTTGGCTTAGTGCTTAATTCTGTAACTGAGTTAATTTTAATAATGTAATGTGACTGTAGATTCTCTTTTGAGAGGACTGTCCCTTATCTTTTGTTCATCCATTTGGCACTTTGGGATGGTCTACTATGCACCAGGCCCCAGAAATAAACACGAATTTCCAAGCAACACAGATCTTCCTCGTGTGGAGGATAAGTGCACATCTCTAGGAAGCAGGCGTTTTATTGTTTCCGCGATTTGTGTTCCCATAATAACCCCGTGGCTCCCAGATCCAAAGAGTCCCAAGGGAAGTATCATAAGCAGCCGAGTGGGAGGCCAGCCCCTTGTTGGAGAGCTGGCCCATGATCTCCCTGATCAGAAGAGAGTGCAAAGAACAAAGCAGAGAGCTACTTACCCATGCATCCTCACAGACTTTCCCCCATAGCACCTAGAACCATGCTACTCAAAGTATGGTTGCTTAGGCCGGCAGCCTCAACATTGCCTGATGAGTTGTTAGAAATGCACACTTAGGCTCCATCCAAGACCTATTAAATTTAAAAAGGGTCAGCCTTTTAAAAAGATGCTCAAGTGACACATATGTGCATTAACGTTTGAAAAGCACTGACCTAGATCGTGGTGTGCACCAGCTGGGCACTTTCCCCATGCAGTAATCACACTTTTCAGTGCCCTTGGATGGACAATGCCAAACCCGAGAGGCCACCACTTGACACAGAGACACACCCCACTGGCCAGTAAGCAGAGGTGGCCCTGGGGATGCTGTACAGATGTTCAGCACGTTCACTGAGCAGTCAGAGACCACTGCTGATCTCCTCACCATGACTGTCAGGTTCTATAACCCTTCTCCAGGGATGCCTCTCTTCATACACACGTGTTGTAATTTTTCTTTAAAGACCAGCTTGTCAGCAGCATTCAAAGCTGGTTATTTTTCCTTTGTTGCAAAACTTCATCCATATTCCTGGAAACAACCCCCACCCTGGACCAAATTCAACTCTAGTCCTTGACAGTGTTTCATTCATTCACTCATTCGCTTGAAAAGTACTTACTGAGGGTTTATTATGCACCAGGCTCTGCCAACCTCTCCTGCATTTTCCATTCAATGACCACCATGTAAACGTGGGATCCTTCCTATACCAGACAGCTTGTGTGATTGCTTTCCTTTAAGATTTACTGTCAGGGAACTGAGTGGCTCAGTCAGTTGAGCATCCAACTCTTGATTTTGGCTCAGATCACCATCCCTGGGTTGTGAGATCAAGCCCTGCATCGGGCTCTGTGCTGAGCACAGAGCCTGCTTGAGATTCTCTCTCTCTCCCTCTGCCCCTTCTCTGCTGATCACTCTCTCTCTAAAACAAATTTCAAAAAGAAACAGAAAAATGACTTATTATTTTCAGCTTCTTACATAAAACTGGAAATATTTTTTTAATTTTTTTAAAATGTATTTATTTTTGAGAGAGAGAGAGACAGAGTGTGAGCAAGGGAGGGGCAGAGAGAGAGGGAGACACAGAATCTGAAGCAGGCTCCAGGCTCTGAGCTGTGAGCACAGAGCTTGACTTGGAGCTCAAACCCACGAACTGTGACATCATGACCTGAGTCGAAGTTGGATGTCTACCTGACTGAGCCAGCCAAGCGCCCCTGGAAATTTATTTTTAAAGTAGAAAATATGACCTCTATCCTGAAAGAATAAATACTACAATTGAAAAGGCGAGCGATAGCATTTTTAAATAGATGGAGAACAAACTTTCAAGACCACGAAGAAATGGTACCTGCTCAACTAGACCAAGCACTAGACTGTGCATTGATCAGGAGGCTCAGTCAGTCGACTTTTGGCCCTTCTACTAACCCACTTAGACCAGTCCCTTTGCCCCTATACTCTTCAATTTTCTCAAATACTAAAAAAAATTAAATACAGAAATTTTTAAATTGTTTTGTACCATCTGATCTCGTAAATCTCTCCTTGTCTCCAATAACCCAAGTGCCTAAGGATGAATCCTAACCTACATACATAAATCCTGAAGGGGTTCAAGATAAAAAAAAAGTGAGCAGCATGGGGTTGATTAGAGAGACTGCATCTTATCATGATTAGGAGCTCTGGCTTTGACATCAGAAAAATCTAAATTTAAATCCCTGGTCTAGTATAAGCTTAATACCCTGAGGCCTTTGGCCAATCATTTCATATCTTTGAACATCAGTTACGTCATGTGTGAAGTGGGTGTAATAATAGTATGTATCTGGTAGGATGCTTCTGAAGATGAAATCATTCCCGTAAAGTCCTTAGCATAGTGTGTGATGTGAAAGAGGTGCTAAATAATGATGGTGATGGTATAGATGATGATGGTATTTTCAGGAAGGTTTTTGTGGAGAAAACAAGCCTTTCCAGTAAGGCCAAACCTCAAGTTTTAGGTGAAGGAACTAACCGAATAGATGGTATAAATTAGAAGAAAGCTGGCCAGATGGCAGCAGAGAGGCAATAAAAAAGGAAAGCTAAGAGGTGGGGAAGATAGGAATGCAGGTTGGTTGGTGGGCAACTTTGTTGACTAGAATGGATGGGGGAGGGAAGGCTTGGACTGGACGCGATGAAGCAGTGCTTGAGTTCTGGCACCTGTGGAGATGATGAGTTGAGAGAAGGAAGGGAGGCCATCCAGGTGCCTGGACCAAGTGCGGAGGGCTGGATGGCAAGGCAAGCAGGCAGGAAGCAGCAGCAGCCCTCTGGAGCTCCCCAGAGATCTCTTCCAGACCCTCCCCAAGAAACTCCTCTTGGCCTCCTACACACACATGCTTACTATTTCTTTCCACTCCAGTTAACGCTGGAGGAAGCACACAACCGTGCCCATGGGCATGAAGGCATGCGAGGAGCTGAGATCACATCCTGCCTGTGAGTTCTGAGTCAGAGAATCCCGTAAGAGGATGTCGAGGGTTACTAAGCAGGCCATGTCACTTTCAGCCTGGCTCTAGTCAGAGATCTTGTTGGATAAGAACAGGACCCAAGCCCTCCAGGCATGGCAAGGTCTCTGCAGCACCATGTGGTTGCTATTACCAAGCCCGACAGTAAGCCACGCTCTTGTGCAGGCTGTGTCCATCCTGTCCTCCTTCCTGATCTGCACCCCTGCGCTGCCCCAACATAGCCATGGGGTGCAGCTGCTATTTCCCGGAGGCATCCCAGAGGTGGAGGGTGGAAGGAATTTTGCCTGATTACACATCAAACTGACCAGAGCCTTGCTCCCGGGGTTAACATAGGTCATCCCTTGGCATGCTTCCCTAGGGCTTGGTACATTCTGGAATATAGGCTCTTCTTCATGGACGGCCAACGTCGCCCTGCCCAGGTACTATGAACATTGTCATATGACACACAGAGACACATCTGGGGAGGCAGAACATCAGTAAGAAGGACAGTCCACAACCCCCAACACATGCACACACTCTCACATGCACCCCCCACTGGAACGAAGCCTGAATTCCACCATCCCGGTTGCCTTCTGCCTGGAGAGGATGTGGTGGGAAATTGGGGGTAAGCTCTCAAAGCTGCACCTGTGCTCTTGTCCCCGCGGCCATAACCAGGCAGAGGACTGAGTCAGTTGTGCAAGTAGAGGGTGTGGCTTCCTCGAGGCCATTCCAGGAAGGATTTCCCCAATCCCTTTCTTTCTTGATGTTGACTCGTGTATTCAGCAAGTGACTACTGAGTGCTGCTGTGTCAGTAATAGTCCTAAAGGCTCTGAGGGGCTCTCCAAAGGTCCCCAATGATCTACTCAGTAGCTGTGCTGCAGGGAAAAGAGAAGGCTTCCCAGAGACCTTGACGTGTGGACAGAATCCTGAACGGTGAGGGCGTGTTCCCAGCAGTTCAGGTGGGGGAGAGAACATGTGCAAAGGCCTAACTTCAACAGGCCCATTCGTTCGAGGGTGCAAGGCGGGGTCTGCTGCTCATGCAGCCCAGCAATAGTGTTCCCACTGAGTGGGGCCCCTCTGTCCAAATCCTGTCTCAGTCTCCCCTCCTCCCACCTGCCGTCCCTGAGGGCATCTCCCACAGCCTGGAGCAACTGACTGCCCTCCAACGGGAAGCTCTCTTGGTTGGTAAGTGGCTTTTCCACTCAGTCCACTGCTGGCCCAACTCTCCCTAAGCCACAGGCCTGAACTAACAGCACTAGAACTTCATCCCTAACAGCTGAAACTGAGACCTTATATTCTAGGTAGGAACGTGGGAGCTGTGGTCCCGCTTGGCAATATGCAAAATGGTGCTATCAGAGCGAGAGGGTCTGTCGAGATGCCTGAGGGGCTGCCTCAAAGGGCAAGGTAGAGTCCAAGGGCGCCATCTTTCTTCCAGGGCAGCTCCACTCCCATGTCTCTTGCCAAGTGGATTTGCAAGAGGGGGAGAGGGTCCAGAAATCATGAAGGCATCCATCACCCTGCTGCGTGCGGGTTGAGCGCATCATGTGTAGTCAGTATGCCCAGTCCCTGTAACTAGAGAGCCCAAATGAGAGAGACCCTTGGCCTCAAACAAAACACAAAACAAGAAGACAGACAATAAACCTTTGCAATCTGCAGGGGAGGCAAATACAGAAACAAATGAGAGCATTTAGAGCACAGAGCGCAGATTCTAACACTTGTGACCGTGCACAAGTTACTTAAACTCTGTGCTTCTGTTTCCTCACCTGTCAAATGGGCGTGATAACCGCGCTTATCCTATCAGGCAACTCGGAGGATTTAGTAAGTTAATATATCTAAGCCTCCAAAATAGAGCATCACTTGCATAAGCACTCACTAACTGTTTAAAAAGAACAATAGTCCGGTGAGTGCATTCATGCCTGAGCCCTGCCCATGCTCAGAACACAGAGTAACTGATTCTGTCTGGGGAGTCCCTTAGGCCCAAGTAGGTGACATGTGTCCCAGATCCTGAAGTTTCAGAGACCAGAGCAATAAAAGGGGCTTCAAGGTTTAGGAAACAAAACCAGCAAAGTTCTCACAAAGCACGTTTTCTGATCTGAGAATGTTTTGTAGCAGAAGTCCTAGGGAGCTATCAAGGCTGAATGAAACAGAGCAGCCCATTTCACAAGTGTCCTGTAGCAAAAAGTACAAACTTACAAGATGTCAAGACAGTGATGCGTTGGTAAATGTTTCACCTACTGAAAGGAAACACGGGCCTGATTTGTAGCATTTGCCTGCTTGTGAGATGAATACCTCACCATCACCATCATTGATTTCTATCAGTGATATATATCTCTGGTCTCAAAAACTTCATGAAAATGCAACAATAAATTACTAGTTGGCTCTTAGAGGACACTGCAAGCAGGCTCTGGTGTGCCACAATATCAGAGGCACTCTGGGAAACTCAGGGCTCAGGTCCCCCTTGCTGGGGCTCCAGGACCGTGGAGGGAACTGATCATGCTCTGAGCATACCTGGGGCCGAGATCTTGCGGTGGCCAAGATTTTCTATGGACCAAACTTCATGAACTTCAAGACTACTGATTTGCCAGATACAGAATCCACCCAGGCTAATTTAATCAGGAAGGGGAGATTTTGAACTTCATTTTATGCAAGGTTCCTAGATTGGTAGGGTTAGGAAAACAGGCTAAGGTTAGGTTTACAGCATCAGCGTCCAACACCAGGATGAGAAAATCCAAGCACTGAATGGGAAGAACTCTCCTAAATCAGACAGACCTGGCTACCTAGCTTCTCTGTGCCTCAGTTCTGTCATCTGTAAAATGGGGGTGAGAATAATACACCCTACCTCATTGGCTGTGGTGAAGACCCAGTGAAATCCACTAGGTAACAAAACCCATACCACCCTGGAGCTCAAAACCCATTAACACTTTTTGTGAGGGGCATTATGCCATAATGGGAAGAATATGAATTTTAGAGTCAGACAGACCAAATGATCAGTGTGACTCGAGCCCTCATTTTATTGTCTGTAAAATAAAAACAACAATAATTCCTGTGTTACAGTGCTATTGTAGAGATTAAAAATAATGCAGTCTGTCTAGCACAGCATCTAGCTTATAATAATTGCTCAATAAATAATAGCCAATATTAATATTATTGCCATTATTAAGTCACTATAAGTCATCTTAAGTGGCATCTTGACTAAAAACTATAAGTCACTATAAAGGCACCTTGACTAAAAACTTCTTAAGAAACAGAGTTCTGGGGGGCCTGGATGGTTGAGCATTTGACTCTCAATTTCAGAGTTATGATCTGAGCATTTCTTGGCTCAGGTCATATCAGGCTCTTAGTATCAAGCTCTGCTTAAGAGCATGGAGCCTGCTTAAGATTCTCTCTCTCTCTCTCTCTCTCTCTCTCTACTCTTCTCCCTCGTTTACACTCTTAAAAAATTTTTTTAGTTAAAATAAAAAGAAACAGCAGAGTTCTGTGTGTGTGTGTGTGTGTGTGTGTGTGCGCGTGTGTGTGTATGTGTATTTTTAACCATAATTCCAGTTCACAAAGCATGTTCATGATTTCATTTCTATCCGCATGCCATTCTTGTGAGGGGGCAGGGCAACCCTTAGATATTACTACACTACTTCACCTCATCGTCGGAAGAGTCTGCCTCAGAGAGGTTAAGTCACTTGTCTAAGAAACACAGCAAATTAGTGATAGAGCCAAGACCAAAATGGAGGTCTTCCAGCTTTGCGTGGAGCGTCCTTCCTACCACCTCATGCTCTATCTTCATTAGTTCATTCCTCCATTTATTCTACATTTATTTATTACCTTTTTAGAGTAGGTTCTGCTGATCCAAAAATGAATAGAAGAAAGTACTTGCCCTCTAACCAAGGTAATTTAAGACGACATCCTCTCCTGCCGCCAACCCCAGGGAATTTAAAAGAAAATACTTTTACCAATTATATGACTCTCAATGTTTTTAAAAATTGAATTTGTGAATAAGATGATCACATTTAAAATGCGACAATGACTCTCACTGGAGCCGTAGCATATAAATTAATATCATAACATTAAAAATGATATTCAAGGTGACTTAGTCAGTTAAGCATCCGACTTTCGCTTAGGTCATGATCTCGCGGTTCGTGGGTTCGAGCCTCGCGTCGGGCTCTGTGCTGACTGCCAGCTCAGAGCCTGTAGCCTGCTTCAGTCTGTGACTCCCTGTCTCTCTGGCCCTCCCCTGCTCACGCTGTCTCTCTCTCTCTCTCCTAGAAATAAATGAAACATTTTTTTAAAAATGATATTCAAATCATTATAGTAAGTTTTTCAAAACTATTGCTTTTCAACTGCTAAAAGTTGTTCCGTTTTTCAAATTAACTATATTGCTAACAAGATCGACCAGTTTGTCAAAAGGAATCTAAATACACAATTTCAAAAAAAAAAAAAAAAACTCTTAGCCTTCTTTAGGTTTGGGCCTCCTTAGACCAATTTTCCTCTAGCTTCACTCTGACCCCAGCCACTGTGAGAAGATATAAAACTCTATGGGTTCCAGAATGTTCTGTCCTTGGAAGATCTCCATTTAGAGTTTGGGGCCAAATATCTCATTAATTCCCTTCTGACTAAGGCACTTTGGGGTCAGCTGAACTTGGGGTCTATGGGGATTACAGAAAAGGGACTGGGTGCAGAGTTCACACCAAGGGTACATGTTTCAGAACTTTGGGGTAAAGCCAGACTCTGTCATAGGGATTTTTTTTAAGAAGGAGTTAGCTTGAGGAAGCCTTGCCCTAAGACAGAATTTTGGAGTTAATATGGTTATTCTTTCATCAGCCACAATAACAATAGCTACCACTTAATAAGGAACAAGTATGTGCTGAGCACTTTTCATTTTATTTATAATCCCTGCAAATAATAATACTGCTAAGTTTTATAATTCTTGTTTCACAGATGACACAGCTGAGGCTCAGAAAGTCGGTAATTTTCCCAAGGTCATGTTATAAGAGGCAAAGATGACATTTCAAACCGAGATCTGTCATATTCCTCTCGTCTCTATACCTCTGCTCCATATCCAACATCCCTGATCCTCAAAGCAGCAAGACGAGCCCTCAAGTATGTGTGTCTAGGCAGGAAATTGTTTGTCTGAACATATTTACTGATTATCACCTACACACCCGGCACTATATTAGGCACCGAGGAATTGTGAAGAATTCTTGGTTTGGACTGACGTCTTGACTTGGGACAAATTTGCCTCTTTGTATCCTGCTCCCTCATTAGCCAATGACCTATTTCTTTAGCTACACGACAAGACACAAAAATCAGAAGCTTCTTCTAAGGCTCAGGGAGAGCTTCAATGAGAAATCTTGTTCAGCCAAAACTCTTAATGACATTAAGAGCTTATTTGAAGGTCACAGATCTCGTAGAGCATAATTCATGTCAGAGTGACGAGTTTTAGCAATGTCTCAAGGAACTTGAGCCACGATATGTGCATTATATTTTTAAAGAAATACCAACCTTCATCTACTTGACTTAACATCGCAAAGACTGCTGTTGGACTTCCTGAGGAGACTACCCAGAGAAACTTCTGCAGAGTTGGCTATAGGTTCTGGTATCGTGAGTATGGCAGTTAGTGTGTGTTTGGTGATTCTCAAGAGGAGGGTGATGGGACAAGGGACCAATATGGGGGTGGGAGACAAGCAACGGCATTTCCTAAAAGCACATTCACTGTTATAATCTGATGTGACATTTACAAAGCAAAATGCATTATTTTCATAATAAAACTTCGAAAGTCATGCTTGGCAACCCCTTTGCTAGTTGGGCACTAGCATAAAAATGCCAGGCGGAGAACTGCCACTCTTTACACACAAGTCGAAGTGGGGATACATCGGCTTTCTCTGCAGCCCAAACTCCACAGCCACATCCTCAAATCCTCGTTCTGTTTGCAAAATTCTAACGCATCATTTTACTGACTGGATTTCAGATGTCTAGTTTAGTTTGGCTCATCTCGTTTTTCATCTTTCTCACTTAAAGGAAAAACAAACCATGGCCTTCTTCTCCCTAAATGGCCTGGGAGGGAGAAATGTATGAATAAATTATGTCCTAATCGGTCATTAGAGACACCCACACGTCGACCTAGGCTCCACTGCACTTGGGAAACAGAAAGCATAGGGTCAACCCACTTCATAAAGCAAGAATGTCTGGTAGGTCTACCTCTGGTTTCATGTAACTGAACATGGGCCCTGGCCATCGAGTACCCGGGGTCAGAGTGCATGTGATGCCCTCCCCCCTGCCACTCTCCATCCCCCTTCGTCACAGAGGAAGACTTTCAATTGATCAACTCATCGTCTTTAAAAATTATATTCACCAGTTCTTTTAGAGCAGAGTCTCATGGGAATTCAGATGCTTTAGTGGTTTAAAACTTGTTCGTGAGACTAATGGCAAAAATCAATAATGTGCTAGAAGGAGAGGAGGGAGAGAGGGAGACAACAAAGGCCCGTGTCTGGCAAGGTGTATAAATTCATCTTTCTGAAGGTCATGGGCAGTGACCAGGGTTTATACCAGCAAAAGCATATTGTAAGTAAAGCCAGGATATATCAGTGTAGGTAGAGAGCGTTAGACCCAGGCCTTGCATTCAGGGGGAATCAACATTCCACGCTTTCACCAAACTGTTAATTTTGTTAGATAAACAACTTCAGCAAATCATAATATTTGTGATTCCCTTTGACAATTTTGTGTTAATATTTTAACACATCATTGTCCTTATATGTCTAATAATGTCAGTGTACATAGATATATAGATAGTTCTATACGTAAAATATTAAGAATATTTATATTTGTTCTTCTTTAAGTAACTATATGTAACCTCTAATCTCAGTTCCGTCTGCCTTAGGCAATAAGTTAGCATCTAATTTTTCATCTAATTGGTAAATGCACATTATAAATGAGTATAAAGAATATAATTTGTCCTTTCATTTTCTTTAAAATATACTTTGAGATTGGAAAAAAAATTAACATATCAGGACTTCTGAGGGGTCCTGGTTAAGGCCATTGAGGTGAAAATTGGGAATATAATGGTACCAAACAAACAAAGGCCACTCAGGATCCACAGAGGAAACAGGAAGAAGTTCTTGGCCCCAGAAGGAAAATGGTTCTTGGGAGACATGGTCCACTGGTACTTGCTTAAGCTTGGCGTTCTCTCTCTCTCTCTCTCTCTCTCTCTCTCTCTCCTGCGTTCCCTCCCTTATGTATTTTACATATATTATGAATCTGCCTCAGATTTCATTTGAAGAGATAGCTCCACTGCTGGAAAAAATTTTTAAATACTAGACAAAAGCCACTACAAGATAACAACCTTCCCTTTGAGAACAATATTTAAGACTCGATAGAATATTGCAACAAAACATTCTATTGGGAGTATTAAAGAACAAAGAAAATAGTAAGGAGGTCCTGGGACACCATTTAGGAAAAGGCAGAGCCCGAGAGATAAGCCCAGTATTAGAAGTTGCTTCATCCTTGGGGTATTTGCCAAGAGAAAGCAAAAGCTATAAATCTAGACTGTGATAGTGGTGGCTTTGTGGGAGAGATGGAAAAAAAGTCTAAGTGCAGGGCCTCCCTTGTACTCTGTCAGTGTGAATATAAATTTTACTACAGAAAACAGTATGGAGTTTCCTCAAAAAGTTAAAAATAGAATTACCATATGATCCAGCAATAGCTCTACTGGATATATATCCAAAGGAAATGAATTCACCATGTCAAAGAGATACATGCACTCCCATGTTTATTGCAGCCTTATATACAATAGCCAAGATATGGAAATAACCTACAATATCATTTTGAACATAGAAAGTCTAAAAGAAACTGCATTTAAATCACTAAATTAAGGGGCACCTGGGTGGCTCAGTTGGTTGAGCATCCAACTTCATCTCATGTCATGATCTTATGGTTTATGAGTTTAAGCCCTGCTTTGGGCTCTGTGCTGAAAGCTTAGAGCCAGGAGCCTGCTTCAGATTTTGTGTCTCCCTCTCTCTCTACCCTTCCCCCACTCTCATTCTCTCTCTCTCTCAAAACTAAATAAACATTTAAAAACTTAAATCATTAAAATTAACAAGATACAAAATCAATACACAAAAATCAATTGTGTTATTATAGTCTACCACTAAAAAAAAATAAAAAATAAAAATTTTAAAAGATACCACTTACGACAGCATCAAAAACACCAATCTCCAAAGAAAATATCCAGCAAAAGATGTGCAAGATTACTATGAGAAAGACTAGAAATCCTTCTTGAGAAACATTAAAGAAAAGAGATATACCATGTTTATGAATGGGAAAACTTAGTGTTGCGAAAAAAAATGTCAGCTCCCATATTACTCTAAAATTCATGGTAATCCCAATCAAAATCTTGACAAGTTATTTTTATGGTGTTTGACCAGCTGATTCTAAAATGTATATGGAAATGCAAAGGGAAAAGGAGAGCAAAAACACTCTTGAAGAAGGAAAACAAGGTGACTGAATCATCCCTAGCAGACACCGGGCCTTATTTTAAAGCTATAGAATGAAGACTGTGTAGTATTGGCCCAAGGAGACATAAGTAAAACAGTACAACTGAGAAACAGACACATACATATATATGGAATTGGTGTGTGAGATGTGGCATGGCAGACCAATGGGGAGAGATGGTCTTTCAATAAATTGTAGTGGGACAATTGAGTATTCATGGGGAAAAAATGCCAATGGACCCCCAACTCACACCATATGCAAAAATCAGCTCTAGGAGGATTAAGGAACTAAATGTGAAAGACAACCCTTTAGAGGAAAAGAGAAGAGATCTTTATGATCTGCAGACAGGGAATGACGAGAAAAGCAATATCCATGCTGGAAACGACTAATAAATTTGCATTAAAATTAAGAATTTAGGTTTAGCATAAAACTTCATATTGCAAGTGAAAAAACCAAGCTACAGAACAAGAGAAATCATTTGAAAGACATACAACTCTAGAATAGGTAAGGAATATCTACAAATCAAGTGTAAAAAGACAGAAAACCAAAACACAAACTGAGCAGAGGACAGTCACAGACAGACATGTCACAGAGTGGATCCAAGTGGCCAGAAATGATGTGGGAAAGTGTTCGACGTCATTGCTCATCAGAGAAATGGAAATCAAAACACAGTAGACTCCCCCTACCATACACATAGGTCAGAGTGGCAAAAGATTCAGTGGTCTGCCGAAGACAAAAGTTGGCTGGAATGTGAAGGGGGTGAAATGAAAGACACTCACTTTGAAAAATACTTTGACATTATAGGAATGTCCCCATTACCCAGCAATCCCACGGCGGGGCACGCACCCTAGACTAAGACACGTGTGCATACGCACCAGGATGAGGTAAAGAATGTGCATACAACACGGTTGTAATAACCAAAAACGGGTGATCTGTGTGTGCATTGGCAGTGTAATGCCCACATAAATGGTGATAGATCACTACACGGGGAGACTAAAGAGAAATGATAAGGAGCAAACGACAGCTACACACAACACTGTGAATCTTACAAACACACTGACACAAAATGACATATGTAATCTGATCCTATCTATACAAGGAAAATGCTAGAGATGTCCACTTTTTAAAAAAAATTTTTTTAAACATTTTATTTATTTTTGAACGAGAAGGACACAGAGTGTGAGCTGGGGAGAGGCAGAGAGAGACACACACATACACAGAACCCAAAGCAGGCTCTAGGATCTGAGCTGTCAGCACAGAGCCCGACTCGGGGCTTGAACTCACAAACCATAAGGTCATGACCTGAGCCAAAGTGGACACTTAACTGACTGAGTCACCCAGTCACCCCTATATTTCATAGTTTTTAGAAGAGTAAAGAAAGGAGGGTGCCTCGGCTCAGGTCATGATCTCGCAGTTCATGAGTCTGAGCCTTGTGTCACACCCTGTGCTGATAGATCAGAGCCTGGAACCTGCTTCAGATTCTGTGCCTCCCTCTCTCTCTGCCCCTCCCCCCAGTCTCTCTCTGTCTCTCAAAAAAAAAAAAAAATTAACATTAAAAAAAATTAAAGATTAAAGAGAGGAAAGAAGAGAAAACCATCAGACCAAACAATTGCCAAGATCTCTTCCATCGTAGAATGCTTGGTTTTTGTTGTGTTGCTTTGTTTTGCTTATCATCTGGATTGCAAAGCAGAAGGCTGTTGCCAGGTGAAGAAGAGAACATACAGGAGGAACTTGAGGCCGTGTGTCAGATCATCCACTCTTTCAGGATCAGCATGTACACACCTGCCTAACTACTTCACCGAAAAGACTCCACTGTAGATCTCAGATCCCCCAGAGAGACTGAAAATTCCTGAGAATCAGCCTCATTCCGGTTGCCCCCTTGGCTCTGCAGGGAAGGAGAGATGGACAGTTCAGTCTTTAGGGACAAGATACACATGCATTCCCCCTGAGAGACAGAGAGGCAGAGGCCAGGCCTGGCCCAAACTAGACCCTCATGTCAACCGAACATCCTATTCTCAAGAAGGAAAACAAAATAGCTTCTTTTCGCTAACAGAGACTTTCTTACCAAAATTCTGCAGAATGACTCTTCAGCAATAAACCAGCTAGTCGAAGCTGCACACCCAAAATCTTCAGCTCCTCTTGGGATGGACAGGGTTGTTTTGTAACAGAAAGTTTAGCACGGTGTAAATTCGGTATATGTCGAAAGCCTCGGCCCCAACTGCAGTCCCTCCATCCCTGGGGAGATAGAATGGTCTAGAGAGAGCCCTGCAACGGCACAAGTCTCACCCTAGAAGATACTTGTGAGGACAGCCACGCACGAGTCGTGCGCGTACTGTAAGAACATCCGCTTTCACAGAAACTTGTGTTAAGTTCTGGGGTGGCACGGCAGCAGCAAGAAGTCAAAAACATTGTCACCAAAGAGGCAACAGACACTTGGTGATCCAGGACTGTGTGAGGGTGGCAGGCAGGTCAGTTGTTTGGATGGAAAGTTACAAACTTCTTGTTCCAGTTTCATGGAGATATCATTGACATATAACACTGTATTAGTTTTAGGTGCAACATGGTCAATGTTATATGTATGCATGCAATAATATATGTATGCATTGCAAAGTGATTCCCACCATTCCATTTAGTTCCCATCCAGCCCCTTACATAGGGAATTACATGTAATTTTTGCTCTTGTGATGAAAATTTGTAAGATCTACTCTCTTAGCAACTTTCAGATACACAATACAGGGTTATCAACTTCAGTCACCAGGTGTAAGTTACGTCCTCAGGACTTACTGATGTTATAACTAGAAGTTTGTACCTTTTGACCCACTTTCCCCATTTCACCCACCCCCACATAGCTGTTCTCTGCGGCTCTGAGTCTACTCTTGGTAGATTCTACATATAAGTGAGAGTACATGGTATTCAATGTTCTCTGACTTATTACATGTAGCCTGATGCCCTCAAAGCTCCATCCATGCCATTGCAGATGGCAGGCTTGCTTTCTTTTCTAAAGCTGAATAATGTTCCATTGCACATTCATGTTTATAGACTTTAAACTCTTTAAATCTAATGTCTTCAAATTCTCTGGCAGATGATATCAAAACTCCTATGGGCAGACTTCTCTCTGATGATGTCTGTTCAACATCGAAAGCAGCCCACCGACAGGTCTCAGTAGTAATGGCTGCTATTGCTGTTGTTTTACTGAATTTACAATGAATCTGAGCTGTCAACTTAATGAGGATGTACATCTTTTCCAATTGTTAGGTTTTAAAGCCTGCGCTTTAAAATTTTACAGACTCAGAAGTATCCTTTAAAAAATCTTATTTTATCCATATATTACAGCATACATTGTGTTGTATATATGCAAAATAAAAAATCCTTAGACATATTAAAGTCTAAGGGACACTGAGCTAGACTAAAGACAAATAAAAATGGAAGTCTCAATGAAAATATCTGGGAACTCAAATCTGGCTTTTTAAAAAACAATTTTAATATTTATTTATTTTTGAGAGACAGAGCATGAGCAAGGGAGAGGCAGAGAGAGAGGGAGACACAGAATCTGAACCAGGCTCCAGGTTCTGAGCTGTCAGCCCAGGTCTTGATGCAGGGCTCGAACTCACGAACCGCGAGATCATGACCTGAGCTGAAGTTGGCCGCTTAATCGACTGAGCCACCCAGGCGCCCCAATTCTGGCTTTAATGTAATTACCAAACTTCTAGGAGTGAATGGAGATGCTTGAGGAACTCCACAGGGTCCCAGCTTGTTTGCGTGGTCTATGTCATTCTATTTCACCATTACTGTTTCTGATCTCCATTATTTGTTATTGCAAATTCATCTTCTGAGAGGGGCAGATTCCTAAGGCAGCATGTAAATGACCTGTGTATAGCCATGCTGAATAGTTTCCTCAAGTACATGGTAAATAAGGTGAAAGGGTCATGGCAGTCATTTTCCCCATACCATTTCCACTGACTGATGGTTAGCTTGGTTCTGTTAAAAGTCAGCTTCTGGAAAGACGTGCCTATGCCCTGAAAAAAAAAAATCAGAAAGACCTTTTTCAAGGCACCATCTAAATACCACATTTCCTTGACTCATAGAATTCTATCAGTTTAGGGACTGAAGGGCTTTGAAATCCCCCGGTGGAAGTCCCAGCCAACAGGGGGTAGAGCACATGTGACAAAGCAAAAAAAACCCAAAAAGCTGACAAGTAGGCCTGTGTCGCTCTCAGCTCTGCTACTGAGAAAACCACTGTATCACCCTGTGGTCCAAACTCTCCTACTTGCAAGCAAAATCTTCAACTCTATTCTTTAATGTGGTCCCTTCTAACTTGGGCCTGAAAAGCCTTGGCCAAGTCACTCAGTCTTCCTGTGCTTCAAGTTCCCTATTTGCAAATGGAGGGTGATAATAGTTTCTACCCCAAAGGGTGTTGTAAAGATTAAAAGTTGTCAAAGATTAAATGAGTAATTACATACATATGCACTATATCTATCTAGCTAGCTAGCTAACTATCTAGCTATCTAGCTATCTATCTACCTACCTACCTATCTATCCAAGCTTAGAATGGTGCCTTGATAAGCACTCAGTAAAATTACCTTCCAAATTTCATCATTGATATTATTAGGCTATGACTCATTTCCCCTACAACATGAGATCCAAAAGTTCAGCCCAAGAAAGTTTATCAGAAGTTACACAGAGGTTACCATTAATTCAACATTTGGTGAGCCTTCAATGACCATGGATACTGAGGCTGACCCAGATTCCCCCGAAACACACACACACACACACACACACACACACACACACACACCCATATGTAGCTGGTTAGCACTTGGCCCACAAGTGAACCTTTAATCTGCCACTCCTCAAAGGCAGGTAGACAAGCCAGTGACAATATTCACTACTTTCTCTGCCCTAGTTCATCTTATTCTGATGATATAAACAGGTGCTGTGAAGCAACTTAATCAAGGACAATTTCAACTTTGCAAATGGACAGAGTCTCCTGTGTAATCTTTTAGATCTCATGACCGTGAATGCTGACAGGGACAGGATTACAGCCTGGACTACTTAAGTGTTCTCAAAATCTCCTCATCATGGAATCAGATAAGATGATTGCCAACATCCCTTGGAATCTTAGAGTGTTAGAATCCAGTTGGCTAATAATACATTTAAAATTTGGGAAGTTGGGGCGCCTGGGTGGCTCACTCGGTTAAGGGTCTGACTTCGGCTCAGGTCATGATCTCACAGTTCATGAGTTCAAGCCCCATGTCGGTCTCTGTGCCGACAGCTCAGAGCCTGGAGTCTGTTTAGCATTCTGTGTCTCACTCCCTCTCCACCCCTCCCCTGCTCGCTCACACACTCTCTCTCTCTCAAGAATAAATTTAAAAAAATTTTAAAAAGCTTGTAGTGAGAGAAAAGCCTAGAGTCCTAAGTTTCACGAGCCACCTTCTTGGCCCTGAGTTGAGTGCATTCCTCTGGTGAGCTTTCTTCCTAACACTGGCTTGCGGTCACTTTCCTGAGGGGGTCTGATGCTTTGTTTTCAACTTGCTCTGATGAAGCCACGCCCCTGCCTCTCTGAAGAAGTCTGACCAAATCCGTGCCACTATCTCCTATAGAAAGGACGTCACGGTTTGGTGTCTTTTGTTTCATTTTGCTTTTTGGGTTTTGTTTTTTTAACATCCCCAGTTTTTTCAGATTGCAATTACCAGCTACCCTGGATCTTCTCCATTTGAATTCCAACCTCCATTTAAAGAAGGGGGGGGAATGGATGATATTTAATTCTTCTAATTAACATTTTGCAAGAGCAATCACTTTTTGTGTCTCCAGTCTGTGTGGGGCTGGGGGAATAATCAAGGGCCACATGACATCAGACGATGGCTAAAAAGAACCACTTAGAGCCATGTCACTGGGGACAGTCCCTGCAAAACCAGAATGTCTAGTCACTTTGACCTATGGCAAAAAGTATCAAGTAACTGGGACAAGAGCGAGAGCAAACAACTGACCAAGTCTTTAAGCCCCAGTGCGGCCACAGGGTGTGCAGGGCCACACCCAAACCTCCCCATTAAAGAAGCAGACTGGGAAAAGAGAGACGTGGAGGATTTTTTTCCCTTTTCCTTTCTAGCTTTCCTTATTGATTTCTTTATTTTTCTCAGAATGACCTGAGGAAGCAGGTGATGAGAGAGACACTACGCTCTGGCCAATTTGCGGAATTCCTGACTTGCAAGATCAGCAGACCCTTTGCTCCCTGAGGAAGGCGAGACCACTCCTTTGCCCCCTGGGCCACTGGTGTGGGCAAACAGACTCGTGGCAACTCTGTGGGTGGGACCCTCTTTTCTGCCTGTGCATCGTGGTCTGTGCAGAGAAAATGATAGCGTTTGAATGGGCAGGAGAAGTGTCTGGTCTGCAAGCAGGCGGAATTCCAGCCTTCCATCGGAACTGCTGTGCTAACGGAGGAACAGCCCTCAATTCGGGGCTCACCCAACTGGTCTGTGTAGATGAGACTATCAGGTCGATCAAGACCATGATGAAGAAGAATCGTAGACTAGCTACCGTTTCTGCTGCTGGCAAAACTGTTGGCACTTCTTGTGCTAAGCGCTTTGCACGTAGTACTTATTTAATAGTTTCCGCGAGGCTGGGAAGAGCTTCAGTCCATATCTCCATTTTTCTTTTTCTTTTTTATGTTTATTTCCTTTTGAGAGAGACAGAGAGACAGAGTGCAAGCAGGGGAGGGGCAGAGAGAGAAACACAGAATCCAGAGCAGGCTCCAGACTCTGAGCTGTCAGCATGGAGCCCGAGGTGGGTCTGGAACTCACAAACCACCAGATCATGACCTGAGCCGAAGTTGGACGCTTAACTGACTGAGCCACCCAGGCGCCCCTCTCCATTTTTCAAATAAAGAACTGAGACTTAGCAGTATTTGGAAAATGAGTCCAAGTTCACAAAACTAGAAAGCTGCTGTGTCTGATTAACCACACACCCACCGGGTTCCTCCTCTGCAGCTCCCTGCCCAGACTTGATTCCTTTACCCACTTTCAACATGAATGCACCAACATGTCCTTGCTTACAGGGCACAAAAGTAAGGACATAATAACATCCTACATTTACTTGAAAAAATGATTTCAAAAATTAACACTCATTTGGCCCTGCCACGCCTGATAGGGGAGCTAAGGCAGGATTATTTATTTGGTTTTGAAAGTCCTTTAGAAATTATGTTCAGTGACTAAGCATTCCCAGTGATTAAACTTTCAGAAGTTTCTTTTAAAACAATAATTGTCAAAGTGGACTAAGTCAACAACGTTGCCCATTAGTGGAAGGAAAGTAGACATGCTATTTGTTTGCTGTGTGAGTGCGGGCCAGGGAAGTGCATTATGAGAACATGGAGGCCAGAGTCTGTACCGCCCCAAGGAGCTCAGAGACCTGGACCTGGGGAATGTTTCTGGTGTTTTCTCTGCATCGTCTCTGAAGACTTTTGAACACTAGGTCCAAATATAATAAGCACTTCAGGAAGACAGAGCCACTTGGGAAGCTGGCATTTTCCCTACATCCTCACTCTCTTTGATTCCTATTTCTCAGGAATAGCATAAGAATGCAGGCTCTGGAGCCCCTGGGTGGCTTAGTCAGTTGAAGGTCCGACTTCAGCTCAGGTCATTATCTCACGGCTCATGAGTTCGAGCCCCTCATGGGGCTTACTGCTGAGATAGGGGAGCCTGCTTCAGAACCTCTTCAACCCCCCAGCCCCCCTCACTCATGCACACATGCGCACAGGCTCTCTCTCTCGAATGAATAAACATTTAAAACAATATTTTAAAATATGCAGTCTCCGTAGGCACCCAGAGCAGTGATCAAATCTCTGCTTCTCTACTTAGTAGCTGTGGCAAGTTACTTCACCAGTCTAAGCCTCAATATTTTCATCTGATAAATGGGGATATTGGTTGAGAAAACTGAATCAAATAATACATAGTATGTGCTTGGGACAGTTGTTAATGTCTATTAAGCACTGAAGGACACCAGCCTCATTTCTATCAGTGATTCACTTTAATATTTGACATAAATATGTGAGTAAGACATAATCGGTAACATAATGTTCTGAGATTCTCCAAAATCCTTGATAAAATTCCGTACCTGTGGTTACAGTGGGTCACATACTATCAGGTTTTGGAATGGGTTTTCAGGTAGGAAACAACAGGCAGGGGATATTCTTGCATTCGCAAAAATTTCTCATTTCAGGGTTCCCCAGGGGTATGTCCTTTGAATGACCTTGTTTAACATTTTCGCAGGTGACCTAAAAAGCAAATTTTAAAATGCTTACTAATAACACAAAGAGTTTCCAGGCAGTAAAATACCAATCAGGACGCCAGAGCTAAACATTAGGTAGACTTGTGAGAGACCTGGTCGCAAGCTTCCGTTTTTACGTCAAGTGAACCTGAATTTGAATCTCACCACTTCTTAGATGCATGAAATGGGGCAAATTATGGCATCAGTTTATGCTGCCATTTCCTCGCTCATAGAATGGGAGCGCTAGGAGTACCCGCTTCATAGGTTGTAGAGAGGAGGCATAGGACGCCTCAGAGCTGGGCCAGGACATAGTAACTGACTGATAAATGCCAGCTGAGGACGGCATGAGGGATAATGGTGATGAGCGGGACATAACAATGATGATGACGGCAATGGCACTAGTGCTGGTCATTATAATAATGGTTTTAGTGCTGGTCGCAGTGGAGCCGATGTAATGATGAGGTTGACAGCGATGGCGGCGGTGGCAGAACCATACCTAGATGGGTCTCATCATGTAAGATGTAAATTCTAGGTAGAAACACACAAGTTCTAGCCATAGAGTAATGGAGTCCCAGCCATGTGTTATGATTCACAAAAGACTATTGGTCTTGAGATAAGTGAGAAAAGCAGTTGGACACAAGACTGACTTTCTGGACCAGATCCAGCCCAGAGGGTGCAGCATTTCCCTCTAGACAGCATGTGCCTTCTCTCTCTATGGGCTGTAGGTCTAAATGCCTCCGGTGGCCCGGCAGGAAATGAGAGTGTGTGACAAGGACAAGGAGACACAGTCGGGTGTGGTGGGGACAGGACAAACAGAAAAGGGTCAGCTTCTCTTCCAAAGTGTAGCTGCTACTGAGCTCTAGCCAACCAATGCCATGAGCCAGTGCAGACCCAATAGTGTCAGGTTTTCCAATTTTCAATAAAAGCTAGGAATTCAAAACTTTATGTGAAATCCATAAAGACGAAGAGAACTCACCTGCAAGTCTGATCAATCAAAACTTTTCATCTAAATGAGGGAGCTTCACCACCCCTGGGGCAGTTGGTCTCCAGAATTTCTGGAATAACTTCGTAGCCTCTCTTTGAACACCTGACTTCCTGATTTTACTTCTTATTTTCTCTGGTTTCACCAGGATCCCAATTTCTATTTTTCCCACCTCTGTTTACCTACTGCCCACTCCACAGAGTTTTCTTTTCTTGAGGCCTTGGCTTCACCTTGTTGATCTGGATTGTGCAAATGATTCCTCTCCTAAGAGTGCCCAAACTCTTTCCCCAGACTCACATGAATATTATCAATTATTTTCAGACAATGTCAACATCGCCCTTTCCATAAAAAGACTTCCCCATGTCATTCATCTACTTGCATAATTTCCACTGCCCTCTGTAAGCAGATGGCTTTCATATCCATACAGTCGGCCCACACCCATCACCTAGACTCAGTCATAGATCCAGTTAATTATTTGTCATCTCCATGTGGATATCATACAGACACCTAGAACTCAAGAGGCACAAATTGTGACTCAACACCTTTCCACCAAAGCTGACTCCTTCTCTTATAGCCCCCATCTCTGTGAAAGCTCCGAGCCTCTACCTCTCCCCCAGCCACCATGCCACGTGATGGCAGAGCCATCACACACCACGCCCTGCTCTCTCACATCATGCAATGTACCACGCAGCCTTTTAGGCTTGACCTCCGTGATACTGACCACAACCTCCCCTTTCCCTTTCCACAAATTCATCGTGTCTTCTCAGGAAGAGTGCTTGGTCTCCATAGTGATTTTGCTAACTCTGATATTACCCCTCTCCATTCTCTATTCTGAGCCAGACTAACCCTCTAAAACACAAATCTGATAGCATTACTCCCTGTGGAGAGTCTTCAGTAATTCCACCTGATCTGCAGGATGAAGCAGAAACTCCTTTGCATGTGTAGACAGCTCCACATGAGATGACTGTTGAGGTGAAACTGTCTTGGTTTATTTGGGTTATTTCCTCAAGACTTCATTTCAGAATGTATAGAACTCTCCAAACACCCGTTGTTATAAGTATTTTATATGGAAAAGCACTCCTTTAAAACTCACCAAACTCTATGAAGCTCTGTCTATTATTATTATTCCCATCTTATGGATAAGAAACCTGGGGCCCAGGTCAGGTAACTAATTTGCCTAAGTCACACAGCTTGGAGTGGCAGAGTCAGGATTTGAACGAGGCTGTAGAATCTGTAGTCAGCCTCAACACTGGGCATCTTCCATGAGCACTCTCTGCCAGCAATGCCATCCCCTTAACAAACATCTTCTTACATTTCCAACCCAAGTCAAGAAACACCTCATCCAGGGATCTCTTCTGCACTGCTGGTGGGAATGCAAACCAGTGCAGCCACTCTGGAGAACAGGGTGGAAGTTCCTCGAAAGGTAAAAATAGAGCTATCCTATGACCCAGCAATTGTACTACTAGGTATTTATCCAAAGGATATATGAGTGCTGTTTCAAAGGAGTACATGCACCCCAATGCTTATAGCATCACTATCAACAAAGCCAAAGTATGGAAAGAGCTCAAATGTCCATCAATGGATGAATGGATAAAGAAAGTTGGTATACATATACAATGGAGCATTACTCGGCGATCAGAAAGAATGAAATCTTGCCATTTGCAACTACGTGGATGGAACTAGAGGGTATTATTCTAGGCAAAATTAGTCAGAGAAAGATAAATATCATATGACTTCACTCATATGAGGAATTTAAGACACTAAACAGATGAACATAAGGGAAGGGAAGTACAAATAATGTAAAAACAGGGAGGGGGACAAAACGTAAGAGACTCTTAAATATGGAGAACAAACAGAGGGTTGCTGTGGGGGTTGTGAGGGGAGAGTGATGGGCTAAATGGGTGAGGGGCATTAAGGAATCTACCTGAATCCATTGTTGCACAATATGCTAACTAGCTTGGATGTAAATAAAGTGGTAAATTAATTAATTAAGTTTTTTAAAAAACTGTATGAAAAATAAAGAATCGTGAGGGACAGAAATAAAGGAAGGAAATAGTAGAGATGTGACAGGTAGAATCCTGGGTTGGAGGGAGAAAATAACTCTAAAATTCAATTATCAAGACAAGTGGCAACATCTGAACTTGTATAGAGGATTAGATCATATTGAATCAATGTTAAATTCCCTTATTTCATGCTTTTACTCTGGTTATAACTTAGGAAACAAACACTGAAATAACAAGGAGTAAAGAAATAGGATGTTTGCAAAAAAAAAAAAAAGGAAGGAAGGAAGAAAGGTAAGGAGGGCTGGAGGGAAGCAGGGAAGGAAGAAGAGAGAGAGAGAGAGGGAGAAAGAAAGAAAGAAAAAGAAAGAAAGAAAGAAAGAAAGAAAGAAAGAAAGAAAGAAAGAAAGAAGGAAGGAAGGAAGGAAGGAAGGAAGGAAGGAAGGAAGGAAGGAAAGAAGGAAAGAAAGAAGGAAAGAAAGAAAGAAAGAAAGAAAGAAAGAAAGAAAGAAAGAAAGAAAGAAAGAAAGAAAAAGAGAGAGAAAAAGACCTCTTCCATGAAGCCTGTTCTGACTTCTGACTTGGAATGGATCACTCCTAATCTTGTGCCCCTTCTATTTCTCATCCTGGTACCTGTAATTCCTTAGTGTGCTCTTCTATTTGTATGTTTATCTCCCCTACTGGACTGTACATCCCTGAGTGGGGTTATGGTTTATTATTCTTTGGACCCAATGCCTAGCCCAGTGTCAAGCACATAATAGAATAGGCACTTAATAAGTGTTTGGGGAATACGTGGTAGAACAAATGAATGAATGAAATGTCAGTACAACCATGGTCATTATAAGGAGAACCGTAACATACAAGGCCTCTGTTTCTACTCTTTAAGAAAAATATAAAACTGGAAAAGGTCCAATATATTAAATCTGGAGGGTGAGGGGTAAGGATCCAATCTTCAGGCTCCTGGAGGACATGAAGAAGGTGTGCAAGTGCCCATTCACAAAATAACAGGGCATTAACATTGAGATCCACCCTGAGGACAGTAATGAGCGCAAGAATCCAAGAGCTAATGCAAGCTGAAACACACAAATAGGCTCTCTAACGGTTGAAAATAATTCACTCATGTTGACCCAAATCCCATTTATGCTTTCAGTTAATTCAACAGATAATGAAGGAGCACCTATTCATCAGAGTGGGGCTAAAATACAAAGGTGAACCTTAGAGCTCCTGCCCTAAAGAAGCCTACAGTCTGGTGGGAAGACAGATGTATGCAATGATTTATTCAGTGTATTTCAGGCCATCAGCGGCGAGGAATAGTTTCTACACTATTTTGTTTCCCGTATGACACAGACTGATGTTTTTGGAAAGCATGATAAAAGAAGCTACTAGAAAAATGGAATTTAAAACATATATAAAATACAAACTCTGTTTTTTTATAATTATTAGAATCCACAGATTTAAAAGTACTGTCAAATTCCTGTAACTATTTCTAAATACTATCAATCTTTAAAAATTTTTGTTTAATGTTTATTTATTCCTGAGAGAGAGAGTGGGAGAGAGACAGAGTATGAGCGGTGGAGGGGCAGAGAGAGAGAGGGAGACATAGAATCTGAAGCAGACTCCAGGCTCTGAGCCTGACACGGGGCTCAAGCTCACAAGCTGTGAGATCATGACCTGAGCTGAAGTCAGACGCTCAACCGACTGAGCCACCCAGGCGCCACCATCAATTTCTGTATTATCTTATCCTGGAATAGTAACTGGCCAGCAGGACCCACGGGCCACGTTTGAATTAGTGCCGATATGTACCACAGCTAATTAGTTGAATTAACAGAGACAATCAGGGGAGAACAGGACAAGAAGTTTTGGGAAACTTTCCTTTCTTTAAAGAAATAAGTTATTTTGGAACCAAGCCCAGTCGCTTGCTTTATTTTCCCCAAACCTTACCAACCCCTCAGACTAAAGGACTATTTTTCCCTTCCTCTCCAGGACCTACTTTCTAAAAACAAAAGCAGCCCACATCTGCTACTTCCTCACCATGCCAGAATTACTTCCTAGCCTAGAGCAGGAAAGAATCACTGTACTTGTTCATACTTCTCCTGTAATATGTACATCCTACAATGAGAGGTAGCGTTTTAGCTCTCCTTCGCCATTAGATTTTAAGCTTCTCAAGGGCAAGAACTTTATCCTATTTGCCTTAATGTCCCTACGACACCTACTAAAAGCTCTAACCATAGTAAGAACTCAATACCTGTGTGTTGAATAATTGATCAAAAAAATGAATTCTGAATAAATAAGTAGCCTAGCTAGTACTCAGTGCCATCAAAAACATGTTACTTACATGGACTATGTTTTCACTTACGTGATACCAAAAGTTAATGCTTCCCTTCGGACTTCAGCTGCTGGAATCACTTAATTTTTCTATACTTGGTCCACATGTGAATTCCAACCAACATCAAATGAATGTTGGATTAAACGGACCAGGATCAGCATGTGTGGTAGATGTGAATCCCCCCAAGCAGGTGGTAGATCTGGAAACCAGAAGACTCGGCTACAGAGCTGACTGTTCTCAAAAAGAGCCTGTGTCCTATGCCTGGAGAAAAATGACATATAGTGCCCCTGCCCCCCTCCCCCACCACAAAGAAACAGCCAAATGTATCTGGATCAAGCCACAAATTTTGAGCCTGTGCTTCTTTCTCTCATGTTTTCCCCACCTCTCTTAATTACTGTATCCACACACACACACCCCCATCATAAGAGAAAAATGGAGAAGCCGGTGGTATTGCAAAAAAATTTCTAACCTAAAGAGGCTAAAGGACAAAACGGTTGCAGCTTTTGAGATGCGTGGAGCTTCTCAGAAGCTCTTGCTGCCCTTGAAGCTGGGTTCGCGGAGAAGCCAGGACTCGGGGGATTCTGCAAGCAGCCAGTTATCTGGTGAGTGATCAGTAGGCTCCTGGGAGGAGGCCCAGCTGGGACTCCTTCCAACCCGTGTCTGCACCACCTGTAACTCCGCAACACATACGGCTGCCAGAAGATTGTCCCAAGCCTGAGGGGATGGGGAGGGTTGCCATTCCAGAAAGAGCCAGCAGCCGGCTTTGGCAGAGAAGGGCGTCCTTGTGCAATGGGAAGGAGCTAGGGCCTCCAAGTAAGGGCACCTCGCCAGCTCTGGTATGCAGATCCAGGATCCGTGCCCACTGAGCCTGCCCCAACTTGCCCGCAAGAGAGAGGCCACAGAGAGATGGCAAAGGTGTTTACTTCCCACCTCCTTCCAATTCCAGCCAGCTCCGGGCTCCTTTGAAGTTCTGGGCCAGAAGGCATGGTCAGTTATGGTGCCCAGGCTTCTTTAGTGAGCCTCTGGGTTTGCATTCTATCTCTCTCTCTCTCTCTCTCTCTCTCTCTCTCTCTCTCTCTCTCGTAGACCAACATAAATCAAAAAGCACAGGCTTTGGATGCAGATAAACTTTGATTCACATTCTGCCTGGGCCATGCATTGGGTTTACAGCCCCCCTGAAAAGTTATCCAGCTTCTCTGAAATTTGCAGTTCTTATTTCTGAAATGGCATTAACTTAATGCAGAGTTTCTCAGTCTCAGCACTGGTGACACTTTGGGCTGAATAGTTTTTGTGGGGCTGGGGTGGGCTGGGGGGAGGTCTTTCTGTCCCGTGCGTTTAAAGAAGGTTTAACAGCACCCCTGGTCTACCTACTAGAGGCCAGTAGCATCCCCCTCCCAGCTGTGACAACCAAAAATGATTCCAGACACTAGCTAATGCCCCTTGTGGGGAGCTGAATCGCCCCAAGATGGGGACCACTGACCTAAACTAACCCTTAGGATTGTTGTTTTATACATATCATTGCAAATATAGAGTCTGGTGCCTAAGAATAAATGAATGAATGAATGAATGAATGAATGAATACAAAGCACTCAAGAATTACTAACTCCTGTAGCAGATGCCACCACTGCCCCGCCTGCGTCCCTCAGCACACTTATGGCTACTTCCCATGAACACCTGGGACTCCGTTCACAGAAGGGTCTGCACCACTTGTAGATTGGAAGTTGATGCCTTCAGAAGCGGTCCTTTACCCAATGATCGATGAGGGGCTTCTGGAGCAACCCCGCAGCGTCCCAGCCCCTCAGCCAGGAGAGTTAAGATGCCCCAAGTGCCCCGGTGACATCAGACACCACTGCCACAGGGTCGCTGGCTGGGGGGGACCCGCACCTTCCCTTGCTTGCTCCCTCATGGGTATTTCCAGGAATCACTTCCCAAACTCTTTGCACAGCTTTCTCCAGCTTTCATGTGTTTCTGTCTTTTAGTCACTTAATATATAAAAACTGTGACTTTTATTTCTATAAACGTCCTCCCTAGCTTGCTGACTCACCAGGCTCCTCATTTGTATTTACCCAGGTCACAGCATTTCCAGTCTGTTTTGTTTTGTTTTTAAGGACTTCAGATAAGCTAATGTTCTGCTCCCGGGGACCGCTGAAAACAGTAAGGGACTCACCCCAGGCTGTCTAGATGCAAGTTACAAAATTAGGGTCCAGGCTTCTTGTTTCTCATTAGGTCCCAAAGCCAGCCTATCCCCCACCCCAGCCCCCACATTGATGTCACTCAGCTCCTTCTAAACTGCACATCAGACAACATCTGCTGTGAATCCAAGTCTTGTTTATTGCTGTGACCTCAGCACCTAGGACCACACTGGCACAGGAGAGGGGTTTAGATCTCTGGATGATTCCTCATGTTATCAGTAAAGGACACAGATCAGAGTCCTCCAAACTAACAAGGCAGGTTTCTGCTTCCCGTCCCCAACTTCATCTCTTACCACTTGCCGATTTCTCCTTATGTCAAAATACACGCACTGGACCTGTACTTGAACAGCCCCCCCACCATACTATGCACGGTGTGTTCTTTTTATGGCTGTACTTCTGCACATGTCAACCCTCAACTTAGATTGCCTTTTCCAAATCTTTCCCTTGCTGTTGCCCACATGCTGCTCAGCCCTGACTTCCTCCTGGCGGTCTGTCCTGATCCCTTCTCTGCTCCCACTTCATGATCATATATGGGGGTTGTTCATGAATCTCCCCCACTGGAGAGAGGGAGCCTTGAGCTAGGGGGCCATATCTTTGAAGTGGAGGTGCCCTCAGTGCCTGACACATTTTCAGTGCTCAGTAAAGAGATACTTGTGTGCTAATGAAAGTAGTAATGTCATAATTTGAAGATGCTTTAGTGTGTGGATCAGTGTTTTCCAGAGAAACAAAACCAATAGGATGTATAAAGATATATATAGAGAGAGATTCATTATGAGGATTGGCTTACATGATTATGGAGGCTGAGAAGCCCCACCATCTGCTGTCTGCAATCGGGAGACCCAGGAAAGCCAATGGTCTAGTTCTAGTCCAACTTGAAGACCTAAGGACCTGGAGAAACAAAGCTGTATGTCCCAGACTACGTTGGAAGGGCTGACTACCTGGAGCACTCATGTCCAAGGGTGGGAGAGGATGGATGTCCCAGCTCAAACAGAGAGCAAACCCTCCCTTCCACCTCCTTTTCATGCTGTCCAAGTCCTCAAGGAATTAGAGGATGTCCAGTCTCACCGGTGAGGGCAATCTCCCTTCCTTGGTCTACTGAGTCAAGTGGGAACCTTTTCCAAAAACACCTTCAACAGCCACACCCAGAAATCATGTTTACCAGCTAAGCTAAGCATCCCTGAGCCCAGTCAAGATGACACATAAAATTAACCGTCACGGTATGCAATCTCCATTCTCCTGAATCAGCAACTGACTTCTGCATGGAGAGAGTATTTGGTAAATCCCAGGGACTCCCCGACTGCAAGCTACCTTCAAAAATACGAACCACAGGTACATGAAACACATTAGCTAAGCCTCCTACTGTTATGGTTTAGCTGTGCTATTGATTGGAAGAATGCACAGCCTTGGCCAAGGAATAATGTGACCCACAAACCCAGCTCTCGGAGAGGGGGTGAATGAGAGCTCTTCCCACATTGTGCAAACAGGTGCTTGTCTGTCCCGAGAACCCAGAGAGCCATTTGGAAATTGTGTTCTTCATGGAGCCCTTTTGACCTAGAATAACATCTTCAAGATGGAACGTTTACAAATTCAACACCAGACCTTAAATCTTAAGGATTGTGGTTAGCTGTAGGGAGCTGGTTTCCCGGAATCAAAGGGTGGATATTTTTTTAAAAAATACAAAAAATCACCATATGGAGAAGGATATATGGCAATAAAGAACCATAACGAGAGGAGAGTTTTCGTTGTATTGATCTAATCATACAATCAGGAAGCACTGAGCAACTTACTTTTCTGACCAGCTCATACATCAGCAAGGACTTGTTTCCTCCTGAAAAGGGACAGTATTTATCAGATGTATATGTCCACCAAGACAGAGAGCAAGAGTCAAATGCTAAGCGTGATATCCGAAATATAATAGATGTTCCCATGAAAATAAACTCGCTGAATCTTGTCAGCAGAAAACATTAATTGACATATCTTGTGAGTCTCTCTTGCTGAGCTAAGAACCAACCAAAATTTATTCTCAGAAAATAGCAGACCTGATCTTCTATCAGGACCGCCTGAAACATTTCCTCAGTCTCCACTACTTAGTCTTTGAATACCTGATTGTTACCATTTTTGTCATAAAAAGAGTCATCTATAATTCACCCCCTTGACTGGTTCCCCAAGTCCGTGAGTCACTGGCCTGTCTGTAACCCCATATGGAAACCTGAAAGAAATATGAATGTTGCCTTTTTCTTCCTCTGCTTCTAAAGAGGCTTCCACCTGACAATGAATGATCACATATGCCATCACAACCACACAGCACAGGTATGATGTAAGCCGTATAGGAGGGTCACCTCAATTCTACCACTGTTTGGGATGGGTTTCTAAGAGTTGGTCCTTCGAAGGTCATGGAAGTTCCATGTGGAAGCAGATGTGGAAGTGGGAACTTCCTCAGAAAGAAATCACAGAATCACAAAATGCCCAAGCCGGAAGTAATTCCCAGGTACCATAAAACCAGCTAAGTCACTCAATGATGGAGGATGATTCCCTAAAACCCACAGAAGATGTTTGAAATGCCCAAGTCCCAATGACAGAAAGACAAGCCATTCTGGGACTCCCCTCCTGAGGTCCACACTACTGCTCTTTCTACTCCTCTGTGCCACCTCCCCCTTTAGCATTCCTGTTTCCAAATCCCTCAGCCCTCTGGACAAGCCAGACTGGCACGGAAGGCCCCAGGCATCACCGACATGTTAAGCCAACAGTTCAGACAACCTGCAAAAAGTTCACTAACCAAACCTCCTTTCCCATGCAAGGACTAAACCATCTCTGTTACTTTCCCACCAATAAATCCATGTAGATTTTATCAAGATGCTCACAAAGCTGCTTACCCAGGGCTTTACAGATACTGACGGAAGTAATTGGGGCAGAGTAGGGCCTAGATTCTGGCCTCCTTACTCTCTGTACAGCATACTTTGGACTCCTTAAAAGTCGCCCATGCTCCATTCTTTCTGCAGACAGATCTCAAAGAAGAAATGATGGGTTTCAAGATTCAAGTCTCAAACCATTTTTAAGCCCACATGCTATAAAATACTCCATCCTCCGTGACTAAGACCAGCCAGGGCAATCTCTTTTAGCCGGAACCCTCCTGGAGCCAACTTCCACTGAAGACAAACATGAATCCAACAGAAGTAACTGTTCTGCTGTTGGAATAATATATTATTACTTGTACTGCTCCACAGAATAAGAGGTAATTCTCTTTTTATGTGCTGTAGTAGCAAGGGTGTTTAAATGTCATCTTTATTTTGACAGTATTTCAGAGGAAGGCATGAATGCCACATTCCATTTAGGCAATCTTTTCTTATACCCAAAGGCCAGTGCCTATTCCTGTTGGATTCTCTTGATGGACAAAAGACTCCAGAATGACAAGGTGGGGCAGGGGTGAGGGGAAGAAAAATATGTATATTTTTTAAACAACCATGGATTCATGAGGGAAAAAAAAACAATTAATTCTGACATAAAGCTGTAGGGTAGGGGACTTGGCAAAGTTGCATCAACGACACTAGTAATTTAAGCTTGGTTTTATCTTATTTGACCCATAGTCTTGAGATTTCCCTTCCCAAAGGCTCCAGTTCCTGACTAATAGTCCCAAATGCCATGTGGTTTGCTCACTTTTTGAGAAGTCATCACTAAGATATGATGACCAGTTCAGTTCTTAGGTAGTTTAGCAGACAGATTTAGACAAAGGGTATGCACAGAAAGAAGGCCCCTTTACCAAAAAATAAGTAAATAAATAACAAAACAAGAAAATGAAGAAATGATCCTGCTCTGTCTTGGGCTGGTGAAGAGTATCAGCTGATGCAGCCCATTTCGCAAGCACGACGGTGGAGCCAAGTCAGAGTTGGAAGGTACTCAAGCCCTTTGATAGTCATTCCTGGAAATAACTGAGAGAAGAAATAACATAAGTAAAATGTGTGCTGCAATGCTAACCAGAATGGAGAGTGGGATGAGGGTTAGTTAATGAATGAGAAAATAGGATGCCCAGAACCTTGTTGACTAAATTAGGGGAAGGGTTGTGGGCAGAACTTGGAAATAAAAACCTCCACATCCAACAACTGAGCTGAGCTGACTTGAACAGTATCAGTCTGGTTACGTATGCAGCCATTATCAAAAATAAGTATGCAGTGTACATAAAAACATAGAAATACTTTCAATGAAATATTAGAGACTTTACAAAAGTCTTGTCTTGGTCTGTTTAGGTTGTTAGAACAAAAGGACTGTTAGGTTGTTAAAAAAATAAGGACTGACGAGCTTATGTCCCCCCACGGTGGAAGGGACTAAGGATCTCTCTGGAGCCTCTTCTATAAGGCTTTTCACAAGGCCTCTACCTTCACTGGTTTGAGCACATCCCAAAGACTTCACCTCCTAACACCATCACATCAGGCACTAGGATTTCAACATATGAATTCGGCGGCGGGAGGGGGGGGGGTGTGGACACAAACATTTGGACCACAGCAAGTATGGATATTTCAAGTTTAATGATTTGAAAATATGCCACTGTCCTGCTTCAAAGTCTTCACTGGCTTCCAAATGGGTTTTAGCACAGTCTCCTTAATATGATCATTGGGTCCTTCTTTGTCTGGTCTCTACCTACACCTCCAAGTTTAACTCACCCCAGTCTCTAACTGGCTCTAACAGTCTCTAACCCTGGCTCTGAAAACTTAGAGACACTCAGAAATTGCCCAGACATGCCAGCCTTCAGCAATCAACTGAAGCATCACCTCTTTGAGATCACTTCATGACGTTCCTTGTAACCTGGCTCCCTGCCTTGGCATTTTGACCACCCCAAGAAGACTGAGAGCTCCTTTTAAGCTGAGATCTTGTCTACTTTACTCTTGGCTAAATCCCAGCATGGCGTCTGGCCCATGGAGGGGCTCAGTGGATGTGCTTTGGATGGATGGATTAAAAAAGAATGATCAGGAACACCTGGGTGGTTCAGTTGGTAAAGCATCTGACTTTGGCTCAGGTCATGATCTCACAGCTTGGGAGTTCAAGCCCCACATCAGGCTCTGTGCTGACAGTTTCAGATTCTGTGTCTCCCTTTCTCTCTGCTCCTCCCCTGCTCATGCTCTGTTTCTCTGTCCTCAAAAATAAATAAACATTGTTAATCAGCTTAACAATAACCCACAGCCCTCAGACCAGCTGATGAAGAACATGTGGTTTATCTATACAATGGAATACTACATGGCAATGAGAAAGAATGAAATCTGGCCATGTGTAGCAACATGGATGGACCTTGAGGGTGTTATGCTGAGCAAAATAAGTCAGGCAAAGGAGGACAAATACCATATGTCTGCATGTATAGGAGGGTTAGGAGGAACTGAACGGAGGACCATGGGGGAGGAGAAGGAGAAAAATAGTTGGAGAGAGGGAGGGAGGCAAACCACGAGAGACTCTTGAATGCTGAGAACAAACTGAGGGCAGATGGGGTGGGGGGGAAGGGATGGGGGAAGGGTATGGAGGAGGGCACTTATGGGGATGAGCACTGGGTGTTATATGGAAACCAACTTGACAATAAACTATTAAAAAATAAATAAATAAATAAACATTAAAAAATAAATTTTAAAAAGAGTAGGGCACTGAAAAAAGAATGATCAAGACACCTGACTGGCTCAGTCAATTAAGTGTCCAAGTCTTGGTTTTGGCTCAGGTCATGATATCATGATTCATGAGATCAAGCCCCACATGGAGCTCTGCACTGATGCCACAGAGCCTGCTTGGGATTCTCTCTCCCTCTCTCTCTTCCCCTCCCCTTTGTGCTGTCTTTCTTTCTCAAAAAAATAAATAAATAAACTTAAAAAAATGTCTTTAATATTGTAGGGAGTTTGTGGTGGTAACAAGCTTATGGAGATATAATTATTTGAAGTGTAAAAAATAAACTGGTTTTTAGTATTTCACCATGATCAATTCTAGAACATTCTCATGTTCACAGAAAAAGACTCTAAACCCATTAGCTGTCAGCCAGCCACAATACCCACCCATATTCCCCAGCCCTAGGCAACCACTAATCTACACTCTGTTTCTATAGACTTACCTAATCTAGACCTTTCATGTACATGAAATCATATATTTGTCCTTTTGTGTTTGCTTTCTTCGAATTAGCATAATGTTTTCAAGGTTCATCCATCTTGGAGCAGGTATCAGTGACTTGTTCCTTTTCATGGCTGAATGAATGATACGCTGCTCTACGAACATACCATACTTTATTCATCATCCAGCAGCTGATGGACATTTGGGTTGTTCCTACCTTCTGGCTATTATGAATAATGCCGCGTGAACATCCATGTGCAAGCTCTTGCGTGGATGCAATATTTCGATTTCTTTTGGGCTTACGCCGAAGAGTAGAATTGCTGGGTCATATGATAACTCTATGCTTAACTTTTTGAGGAGCTGCAAAGTTGTTCTCCAAAGTGGCTGCATCACTTTCCATCCCACAAGCAGTGTGTCTAATTCCTTTACACCCTTGCCAGCACTTACTATTTTGGGGGCTTTGAGGTTATGGCCATCCCAGTGGGTAGGAATTGGTACTGTGGTTTTGATTTGCATTTCCCTGATGACCAATGACACTGAGCATCTCTTTATCTGCTTATCGGCCATTTGTATATTTGACACTGTTTTTAAATCTTTTTTTTAATTTAGAAGTATGTGTAGAATGAGAAACAGAAATAGTCTCTTTCTAATAAATCGGAAATGCACAGATCACACTGAGCCTGTGGTAATAACCACCAAAAGAGAAAAGTACACAAAAGTGCCTATTAATGAGCCACAGAAAAAAAGAGTTCACAAGCTAGCTTTTCGGGATGAACATGGGCTTCAGCTCCGGATTTGGGTGACAAGGCTCAGGTCCTAATTCTGAGCAGTTACTGGGCTTCTTTAACTCCTGGTTTCCACATCTGTAAAATAGGGACTAACAAGGCCTATATTGTAGGGTTGGTGTGATCATTAAGTAAAAGGCACTTACATGGCATAGCCCCAGTGAGTACCCAATAAATGCTTGGTGTAGGTTAATTAAAATTAATCAGGGTTGTTTCGTTTTTTTTTTTTCAACTCCAGGACTTCTAAAAGGCTTGATTATGCAAATATGCATTAAGACCCTAGAAGAAGAAAGAATGTGTTTCCCAAATTGACCTTGGGACCCTTTTCTCAAATGTCACCTGGCAGGGCACGTGGTCCAGAACACACTTTAGAAACCGCTAACCTCACTCTTGTCAGATGCGGACCCGGGCCCCCAAAGAACAGGCTCAGGACATTCAGCCACATAACAAGAATAAGTCACGCTGACACACGGCTGAAGGGGATATGGTCTGTTCTCTCACCACAGCAAATAAGCTTTCACAATGACCTGGAAGGCCAAGTGTAAATTTCAAACCCCTCAGAATCCCTCAGTCAACACAACACATGAGGAGAAGGGGGCCTTGGGCCAAGGCCGCACCACGTCCCCTGCCAGCCTGGGCTCCATCCCACACTGCGACGACCCTTGTTCACATGTACAGAGACCCCTCTGACCACACAGGTCTGGGCTGCATCCACAGGCCCCCTGCCTGGCAGTCCCTCCCTGGGTCCCCTAGATCTCAGAGCCCAGGAGTGTGACATCAACACACAATGGCTCCTCTGCAAGTCACCCCAGAGGAGATGCCTGGGCTTCTGATAGGAATGGGCTTTCCAGGCGTCTGATGTGTGGAGAGGCGTGGGCTCCGCATGGTAGTCCCTGAGCCCTACAGAAGCTTCGCTCTGCAGTGACAGATGTGGGGAAGGGAGCGGCCAGCACAGGCGTCTAACAGTGGAGCCCAGGTTGAGGGCCCTCCGAACACCAGCAGGTCGCTGTAGGGGAAATGTCTGAAAAGCCACGCCTGAGAAATGAGCATGTGTCTGCCGTTCCTTGGACAACAATTAGGCTTTAAACCAAATCAACACCCTGGGGATGATTATCCCAGAGACTCAAGAGCTCCAGGAAGACTCCACGTGACCCATGCAGGCACCCCAAGGTGACCTGGGGAGCTTGTTTCCAGCCTTTCCTTCCCCCCGTTTGGTGAATTAGAGGAGATCAGTGAAGGCTGGAAGGAGACTCCAGGCTCACATTATCTCTGGATGGTTTGCTACATGTAAATAATACGAACTTTATGGTAGCAAGCAGATTGTACATTATCATAAGTATGATTTCAGCCTGCTTTATGGCTCCTCAGCTAGTTGGAAACATATTTTTAGTTCTAATATCAAAACCTGTCAGAATTTGTTTTGCTAAAGCTAACAGAATGGTACAGGTCAGATCAATTACGATGAAAAATTCAATTATGAACGCACCGTATGCGGCGTCATAAAAAGGACGGCCACAGCGCATATGGCTGGAAGGCAGAGATGGTGCTGTGTCCCTGCACATGCGCGACACCCTCTTGCCCTTCAGTCCTGTCTCGGTGGCCATATTGGAATAGAAAATCCCCTCCCCCGTCCCCACGCCGACCCCGTATCTCCCCTGTGTCTCCCAGAAACTCCCATCCTCCTGTTGCCCAAACCCAGGAGACCCGGCAACCAGTTTAATTGTGTTTCTCTGCAGACGACTTAGGTAACAGGACTTCTGGTATCCTCGGGCACTGAAACTTTTAAACAAGAGACACCGAAACTGGTGAGTTGATTGAATACAAGCGCCCAAGTTTGATTGGATGCTGAGTCGGGGGTAAAGAACACCAGCTCTGGCTGGACTTCGGTTCCTACTTTCATGTCCTCTCTCTTCGTGTGACAGGGAGTGATTCATTCAATTCCTCTAAGCCCTGGTTTTCTCATCTGTGAAATGGGGATAATAATATCACCAACTTTGCGTACCTGTTGGAAACACTAAATGAGACAACACGTGTCTGAGTACCTCGTGTGACGCCTGGTCAACATTAAAGACTCAATCCACATTGGTTATTATTTTTATGCCCTTGACAGGCAATAGGTTTGGTGGCAAAGCATATGATTTAAGTCAGGAAACCTGGACCTGCTCCTAGCTCTAAAACTTTGGGTTAGTCAGTTCACCTCTCTGGATCTCCATTTCCTCATCAATAAATTGGGGATAATCATACCCATCTGGCCAAGTCGTTCCGGGCTCTAGTGACCTACTGTATGGGGAAAGCGTTTGCAAACAATTATGTGCTACGCAAGCATGACTGAATCTAATAATCATCTCCAAGCTAGCCCTGAGCCTCTGGAAACACTGGACATATGCTATCTATGTGAGTTTGTTCAGAATACAGATTGCCCAGGCACTTGGGTAATACCTAAAAGCATCCTAGGAGTCTCACGACACAAAGCAAAATGAGGCACAGAAACGTGGAAGCCTGAACTCCAAAGAGTCTGAGATGTGTGGCAAAGCATGTGCAGAATGGAATGGCCTGACAAATTGTACTTACTGATATAGCACCTTTCAAATAGATTGGGTGCATATATATTTTTTAAGGCCCCCCCAAATTGATCTGTGGCAGCATGGCTTCCTTTCAGGCCTATAGCCCACAATGGCTTTGTCCCTTGACACCATAACCCAAGAGATACATCAGTTTGAGGTTGCCAAGACATGCCATAATGGCAGCCTGTCTTGGGCTGGCCAGACCGTGCCTCGGTGTTCTGCTGAAGGACGCAGCCAGTGATCTGACCGCTTGGCTCCCGTCATGGAATTTTTCAGCCTTCTGGTCCACAGCCCTTGGCTAACATTTATGCTCCGCAAGCCCTTCCACCCTGGTCAGGATGCAATGCAAAGCGAGTCTTCCTTCTTGGACTCTCAGGCGTAGGGTGTGTTCCGCGTTCTTATCCTGAATCTCCTGCTCCATACAGGCCTCCAGGACACACAGCCAGGAGAGGGGACAGGGACAGGAGCTCTGGAGAGAAACGAAAGGGAAGAGGAAGGAGGAGGAAGCAAACCTGCCCCCGGCCCCTGCTTTGCCCCTTCAGGTGAAGGAAGGGGAGGCGGCGACAAGGTTGCCCCAGAGGCTCTGAGGGGGAAGCAGTTTGGGGAAGCGGCCCAGGCTCGCAGGTTCGCAACCCTCCGGGGAGCTGCTCTGCCCGGGAGCCCCCAGCCCAGTGGGCAGCGACAGCGCATCCTGCTCCTCCTCGGCCATGGAGACTGGGGACTCCAGGTAGTGATCCCCCACCTTAGCCGAGCACAGAGCTGGCCTGGGGGCTCTGGACCCCACCCTTGTCCCTTGCTCTGCTCTCTCCCCAGTTTCCTCTCAGCTGGGGCTAGAGGAAACACAATACACGGTTAAAACAAAAAACCCCTCACGTGTGTCATTTCAACATTTTGTTCATTTGGGGGTGAGGGGAAGTGGTGGGTGTAGCTGAGCAAGCACATCCCCTCCTCCAGCGCCCTGCTGCGCTCAGCTGCCCTCTCTCAGGTCCTCCTTTCTTCCTCACCTCCCCCAGGCAGCCCTCCTGCCTTTCTCTTCCCAATCCTTGTTCTGCTGCTGCTTGCCCTTCCCGCTCCCTCTGAACCCTTCTCTCCAGCCCCACCTCCCTTGTTCCCCCCTTCCCTCTGCTCCCCTCCTCTCCCTCCTCCCTCCACCTCCTCCCTTCTGCCCTCCCTCCCCCTCTGCTCACTTCCCCTCTGTTCTCTCTTCCCTACTCCTCCTGCTCTCCCCTCCTCCTCCTCCCTTCCCTTCCCCCTCCTCCCTCCCCCTCCCCTCCCCCTCTGCCCCCTCCTCTTTTTCCCCTCTGCTACCTTCCCTCTCAGTTCCCCCGCCTTCCCCCTGTTCTTCTAGTCTACTTTTCCTGTCCCCAGCCCATCTCTTTAAGATGTCTTAATGGAGACTTTCTGATTTCTCTTTTTCTGGATTCTATGACTTTAAAGGTAGTGTAAAGCTGTACACATAGCTGTCAGAAGGTCTAGATGCCGGTGGGGAAAGAATAAGAAAGAAGGGATTATGGCTCAAGTTTACACAAGGAAAAAGAAATATAAGGATAGAACAATTTTATTGGGAATTTTCTAAGAATACAAACTACTTCTTGCATTTCTTCGTAGCTTCCATAGAGCGTGGCTTTCTGCCTGACCCACAAAAAATACTAAATAAATATTTGCTGACTACGTGAATAAATAAATGAATGGAAACTGAAGCAAAATGTGGTTTTATTTCCTTTGAACACACAGCCACCACGTCACCTGGGTCAGAGAGCAGAGGGGCGCCTCTTTCCGGAATCTTGGAAATCCTCTAGTGAAGGTACAGGTTCCTTTACAATTAGCACAAGCATCATTAAAACGTAAACCCTGCTGCTAAGGTCTGCCCTCTTCAAGGCGCTAATATTTCCCTTATTGACATTATTAATTTTCTTGGCAAACCCTCTTTTATCAACACACGTAGAGTCCTAATCCACAGGTTCTGCCCACCGCGCGGGCCACGTCTGCAGATGCCCGTGGCGACGCCGGATTATGTAACCCACCCCTTTTCATCCAGCTGGTTCATCTGCTGGATTCATCAAACTCATCCTTTCAACAAATATTTGTCTCATGCCTTTTTTGCCCGAGTCTTTATGCCGAGTACTTGACACGTACTGTCTCGTTTCATCCATACAGCGTTCTGAAGAAGGCAGTGCTGTTATCCCAACCTCGTGGACAAGGAATCTGAGGCTCAAGTTGGTCAAGTAGGTTTACCAGCCATCTCCGTTTGCCCATCTCAGATGGAGTTCCCGGGACATGGAGCTCACAGCTCTCCAGTTTCCTTGGGACTGGGAAATTTCCTGGGACGTGGGATTTTCAGCGCTAAAACTGGGGCAGCCCCATGCAAACCTGATGAGTCGGTCTCTACCCCAGTCACGCAGCTGGTAAGCCTCAGAGTGGGATTCACAGCGCCCCGTGTCTGACACCAGGGCCCCACTTTTTCCCACCCTGCTCTGCCCAGCTAACCTCCGATCCTACATTTTTGCCTCCTTCTAAGATCTCACAGTCACCTCACACTCTAAGTACCACCCCTCCCCAAGAAATTTCTCTTCCCCTAAAGCCAGCTATGCTACCTGCATCTCCATGGTGTATATCCCCAAAGCACCCTGAGAGTCACTTCCAAATCTCCAGAAACCTTCCCTTCCTGGTGCTCCCTTTGACCACCACTCCAGTTCCAGATCTTCAGCCTGGAATTCCCAAAACCAAAGCATTTCTCAGCCTCCATGTGTTCACCCCGCACACCACCCTAAGGTATATTCTAGAACGTAGACCTGAAAGATAATTCATGGCATGGTTCTTGCATCTGGCACATTACAAAGCCAAGGCAAAGAGAATGAAAGGGCAGAGCTCAGTCTAGTGCCATGTCTCCCTGACCTACAGGCCAGCATACTTGCCAAAGCACCATCCCTTGTGAGGGCCTGAATGGACCTTTCTCCAAGGAAGACATCCGGATGGCCAACAAACACATGGAAACACGCTCAACATCACTCACCGTCAGGGAGATACAAATCAAAAGCACACCGAGACACCACCTCTCTTGGGTCAGAATGGCTAACGTTAACAACTCGGGCAACAACAGATGTTGGCAAGGATGCAGAGGATCCCTTGTGCACTGCTGGTGGGAATGCAAACTGGTGCAGCCACTCTGGGAAACAGTATGGAGGTTCCTCAAAAAGTTAAAAATAGAACGACCCTATGATCTAGTATTTGCACTACTGGGTATTTACCCAAAGAAAACAAAACACTAATTTGAAAAAATATATGCACTCTTGTGTTTATTGGAGCATTACTTACAATACTCTAGTTATGGAAACAGTCCAAGTGTCCATCAATAGATAAATGGATAAAGAAGATGTGATATATATATTATCATGAACGGTGAGATCTTGACCTGAGCCGAAGTTGGATGCTTAACTGACTGAACCATCCAGGTGCCCCAAGATTTCATTCTTTTTAATGGTTGAGTTATATTATATATATATATATATATGAGAGAGACAGAGTGAGACACAGAGAGAGACAGAGAGAGACAAAGATACACAGACAGACATACAATGGAATATTACTCAACCATTAAAAAGAATGAGATGTTGGGTCACCTGAGTGGCTCAGTCAGTTAAGCATCCAACTTTGGCTCAGGTCATGATTTCCCCGTTCATGAGTTCCAGCCCCACATCAGGCTCTGTGCTGACAGCTAGCTCAGAGCCTGGAGCCCTGGAGCCTGCTTCGGATTCTGTGTCTCCCTTTCTCTCTGACCCTCACCTGCTCGTGCTCTGTCTGTCTGTCTGTCTCTCTCTCTCTCTCTCTCTCTCTCAAAAATAAACGTTAAAAAAATTTTTTTAAAGAGAAAAGAACCACCCCTCACCTCTCTTGTACTCCCCTGGGCCTCGGAGCAAATCCAGACTCTCTGCAAGACAGCCCAGCCCTCCCACCCTGCTTGCAAGCCCAGCACAAGCCCCCTCTGCTCTCCAGGCTGAGCTGGTTCTCATAGACATCCGATGGCCTCACCTCTGCTCCCCTGTTCTACTTATCCCCCGCCCCCATCACTGAGGCTTCTGCCAAGCACCTGCTGTGGGTGAAGCCTCAGGCAAGGGAATCCATGCAGGAGGAAGACACAGCCCCCAAACTAAGTGGTTTCACCCCAGCTGACGTTCTATGACCCCTCTTCCAGACCCCTCCTCCTCATGATTTTCTAGAACATAGAGTGCCTGCACAATGACTTTCGGCATTTAGCTTGTCAACCTCGTGTTCTCTCTGACCCACACGATGGGTCTGTTTCCCAATAAGATGATCAGGTCCCAGGCATAGGAGGACTGGAATCCTGCTTTGCTCGACACGCCTGCCCGGTGCTTGAGGACTACTTGCAGAGCTGAATGAAATTGGTCACCCTGGATTCTCTGTCACAAGCCATCCTCCCCAATTCCAGTTCGCACAGCAGCTGCCCCACGAAAGAAAAGCTCAACTGGATGCTATTTGCACTGCAGTCCAAGTAGCAAAGAGATGACAGCAGACTGACCCAGTTACAGGGTCTCTCTTTCACCATTGGGAGGGGGTTCCCATCCCCTTTCTAGGCTCTTCCTTCTCCCCAGGTGGTTCAGAGAACCTAATCACCATCCTCTGAATCCTCCCAGTCCCCTCCCCTGACCACCAAAAGCATGTGCCACCTCAAATACGAACCACAGCTCAGATTTTTAAAGTCCAACAGCTAAAAAGAATGTGCAATTGACTCATTTTTCCTTGGTTCAAAGAGCTGCGGGTTCCCTAGGGCAGCCCCGACATCCCTCAGTCAGGGAGGTCCAAGGGGACCCCTGCTCCCTCCCCAAACTGAACCGTGGACCGTAAATCACATATCCTTGATGTGTGACCTCGAGCAAGTTCATTGCTTCACTGCTCTGGCTTGAAATCCCGCAGCTACAGAGAAGGGGCCGCTTCTCCGCAGGCCCTCGAAGGCCGCTGAGCTCTCGCATTCTGTGCCTCTGATTTCCTCCTCACCCTCGGGTTCTCTGCACAGCATGGTCTGCTCAGGAGACGATGAGGGCCCTGCTACCTTCCTGGCTCATCACTGCCAGTGTGAAAAGCAGAAAGATTCTCTCAGTCGTCTTTGTGTTAAGTCCCAGGCTGAGAGAAGCTGGTGAAAATGGCTAGTTCACCTGAGATGAGGAAACATCCCCCGTAAAAAAAAGGGGGGTGTGTGGCAAACAGGTCTCAGGGGCTCCCAGCGGTGCTATGGAGGTAAAACTACTCCAGAAACTTCAACCGTTTGAGGTTGGCGGCTCAGAAGGATCCCTGAGCCAGCTTCCATCTGAGAAGAGAGCCTGAGTAAGTCACGAGCGCGCCTCTAAAAAGCCAGCACCAGCTTTGCTACTTTGTGGGGTCGGCCTTTGGAGGACACACAGGCCCTGAGGTTCCCACTGGCCTTCCCTTGGAACACTCCTTTGCAAAGGAGAGAAAACCCCAACCGCCGTCTGAGGAGAAAGGCTCTTAATTCACAGGAGACCCTTTGGAGCTGCCGAGCACGTTGCCGGGTTTGGATGGGCGAAGGGTGAGCAGTCAGGGTGGAGTTGAACTGCTTGTCAGCTCATCACAAGACTTGCAATTGGTGGCGAGAAACCAAAAAGGCAAGGAGGAGAAAAAATAGAGGTGGAGGGAGAAGGGCCAGCAAATCTGGTGAGTCTAGGGCTCTATCTGGGGCAGAGTGGCCAGGAAAACATTGCAGGCTGTGGGGCTCCAACATTGATGGCTATTCTCAGTGCGCAGCTGTGTCCTGTTGCACGGAAAGCCCCTCCATCTTTTCTCTAATCTGCTCTAAAACCTTCCCTACAAACTCCCATGTGTGAGTGAGTGAGGTTGTTTGTCTGTTTATTTGTTTGTGTTAGCAGAACACAAAGCTGGGCTTGATTTCAGGTGGGCGTCAAATGTGGAATAGACTAACAGAAAGAGCAGAGCTGCAAAGTAAGAAGGCAGGCATGATTACAAGAAAACGAGCCTCAAAGAACATGGAGAAAATCGCTGGGCATTCACAGTATACTGAATCAGTGGATCCGGCTTGCCTTTTCTAGATGTCAATAGGAAGAAAGGCTCTATGCAGATGTGTGTGTGTGTGTGTGTGTGTGTGTGTGTGTGTGTGTGTATGCATGCGCGCGCCAGGGCCCCCCACAACACACACACACATGAAAGAAACTAAATTAAAGCAAGGAACCTTTGGCTGAGTCTGGACCCAGATACAGGGGGAGCTTGGCTAACAGTGAGGTGGTGACCCCGGAATCTCTTCCTTGAAGAATGGAGCAGGTAGTCTCAGCTACTGGCAAGGAAATGAAAAGTCCTGCATCTTGGCTGCACAGGGGTGTGGATGTGGCTCCAAGTGCTGTCCAGAGCCAGGGAAACTGACCGCGAGGTTTGATCCGATGGGGTATGAATTTCTCTTGATGGTTCAATGCTTTCACGTTGGCTATTTGGAAAGGTCTAAACACCGTGGCGCCTCAAAAATGGAAGATGACTTTCCCCTATAAATACAGCCCCTGTTCAAGCCATTAAAGAGCGTGTGGACAAACCGAACCAAGAAAGGGAGAGAGCAGGGTCGGATGGTGGAAAGAACCAGATTCCTGGCAACCAAAACACAGTCCCATAGGAAAACGGATGCTGGCCAGGAAAATGGACCCTTCCCTAGGTTGTCAGCGAAAAGGGCACAGAGGGAACGAGGAGGAGTTCAGCACAACCACCCACAGACCCTTCTGGGCTGTAAAGCTTCTACCTTTCCAGGTTTTATGCTGTCAGTTCTCAGTTCCCTCCGTGTCTTTCCACATAAATCTACAGACCACCAAACACAAGCCAGGCACTGTGTTTGACGCTAGGGATACAGAGACAAAAGAGACAAGGCCCTGCTCTTAAGAGAGAGTCTAAGGACTTAACACAGGCAACAAACAAGGAGGAAGGTACATGAATGAATGAGATGATCTCCGATACCACTAACTAGCCCATGAGTGAAATAAAGCAAAGGAACAGGGTGCAGAATGACTTGATTCAGGGACTGCTTGAGAGGGAGAAGTCTAGGAAGACCTTTCTGAGAGAAGCTTATTTGAGCAGAGACAGGAGCAATGAGAAGGAGACAGCTGGAGAAGGTGCTGGAAAGAGACACCCTGAGCAGAGAGAAGGAAGTGCAAAGGCCCTGGGGAGAGCAGCAGGGCTGCTGAGGGACTGGGAATGGAGAAGCAGGTCAGGATGAGGGAGGGGTAGATAGGAAGGGCCTGTGAGCTCCTGGAAGCCACAGTGAGAAACATCAAAGCAGGCAGCCACCTGGTACCCCGTGGTGGACGGGAATCTTTCCCCTGAGCCGCGGAGGCCGTTCCTCCCAGAACAGATGCCGGAGGGAGCTCAGCCCCCAGGGAGGCCGCTCCAGGAGTCGTGCTACCAGCGAAGGGCCAGCAGGTGGCTCTCTGAGAAGCCGGCCTTTGCTTTTGGCCACCACGGCTGCCGCCTTTCCTGTTCTAAGGTAGGAACACTTTTTCTCACTGAACAAAAGGCTCCTTCAGCAAACATCCACTTTGCTGAATTTTTTTTAACAAAAAAAAATCTGCCCTTCTCAGCTTGAACTGGCCACTTCTGGAACGCCTTCCTGGATTGCTTCACACCCAGGGGCCATCAACCTGTTCCATGAGTGCCTAAACTTTCCAGCCCTTCACACCCTGGTCACTGGGTAACTGAATTTGAATTAAATATTTGTTTAATGTTGCCAGAGCTAGCCTGCTGGGCTCTGCATGGGGAGTAGGTGTTTTCATTCAAGCACTCAAAGTAGTGCTTTTAAATGTAAATACATACATACATATATATATATATATATGTATGTATGTATATATATATATATATAGGGGTACCTGGATGGCCACTGGGTTAAGCCCCATTTAACTTTGGCTTGTGTCCGACCTCAACTCAGGTCATCATCTCATGATTCATGGGTTCGAGCCCCACATTGGGTTCTGTGCTGACGGCTCTGAGCCCGGAGCCTCTGCTTCGGATTCTGTGTGTGTCTGTCTCTCTCTGCCCCTCCCCCCACTCATGCTCTGTCTCTCAAAAATGAATAAATGTTAAAACCTTTGTTAAATAAATATGTAAATAAATAAATATTTATGACTCACTCAATGACTGGCTGATTTGATGTTCTGATCCCAGCCGATCTCTCCGGCTCCATCCCCTGATTCCTCAGTACACACTGCTGTGTTCCATCCAGGTCTACCAATCCCCGAGTGGTCTTTACTTTCCTGTCTCTCTGACTTTGTTCATGTGATTCCCTCTTCTTGGAGTGTGGGTCTTGTTTCCTTCCTGTTGCAGGACAATCAGAATTAGAAACGCAGACGGGTATTTCTTTGATTGAGACAGTTTCACACACCATTAAATTCACCTGTGATTTTTAGTATATTCACAAAGTTGTGCCGCCATCAGCACTAATTCCAAAGCATTTCCATCTCCCCCAAAGAAACCCCCTACCCACCAGCCATCATTCCCCACTCTTCTCCTCCAGCTCCTGGCAATCACTGCTGCACCTTTTGTCTCCGTGCATTCACCTAGCCTAGATTTATCATTCACGCAGAATCATACATGTGGCCTTTCATGCCTGGCTTCCTTCATTTAGCATAATGTCGTCAAGGCCCATTCATGCCATAACAGGTGTCACTTCTTTATGGCTGAATAATATGTCATGATATGGATGTCCCCCTTTTTATTTCTCCCTTCACCAGGTCATTTGGATTGTCTCCGTGTTTGGGCTCTTATGAATAATGCCTCCATGAATATTTGTGTACAAGCTTTTGGATGAACATCTGTTTTCAATTTTCCTGTGTATATACTTAGGGGTATAACTGTTGGGTCACATGGTAACCCTACATTTAACCTTTTAAAGAACCACTAAACTGGTTTTTGAAATGACTGTACCATGTAATGCACTCACCTACAAAGTACGAGGATTTCAATTTCTTTACATCCTGGCCAACACAAGCACGTTATTGTCTACTGTTATTGTTATTGCCATTCTACTGGGTATGAAGTGATATCTCATTGTGCTTTGATTTGCAGTCCCCTGATGACTAATGATACTGAGCATTTTCCATGTTCATTCTATATTTTATTTAGAATAATGTTAATTCAAATCTTCTGCCGTGTTTAATTGGATTATTTGTCTTTTTGTTTTCCGGTTGTAAGAATTCTTTATATATGCTAGATAGTAGACCCTCATTAGATATAGGTTTGCAAATATTTTCTACCATTCCGTGGGTTGTCTTTTTGGCTGTCTTGATAATGTCCTTGAAACACAAAACTTAAAGTTTGATAAAATCAAGTTCACCCTTCTGTTTTTTATGCCTTATGTGCCACATCTAGGAAATCATTGCCTAATCCAAAGTCACAAAGATCTACATCTTAGGAAGTGTTTTTTTAAAACTTTCATCATTTTAGCTCTTATATGTACATTTTTAAACAATTATGGTTTTTTTTTTTTTTAATTTTTTATTCGGTCATTTTTGAGTCAACTTTGTATATGGTGTGAGGTAGAGATCCAGATTCATTGTTTCACATGTGGTTATCCAGTTTCTCAGGACCATGTACTAAAAAGATTATTCTTTTCTTATTGAATTGTCTTGGCAAGAAGAAATATTTCTGAGACAACCCTAATGGAAAAGTCTGACACAGAAAAGATGACCACCACACAGTATGAGCTACATCTGTCAGGGATGCAGAGATTGGTTGGGTGTTTTTACTCAACACCTACTATGTAAAACTTCCAGGAATATCATCTCAGGTCACCTCTTTCTGTATATAGCAATGATTCTTAACCTTGTTTAGGGTAATTAAGTCAATGAAATTGTGGGCTCTTTTTTTTATTATTATTAGTTTAGAGATAGAGAGAGAAAGAGAGAGGATGTGTAAGTGGGGGAGGGAGTCAGAAGGAGAGAGACAGAGAAAGAGAGAGAATTTTAGGCAGTCTCCACACTCAGCATGGAGCCCAACACAGGGCTTGATCCCACAACCCTGGGATCGAGCCAAAATCAAGATTCGGATGCTCAAACTGGGCTTCCTAGGTGCCCTTGAAATTGCAGACTCTTTCATACACATAATGTTCTGCTCAAAATGCTAAGGTTCACAGATATCTCTCCACCCAAGAAGCCCTTCAATAGACCCCAGGGTAAGAGTCCCTCCCTCTCATAGACTTCCTACACTGCTGAGACTCCAAGCAACACTTCTACAGTGTTGGTTTTGTTTATTTTTCTGTGTGTAGCTCTGCTCTCTCCTTTGAACTGCACATTTCCACCAAACTCCAACTGTGTGTGCCTACTTCCTGGGCATCTCAAACTCAGCACTCAACTCATCATATTACCTCCCTCAGCCCAGCTCACACCCCAACTTCCCTTTCTCTGCTCACAGCACCGTTCTACTCATCACCCAGTCTCAAATCTCAAAATGATCTTCACTTCTTCTTCCTCTCACCACCCCTCCCCCACCAAACAATTAATCTTCAGTTTGTGTGATTGTTCTTTCCCCCTGACCAGCTATCAGAGCCCAGCCTGGTCCAAGGTCTTATTGGAGACCGGCTGGTTGCAGAAGATGTCTGTGGCTTTGCATGTTTCTCACCCTTGGATCCTTTACTTTCTAATTTGTTAAGCACCAGATTTATCTGCTGAGAGAACAGTTCTGAACTTCTCACTCTGTGGTTTGAAAACACTCAGTGGTTTGCCATGGTCCTCCAAACTCAGTACGAACCCACTTGGTCAGGAATTCAAGACTCTCCACTCTCTGGCTTCAACCAAACATCTGGCCTCATCTCCCAAACCCCTCCCCCCAAGGCAGACCCTGTGTTCCAGTCAAGTGTCACCACCGACAGTTCCTGCTCCTGTCTCCACTCACCACTCTGAGGCCATCCTTAGTGAGCTAACCCTGCCAAGTCTTCAAGCCAACCCCAGTTGGGGCCATCTCCACGAAGTCTTCCTGATTGCCCCCATTTCTCATCTCTCTGCTAATGTACTCATTTTACATGACATTTTCTCTTATGATGCATCTTGGCACATAGCATGGTTTCATGAACAAAATAGTCCTTAATGATACTGGCCATACTCCGCTGTGATTCTCATACAGGAATGCGAATCAGAGTCACTTGGGGAACTTTTTCAAAACACTCTACTTGGAGCCCAGACTTCTACATTTTGAAAAGGAATCATCCACAATTGATTCTGATGTGCATCACAAATCAAGAACTACTTGTCAAAGTAACAAAACTAGCAGTAATGAGAGCAGCAAAACTGGACTAAACATTTACTATGTACCAGGCACTGTGTATGCACTGATCTCTTTTCATCCTTGCAAAAACCTTATGAGGTGAGCAGCGTTATTTTCCCTTTCTTCAGATGAGGAAACCAAGAATTAAAGAAACTAAATCATTTGCCTATAGTGGGCCATTTGTGAATAAATGAATTAGATGAAATAAAGGCCCCTGAAGGATGCTTAACAATCCAGTTAAGGGCACCTGGGTGGCCCAGTTGGTTAAGCGTTCAGGTCATGGTTTTGGCTCAGGTCATGACCTCACAGTTTTATGAGTTCAAGTCCCACATGGGGCTCTGGACTGACAGTGCAGAACCTATCTGGGATTCTCTGTCTCCTTCTGTCTCTGCCCCTCCTCCACTACACTGTGTCTGTCTCTCTCAATCAATTAATTAATTAATTAAACTGAAAAAATCCATTTGAGGAATTTAACCATAATTTTTCCAAGAAAATCTATCTACATCCAGATTTAGAAACTTTGAGCCAGTTTCTCTTTTTCCCTAGCTTTGTGACCTTGGGCAAATTACTTGCCCTCTCTGAGCCTGTGTTTCTTCTTCCTTACAATGAGCACAATATATACTCACGGTTGTAGGAAGGATTAAATAAGGTAAACCATGTCAAGTACTGAGTGCCTACGCAGAATAAGTGCTCAGGAGGTTACCTATAATTATCGTTGTAATTACTTTCGTTCAGAAGTATGCCTCCAACTGAGCCAGTCCTTAGCTCCAGTCAACAATGATGGTCTGAGCCACACAGGAGCTTACTGAAGACACTCATGGGACTGTCCCTCTGTCTTCAGGGTGGCACCAGAATTAATAAATAGTTTCTCCCTCAGGCATTTCCATGCATGAGGTTCTGGAACACAGAGATAAACAGGTAGGGGTCCCTGGCCTCAATGTTGCTGTGACTTACAACTTTGACAACTGAGATCTGGACCACCCCTCTCACAGCGGCGTGTGTCCCTTGGCCTGGAGGCCGTGAGTGTCTGAGGTTTGCTCAGCCTGAGCTTAGCGGCAGCCTGTTTTCACAGCATGAGGTTTCCCCTGCAGACAGCAGAGGCAGGAGCATACGGAGGCAGCTTGGGGGCTTGGTCATTTCTCCCACTGTCCGGGACCTTACGTTCCCAAACTTCCCTTTGACACGAACCAAATGCAGCCTAGTTCCGCTTTCTCTCCTTCCCGGCAGCACCTCAGGATGGGGAAGGGGCTGGTTCTCAATTACCGTGACGTCTTCTGCTGCAGCCAGAACACAGACACATGCACTATTTCCGCTGTTGCAGCCTGCATGGGGCCCTGAGTGTTATTTTCCTGCAACGCATGCATCTACGCCACCTGTCTGGACCCACAGCATTCTCCCACATGCATGCGGTGAGGCCGGGACTTGCTGCTGTCCATTCCCAGATGAAGCAGTGAGCCTCAGAGACTCTGTCCCGTTGCCCAAGGTCACACAGCTGAGGGGCCACGCTGACCTGGAACTTGTGGGGAAGCTCTTTAAGAGGGAAGAGACAGCAGGGGTGGGGAAGGAACACCTTTTGCTTTGCTCTCTTCTTTCCACTTCTCGCCTGGGATGCAGTCACGAGGGTTACAGGCTGGGTAGCTATCCTGTAACTTTGAACTTGGAAGTCATTCAAAAAAGGACGGCAAAGCAGAAAAACAAAAGCAGCCTGGGCCACTGACGTCTTCTTCCAACAACAGGCCAGATCTGAAAAGCCCACCGTTGACTTTGTTTTTTTCTTTCTGTGCATTTAAGATACTATACCTCGGTCTCTTGTGTCCAGTAGCCATAAGCTATTCTTAGCTGTTAAACAGCATCCTCTATAACTGCACAAAACTGGCTATAATCTCCAATAGGGACATGGGTTAGCAAATGACATCACATCACTGTCATTGTGCCCGGGAGTCACTGCCTCTTCATTCCTAAGAGGGATGTGCACTCCCCTGTCCCACGTAAGCCATTCAGAGGACAATTATAAAAACATAGAGGCAAATCCCAGGCCCATGATATACCTAATGGATTGATTAGAATCCTACCGAACATCTGTATATGAGGGAAAAGATTAAAATCCAATATACAAAAACAATAATAGAAATTTAAGCTGGCAGAATTGTGGTTGATTTTTTAAGCCTATTTTCAAAATTGTTCTTAATACTGTTGCTTCATCCTTTATGTTCAAGGATTAAAGGACTTTTTAAATGCTGGGCTTTCCAAATCATCACCTTTGTTATTTTGTTACCGCTGAACACTCAATTTTTGCCCAGGGGACAATAAGAATATATGGTATTGCATATTCAAGGCCTTTCTCCTATGATGATAAGTATTTTAGCAATGGGAGGAATTATAATCTACATTCACATTCTCAAAACAAAACCAGAGGAGTGCCTGGGTGGCTTAGTCGGTTAAGCGTCTGACTTTCACTTAGGTCATGATCTCGCGGTTCATGGGTTCGAGCCCCGCGTCGGACTCTGTGCTGACTGCCAGCTCAGAGCCTGGAGCCTGTTTCAGTCTGTGACTCCCTCTCTCTCTGACCCTCCACTGCTCACGCTGTCTCTCTCTCTCCTAGAAATAAATAGAAATATTAAAAAAAAAAAAAAACAGAAAAGCAAGGGCATCTCCTTGAACTTGGTGGCCTTCCTAAGGTTATGTGACAAGGGATCTGGGTGATTAAGCAGCCTCCAGGCTATACCCCCTGGGCAGTGAGATGACACCGCAGGATGGACCCTCTCCCCCAACCCACAGGCCTCCTCCACCTTCAATCAAGGGCATGTGAGAAACAGGGCTGATTTCCAGGCCTGTTCTTTCCTCTCAGTTTCTCACTTCCCTTTGAGTCAAAGGCACATGGAGGACGATTCCAGGTTCTGTAGACCCTGTCTCTCTCTCTCTCTCTCTCTCTTTCTGTTTATCTCTATCCCTATCTATCTATCTATCTCTATCTCTCTGATGGCATTTCTTTTTTAATTTCTTGAATGTTTGTGTGTGTGTGTGTGTGTGTGTGTGTGTGTGTGTGTGAGAGAGAGAGAGACAGAGACAGAGACAGAGAGAGAGAGAGAGAGAACAAGTAGGGGAGAGGCAGAGAGAGAGTGGGAGAGAATCCCAAGCAGGCTCCATTCTCAGCACAGAGCCTGACGTGGGGCTCAAACTCATGAACCGTGAGATCATGATCTGAGCCAAAATTAAGAGTCAGACACTCAACTGACTGAGCCCCCCAGGTGCCCCAGTCAGGGTTCTTAAAACTAAACCACCTAGTCAAGGTCACACTGGTAGGAAATACCTGCAGACACAGGTGAGTGCAGCTCTTTTACTCCAGAGCCCATGGTCTTTCCATTATGTCTGTACTAGTGTCCCCAGCAAAAGCCAAGGACGCTGAAAAATTTCAGTGTAGTTTCTAGCTTAGGTGACTAACTTCATTTAGGTAAGGAAATACGCTGCTCTTCAGTAAAAGGAAGAAAGCCACTTAGTTAGCCAGAGGAAGCTGCACAGCTCAGGGGTTTATACACTTACCTCTGAGACTCAAATACCAGACTGGAGTACAGGCCTTGCCACTGTGTGACCTTAGGCAAGTCTCTTAACCTCTCTGTGCCTTAGGCTTTTCATCTGTAAAATGGGAATGAGAACATTACTACCTATAGAGCTGAATATTATTACCTATAGCGATTGAATGAGACGTTAGAGGGGAACACAGATTGAAAACCACCCTCTGCAGAAGACTAATTCTCCTCAACATCTACTAAAGACAGAAACAGTGAAAGGAATGAGGTGGATTCTGGGCAAAAAGTTTGGGGGGGGGCTGGTTGCAGCTCTTCTAGCCTCAGGTATTTACACTGCCTGGTTGGAAGTCCAAGGCTTATGTTACAGAACTAGGATTTACTTCCTTTAGCCCTATTTCTGCTCCACACTTATTTGAGTACAGTAAGCATTCACACTTTGGGGACTGGCACTCAGCGACCCCTCCCTTCCCACAAGCCCGGTGGAAGAGCCAAGGGGGTTCCTTGAGAAAGCTCAGATCCTGCTGTGTCTTTTTGCTCAGTGTTTCCAGCACGTCAAGTGGATTTTTCCATCAGTAACTTGCACGTCGTTCCCACGATTACATTTTCAAGCTGATGAGTAATATTTAGAAGTAGAAGGCTTTCCACTTCTAGTTCCTCTCCCTGGTATGTGTGATGTGGGCAAGTTAATTAACCTGTCTGGGTTGAGTCTTGCTTTCAACCAGATGGAGAATCAGGCATAAAACGAGTAATTGCTACAAGCCTTTCAAATATAGCCAATTGCACTTTGCTAGAAATGTCATAGCCAACCCCGCACCCCCAACCCCGAAAAATCACGATCATTAGCAAACTGAACAGTAAGTCGTATTTACTCACAATTAGAAACGAAAAGACTGAAGAAGTCAGTTTGCCTGCAGAATTATTCCACCAGCCTGTGAATCTCTGAAATATAGCTGGAAACCAGGAGACCGGATACCAAAATTGCATGGGACACGGGCACATAGGAGGAGGAGATGTTTCCTCCTTTACCAAGGACAAGGTGCTCAGGAGAACATAGCCAAGGGACTAATCAAGGTTTGAATCAGCACTGACCAGCTCAGGCAGCTTTCATGGGATAGTAAGAACAAAAAGACAGACAGAGAGAGAGAGAGAGAGAGATTTTACTCACACAAAACAAGAGGTGTTTCATTTTAGAATAAAAGACAGTTCTCAAAATTGAATCCATTTAGTGATGTGAAAACCTCACCACCTTGCCATCACTGTCTCGTTTCCTCATGTGCCGTGGAAACTCTGTCCATGCTGGCACTGGTCCAAAGAGTAGCGTTGGGAAAGGGCTGAGTTAATGAAGAGGCTTCTTCCGGCTCTTTCGTGTGACCTGGGGCAAATGACTTCTTTGCTTCCCTAAGGTTGGGTTACCATCCACGAGATGGAAATAGTGTGTGCATGCCTGGACCATCTCACGGGGCCGTGGTCAAAGGAGACAGAGTAACACACACACACACACACACACACACACACACACACACACACAACGGTTCTGGAAAAGGTGAGGAATAATGTATGTGTTCAGTGTTGTTATTCTTTCTCAGCTCCAGTTTGTTATGCACCGATTCCCAAACTCCCGGGATTAGATGATTTCACTGCAAAATCTTTCATTTCAGAGAGACAGCAAATGCCAGATGCTCACACATTTTCTCCATTAAGGGAATAAAACATGAATTGATGGTCTGCCACGGAGACCAGGAAGCTGGATCTACAATTAAGGAATATCGCCCGAAACTCACCCGGTCCTGAGGGATATTTGCTTCAGCCCGTCCTGTGATTCCGGGCAGCTTTCATCAAGGCCAAATCACATGCCTGGCCATCTTTTAAAGCCCATTTTTAAAGATTCCAGCAGAACCCTCGCAGGTTCAAGATTCAACACCTCGCAGAGGACGTGTTTTTTTCATCTCAGTATCCACACTGGGAACAGAGCCTGGAACAGAATGAGGTTCAGCGAAAGCGGCCTGCATGAGTAAACCCAAGACTCAGGCCCCGAGGAAGCATTTTCCAGCTTAGTGCCTTCAATAAATGGGAAGCAAATCTGCTAAGTCCTGGGATGGTTAAGGAACATGAAACGCTGCAGCCACTTTGGAAGAGCGCTTGGGTGGTCCTTCAAGAAGTGAGACATAGAATCACCCCATATTCCTATATCCCAGATATAGACACCCAAAGAGTTGAAAACATACATTCACAAAGCAGATGTGCACAGGGGTTCACAGCAGCATTGTCGATGATGGCCAAGAAGTGTCAACAATGCAAAGGCCCATCAGACGGTGAGGGCGCAAGCAGCATGGGGGACATCCGTGGAACAGCACATCACCTCCAACATGAAGAAATGCACCCTGATTTGTGCGCCAGCCTGGATGGATGAGCCCTGACAGCCTTATGCAACATAAGTGAGGCCAGACTCAACAGGCCACGTGTGGTGTGACTTCCTTGTATGAAATGTCCAGAATAGGCAAATCCACAGAGGAAAGAAGTGGAATGTGGTTGCTGGTGGGTCCGAGGATGGGCATCAGAACTAACTGTTAATGGGTATGGGCTTCCCAGGAGCCTGGGGGGCTCAGTCGGTGAAGCGTGTGACTCATGATTTTGTTTCAGGTCATGATCTCGCAGTTGGTGGCTTTGAACCCCACATTGGTGTCTATGTTAACAGTGTGGAGCCTGCTTGGGATTCTCTCTCTCCCTCCTCTCTCTCTCTCTCTCTGCCCTCCCCAGCTCACTCTCTTTCAAAAATAAACTTTTAAAAAATTGAGTATGGATTTCTTCCTAGGGTGGTGGAAATGTTCTGGAATTAGATAGTGGTGATGATTGTATGACAGAGTAAATATACACTAAAAACCACTGAAATGCACACTTTAAAAATTGTGAATTTTATGTTACATGAATTATGTCTCAATGTAAAAAAATATATAATTGAAGTATAAGAGACTGTGAGACACAGGAAAGTGAGGACTGATTGGTGGAATTGTATTTTATTAAATCCACCTTTAAAAAAATTAGTTCCCCATTATCCCTCCTCTTCTTTAAAAAGAGCCTTTTATTTAAATTTGTGTCAGTAAATTCATTTCTTTCACGGCACCGGGTAGATAATACGCACTCAACAAATGCCAAATGAATGAATATGTATGAGAATGTCACATTGAATTTCCTAATAGACAAGATTTTTAAAAATACTCAACTTGAGGGCATAGCCGGAAAGCCTGGTGGACCTTGTATCCCAGATCATAAAGTATCAGGCTAGTGGCCCAGCTAAAACCTAGACAAGCATCAGCGTCCCTGATGAGGGCGTTCTTGGATCTTAATACCATGGGAGTTTTACTCCGTGAACTCTTTGAATCAGGACTTTCTAAACGTTGACATGCCTTCAGTTATGTCAAGTGAAATCTTGGAACCCAAAAGTTCTCAGAATAAAATGAACTGGATTTCCTTAATGGTAAAAGCAATCTGTCCCTACAACACACTTAGGGAGAAGACATAGTGCCAAGCGGGTTAACTCTAGCCAGGAATAGAAACTCCCAAAAGATCTGGAATCATGGCATTGAAGGACTGTGTGAGTCTCAGGAGCAATTCCGACCGCCCGTGAATTATGTTTCTAACAGATATCCGAGCTGGGGCCTCCCGGGCCCCTCAGCATTTAGTAATCCAAATAAACCAAATCCTAAATTTATAGAGGAGGAAATCAAGAACCAAGGGGCCAGGCTGAGACCACCCTGCTGATGAGGGTCCAAGTGGAGCCTAGAACCCAGACTTTCTGATTTCTGGTTTTGTCCCTTTCTGCTGCTAGAATTCTATGCATTACACTGCTTTCAAACCACCTGAGACGTGCTAGAAAAAATTTGGAATTTTAATGTGGCGAAGTTGGCCATAATGGGTTTCCTCCAGATTCACGAATTTTATAAATACCGTAAATGAAGGTTTGGCCTCATTTCAGTTGGAAAAATATTTCCTGTGTGCCTATAGGGCTCCTCACCCTGTCACTGATGTTTGGAACTATTTGCAAAGTTGCAATTCTTCCCTTAAATTGAGCTATCCCCTTCAGGTGGGCAAATGCATCCCTGGACACACAACTCCCGTGAATGCCACCCATTCTTCGAGCTGCTGAGGCGGGAGAGAAAAAGCCAGATTGGACTTCCTGCTTTGCCAAGAACAAGTCGTATAATTTATAGCAGAACTAAGGAAGGTATAATCTGCAAATTGGCTGTGTATTTATTTTTCTACGACATAAGTGAAGTGTTCTTGGGAGGTAACACCACATGGCAAAGTGTTAGCTCTTTTGGAGACAGAGGGGGGAAGAAAACACCTCGATGAGGAGAAGACTGTGGGGGCCAGCGTAGAGGACAGTGATTGGCTTTCCCAGCCCAGCAGTGTTGCCTTCATTTGATAAAAGTGCTCAAGTTTTCCTTTAGAGAACACCGAACCCTCTCAACCCATGAAATTGTGACAGAACTGGAATTTACCCCCACCGAGACTGACCACAACATTTCAGCCCTACAACTGTGGTTGGGTCAGGGATGGCCATGTAGGAAAAGCAAGCCAGTGAGAGCCTGCTGCCAAACTTCCATTGAACATTTTGGAAAAGAAAGCTCTGTTGGAACTTAAGACCCCCACCATGAGAGCCACTAGAAGCTGCCATCCAGAGAGCCTAACTCCAGGTAAAGGCACACAGAGCAAGAGCAAGGAAAGCTTAGGACACCTTAGGAAAGTTCTGTGGACACTTGGATCCCACCCTACCTGAAGCAAGAACTGTCTGGGCTTTAGTTACATCAGACCTGTTTGCATACACAAGCTTTGGTTTGGTTTCTGTTATTTGCCATGCAGACGGGCAATACCATGTAACAGCAGTTACACAGGCTCGCAAAACACAGCAGTGAAATGCGGATCCTGGTGCAACCATTCTCTACTTAGGAGGCCTTAACCAAGTTACCTATCTAGATATTTGTTTGTTCATCTGTGAAATGGGGGAGCACTGAGTCCATAATCTATCCAAAGCACATGCTAACATTGCTGCCTTGCAGTTAGTGTCCCACACATTTGAGCTCCAATTTTTTTTAATAACCAAACTATAATAAAGAGCAAAACCTAGTGCCTGCTCTTGCAAGATTAAAGTTCCTAAGATATTATTTCATTTCTACTAAGCCTCACTGGTATGTGAGGGAAACTTGGCCTCTCAATAGCTCCTAGGAAGGAGGCCCTGGAATGGATCAGAACATCACAGTCATCATATTTTCTTATATGTCTAAAGAGTTTGAAATAACATAGAAGAAAATGCTCGTGGTAGTATACTAAGAGACAGAGAGGGATGTACGACAGCCCGTGCCATATCTGGTGACTCAAAGGGGAAAAAAGCAAAACCAAATCTTTAAAACTATGCATGAAAACTCCTGGAGACATTGCAATAAAATGAGAGAATAGTGATATTGCTCAATAGGTAGATTTTTCTTCTATTTTTCTCTTTTCCAAGTGTATTCTTGTGAGCATTGACTATGCTTCTGTTTTGAAGACTTTATTGTCTGTACATGCTAAGGCCACACCTCTAGGCTTCTAGAATGTTGGTTTGAGAACTGGAGAATCATGGGGTGCCTGACTGGCTCAGTCGGTGGAACATGTGACTCTTGATCTTGGGGTTGTAAATTCAAGCCCCAAGTTGGGTGTAGAGATTACTTAAAAATAAATAAACAAGAATCTTTTTAAAAACTAGAGGATCCCATTAGAGGTAATTAGAGGTATTCAAGGTAAAAGAGACAAAAGAGACCATTTTATCCAACTCTTTCTTCTTATAGAGGGAAAACCTTGCCAAGATCATGTAGCTAAACATTGGTAGCATTGAAACTGTAACGTGACATTCTCTGTGATTCGGAAAGCTCCTTGAGGGAAAAATACTAGGGATTGGACCGCATTGCCTAGCTTGATTCTACACATCTTTCAAGGACCCATTTGCTGATCACCTCCCCCAAAACACTTTCCTTGGGCAACAACTTGAAGAAATCTTCCCGACTTTCAATTTCCAGAGCACCTGACCTCTGCCTGCATTTTTGCCATTCTGATTCTCCAGGTGTGCTCATGCCTTTTTTATAAGTCACTAAGTTCCTTTAACAGGGATTTGTATCTTTTTCATATCTGTTCCCAGAGCATTGGACACCATGCTTTGGTACACAGTAACCATGTGACAAATCCTTGCTGAGAAACAGGCTGCTACTTTGTTTTAGGACTTGTTGGATCCGATTGGCTTAGTTTGGGAATGGGACTGGATTGCATAGACACCGATGCCCTCGCCCCAAGGAAAATGGTACTTTCTAGCCCCATCGTAAGTGGAAGGGACTGTGTGACTGGCTTGTCCCCGAAGACTGTAAGCTGAAGTGATGTGTGACTTCTGGGACATGCTGGGGCAGTGAGGAGTCCTTGTGAGAACCCCCATTTAATTGTCTCTCATCACAGCATCCCAGAAGCCACATGTTGAGGAAAAGGAACCATAAAAGGAAGCAGTCATCACATAGAAAAGAGGTACACATCAGAGCCACCGGACTTATATCAGGCTTTGTGTGAGCCAGGGAGAGACATCTTTGTTACATCAAGTCACCAAGATTTGGGGGTTACTTTGTTGCTGTGACATAATTTAGCCCAACTAGATCATCACTGGACTAAAATACAAACCTTGTGATAGGGACTGCTGATGGTAATCTATTCTTTCTTTATTCCTTACTAACAAAATCTTGGGCACTGTGCCTAGCTGGAAAACTAAATTGCATTGCATTGCATGACACTACATATCACCTACAGGTGGCCAATAGAATTAGAAGTTATTAATGAGTTTTTCAAGATATCCTCCCTTTTGGTTCCTGATAAGAACTCAGATTTAATGACTGGTGCTCCAGCAGCCACCTTGGGCCATGAGGAGTCCTTAACCACAGAAGTCACCAACTAAGGGTGGTGAGGAAAAAGATAGAAGGAGCCTGGTTCCCTGATGACACCATGGAGCCCCTACTGAGCAAAGACTGCCCCATCTTTGTGCTTTTATTTAAGAGAATTAAACCTTTATGTGTTTGAGCATGGTAGCTACATCTCTACCCACAAACAAATGTAGTTCTTGATGGGTACAGACCTCACGCCAGGTACTCGAAAATAGTGTCCCAGTGCTGAACAGTAAACCAGAGCAGTGGGGCACCTGGGAGGCACAGTTAGTTGAGTGTCCGATTTCAACTCAGATCATGATCTAGTGGTTCACAAGTATGAGCTCCGTGTTGGGCTCTGTGCTGACAGCTCAGAGCCTGGAGCCTGCTTCAGATTCTGTGTCTCCCTCTTTCTCTGCCCAATCCGCATTCATACTCTGTCTCTCAAAAATAAATAAAGACACTTAAAAAAGGAAAAACGAGCAGCAAAGGGCACTATTGAGCACCCAACCCAAGCTGGAGACGAGCAGTGTTTTATTCCACTCTGCTTTGATTTTCTGAGGAACTGAAGGGAAAAAAAGTGGGACCTCTCGTTAAGTCTTTTCTAAAAACGTTTTGTTCAATGAGCAAATTCTGAAAAAACAGAACCAAAATTAAGTTTTCCCACCATAATCATACATGTGAGACCTGGGAAAACATGAGAGGGGTGAGGCTTTCTCAATGTTAAAAGTTAAAAAAAAAAAGTAACAGCAGTGTGATAGTTCACATGATTAAGAAATATTTTAAATGATTAGTTCTTCTGGGAGCAGCCGAAATTTGAGAGACTCGAGGAATGAAAACATGGGAGACCTTAAAAGCAGGTTCAATGAAGCATTTTTTAAATTATTATTCTTAGTGCTGGTGATTCTCTTGGGGGCTCGTCCTCCTTTAATGAAGTTTCATTATGATGGTGTCCGCTATGACTGTAATAAGAACTGACACGGGGCGCCTGGGTGGCTTAGTCGGTTAAGAGTCTGACTTTCGCTCAGGTCATGATCTCGCGGTTCATGGGCTCGAGCCCCGCGTCGGGCCCTGTGCTGCCAGCTCAGAACCTGGAGCCTGTTTCAGTCTGTGACTCCCTCTCTCTCTGACCCTCCCCTGCTCACGCTGTCTCTCTCTCTCTCTCTCTCTCTCTCCTAGAAATAAATAAAAAACATTAAAAAAATTTTAAAAAAATAAATAAATAAATAAAATAAGAACTGACACAAAAATTACAACAGACTCCAAAGGAAAGACCCAATAATATTCAGAATCATCAAGAGCTTCTTTCTTTTCTGCCCTTCTTTCTGGACAAAAATGTTAGTTCACTTCATCTCAGCAACATATCTCTCAAAATCGGGATTTGAGGGTGTGAGAGCCTGGGTGGCTCAGTTGGTAAGCGGTTGGCTTGAGCTCAGTCACGGTTGGTCACAGTTGGTGGTTTGTGGGTTCGAGCCGTGTCGGGCTCTGTGCTGACAACTCGGAGCCTGGAGCCTGCTTCAGATTCTCTGTCTCTCTCCCTCTCTCTGCCCCTCCCCCCTTCTCTATCTCTCTCACACCAATAAATAAATAAACATTTTTTTAAAGAGAGATTTTTATAAAACAAAACAAAAGTGAATCTTTCAAATTACACAACCACTATTCCACTATTGAGTTTGCCTCTTCTAAATTTTTTTTTTAATGTTTTATTTCTAGGAGAGAGAGAGAGAGAGAGACAGCGTGAGCAGGGGAGGGTCAGAGAGAGAGGGAGTCACAGACTGAAACAGGCTCCAGGCTCTGAGCCGGCAGTCAGCACAGAGCCCGACGCGGGGCTCGAACCCACGAACCGCGAGATCATGACCTGAGTGAAAGTCGGACGCTTAACTGACTAAGCCACCCAGGCACCCCGAGTTTGCCTCTTCTAATAGACATTTAAATACCATGAAAATCTGGGGCATCTGGGTGGCTCAGGTTATGATGTCACAGTTTGTAGGCTCAAGCCCTGCATCAGGCTCTGTGCTGACAGCTCAGAGCCTGGAGCCTGCTTCAGATTCTGTGTCTCCCTCTCTCTCTGCCCCTCCCTCTGCTAGGGTTCTGTCTCCCCCCCCTCAAAAAAACAAATAAAACAAAACAAAATCAAAAACAAAAAAAGAAACAAACAAAAAACCCCATGAAAACCATGAAAATCTGGGGCACCTGGGTAGCTCAGTGGGTTAATCATCTAACTCAATTTTGGCTCAGGTCATGATCGCACAGTTCATGAGTTCAAGCCCCACTTTGGACTCTGCACTGACAGTTTGGAGCCTGCTTGGGATTTTCTTTCTCTCCCTCCCTTTCTCTGCCCCTCCCAGCTCTCTTTTTCTCTCAAAATAAATAAACGTAATAAAATAATAAAAATTTAAAAAAGAATTTTAAACCATGAAAATCTGCACCTCTGGTCCTGGGTACAAATTGCGCCTTTGCAAGAGACATGACTCAGTTCTTTGTGAGAACCTTCTTCTCAGTCACCAGCAGGGAACCCCAAACAGCCAGTGTTTTCAGCATCGGGCATTCTGGGCCACCTGAGCTAGTGAAAACTATAAACACAGGGCAATGAGCACATCCCCAAAAGAAAAGATTTCATTATCGGCCTTGAAGTATCACTGGCGGGGGTGCGCATATCCAGTGTGAAATTTCCCAGCGAGCCTTTCACCTGCCCGTTTTCCTAGAAAACACTGCAATGCGTGAACCCTTTTACACACTCCCCTCCCGGTCATCCAGAGCTGGGCTTAGGACCAAGTGGCAGTTATTTTAAATCTTCTCTTACCAAATATGACAAAACACCTTTTCAACTGGAACCATGTGGTTGCTAAAATAATCCTCATTTCAATACCAGGCTTTTCAGATGACAAAGGCCGTAAGTCCCAGGATCTGTTTAAAGATTGGAAAGACTTGGGTGCCCTTAATATTTGTTATACGCAAGCCCAGGTTGCCTAGAAATATTACAAGTCAAGAATAAAAACATACAAGCCTCAATTCCCCTGACCAGCTATGCAAACTTGGGCACCTCCCTGAGCCTCCTTAGCCCGGGTTTCTTCAAGCGGGAAATGGAGGTGCTGGTCCCAAACATACATGGCTGCTCGGAGGGTTGAACAAGACTATGCTTATGAGGCACTTAACTCAATGCTCAGCACATAGTAAACACTCAATAAACATTAGCCATAGCTAACGCATTCCTCTTTTTCTTTAGCTGACAGAGCACTCCGGGAAGAATCACTGGAGAACAAATCCAGAAATTCTTGGAATTATTGCCAGACACAGATACTCACCCGGGCCTCCGCCGGGTTTGGCCACTCTGAGCAGCAGCACTCGGTCCAAGTGGGTAAGCCAGGGGCACGGCCTGCAGATCTGGGCTTTTTAAGGTCCATCCACAGGAATTTAAAACTACAATTGGCAGACTGACACTGATTTTTGTGTCTACATCCGCCATGCCGCCCAGAGTGAATAAATCCTTTATGATAAACTGTTCCAGATTGCAACCTTTTATCCCGTACCAGACACGCATAAAAATGAATCCATATGTGCATGTTAAGTAGCAGCTCCAAAAATAACGGTGACTTTGGATATTGTACGACTGTTGGACGAGAGATAGCATCCTGGAGAAGAAGGCTTAGGGAAGCTTCCACTACAGGAAGACCACGTGCCCAGGGTTCTGAGGGATGAATAGAAGTTAGATACATGGATGACAGAGAAGATCCCCTGGGTGGTGTGGAAGGTGACAAAGCCACAGAGGAGGTAATGAGCAGGTGGGGACAGCCAGAAGAGGTAGGAGGGGAGACTTTAATGGGAAAAGGCGCCGGACACCACCCAGGAAGAGCGGGAGCTGCTGGGGTCGTATTCATCTTTGTCTCTGTAAGACCGAACCCGGCCACAGTGTAGCACTCTCAGTCAACACCTATGAGTGAACCTGTAGATCCGCAAAGGAGAGAAAGTGGCATTTTCAGAAGATTCATCTGGCCGGGCGCATCCGAAGACAAAGAGTTGAGGCTGGCAGACCACGTAAAAGTTACTGCGGTAGGCTGACCCCTGGGTGGTAAAGACTTGAACTCTACAAGAGCCACGGTGGCCAGGAAGGAGTAGGGAGCAAGAGGGAAAACAGAATGAAAGAAGAATGTTAAGAACATAACTTTCATTATGTTTAAAAACATAATGAGGGGCTCCTGGGCGGCTCAGTCAGATAAGCGTCAGACTTCGGCTCAGGTCATGATCTAGCAGTTTTCGGGTTTGAGCCCCGTATCCGGCTCTGTGCTGACAGCTCAGAGCCTGGAGCCTGCTTCGGATTCTGCATCTCCCCCCTCTCTTCCTGCCCCTCTCTGACTTGCACTCTCTCTCTGTCTTTCAAAAATAAATAAACATTAAAAAAAATTTAAAGCATAGTGAAAGAATTGGAGACTGGCTGCATTAGTGGAAGGAAGGCAAACTCCAGGTGCTTGACATCTGGGGCCTGGGTAATGGCTGAGATGGCAATGAGGACCATATTATAAGGAGCGAGGGTGAGGGCGCAGAGGGGAAGGTACAAGTTCAGTATTGAACATTTACGGTGATGGGAAGACAGCTGCGTGCAATCGTCTTGCCTTTATTTGGAGACAGACTAGGAACGGTTTAATTTTTTTTAATGTTTTATTAATTTCTGAGAGAGAGAGAGAGAGAGAGAGAGCAGAGGAGGGTCAGAGAGAGAGAGGGAGACCCAGAATCTGAAACAGGCTCCAGGCTCTGACTTAGCTGTCAGCACAGAGCCTGACGCAGGGCTCGAACCTATGAACCATGAGATCGTGACCTGAGCCGAAGTCAGACGCTTAATCGACTGAACCACCCAGGCACCTCTAGGAACAGTTTAATATGGATGGGGTGCTCCTTAAGGAGATAGTTGTCATCCCCAGGCTCAAAAGCTTTTGCATTACTTTTTTTTCTTTAGACAACATTGTAAACGTATGTTAAGCTCTTCACACGGTATTTCCTGGAAAGCTGAGATTCAAAAAACTACCCAAGTGATTTCAAGCCTGGTATTACGCTGCTATCCTATGAGAAAGCTTTTCCCAGGGACTGTTGTAGAGCCTGGCGTTCCAAAATCGGCTATATCGGGTGGGCCCATGTGTGGGGCCCAGGCATCTGCCTTTTTAGTTTGCCCCTCACATCATTCTGATGCTTGCTGGAGTCTAAAACTCACAGGAGCAGGGAAAAGGCAGCTTCCTGATATCCTGTCTACATGCCTTTCAACCCACCCCCAAGGAAGGCAACCTAGCATAAGCTGTTAAATGTGAGAACTCTGGAGCCAGAATTCCAGGGTTCAAATCCCATTTCTTCCTAGGCCAATGCCAGAGTAAGTCACTTCACTTCCAAAGCATTCAATCTCGCCAGTATGTCCTGATCTAAAGCAGGGCAATGATAAAAGCCCTATTGCACAGGGCTCCTTTGACGATGGTGTGTATTAATATATACACAGAATAGACTTTCTTGACTGTGGCACTATGAACAGTGGGCCCAGGTAATTACTGGTTGTGGGGGCTGTCCTGAGCAAGCAGGACACTCAGCTGCATCCCTGGCCTCTTCCCACCCCCCACAGTGGCAGTCACCACAATGTCTCCAGATAGTGCCAGATGTCTTCTGCAGGAGAAATCACCCCCGGGAAGCTCCCAGCACCTCCATGAGGGAGGCCTTATCTCCAGCTTTATATGTGAGGAAAGTGGACTTCAGAGGGATAAATACCTCACCTAAGTCGCTCATCCAGCAAATCACAGAAAGGACCTCCAGTCAGGTTCATCCTGACGGGGGCCCCAAGATTTTTGGAGCTGGTGCTTTGCCAGATGGTCGCCATCTTGAGAGGTGGCTTTTGGGGCAACCACCCTTGTCACACTCCTCCCCATGGGTGAAAGAGAAGTCGCAGTCGCCAGCACCCCTGTGGCCTGGCATCATGGGAATGCACCGAATCCTGAAAGCGCGCCATCTGTGGGTTTCGCCCTACGTCATGAATGGCCTAAACTTCAGTTGAACAGGAAGTAACACCTCCCACTCCCCTCACTGTTTGGGGCAAGGCCCTCCTCTGTACATCCATCTGTCATGGGCAGATCACCCCAGTGGTCCCTTTGTCTTCTTGTGGGTCCTCATCCGGGACCATAGATTCCCACACCTCTGTTCTCATAATGTAAGCACGGACACAAAGACGTGCCCTATATGGACTGTTTCTTGAATGAATGAATGAATGTACTCTATCCATTGACTCTCTGAAATACATGCATCAAGGCTGCCCTCTGCCTCACTCTTCTATTCTACAAGCTCATGGAAGGGGCCACAGGCTTTCAGGGATGTATCCACCTGGCTTATCTAAATCTGAGCCCTTCAGGCCGGCATCTCAGCCGAGATTATCTGAAGAATGACTGTCCAAGACTGTGCTGAGAAGTCAGAGGGCAAAAAGACAAGCAGTTTCAACTCCCAAACACGCCTTCCCCTTCTCATTGAGTCCATTTCAAAAACCTCATCATTTAGGGCTTCAGAGCTCTGGCCTTCATATCAGATGGACATGAGTTTGAATCCCTGACCCACCACTCATTACTTTGCGGTTTTGGAGCAACACATCTCACTGCTCTGAGCCTTGATCCCCTCATCTGTAAAATGGGGATCAAAATAACTATATCAGGGGCACCTGGGTGGCTCAGTCAGTTAAGCATCCAACTTGGTTTCAGCTCAAGTCATGATCTCATGGTTTCGTGAGTTCAAGCCCCACATCAGTGTCTTTGCTGATGGCGCGAAGCCTGCATGGGATTCTCTGTCTCTCTCTCTCTCTGCCCCTTCCCCACCTGCACTGTCTCTGTCTCTCTCCAAATAAATAAATAAACTTAAAAAAAAAAACTACATCATAGAATTCTTGTGACCTTCAAGTGCATCGAGATATTCAAATACTTAGAACAGTGTCCAGCATACAATGGGCACTATTAGTAATAATATGTGTCCTGTCTTATACAATAAGAAAAAATTACAGAACTGTAGTAGGATGTTCAAGTAGAAATTTGGCCAAGCAGGCACATTTCAAAGGGACATGCTAGATAAAATGCACATAGTAAGAGTTCAAAAGAGTACAGTGTTTGCTATTCACTCCTTGGGCCACTGAGTTCATTACCATCATCAGAGCATACGACGCGCACTTCACAGGATGCAAAGATTACCCACTAATGACAGTTGGGCTGTGCAGACACCAGGAACCAGGGAGAAAAGGTAGAAGAAAAAGATTACAGACCCACATTTCACACATAGGCTGGCCCGACAGTGAGAAAAAAGTGCAAGGTGCGACCTGTGACCCAGGACTTCCTGCCACAATGCTGAGAACCCGCTTGCAGCATTCTCCGTGGCCACAGCGCCCCGGCGTCCCCTGGCCCGTGGAAATCAGACTCCCAGGTGCCACCGCCTGGGGCTGGCACAGGTATGGGGGCATTTTCTGCGCTGAGCCCCGGTCTTCCAAACACTCAGGTAAGAAATGTCATGCAGAGTCCTCATTTCAGCAGCTGCGAAATAGAAACTTTCAAAAGATACAGCCCATGTTTAACCACACAACTTGTGTCATTTCACAATCCTTCGCTTTCATAACCGCGTTTCCCGGGTGTAGCCTGCGTGACGAAAGAGCCCTGTCATTTGCTCAACACGGCCCGAAGGAGTCAACAAGGTGCTGAGATGCTCTGAATCCACTTTTGGAAGCTCTGCCCGGCTGGGGTTTGGAATAGGTTGAACAATACGGGGAAGGGCTGCCTTTCACTTACTGGCATTTTCGCTTGAATGTCGCCCCGCATCCCATACCCGGGCCACCTCCTTTCCACGCAGGCCTTTGAGACCCATCTGCTGTTTCCTGCAGCTGAGTCCTCCCTGAGGACCACGTCCCGTGTCCCACTTCCGTTGTGTCTCCAATCAGACTATTTCCCTCACGGCCTGGAAAAAGCGTTCGGGCCTGTCTATTCCAAAAATAAAACTAAAGACAAAACAAACAGCGAGAGAAGTCCCTCAGGCCCAGTCTCCCTCAAGAACATTCTATGTCTCACCTTGTACCGTCTACCAGGAGTTGGCGAATGCGGATCTGCGGAAGGGCACCATCAGAACCACGTGTGGAAAGTCTGCTTCCGAGGCCCCCCTGTAACGGTGTGACTCAGAGGTCTGATGCAGGACCTCAGAATTTGCGTTTTCAGGTTCCCTCCGGGTGGCCAGCACTCCCGGCCGAGCTGGAAAGCCTCTGGTCCACCCTCCCCTGAATCTGCGTCATCACCGCAAACACCGGCCATGCTGCCTCGTTCGCTGCCGCCTTTTCGGGGTGGCCGATGCCTTCTGTCCAGCGGCCGCATCCCGTGCTTATTCTCAAGGCTCCTCTTGGCTTCTCTGAGGCAGATGCTCCGCTTTCGTGACACCCTCTTCTGCCTTTTCTGCAGTGAGCCTTCTAGCGATGCGACACCGGTGGGTCCCCCTTCCCGTCACCTCGTCACCTGCGGCCATGAGCGTGACGCTGATGGTGCTTTGCGCTGCTTCGGCCTCGGAGACCTCATGCAGTACCATCATCTCAACGAGCCTTGACGTGACTTCCGGGTACACCGGCCCAGCTGCCAACACCCTGTTGAACGAGACAGAGCCTCGCTCCGTATTCCCATCCTTCCCTCCAGCAAGTCAAGAGTCCACATTTGCCCCAAGGTCATGCCTGATCCAGAAATTCCCTCTTGAGAGGATGGCATCATTTCCCCAATAGTCTCTCCTCACAGCCTTGGAGCGTCCCCTGCCTTCTCCCCTCCCTTTGCCCCCCATTGTCACTCTTTGGGATCCTTGCCTCGTAACACTTACCAGCATGACCCCTGTACCCCAGAGTCACCTCCTCTGCCTGGCGCGCCCTCCCTGTCTCATCACCTGTTACGTCCCACACCTTCTCGCTCTCTCTCAAAGCTTCATGCCAAGTCGGCTGGCCATGTGCCCCTTGATCTGTGCTGTCCCCTAGCACTGATTTCGTGCTGCCTGACCGTGCTGGTTTTCTCACACCTTCCGTCCCCGTCACTGGCGGATGAGGGCTTTTTGAGAGCAAAGATTGTTTCACGTCTCTTTAAATCCCCACCTAGTGCTGTTCCTGCATTCACTAAATATAACCAATCATAGTAATAAAAACACAAGCTTTTACCACCTCGGGAGCAATAACAAGCCTAATTGTTTGCACCAAAGATGAAGAGACTGAACTTTCAATGGCTAGAGTGGCTCATGCCCCGATCACCATCTTGGCACAACATCCGTGAGTGCTTCTCCTCTTATTCCGGACCAGGGTTCCCAGCCATCAGTTCACAGCTCAGGAGGGTGGCCCCTGGTGTCAAGGCAGACGCCCAACCCAGCCGTGCTGGCAAGAACTGAGTCCTGATGTGACTTGCGGTCCAGCTCTCTTATTTACCTTGTGCTGAGGTGCCCACCCCGCTGGGCAGACCTTTCTTCCCACTTCCATTTCCTGCTGCCCTCCATTGGTGCAGGCAATTGAGAGCCAAGGGACTGGGTCCCTGCCATTCATTTAAAACAGGCGACCAAACACCAGAGGAAAGCACACAGTGTTCCAAGTTGAAGAGTGCATGAAGGGCAGCTGCTAAATTCTGCATTGTCCCAACCACTGGAAGCCACAGTCAACTAGTCTGACCACGTCTAGCATGATGATAACTCTGCTTCCTACACGAAGAGGTCCCGGCACCGTGGGCAGACGCCCAGAGCCAGCTTCCCAACAGGATGTGTTTGTGATCCTCCCCACTCCCCACTGCCTCACAACACGTTCCTGCACATAGGCAGAGGACCGAGCAAAGTCACTAGTTTGTATGACAACAGCTCTGTACGCCACTGTGTCAAGGACAATCCAATTTCTAATCATCTTGGAAACAGCAAAATGGTGCCCTGGGGTAGGAGCTTTGTAGCCATTATTATTTAAACTTGTTCTGTATTTTGTCTAATTTTTCTACAATGTTCATGCATTACCTATACAGTTACAATAAATAACAATATGCAACATAATTATTGGGGCAAAAGCATATATACATAGAATTCATTTCAGCCATTGGCATCTTCTTGTCGAGTTAGATGTTTTGGCTTTGGAGGTCTGTTCACGGGACACTGTGCAACCTGGAGCTCTGGGTCTTCTAACATTGTCCAACCACACATGCTAAGGAGTGAGCTGTGGGGAAACCAGGGCCACGAAATGCCCCAGAGTTTTCCACAGCAAAAGTAGAAATGACTCCGGGCAACAGTGACCCCCCCCCCCCCAAAAGCAGGAAAGACATTTCAAACAGACGGGCTATGCCTGCTGGGCTCACCCTGTCAACTTTAACATGTCACCTTGGGGATGTTTCATGGAAACAGAGACTTTGCTTACTGCCTGTGTGTGGATGCCTGTCTTTGATCCCCTAATTTAGACAGTGCTTAGGAGAGAGGAGTCAAATGGGTCAGATTTCTGGAGGACTCCCTAAGTATTTTATTTATTTTTGTTCAATTTTTTTAATTTTTATTTGAGAGAGGGGATATGTGAACAAGCGGGGGGGGGCAGAGAGAGAGAGAGAAAGAGAGAGAGAGAGAATCCCAAGCAGGCTCCACACTCTCATTACAGAGCCCAATGTGGGGCTCGAACCCACAACCTCTGAGATCATGACCTGAGCTGAAATCAAGAGTCAGACACTCAACTCACTGAGCCACCGGGTGCACCTATTTTTTTAAATTGGTTTTTAATTTGTTTTTAATTCCGTAAGCATTTTAAAAGAATGAAGGGGACCTCTCTGCACCAATATGGAAAGGTCTCCAAGGCACACTGAGCACAAATCATTGTAAACAGCATGATCGTGTTTTCATAAGAGAATAAAACAATAAATGTTCACACAAGCAAATGCACCAAAAATGTCTAACACAATAGGGATTATCTGTTTTCTAGAAAAGGAGAGCTGCAGAGAAGTCTATGGGAGTTTTCGTTTTACACCATATGATTTGTTATAAGAATAAAATGATGGTTTGCTTGCATAATTTCAAAAATTAAAACATTACATAAAAGGATATCTAATCAAAGGTAAGAAACAAACAAGTTTCCTATCTAGGCCTGAAAATGGCAAAAATAAGTTGTGGGTAGGGAGAAAAAAGCGACTTCAAATAATTCACCCTGTCTAATCCATCAGCAAAGCCATTTGACTCTTCCTCAAAGCATATGCAGGATTCAACCGCTTTTCACTACGTCCCCGCTCCTGGCTTGGCTAGTTTTTGTATCACTCACCTGCACTATCACGAAGGCCTCCCGATGCTTCATCCTCCTTCAGTACCTTGCATTTGCACAATCTGCTTTCCTCCCTGCTGGTCCTGAAAAACGCTACTCATCTGCTAGGAAATCTCCAGTGGTTTTGCATGTCATGCAGAGGAGACGCCAAAGGTCTGACATTGACTATAAAGGCCTGTGAGCCGCCAGTTATCTTTCCAACCCCTTCTCCTACTACACATAACTCCAGCCACACCAGCCTCCTTATTATTTCTTGAACACTCTAGGCACCACCACCCTACCACACGACCTTTGCACTTACTGATTCCTCTGCCCGAAATGCTCTTTCCTTAGACTTCTGCATCATTTGTCCCCTCACCTCCTTCAGGTCTCTGCTGCAACGCCATCCTCTTGATGAAGCCTCCCTGACTGCCCTAAACACCTCCCTCTCCTTTCCTGCCTTATTTTTGGCCATAATCAAACATACCATGTCTGTTACATCTTATTTTGTTTATTCCTGTCACCTCCTATCAGAATAAAAGCTTCATTTCCATAGAGTTCTTTGCTGCTGGTGGTAGTCACTTATTTGCTTGTTTGGTGTTTGACCAGCTCTGTTGACATGTAATTGATTCGTAACATTATGGAAGTTTACAGTGCTCAACCTGTTGACTGGATACACTTACATATTACATATGGCGACCTCAGGATGAGCTAATGCCTCCACCCTGTCACATAATTACTTCTTTTTCACAGTGAGAACGCTTAAAATCTACTCATTACTTGCTTCTTTGTTTTCAATCAGTTTAGTTTTTTGCCGTACCCAGGGGCCATTCCCCATATCCAGGCCTGGCCCTTACCAGGCGCTCCATAAAGTTTTGTGGGATGAGTGAAATGTGAACGAGCCTCTTGATTTACATCTGTTGATTTAACTGTTGGGTCAAGCTCGTTTCCTTTTGTGGGGACATGATGGGCCCCTCCCTCCCTCCAAGAACAACGTTAGAGATTCATGGATGGAAGAGCCCGGCATTCTGCATGCCTGCCAGGGAGGCGTCTACAAGTGCACACAGCATCTTCTGTGCTTGGGCCGTGCCTTCGGGTCCTTCTCGTTTTCTGTCGGCTCTGCCTGCTGTGTCTTGGTGCCTAGAACGTGCACCACTCCTGTGTCGGGCAACCGTGCCCACCAGCACCCGCTGGCAGAGGAAGGAGGCCATGCCCGGGTGCAGAGGCTGCAGAGTCCCTGCAAAAGTACAGGCAGGGAGGGGCGCCTGGGTGGCTTAGTCAGTTAAGTGTCCGACTTTCGCTTAGGTCATGATCTCGCAGTTCGTGGGTTCGTGGGTTCGAGCCCCACGTCGGGCTCTGTGCTGACTGCCAGCTCAGAGCCTGGAGCCTGTTTCAGTCTGTGACTCCCTCTCTCTCTGACCCTCCCCTGCTCACGCTGTCTCTCTCTCTCTCTCTCCTAGAAATAAATAAAATATTAAAAAAAAAAGTACAGGCAGGGAGCCCAGTTCAAGTCCACAGGATCAGACTCACTTACAGAGCAGCAGGAGGGAAAAAGGAAAGGCTAACCACTTAGCAAGAAGGCAGGAGGAAACCTAGAACGCCGCGGACAACATTTGGGACAGACACGTGCTGCAAAGAGCGTTTTGAGGGTGAGTCTATCCAGAGTCTCCGCGACTCTCAAGTACCCAAACCAGACACCGAGCCCTTGGCTTGTCACAGAAGGCAGCAGTGCCGTTGCTGTGAATGCAGACTGGGGCAGCCACTCTGGTGGACAGTGTGGACGTTCCTCAAAAAGTCAAAAATAGAACTACCCGGGCCCAGCAGTTGCACTACTAGGTGTTTATCCAAAGACTGCAAAACCACAGATTCACCCTGATACTTAGAGCCATACTATCGACAGTAGCCCAAGTGTTGAGAGAGCCCAAATGTCCAGCAACTGATGAATGGATAAAAATGTGGTACACACACACACACACACACACACACACACACACACACACACACACAGGAATATTATTCAGCAATCAGAAAGAATGACATCTTGCCATTTGCAATGTGGATGGATCTGGTGTGTATTATGCTAAGTGAAATAAATCAGGCAGAGAAAGACAAATATCATATGATTTCACTCCCATGTGGAATTTAACAAACACAACAGATGAACGGAAGGGAAGGAAAGGAAAAATAAGATAAAAACAGTGGGGGAGACAAAGCATAAGAGACTCTTAAATATGGAGAACAAACTGAGGGTTGGGGGAGGGGAGGAGGCTAGGGGGATGGGCTAGATGGGTGATGGGCATTAAGGAGGGCACTTGTTGGGATGAGCACTGGGTGTTGCATTTAAGTGATGAATCGCTAAATTCTACTCCTGAAACCAAGGTTACATTATATGTTAACTAACTAGAATTTAAATAAAAACTTAAAGAAAAAGAAATGAGCAGTGTTTCTTCTGTGTAAACCCATGCGTACCATGTATCATAGGCTCACCCGGCCTCTACTTACCAGGGTCAGCGTGAAGATATGGATGCATCAGGGTTTCAGAGTCAGACATGTGTCCCAAACCTGCCTCTCCCCTTACCGGCACTTGCGTTCTGGACAAGCCACTTAAAGTTTGTAAAACTCCCTTTCCTTGTACATCAAATGAATTGGGAAAAATAGTATCCATCTTTCAGGCAGGATTTTCTTGCACCAATTAGAGCCAGGGTATACATTTACTTTTTACATATGCATATATATTTGCGTATGTATATTTATAATACTTACACATACACACTTATTTGTTTATACATACTGGCAAACAGTTAGCCCTTCATAAATAGTAGCAGTGGTCACCATGATTCCTAGCGGTACCACTAACGACAATATAACAACAGTGAGAATGAGCACTGGCAGAATCGATTTAAATTTGTCCTAGAATACGCAGGGTTTTGTTGTCGTTGGGAGTTTTTTTGTTTCATTTTGTGTTGCCATTTCATTCCTTTGGAGCCATCAGACTAGACTGCCTTTGCCGTCAGCAGTTTGTGGGTCGTTTGTTCCTCTCACAGTCTCCCAGTCCACTGTTGGTGAACAGGACAACGGAATGAGGGCGCCATCTTTGCTCCCACAATCCTCTCCAAATGGGGCTGAGCATTCAGAGATGATCCCAAGGAAGATCTGAAGTCACATGTCACGTGGTAAAAGCTGAACGGGAGACCTGAGTCTGATCACATCATTCTTCTTGACACCTTTCAGTCGTCTTCCAGTTAGTTGTTCCTGGGACAAAGACTAACCTCCTTCTTGAAGTCTTCTAGGCCCTTCAGATCTGGCTTTTACTCATCTCTCCATCCTTCCTGACTCACCACACCCCCGTCACCCTGACCTTCCGGCGCTTTCTCCAGCACATGGTCTCCTCTGCCAAGAACAGGCCCCGTCTCCCAGCGCTCCACTGTGTAACCCCTTCCGGTCCCAAAGGAAATGTCATTTTTATTAAGGAAGATTTACTGCACTTCCAGACTGGATTAGGTTCCCTAAGGATCCCGTAGAGACCTCTGCCCCTCTTCATAGATATCAAATTATTATTAACTCATTATTTGTAAGATTCCATTTAACGTCTACCACGAGGAGACATTAAGTTTCATGAGGGCAGTGACCTCCTCGTCCTTTCTCATGGCTGAAGCCCCGGGGCTCTGCGAGACTAGGCCCAGAAACTTGCTTCATAAATATCTGTTGAATGGATAAGTGGAGCCATGGCGGATTCGATGCTGTTTTAGTCTGGTGGCGCCCCGTTTGGATCTCCACAAGGTCCCTCTGGGGACCACGGGCCATTCTGAGAGACAGATGAACCATAAACAGTACTGTGAATGGTGGAGGGTAAAGTACATGCATGGATGGAGGAAAGGCCTTCCTTAATCACGCTCACAGGACTCATCAGCTCTCAGGCAACTCCATCAAAACCATAAACACACACACATACACACACACTGCTGGTGGTAGGGGTGGAGACAGGGCTTCTGGGGTCCCGGCCTCAGGCTGCCCTCACCTGAGCATCTACCCTGCCCTGTTCCGCGTGGACAGTGACTGGCCAGCCACGGGTGCCTAACAAGTCCTTGAGATGTGGGCAGCGTGACCAAGGAACTGATTTTGTACTATGATTGCATTCTATAGTTGACATTTAAATTTAAAAACCAATGCTTCTTTCAGTTACTAGGAAAAAATTTAAGTAGGTTTGGGACAACTTGGACAGGCAAACCAACATTTTCCAACTGTGAACTTTAGGCGGTCTAAACACAGATTAAGTTCTTGCTTAATAAAAACTTAGCATTCCATTTGAGGTGTAACCTATACCAAATTTCAAAGGCAGCGTCCCAAAAAGGGAAAATTTCTCATTAATAATTTTTACATCAATTATGTATTGAAAGGCTATTTTAGAAACATTAGAGCAAATAAGGAGCACCACTAAAATTAACTTTGTCTGATTCTTTTTCTCCAGACTGTCGGTTTAGAGAGAGAAAAACAAGAGAACACACTCCTTTCAAACCATAGCCTGTAGGTTTGAAACAGATATCACTGTGGTCTGTACTTGGAAGGAAGAGACAATGGAAAGGAGAATCTTCATTCTTTACGTGAAAATATCACCACGTTAATGCCTGAAATGGTAGACACCCGAGTCATATCAAGGCTGTGAAGAAGGAGCGCAATTTACCTTCCTGCACAGAGAGCTGTAAGTTTCCTCACTGTGCTATTTCTAACCAGACAGAGCACTACATTGTGCAGACGCTCCTGGTACACGGGGTTGCCTGGCCTATCTGTAATGAAATGATGATAGTGACCATAAATTACTTTGTTCTTCTGAAGTACTTTCCTCCATAGATCTTGCAAGCCATCACAAGTGCTAATTAAATCTTTCACAATGGCCTACAAGGTCAAAATCTCACCTCCTTTTGACCGGCGAGAAAGCAGAGTGTTGTGCCTAAGGTCACAGAGCCCAGCCGCCAAGCCCGGGCTGGACAGATACACCGTCTCGTCTGTCTCTTCGCTGGGCTGTTACCCCAGGCGGCTTCTCGGAAGATGCCGGCCAGTTATTCACAGTCCTTCCTTCTTCCCAGACAGCCAGCCTCCACTGCTTGCTACCTAGACCCCAAGAGGAGTGACATTCTTTGGTAAGTGACAAATAAGATGGTCTTAACAAGTCCTTCTTCCAAGGAGAACACGGGGCTTAAAAACAAACATTAGACAGGTAATCTTTTACTGTGTCATTGTAGGTATGATTTGGAGGTTTGTTGTTCAAAATGTAGTCCGCTGATCAGCGGTACTGACGTCATCTGGGATCCTGTTATAAATACAGAATCTCAGGCCCTAATCCAGACCTACTGAATCACAACGGGCACTTGCACAAGGTGAGTGAGTGGAGGGAACCTATTGACACTCTGCTGTAGATATCTGTCCTCTTCTCTCGCTCTCTCTGTCACACACACACACACACACACACACACACACACGTAAAACTTCTGCAGACTTGCTTCTCTGTAAGTCTTACAATGCCCATACATCTTCAGTCTTACTTCATAAATATTTGTTGAGTGGATAAGTGGAGCCGTGGGTGGATACACCCCAGCACTCTGATCTCCACCATTGGACTGGCAGAGTGTGGTGGAGACCCAGGTACCTCCAGAAGCCAGGCAGGTAGCCCAGGTGAGCGCAGAGAGCCACGCTGGCTTCAGAAAGGAATCTATATCTGTATTCGCCCAGTACACATGGTTTGCTTACCATTCACCATTAGAATAAAGCTTGCTTCTACAGAGTAATATGCCATTCTCATTTCTCACTAAACATGGGCTTACTTTTTGCCTTCCCACTTTTGATAGAAGTGCAAGAAGTATTCATTTTTCCCTGAACATTCGTACATAAGCAGACTGACCGCATAAACACAGTCACTACTTAGCTTCTCTGGTGAGACAGAGTGTCTGTGCACACTGAGCGGGCGCGCTGGTGGGGAGAGGGTGAGGGTCTCTGCTCCAGCCATTATCTCCAGGCGGGAACTTGGGCCCATGTTACCAGATCCTCTGATTTCTCAAAGAGAAGCCAGAAATCTGGATTTTTATGTGAAATCTCCCATTTTTTAATGTTGGCAATTAATTCGATTTCTTTAAACATTGTGTGGGCCAAACAAAACACGTCTGTGAGCCAAAATCTACACCCTCTGGACTGTGGTTTCCATGTCTCTTACAGCAAAGTCTCACAAGAGAGCATGTTACTGGTTTCTTTCAGGGTAGCTGTCCACCCGTGGTCCTTTCAAGGGGTCAGAGTGTGGAATTGCCTAAAAAGAAGCGTAGCCTGAGCCCACCCTTTCCTCAGGTACTGGGCAGCAAAAGGCCATTTCTAAAGAAGCAGTATGAGTTGGTGGTCCCCCCCAATATGTACACCACATTGGCAAATACAAGAATAGGAAATTCTAGGGGACACCAAACCACACCCTTTTAAAATTCAGGTTTACCGGAGTATAAACTCACCCTTTGTAGTTCACGATTCTGGGAGTTCTGACATATGTACACAGTCACACAATCACCAACCCAACCTGCCTCGTTCCATCAGCCCCCAAACTTCCCACACACCTTTACAGACACCCCAACCCCTAAATCCTGGCAACCACTGACCTGTTCTCTGTCCCCATAGGTATGCCTTCTTTTCAGAATGTAATCAACCAGTTTATAGCCTTTTGTGTCTGGCTTCTTTCACATAACTTAACGCATTTGAGATTTAATCATGTTACTACATGGATCAGCAGCTCGTTTCTTTTTACTGCCCACTAACTCTCCACTGCATGGGGGAACCACGATGCATTTGTTTAGACCCTCCCCCTTTTATCAAGTCAAGGACACTTGGTGATTGTGAATAACACAAGCCCCTACCAACATTCACAAAGAGGCTTTAGTGAGAACAAACTTTCATTTCTCTTGGGTAAAACTACCTAGGGGTGGGATCTTTAGGTCTTATGGTAAGCATATGCTGAACTTAATGTGAAAGTACAAAACTGTTTTCCAAAGTGGCTGAACCATTATTCGACATTCCCAAGAGCAGTATTTGAGAGTTCTCAGTGCTCTGTAATCTCCAGCCCTCACCCTGGTCAGCATTTTGTTTTTGTTTTGGTCCTTCTGATAAGCGTATAATCACACGCCCATTTTTCATGACTTGTGCCACACACGTGGCTCTTCCTCTTAATCTATGGCCTCAGCACAAACAACCAAACACTGTATCTGATAGAATGTGTTCTCCTTGCACAGACTGACCCACCCATCCTCAGTACACTCGCATGTGTCATGAGGTAAGTGAGTTTTAATTCCACCAGACTCGAATCCTCCTGATGTGACTTATGGCCATTCTGTTCCTGAGCCTTGAGAGATCATGTCCAATGGCCAAGAAAAAAAAAAGACGACTTTGAATAGGTCTTTCACCTGTTAATAATCCTACCGAAACCAAATGTAAACATAAAAGAAGTGGTCAGATTTGGGTTACATATTAACGGGGCTTGGTCGGGCTGGAGGGGAGGTGCAGCTGCAGAAAACACCTTGTCACTTATCACTGTCGGCTACCCTCTGCACCTGCACTAGACTTGACTGGATTCACAAGAGATCTTTTGAAAAACGCAGAGAAGGGAAGCGGCACGCATTTCCTGGCAGTAAATTCAAAAGGTTGCTCGAGCATTCCAGAGATTTTCACTCCACATTCCTCTGGCTGACACCTCTACAATCTGCCAGGCCTTGAAAGTTGGTGTTTTTACATCTTATTCTCACAAACATCTTTGAAAACACCCTCCTCTGTGCCTCCACATTGGGCAAAGCCAGCTTTTTCCATTTTCTAAAATCACGGCACTACCCTGCTGCTTAATTCATGCAGGACCGAGCTTGCTGGAGTGCAAATAAATATTCAGATAAAGGCCGTTTGGCCCATTCTTCCCCACCAGATGATTCCATTCTTGAAATGGTCCTGTGGTTCCATTCTCTCAGGACAGAGGTATCCACCAAAATAAAGGAGCTCAGCACTGAAATTTTATAAAAACAAAATTATGACTCTAAAATTAAGGGCTGTGATACATTGTGTCACTGACACCATTCCTCAGCACTGCCCACGTGCCAGCCACCATGCTCTTCCTACTCAAGGGGCCAAGCGTATCTCTCCTCCCATTGACTTTGGTTCAGCCATGTGATTTGCTTTGGCCTGTGGGATGGATTTGGAAATGGGGCTGCGCTAGTTCTGAGTCTCCACCTTAAGAGGCCTCACATGTTTCTCTGCTTCTTATTGTACCTCTGCCATCACCATGAGCCGACCATGTTCCCAGTAGCCTGCTGGACCTAGGGAGACATTGAGAGAGAGAGGCGACCCGAACCACACACCTACACCAAGAAGCAGACCTGCCCCATCAGGTCCAGCCTGGATCGGCTGAACCCCAAACAATTTGATGCAAGACGAGTAACAAATGTCTCCTGCGGGCTCTGGACTGGCTTGTCAAGTCACAAAAGCAACTGTTGGAAGCATATTCCTGAACTCAGAGTTTTACCTGAAGAGAAATGATGCCAGTTAGTACATTTTAACTCAGCCTGCTTTCCATACAAGGTTAATTCATAAAAGGAGAAACGTAGGAAAGATCCCAAGGTTGATTGGAAGAAATTTCTCATAATTCCACATTACCTCAATCAGTGAATGAACAGACACTTTTCCCTCATCATTGTGGAGGGACAGCCAGCATAGTGCCTCAGAATATTCTATCTCCAACTCTTTCTCTTGCAGCTTTTTTCAGGTCTTTGGTCAGTGGTTCTCAACCAAGGGTGATTTTGCTCCAGAGGGGATATTGGACGATACCTGAAAACATTTGGGGTCATCACAACTGCAGAAATGGAGGAGTTCTTTACAGTTAGTGAGTGAAAGGCAGGGCTACTGGTAAACCCTACATCGCACAGGCAGCTGCAACAGTGAAGAGTAATCTGACCCAAACGTCAATAGTACCGAGGTTAAGGAAGTCTATTCTAAGGTTTAAATGGAAATGATTTCATTCTTCCCCCAGTAAGAGTATCCAAGCGTGAGTCTGAGGAGTTGTATGGTAAAAATGTACCAAACACATAAAAATTATCCTTTTTTAAATGCAAGCTGGCTTTCTGTATACAACACGCAATATATATGAATACATACCTTCTTCCAAGGATGAATGACTCTTTTTCCATTAATGTCCTGGGCAAATAATAGTTGATGGAAGAAGACCTTCATTTGAAAAATTTTTGTACATCTAGAAATAATTACTAGTACCTCAATTTAACTGTCAAGAAAATCCCACTTCGTGCCAAATATTTTTGGATAAACAAATGAACACACAAGCAAAGGTGTCCATTTCTGATTGGTCCCCTCACCTCAACCCTCCCCCCGAAGGGCACTAGACCTGTAAAATGTGACTACAACAGTCTGGGATATGAGGCCATGCGGGGTGAAATTGCTATATTATGACAATATCCTTTAGTGCTTCAGTAACTAAACCCTCTTAATGACATCCTAGGGAGACCAGCTTAATATTGAATTCTAGCCTCGATGTTTTGGGGCTGTGCCAAGAAAAATAACCCACTCCCCAGAATCACTGAGAATTGATGGGGGTCGTCAGGCTGGTAAGTCAACTGTGGTTGAAATATAGGTGTGGAATAGCATATATGTGGCTCTTTCTGATGAAAGGCCATGTTTGGCTCAGGATGTCTAAAATAACAGAGCTAGCAAAGCGAAGAGACCATAAAAGTTTTGAAGGCATCAACGTCTAAGGCAGGTTCTGTGCATTTTTAAAGATACACAGAACTTTCGAATAAGCTGGGAATCAACCAAAGATAGGACCCAAGGTGGCATGCTCAGGATTTGTGAGGATGAAGGGGCGCCTGGGTGGCTCAGTCGGTTGAGCATCTGACTCTGGCTCAGGTCATGATCTCGCAGTTCGTGAGTTCGAACCCTACATCAGGCTCTGTGCTCACAGGACAGAGCCTGGAGCCTGCTTCGGATTCTGTGTCATCCTCTCTCTTTGCCCCTCCCCTACTCGTGCTCTCTTTCTCTCTCAAAAAAAAAAAAAAAAAAAAGATTTGTGAAAATGAAGAGAAAACAAGTGTGTGGGAACAGCATTTCAAATCCAGGGCAAAGGATATGAGGAGGTACAAAGTCAGAATTAAGCTGAAGGGGACAGTTGAGGTCACAGGGAGTTTTATCACGACCGAAGCCCAGAGCACCTGTGTTTGGCATGGTCATTCCTCAGCCTTATCTTATGACAGAACACCACCACCAGTGATCAAGATTTGATTAGACTGAAGAATCAAGGCCACAAGGCTGTAGAGCTGAAGCCAAATCCTGTGGTAATATTTTTTTGAGTTTCATTATTGCTAACCTAACTTCACCAGGGCACAAGAGGATTTACCGTATAAAGCGCAAGCACGTGAGATGGATGGGAGATGTTTTGTCGGTGGATTCTAACCCCTGCCCCACAAAGCCATGAGATTTGGTCAAGATCCAAGACAGCAGAAGAAAAGGGCGGGGGGTGGGGGGGCGGCGAATGTGTGGGTTCGTGAAGTCCTCACCCTCACATCTACCAGGAAAAGCTCCACTTAATCTGTTTTAAATATTGAGGTCTCCGTCTAACTTTGCATCCTAAAATAAGTAGATTCTGCTGCTTAAAAGAAGTCTGGAAAACAGTGTGCCAGGAGCCAGTGGTCCTGCCGGGGAGGGGTGTTGCTGGAGAAAGGAGAGAAATCGGACCCTGAGTCCCAGGCCAGGAGTCTTTCAGACAGAGGTCCTCGAGGTTTTCCTGAGCAAAGCAACACACTGAAAAAAAAAAAGTCAACCTCTCCCTGATTTCATTCATGTTAGGGGGCTCACGTAATTTATTTTCCTAATTGGGACACTTTTGAGAAGGAAGCGGGGTCCCATGAAAATGCGTGGGTAGATTTCAGAGGCGTCGTCAAGTCTGACTGCTCTGGGTAAATGAGAACATCAGGGCATTCTCATTAGATACTGGCTATATGGGGCTTGCTTGCTTTCTTCCTTGTCCACTACAATGGGAGAAGAGAGAGAAAACTTTCTTAAACCTTCTATAATATTAATCTCATGACTTTACCTGATAGGCCCCCTCCTCCTCTGACACTAAAAGCAGAGAGAGTAGGTTACTGGGGTCCGTCCGACTGAAGTCACAAAAGTGACCAGAAAACTTGGCACGTGTGCCATGAGCACAGACGGTGCCCGGGAAGAGATTTGGCGACACTGTCCACCAATCCCCAAAGCCTCGGACACTGCTCTGAATGTGGACCTGTACGTCCGTGGCCCTCCTCTTCACCACCGTTGGCCACCCCGTACCCCGAAAGCTGTTCAGATTCTGTTTGGTGGTAGTTAACACGTCTAACCACTTCTCCGAAAGACCAACAGGAGGAAACCACCAGTGAGAGAGAAAGTCAGCTTATTACAAGTTCTGGCCACCTCACACCTTGTGTTTGTTCACTGAGTTTGCCAGAAAGTTCCCTCCTGACAGCCTAATTTACAACTTTCCTGGAGCTGCCAAATCACCCCCCAGCAGACTTCTCCTGTAACTCCTGCTCTGCCACCCCACCATGGCCTCCACGCGAGCATTAAACCAAAGTGCTCAGACCCAGCACAAGGGTGACCCACATCAGGCACAAATAATCTACCTGTCACTCACTGCCACACTTGGCAATTGGCAACAATAATGTGGGCGGCCAAGTAATTACAGCAGGGAAGTTGGAAGAAGAAATTTATGAGCTTCAATCTAAATGCTTGGCATGCTGTTTAACTGCAGAACTGGGCTCCCCACAGTCAAGAACGGAGAACTGGGAACCGTGTGTAGATTAAGGGCTCTGAGCTACATATCGAGGGTCTCATCATTGTCAAGCAGGTATTTTATTTACTGTGCGTTTACACCTCCTTGCCCTCCAGCGGTTCCTGGATCTCTCCCTGAGGGATACGCAAACAGGGGAGAAATCATAAAAACCAACAAGCCACCAGCATCAGGACCAAACCCTTGTGCGGACTACATTGCCAACACTACGCGTCAACCACCTCCATGTGGTAGAAGTGGGCGTGGCCTTTATCTGCTCCCTGCTGGCTTTCTTTATTTTCTAAATTTTTTACTAAAAACACATATGCCCTTGATAACCAGGAAAACACAAATGTGGATAGAAAAACTTCGCGGTGTGTCCACCTTTGACACCCTTACATATTTTATTCTTATTTAATAAACAAGTGAATAGAGCTGGATGCGTGCCAAGTACCTTTTTAAGACTTTTAAATGCATTAACCTGCTGAAACCTCACAGGCTGGGATGTGGGTACTTTCATATTCTCATTCTACAGCTGAGAAAATGAACTTGCTTAGGGAACTTGCCCAAAGCGGCACGGCTGTGAGCAGCAAAACTGCGAGTTCTTTCCACGCAGCCTGGCTTCAGGGCTCTCCGTTGCTTGGCTAAGCTGCCTCCAGCTTCTCCTACTCAAGACAGATCCTCTCTGGTCTATGTATCCTTTTTCAGTCTGGCCAGCCCCACCCCCCATCCATGTTAGTGTCTGAGCAGGGCAGTCAGGCCAAAGGAGCATCTATTTTAAGAGAATGGCCGGGCGCCTGGATGTCTTAGTCGGTTAAGTGTCTGACTCTTGATTTCAGGTCAGGTTGTGATCTCACTGTCATAAGATCAAGCCCCGCATCAGGCTCTGCACTGGGGGTGGAGCCTGCTTGGGATTCTCTCTCTCCTTATCTCTCTCTCCTTCTGCCTCTCTATCTCTCTCAAAATAAACAAACTAAAAAAGATAGTGAAAAGGGCATCTGGGTGGCTCAGTCAGTTAAGCGTCCAACTTCAGCTCAGGTCATGATCTCATAGTTCGTGGCTTCAAGCCCCATGTCAGGCTTTGTGCTGACAGCTAGCTCAGAGCCTGGAGCCTGTTTCAGGTTCTGTGACTCTCTCTCTGACCCTCCCCTGCTCACTCTGTCTCTCTCTCTCTCTCAGAAATAAATAAAACATTAAAAAATATTTTTAAAAAGATAGAAGGGCTCTAGCCTCAAAGCCTCAGATGGTCAGTGTCCATGACTACAAGGAATAAAAGATACGAGGATCCCACTCCCTTAAAAAATAACCACGGAATCACTTTTCTCATCTCATCAAGCACACATTTAAAATTAGGTCCTTGAAAATGTTTTTCCTCCTTGATTTGTCCCTCATTTTCTCTTTCTCTTAGGCTTTACTTCCTCAGCCAACCATGCCTCCATCACTTACGCGTCATCAACATCTCTGTAAGGGGAGTTTGTCGGGCCAGGCTCTTGACCTCTCTGGACCCCAGATTTTCATCTGAAATTCAGGGGTTTGAATTGAAGGTCTCTGATTAGGGTGGTGCCCAGCATTTGTACCTTGTAAGTTACATCCACGTCCATTACATCGTTTTATCCTCAATGACCCCGGACAATGGATGCAATAAGTATGCTGTGCTCGGTTTCCCAGGGAGGGCATTGACAGTTCTCTGTAGCAGACAGGGAAAACCAGAACTCCCGGTTACAAGGACTTCCTCTTCACCCCCAACATGTCTAAGGGCTCTTTCAAGCTCACGGTCTGTGCTTGTTCACCCGCCTCACAGGCCGCTGTCCCCATCGAGGCATGCTCTCTGTACGTTAGAACCAGCTTCTGGCACATTCAAGAGGCTCTCTTGCTACCTGAGGAATGCAGTGATGAACTGCTCCCTCTAATCTTCACCCTTGTGAGTCTGGAACATCAGAGCCAGGTGCTGAGAGCACGAAATTTGGTCTGGGTGTTCTACAAGCCACATCTGGCTGGCCTTTCCCCAGCCTGCTCCTTCCACCACAGCTGGTTGCCTTCCTTCCCTGGTCAGGCACGTGGGGGCCAGCAGTGGGGGTGCTGAGGAATTTTCTGGATCCTGTATCGCCTCACCCCTTGGCTTTCATTTGTTTCTTTAGACATATTTGACACCTTATTTACATGTGCCCTGTGCCGTAGGTCTTAAACTCCTTCCAGAACGTCCTTGCCTACATTACAAAATTGTTGGCTGAAGAGGGGAAAAAAAATTGGTATGATTCAAATGCATGGAAGCAGGTAAGCAGGAAGGTTTATAACTCACACAGCGCTTGGGGCCAAAATGTGCACCCTGAGTAGGGTAAAGATATACCTCACCTGCCTGAATCGGTCCTGATTTACCCCTGCTACCAGTTGTCATTCTTAACAGCAGCCTCTTTCATTCTCAAACGTTTCCTAGTTTGGACAATAAATTGTATGCATACCCTATCTATGATGTGAGATCGAAGGCGGCCCATCCAGTGCTCAGAATCGCCTTCTAAAACATCATGACAGAATTGAACCTCTACTGAGCAGTCCATTCAGACCCACAGCTTCATAAAGGTTTTCAAGTCGCTTCATACGTGTCTGTCATGTTCTGAAGCTCGCATTCCCGGAGGACATCATCAATGTGATTGGAAAGAAAGTTGCCAGAATACGGCGGTCACAGATGATGCAGAGACGTTAGTAGAGGGGAGGGGGAACCAGAATTTTTGAGTGTTCACTGTGTGCCTTTCACTGTGCTAAGCTGTTTTCCCTCCAGTATATGCATGTGGGAGGCGATGTTGAGAAAGACATGCAGGAAGGTTAAGTAGACCACTCGGGATCCCAAGAACTATCGTTGGCAGGACTGGGATTTGGACTCCAGAACTCTGCCCCTGTGAGGGCCTGTGGCCTTCTGTGTTGCATCCTCTCCCCCATTTCCTTTCTTCTCTGGTGTTCGAAGTGGAAAGAAAAGAGTGTGTGGCTATCCCTCACCTCTCATGCCAGGCAGCCTGGCAATTCCCAAAGAGCACACTTCTTCAGAGAGGGGCTGAAGGGGTACCCAGGGTGCTCAGTCGATTGAACGTCTGGCTCCGGGTCAGGTCATGATCTCACAGTTCGTGAGTTCGAGCCCCATGTCGGGCTCTGTGCTGACAGCTCAGAGCCTGGAGACTGCTTCCAATTCTGTGTCTCCCTCTTTCTCTCTGTCCCTTCCCCACTCATGCTCTGTCTCTCTCTCTCTCTCTCTCTCTCTCTCTCTCTCACACACACACACACACACTCTCTCTCTCTCTCTCTCAAAAATAAACATTTAAAAAGAGACGGAGAGAGAGAGAGACCGAAGAAATTCTGTTACAATCTACCCCCAACTTACAAGTAAGTATCTTCTTTCATCTCAGTGGTAAAAGGGTATTTAAGTGAAGTGGTACTGAGTGGTGAACACAGGTATCCAGTGGTCTTCACGTTCTCTTTCCTTTTGAGGAAAAGGCAGGGGCTGAGAGAAAGGAGGCCATTTGGAGCTGCTCTGTGGCCCCAGAGTGTCACTGCCTGGGCTGTCACTTCAGACCATTTGTTTTTTTCTGAAAGATACTTGGGGGATCCTCAGGCAGAAGCTCCTGTGACTGGCTGAGCCAGCCCCACAAGGCTCGGGTAGAAGCACGAAGCACTCCTGGTGCCCTGTGTGCCGGGATCCATTAGCCCCTGGAGGGGAGGCAGGTGTGAGGTGAGAGCACCCTCAGGTCACCTGCAAAGGCTCGTGGCTGCAGACACAGGGGACGGAAGACCACACCACCCCCTGGAATAAGATCTGAGGGAACAGGAGATGAGTCAAGAGCGGCCCAGTGCTCTTAACTTAAATTCAAACATGGGGGCGCATGCTGTGCATGTGGGCTCACACGTGGGGGTCCCACACCACCTCCACAGACAGCATAGGGTGCTTGCTTCCTGCCATGACTGAGCCAGACCGTGCCACAGACTCTGTGTGTCTTATTTCCGGGTTCTGTGTGCTGAGATCGTGCGGCCTGGTGGGAAAGAGACAGAGCGCTGAGTGACCTTGGTCATGCCGTTTTGCCCTATCTTGTTATCAGGTGCGATGCCCAAAAGTGCAGACCTTGCAGTTGCAAGGGGCGAAGACGTTCTACTTTGTGTTGTCATTATTCCGTGTGTGGCTATTACATGAAACCCAGTATGTTCATGGACGTGTGTGGCTTACAGCAGGCTAGGTAAAAATAGGAAGTCAGGTCTTTCTCAAAAGTAAGCAAATAATAGTAGAGGTGGAACTACTCAAAGGCTGTGAAAGATGATTCAAAGAAGTGGTGTTTTCAAGCACTGAGATAATGGGAGTGAAAATACAAATGCACGAGGTCTGTACAGAAAGATAAGGTTCTAATCACCCCTCAGTGGCATCTCCTCCCTCATGCACTCAAACAATGACGAATTAGGCACCTATCTTTTTTTTTAATGTTTATTTATTTATTTTTGAGAAACAGAGACAGAGAGAGAGAGAGAACACAAGCGGGCCAAGGGCAGAGAGAGAGGGAGACACAGAATCTGAAGCAGGCTCCAGGCTCCGAGCTGTCAGCACAGAGCGCTGCTCGGGGCTCGAACTTACAGCCGTGAGATCCTGACTTGGGCCAAAGTCTGACGTTTAACCGACCGAGACACCAAGATGCCCCCCTCTTTTTTTTATTCTTTTATATGTTTATTTACTTTTGAGAGAGAGAGAGACAGAGTGTGAGCAGGGAAGGGGCAGAGAGAGAGGGAGACACAGAATCTGAAGCAGGCTCCAGGCTCCAAGCTGTCAGCACAGAGCCCAACTTGAACCCACGCACCGTGAAATTATGAGCTGAGCCAAAGTCAGATGCTTAACTGACTGAGCCACTGAGGAGCCCCAGGCACCTATCTTCTAACTCACGCTGTCCTGACAGTAGATGCCCTTTGCATTATGTCCTATGTGCATGATGATGCCATGGGGGAGCCTGGCAAAGGGCAAGACCTGGTGCCAGATCTGAAGAGAAGATAATTGAGGGGGAAGAGAAAAGATGAGCATGCAGACAACTGTAAAATTGATAAGCCCCCAGAAAGAGGGACAAAGTCCCCATGGAAGGTGCTCAAAGGATGGATAAGTCAGACCAGCTTGGGGCAGGGGCGGGGTGGGTCAAGAAAGACTTCACGGAGATTTGAGATGACGTTTCAGAAAAGCCAGAGAGACATGGACAAATTTCAATGACAGAGAGAAAGGGATGGGGGAGGGGGACATGGGAGACATTCCAGAGAAGGAGAAACACTTGAGCAATGGCACAGGGACCGGGAAGTGGTGTGAGGGTAGAAATCCCCTTCCACGTGGCTGAGAAGCAGAATGGAAGTCAGGCTGAGGATTAGGCGCGGCTAGGGTGTGAGCAGCCTGGAAGAGCAGACCAAGGATATCCTGCCTCGTGCGGTGGAAACAGGGGCGTGGGCGCTAGGTCTGCCCTGGAGGAGACCAAGCCTGGAAGTGGGCAACCAGTCCACGTAATTAATGCCCAGCCCCCACTACAGTGATGGCCTTGGAGAAACGTAACCAAAGTGTGGATTGGAGGACTCATCACCATGGCTTTCCAGAGAAACTCCCTAGGCCCTGGGAGGTGATTAAAGGGAGATTTGAATGGGGAAGATCCAAGGACCCTTGGATAACTAGACTCCTCCTATTCCTCCAGTACCTATTAGTAACACATTAATCCCGTTATATTATGTATTACAACATAAGTATATTATATATTATTTAAGTTTTCTACAACAAATATTATAATTTACAATTATATTAATATATTCTGTAACTGCATTATATACGTGTGTATATGTGTATGTATAATGTATGAAACACATTATAGGATATAATATACATTACATATAATGGACCATTGCCGTTTGGTATATTTCATCTTGATTTTTCCGCTCTGCTTACACCTGTGCATACACATCTACAGACCACGAGTCACCCTGTTTCCCTCCCAAAATAAGGACCATCTCTTGGTCTTCTGTTCTTTTCACTTTCCCTGGTCTTTTCTTCTGACCTTCTTCTTCTCTTGATGCCTGTGTGGGCCCCTAAGGCATTTTTATTTATATTATATCATTTATAAATGTGTGACTTGGCCGACAACCTCAGTGCGTGGGTATAACACACACACACAGATACAGATTTAGAGATACTGACAGAGATATCTAAAGATATATATATCTATATAAAATATTTTGTTGTAAAAATATATAAATATGATTTATATATTTTATAAATATAAATTATATATTTTTTAACATATATACTTTTTTATTTGAGAGAGAGAGTGTGTGTGCACACATGAGTGGGGCAGAGGGACAGAGAGAGAGAGAATCTTAAATAGGCTCCATCCCCAACATGGAGCAAGACACGGGGCTGGATCCCACCACCCTGGGATCATGATCTGAGCCGAAATCAAGTGTCGGATGCTCAACCGCCTGAGCCGCCCAGGAGCCCCTATTTTTAACATATATAATTTAAACAAACTTTGCAGGTGTGATTAAAGCTCCAGACCCTGAGAAGGGAAGATTGTCTTCGATCATTCAGGTGAGCCCAACCTAGTCACATGAATCCTTAGAAGTGGAGAGCCACTTTCTTTTTACTGGCTGGAGTCAGAGAGAGAGAGACTGACAACAGAAGGCCATGAAGGTGTGACGTTGCTGGCTTTGGGGACAGAGAAGAGAGCTGCAAGCCTGAGAATACCAGCAGCCTCCACACTGGAAAAGCCTAGAGCCTCCAGAAGGAACACGGCCAGAAGACACTCAAAAACTCTGTCGCTCACCTCACCCACCTCGTCCATGTACTGGCTGCATGGCTAATGGCCTGAGGACATTACTACAGGCCTCTGAGTATCATTGGCCTCAACCGGAATGGGGGAGATGCCTTGTCATGGAGGATCGGGGACTCACTCAAGTCTCAGATCAATCACCACTTGCTTCTCAGGCACACACCAGTTGGTAGGCAGTGTCGCTCCTTCTGCCACAGCAGAATGCATGACTTTATCAGACCATGTCCCTTTTCTGCTCAAAGCCTTCTAGAGGCTTACTCACAGAGAACCTACAGACTTCCCCTGTTCTCAAGGTCCAAATGTCACAATCTGACCCCACTTCCTGTCTGACTGTATCGCCCTCTACTCTCCCCCTTGCTGACTTGGCTCCAGTCGCCCTGGCCACCTGGCTGTTGCCGGGGCCCACCGGGCAGCTTCCAGCCTTGGGCACGTGCACCTGCTGATTGTCCAAAGTCCTCATCCTTAATGTCCACATGGCTTTCTCCCATAACCCCTTTGGGTCTTCACTTCAAATAGTAGCTCCTTTTTGAACCCTCCCTAATAACCCAACTGACAGCTGCAGCACCGCCCCTCCCAACCCAGCACCCCTCACACCCTCTTCAGGGCTTCTCCATCGTAATCCAGCCTTCTGACATGACACATATCTTATTTGTTTTGCTTGCTTAGTTCCCTCCCTTGGAACGTAAGCTCCCATGAGGGCTCTTTGTGGAGGACAGGCAATAGGTGACAAATCTGTTTGAATGAATAAAGCAGCTTGTACACAGTTCTCTCATCAGGAAATAACTATCAGCCTCATCTCCCATGAAAGACCTCTCCTTTCGATTACAAATGGAAAAGGAAGCCAAAAGAATGGTAATGAGCGTGCCCTTGCACGAGGAAGCTATAGGTAAGAGCAAGTCCTTGACTGATCTTGCTGAGCCCAGCCTTCCCAAGGGAGGAGTGGAAATGTGGTCCAGGGTCTCCAGCCCCGCCCAGATGTCCCAGACAGAGAGAGCTGGCCTTCCCATTTCCCGTCCTTCCTAGTTTCAGCCTCTAAAAACCGATAGAACGTTTTGTCTCAGGTCTTCAGTACTTCCAGGCCCAGGGCCGAGCAGGAAGTGTGGAGGCGTGTGAAAATGGAGAGAAAAGAAGAATGAAGCTCAGTGCATGTGAAGGGCTGAAAGACTTCCTCTGTAGCCAGTCAGAGCACACAGGGCTCCCTTCCCTGTGAGCAGTGGATGAGACTGCTGGCCCTCATTCCTCCAACACTGACTTCCCCAGGGACAACGGTGTGCCCAGCAGAAGACCGATGGGCTGAGACTCGTGCCCGAGTGAGCTCACACTTCACGTGGTGTACCATTGGAAAGACAAACTCAGTTCACCTTCTCCGTCCACAATGTCCATGCAGAGTAGATGGGATTTTTAAGAAGGTCCCAAGTTGTGTCTCAGACTCTGAGGAATCGTGTCCAAGGCTTATCGCAAGCTTTTGAACCGGGCCAACAGAGACCCTCGTGTTGTCTGTGCTGCACCTGTTAGGCCAATGGACACTTCCTAAAGCAAGGAGTGTGTTTGCTTCATTCACCACCATGTCCCTAGCCCTTAGCACAGTGCCTGCTCCCCTCAACAATTCCTTGTTCCTTAAAATAACCACAGTCTCAGAGCCTCCATAAAATGGGATTATAAAACCCACCTCATGAAGCCATGTGAAGAGAAAATGCAGTCAGGCATCTAAGGTCTTACCCAGGGCCTGGCACGTGATCAGCATTTGTGTAAATGAACTGCCCCTTGGGTGTCGCTGGATGTGATGCGATGGTGGAGGAGGTCTAGTTGGTTCTGGATAAATTCTAGTCCGTCCCTATATCCCTAATTGTTCAATCCGGAAATTTGGACTAAGTGTGGGCTTGATGATTTGGATATCAGGGCGATCCATTTCTCTTAGAAAAGTCTTTGTTCAACTTGAGCCAAAGCTCTGGGAGGGGAAAGGATACATTTCCGAATGCCAGGCCTCCAGGGTACCTGGTGGCCCAGGTGACCCAGCAGGAGTCCCCACGGCCCAGCTTGGTTCAAGGTCCTTCCCTCTCTGCGGCCCAGCACGGCAGCGGGGAAAGGTACCGGGTCCTATTGTACCTGATAAACGGCTGTATGAGAGCAAAGACAGGCAATTGGAACATTTTTCCAGCCTTTCCACTGTTAGGTTTTCAAAGCTGAAAAAAAAAAAAAAGAAGAAGAAATGCTAAATGTCCTTTTCCTTAACTTTACCTCTTCATGTAAGACCCAGCTAAACTGCCCTTGAAGCACTCCTCCCCATCTCCTCAGCAGGTCCAGGGAATACCTGCCAATGTGCAGGGCTTAAAGAAAGACCTAAGGCCTTTCTAGAAGCGAGATACTCTAGGATGCCCTGAAAGTTTGGAAGGTTCAACTCTGAATCTGCTTGGGTAAGAGGTGTGGGTCTCACACCTGCAAGCTAACCCGTCCTTTTTTGGAAAACCACACTCTACCATGTCTCACTACAATAATAACACAAAGGAGACGTTTCTAGAAACAAAAGCAAAGGGGCTTGCTCAGCACCAAAGATGTCTGCACAAGAGGTCTGCGAAAATAAGAGCAGAATGAGATAGGCAGCCGTGTGTGCAATCAGCATTTCAGAAGTGCTTACTGATACAGGTGGGCTTTCTTCAGCAATCTCAGGGGAAATGAGGAATGTCTCTCAGAGAAACAGCAAGTGTAATGACTCCAATGATTTCAAGCAGTTGTCACAACCACTGGGTTTATTCAGGTATGTCACCTTTTTCTTAGTTTAGACACTCAGCTTTCAATTAACCACTCTGAAAACAGAGGCAATTTGGTTAGTAATGGGTAGTGGGTTCTTTTAATTTTTTTTTCCCTTAGGACATGTGCTGCAGCAGACTCCTGAGTTCTGCTTCTTTAAGCAGCCTGCTAGGTCTCACTGTCCTTCTGTGAAGCGGCCACCGCTGTGGGGGAAGAGAGACATTCACAGGAATAGCTTGAAGCACCGGTGTAAAATCTTCCCACAAGGCAGGCAGCTGAGGACCTACTATGTGTTACTCTGGACATGAGTACCCGGTGGGGCAAATGAGGAACAGGGCCCGAGCTCGCGGACTGGAAGATGCCGGTAAGAGGCCTCTACGTAAGCTGATACATGCAGTAAAATATGATAAGCATGGTAAGCAAAGCCAGGGGAGTGTGAACCCACTTCCTGGAGGGTGACAGTCAGCCCACATCTTTAAAGACGACTAGGAATCTACCAGAGCAATGACGGAACAGCAGGCCAGATCCACATCTGGGACTTCGCTCTAAGAAAAACCACTTGGGGGCTCCTGGGTGGCCCAGTTGGTTAAGCCTGGACTCTTGATCTCAGCTCAGGTCAGGATCTCCCATAAACGGGCTCCATGCTGAGCGTGGAGCCTGCTTGGGATTGTCTCTCCCTCTCTCTCTGCCCCTCCCCTGCTCACCCTCTCTCTCTCAAAAAAAAAAATTAATTAATTAATTAAGTTTTTAAAAGTTAGAAAAAAGGCTGCCTGAGCCACATAGGAGGACCCACAGTTGCATTCGAAAGGGTGCAGCGGTTGGGGCACCTGGGTGGCTCAGTCAGTTAAGCGTCCGACTTCGGCTCAGGTCATGATCTCACAGATCATGGGTTCAAGCCCCATGTCGGGCTCTGTGCTGACAGCTAGCTCAGAGCCTAGAGCCTGTCTTCGGATTCTGTATCTCTCTCTCTCTCTCTGACCCTCCCCTGCTCATGCTGTCTGTCTCTCTCTCAAGAATAAATAAAACATTAAAAAAAAGAAGAAGAAGAAAGAAAGAAAGGGTGCAGCGGCACCACTGCCCCCCGCCCCGCCACACTGCAGCACCACCCCCAACCACCCCCAACCCCCCACCCGGTCCAGAGGTCTTTACGCGATACTTCTAGAGCAAGAGATAATTCTTCTCAGTTGTCTCTTACGTAAGCCTTCCGGTCAGCTACATCTGAGGCCATGGGTGGTACAACTGGACTAAAAGAAAGGATGCCGTGAACACTGCAAGAGCCTCGCTGTCCACAAGGTGACTTCAACCCTGCCCCCTACCTTAGGTCGAAATTGAGAAACCCAGAGATGGCCACAGCCCTAGGCCACTGTGTGCAAAAATGGGAAATGTCACTCAGCAGGTCCTCCCCCTGTGTGTAACCAGAATCATCAGCCTATAGATTTGGGAACTAAGTGGCTTGACCATTTTGCACGTAAGCCGTATGCATTGGTCCAGAGGAGACCAGTGAGCAACAATTCAATTTAGAGTTCACTGAACCCTCTGGTTTGGGAAGGAAATTGCTGGTAATCAATTGCAGCAAGCACACAGGCTCAGGGCCAGGAAGAGAAAAATCACTTTAATGGGCAAAGCAGATGTTGCTAAATTCATTGCAAAAGTGAGATGGGCATAGAGCCAGGCCTTGCATGAGAGATGCTGATCTGTTCTTCTGAATGAAGAAAACAGAGACACTTCAAAAGGGGGATTCTGCAAGGGAAGCCAGAGGTCCATGTCCCCATTAGATTGAATAAAAGAAAATGCACCGGGGTGTTCAGGCCTCCTGCACCATTACAGGACTCCAAGCTGTTAACATCTCGTAAGGACTTTAAACAAATCCAGAATACCAGCTAAAAACTGACTGGGGAGTCGTTATCCTGTTCCAAGGAGAACAGGTGTGTCGTGTGGAGGACTTGCACTTCAGTATCAGACTCGTTTCTTCCATCAATGAGTTGGCTCCACTGTCAAGAGATGGTGTATGGCATGGGGCGAAGTTCTTAATCTCCCTCAGTCTCAGTCTTATCAGGTGTGAAATGGGCCTCATCTCACTGACCACTTGAGAGCCGTTGTGAGGGCTCACGATCGTGTCTGTAAAGAATAGCGGGGAAATGCCCGTGAACAATGGCATGTTTTCTGAGCCATGGCAAGACCAGGAACATGGGGGGTGGGGGGTGGGAGAGTGGGCTCCTGATGGAATGGCGAGGTAAGGGGAGGCCAGGTTTCAGGTCCAGAATCAACTGGCTTAGCCACCGCCGCTCTGCAATGGATTACATCACAGGCCAAGTGTTTCTGTGTATGTTTAGGCAGATAAAATATTTCTCAAGCATGTAAGAGTTTAGAGGGAGCAATATCAAGGCCCAGGGAAGGGTACCATGTGTACTAAGGATGTTTATACGAACTAGCTCCTAATGCAAGCCCGCAAAAGAAAGAGCGGGGCCCAATTCCCCAAATCTGAGATGTTCCTTCCTTATCTAATTCCTACCCATTCTTCCAGGGTCTTGGAAGGCAAACCAGAGCCCCTCCTCGGAGAATCATCACAGAGTCCCACGGATGCCAGCATTTCTATTTATTCAGACACTCCCCCAGCTTTTGTCACCTGCTCTAAATCCTTCGTGGAACAAGATAGGTTTAATGTTAAAACTTATTCATCAAAATCTTTAAATGCAACTTGCTCGAATCTTTGGCACTGTCCTAGCAAATTACCGTCCATTGGTCTTTACCTCAGTCATGTGGGTCTCTCCTAAATATTTTGTAACTTCCTGAAGTTCAGATATTGATCTTGACCTAGTTAAAAATCTCCAAACCAGAAGGCAGAGAGACCAGAGGACTCCATTACTCACCTTACTCTGTGACCTTGAGCCGTTTCTCACCCTTTGCAAGCCTCGGTTTCCTTGTGTGTGAGTTGCAGATAATAACAGTGCCTTCCTCCTCAGTCTCGTGTAAGGACTTACAAGATCAGTCCTATAAAGTGTTGAGTGCTACCGTGGTGGCTGACTAGTAACTGTCACTGTCCTGAAACGTCTTCAGCCAGAACACCCAACTGCATTCACATCCCCTGACATTTCCAAACCTCAGGTCATTTCCATAAAGCAGCCACTCTTCAGAGAGCTGTGTCCCACTAACAGCATGTTTGCAAGTTGCCATCAGCTTTAGAATGTTCCTGATAAGCAAGCAAAGGCACGGAGGGACTTTGGCAGCGAATTTCTGGGGGCTGGCGAGGGGAGGATGTTTACCAGAGCACAAAGGCCAGGTCCTGAGCAGAGAACATTTTGGCCCAGAGAGATCCCGGAGAAGGCATTTTTGCCAAGCGCAAACTCCATTCTCAGGTCCTGAAGTCAGCGTTAGAAACTAAACAAACCTTCCCGGGTTCACATGTGTTTACTTTTGGCAAAATGCAACTTCCTGTTTGAAAGGAAAGGGGCAGTAAAGCTCCCTATAGCCTCCTTGGACATAAAGTCTCTCCTCAAAACAATTGATAAGTTAAGCATAAATGAATCAAGCGTACACAGTGAGAATCTCCCTTCCCCTCAAAATGTTCATGTTTTAATAGGGAACACACTCAACAAAACCAAAACAAATATTTTTTCAACTGTTGGCCCATGAGGGTTGTTTAGGCCATTTCTTCTTCTGAGAGCAAGAAAAATAGACATCAGGAGGGAGCCAAGTTACATGTGCTGTGTCAGAGAAGTCACTTCTACACACTTGGGGGTTGAGATTTCTCTTATACAGAAAGTCAGAAACTTTAAGTTCCCACAGCCACTCAAACCACATTCCCCAGCATGAATATAGAACAGCTGGGTCTTTCATTAGGGGACTACGTCCCCAGCCACACCCCGGAGGGCGCTGAATTCCCTCTGATGGTCCCGTGCCCTGCACTCAGGCTTTGAAAACTGACTGACTGTTCCTCACAAATCCACCATCACCTTTTACAAAGACCCTAGAGAACTTCTCCTGTGTATGTGAGCAGGGAGGTTGGGGGTGGGGGGGGGCCGGTGTTGGGGTTCTGCGATTTTTATAGCATCTAGCAAAGTTAGCATAGACTTTGAGCTCATTTATAATCCAAGAGCTCTCTATGTGTCTTGGATCTTCTTGTCACGAAATATTAAATTTGTGGGGCATCTGTGTGGCTCAGTCAGTTGAGCGTCCAACTTTGGCTCAGGTCATGATCTCGCAGTTCATGAGTTCCAGCCCCGAGTCCGGCTCTGTGCTGACAGCTAGGAGCCTGGTGCCTGCTTCGGAGTGTGTGTGTGTGTGTGTGTGTGTATGTGTGTGTGTGTGTGTGCGCGCGCCCCTCCCCTGCTCGTGCTCACTCTCTCTTTCAAAAATAAATATATTTTTTAATATTAAATTTGTAAAAGATTTTAAGTCATCTGGTCAACCGTCCCCTGTCCACCCATATGCAGACACATAATAATAGAGATGAAAAACAGAGGTTGGAGAAGTTCCCTTCCTAGATTCCAAACTTCTTGCTCCTCTGGGCAAGAGCTATTGAACTTGTCCTTGTGTTCTCCAGCACAGAACCATGAACACAGTGAGGGCTCAGGAAGAAAGTGTCAAAAAGCAAGTCAGAGAGCTTTACGTACAGAATCGAGAAGAGACCACGGGCGTCCTGACTCTGGGTGTCCGTGCTCCCCACACCTCTACCTCTTGTGTAAGCTCCTTGAGGGCTGCAGAGGAAGTGACTTACAGTTCTTTTTGACCATCCTTTCCCAAGCATTGAACTTTGCAAGCACTCGGTAAAAATATTTTGAATGAGTAAAGGAAGTAATGACTGATTTAGCAGAGGACAGCAATTCCATGGCCAAGGTAATTACAGACGGTCCCTCTGACTTGCAGTTAGGATTTTTTGACTTTATGGTGGTTGAAAGCAAGATGCAGTCAGTAGAAGCTGCACTTTTAATCTTGAATTTGAATTTTTTTTAGAGGTGGCCAGCCAATACGCAGCATGATTCTCTCCCATGATGCAGGGCCACAGCCTCCAGGCAGCCCACTGTCACAACTCGCCTGACAGCCACTCTGCACCCGCACAGCCACCCTGTTTCTCACCACAGACAGTTCTCCGTAAATTACCTGAGACCATCAGCACTGTTATCAGATAGACTTCGTGTTAGATGGTTCCCCACCTGCCAGCTGACGGAAGTGTGCTGAGCACAGTTAAGGCCGGCTTCGCTGAGCTATGAGGTTCCATGAGTTACGTGTATTCATGCATTTTCAATTTATAATATTTTCAACTTTCAGTGGGTTTGTCAGGATGTAGCCCCTGTAAGTCAACAAAGATCTGTGTATATCATTATTTTCTTTTCTCCTATTTTTTCTTTTCTCTTATTTTCTATTCTCTTATTTCATTTCGTTTTCTTTTTTTATATATTATTTTCTCATATTTTATTTTATTTTATTTCATTTCATTTTAAGTAAGCTTTTTGGCATTTTTGTGCCCAGCGTGGGGCTGAGCTCACAACCCCGAGATCAAGAATCACATAAGTGACTGAGGCAGCCAGGCACCCCTGTAAATACCATTCTTGAGTAATTTCAATATTATCCTGACTGAAAAGGGAAATTCTTTCCTTCCCTAGGACACTGGATTTAAGTAAAAGTGTATATGCGTGTATTCAATACACTCCTTTGACCCTAGGTTCTGCTTAACACTTATAAAACAAGACAGGCAGTTACGATAGGAGATATCACCCCCCACCCCCCGCCCATAATGCTGACAATTCTCTTCCTACAAACCAAGCCTTAAACCTTTGATGAAAATGACTGTAACCTACCCACCTGTCTCATCCACACCCTCCCTACAGAAAGGACCTCTCCTAGCTTTGGGGCTCAGTGAGATCTCTCAATACTTCTCACTCAGGGGCATGCTGTGGCCTCCATGTGGAAAATGCTTCACTATCACCATGATCTCCATGACCACCCCCACCACCACAGCCACCAATCCCTGCCTCCATGTCCATTCCAAACCAACATCACCACCACCAGCAGCACTGACCTTCCACCACCTTTACCACCCAGCGACCGCCATCTCACCACTATGCTTTAAACTGGGAGGGGGGGATAGTCTTCCTAAGAGCTAGCTCACATGGGACTTCCTACATGCCTCCAGAATTTGGAGCTAAGCCCCTCTCTGAGCTCCTAGAGTTGCCTGTTCTTGACCATATTGCTGCATGTAGCTCACTGCATTTCAGTTTATTCAGTGGCGGATCCTTTCCTGCAGCTCATGCCCTCTGCCAGATCCTGAATCCATGACTGAAAGGAAATATTTAGAGAGAGTCTGAACACAGATCACAGAGCAGTAAAGGTCAAGAGGAAGGAAATATGTGAGGACTGGTGACCCAGAGAGCAGAATGGGGGTGTATCTGCCAGAGCAGAGACCAGAGGCTTTCAAGAGTTACTGACCTTGCCCCTCAGCAAAGCCTTAGTGTGACTTTTATGGCCTGCCTCTTCCACCTGCCTGGCTGGTTCAGTTGGTGGAGTGTGTGACTCTTGATCTCAGGGTTATAGGTTTGAGCCCCACGTTGGGTGTAGAGATTACATAAAATTTAAAAATAAATACATAAAATATATAGACACAGAGCAACTGTGTAGTCCCAAGGTGGCAGGTATGATGGGAAGATAACAATGAGACCACTGTCACACAGGAGTAGAACAGCCCGGGGGCGGGATTGCATGGAAGGGTGTTGTGGGGTCAAGGAAGCCTCCAAAAGGAAGTGAGGTTTAGACTGATGTCTGACAGCTGGGTAAGGGCTGGCCTTACTGGAGAGAAGAGTTCATGACGTGGAAACAGATCCTTTTTGTTTTTTGAACCCACTAGGCTTACTACCATCCAGCCCCTTGAATTTCCATTTCCACTCTCTGGAATGCTGCACTCCCCACTCTTTACATGGATGGCTTCTCTTCGCTCAGGCTTCATCTTGGATGTCATCTTCACAGAGAAACCTTCCATAACTGCCCCACCTGAAGGATCCCCTTTCCAACCATTCTTTAGCATGGTGCCCCTCCGACATTAACATGTATAGGAATCATGAGGATGGTGAGGGGGATCTGGAAAAATGCAGATTCCAATTAGGGTGTCTCCTGAGATTATGCATTTTAACAAGCTCATTGCCAACCTAGGGGTCATGCTCTAGGGAGCTCCAGCCACAACATATCATTGTGTCCAGTTTTACTTCATAGTCCTTAGCACTGCAAAATTTCCTTGTTCATTAATTTTTTCCTTTTATTTATTTTACCATACCCACTAGGATAGGAATTCCATAAAATTAGCTGTATGTTTTGACTTTCACAGCACTGTATCCCCAGGACTTGGCATATCAAATATGAATGAATGAATGCATGCATGCATGATGGAGAGTTTGCCTTCTAGCCCCAAACTATACTTTTCTCCCATTCCCTAGGCCTCTAGACTAGCAAGACATCAGCCCTTCATGACAGGCCACTTTAGGAAATCTTGAGGATCAGCCAGCGTCATGAGTGTGGGTCAGCATGAGCCAGGGGTCCATAGTTCCTGCCTCCTTATTTCCCCCCAGCAGCTCATGTCAGTGCTGGGAACGCTCTGTCCTTTCCTGCTCTGTGTCCAGTGTAAGCCCGTGGTGTTTCCGGTCCCAGCCACCCTCTGCACCTGAACCTTGACCCAGCGGAATTCTTGTACTCTGCACCATCTTTACTGTAATCTGTCTGGCTTTTACTAGGCCCCATGGGCAACAGCTCTTGAAATTATTCTTGAACAAGCTTCTCTCTGTGTCTGAGATCATGTGTCTCATTCTGTGGCTGCTCAATGGGCCCCTCAATCTGGAATGGAGCACTCTTTCCAATTTCTCATGTTCCTTTTTATGGTCACTGTCTCCTTTCTCCCTGACCCCAGTGGGCACAGATCATCCTTTCCAAGCAGAGAAGCATTATCTCAAGGTCAAGTGTGGTGCTTAGGATGTGGAATTCCAAGTCACGGACATGATCCTAGTCCCTGGAGAGCAAAGGTTGTACCACAGAGGGAAGCTGGCCCACACATAGGAAGAGCAATAACCTCCATCGGGAGGACATAGAAAGTGCAATGGGGGGCTCACCATACCTATGCACCGTGCATAAGTGAGATGGGCTCAGGAAGTCCACTCTCCTCACACTCTTAGAGTGTGGGGCTCTCTTGCTCTCCCTCACCAACTCTTCCTTCTCGGTCCCTTTTACAGCAATTCTCCTCGTCACCCTAACTGTTGACATGATCTGAGTTTAGCCAGGGGCTTTGTTTCCTTCCATCTTTATATTGTCCTGATCTTAGAAATCCCAGCCCTTTACATGACCTTAAATACTATGTCTATGCTGCCAACTGTGTGATTTCTATCTTTATTCCAGATAGAAAGGATCCGTGAACAACAGGACCGTGTAATCAACTATTGGGTTAATATCCCCACCTAGATGTCTTACAGACAATCTCAAGCTTAACATATTCCAAACTGAAAGTTTTGGATTTCATCTGTCTCTGTCTGTCAGTTTCTCTCTTACTCACACACACACAAACACATACATGTATTGACACTCACTACTCCCATTTAAATGTTGTTCCTCACCCAGTTTTCCCATTGCCTATTTGTTCAAGGACACAGAAAAACTCAAACCATCTGATGCTCCTTCCTTGCTTTCCCTGCGTCCGGTTTGAATCCATTAGCATACACTTGGGAATAGAGAAACAGAAGGTAACTTGCAATGACTTAACCAAACGGGAGTTTGATTATTTTTTTCACAAATGAAGGCCAAGGAGAGGTAGTCCAGGGTGGGGCAGCAGCTCCGGAATGTCACCAGAGATCTGTCTCCTAACTTTCCGCTTCATGAGTGGGTCACTGTCCTCATGCTTGCTGCCCCTTGTCTGCAAGATGGCTGCTCCATCCATACCAGCATTTGCAATGTGGGCAGGAAGGAGGGGAGCAGCGAAGGGAAAAAAATTATTTGACAGCTGAATACACAGTAAAGCCTTGGATTGCAAGTAACTTGTTCCACGAGTGTTCTGCAAGACAAGCAAACATTTCTAATCAACTTTAACTCAATAAACAAGCGATATCTTGCCTTAGGAGTCATACGTGATGCCCAACATCACACAAATGAGCCAACGGTTCTTGAAATTCGCTTCGATTGACGAGTGCTTTGGATGACAAGCATGTTTCTTGAACAAATTACGCTTGCAAGCCAAGGTTTTACTGGACTTCCTCTTAAAGAGCTCTCCAAGACTGCCTGGCCAGCAACTCCCACTGATGTCTTGTTGACTAGAACTATATCACATGGCCTCCCTTAGTTGCAAGAGAAGCTGGAAAATATAATTTTTTTAATGAGGTACATTGTCACCCCCAAAACATTTCTATTACAGATGTTATATAATTTACAAAACCCATCAACAAGTGATTATTCCTACCTCCAAAGATACCATCAATTCATCCCTTTCTCTGTCTACACTGCTGGCAGCACGTGTCCCGCCCTTCTACCAAGTTACTGCAACAGCCCCTTAAGTTACTTTGATTCTCCAATTGCAGGCCTCCAATTCTTTTCACACCACAGGCCAGAATCATCCTTCAAGAGCATGTATCACCTCATGTATTTCTTCTGTTGACATAATTCTTGTGTTCACCTCTTCCTCGCCACTGCACATAGAATAAAATCCAGGTGCCCATCGTAACCAACAGCTCCTGTATGATTTCGCCCCTACTAGCTGCCTCTCCAATTTCTTTGCATTGCACTGCTTTCTCATCCATTCATGCGTTCATTCCCGGAGAGGCATTTATTGAGTGCCTCCTATGTCGTAAGCACTGTTTTAGGCACGGGGGATAACGTAGTGAACAAATGAGGCAAAAGCACCTTCCTTCACGGAGCCCACACTCCAATGGAGGGACACAGATAATACACAAAATAGGTGAAGAGACTTAGTGTGTTGGATGGTCACTAGCCGTTCACCCTACTCTAGCCTCACTAGCTTCCTCCATCATTCTGACTCTTCTAACTGAGGGGCTCATGTGCCCCAAATGTTCTTCCCTAAGTAGCCCCCCTGCCCTCCACTTATATCCTTTGGTATTAGCTTGAAGGTTGCTTCTCCAAAGAAGCTTTCCCTGAACACCTGTTCTCAACTAGGACCACCTTGGTATTTTCCTTTGTAGCACTTAACCTCACTGTGAAATTGGATGGATGGACAGATAATATGTGAGTTCATATGTTTACTTGTCTCTCACACTGAAAATTCACTTCTGCAATTGCAGAGACCGTGGTGACTTTGTTCTTCATTCCAGCCCCAGGGCTTAGAACAGCCAGTGCCTGACACACAGAAGGCTTAATAAATATTTGTTGATGGATGAGTAAATCAGTGAATGCGTGAAGTGGATGGGATCGGGGACTTTGAAAAGTAATATGAACGATCAATAAGCAGAGAGAGAGGAGAAAGTCTTTCTTAGAGGGAATGAAGTGGGTGAAGACAGAGAGGCAGAAATCGGCTGGGTCTGCAGGGAAGCTAGTAATTTGGGATCAGAATCCCTAAGAGGAGGGGCACCTGGGTGGCTCAGTTGGTTAAGCGTCCAACTTTGGCTCAAGTCGTGATCTCATGGTTCATGAGTTCAAGACCTGCATCAGGCTCTCAGCTGTCAGCACAGGCTTGCTTCAGATCCTCTGTTCCCCTCTCTCTGCCCTCCCCTGCTCATTCTCTCTCTCTCTTTCTCTCTCTGTCTCAAAATAAATAAACTTAAAAAAAAAAAAGAATCCCTAAAAGGAGATGACAGGGAAGCACTGGAGACAGACAAGGGAAGGCTTGCAATGTTGAGACTTATTTGGGGCAGCATTAAAAATAAACAAATGGAGGGGCACCTGGGTGGCTCAGTCAGCTGAGCATCTGACTCTTGATTTTGGCTCAGGTCATGATCCCAGAGCCATGGGATTGAGCCCCACGTCAGGCTCCACACTGAGCAAGGAGCCTCCCTTGGCCTCTCTCCCATGCTCTCTCTCTAAAATAAAAATAAAAATAATAATAATAATAAATATAAAAAATTTTTCATGGAAATCACAGACCAGCACCACATGTCTTTGGAACAACATGTATACCCAACCCAAAGTCACCACAACAAGCCACTTGGAAATGGGAAGGCAAGACAGGTCCACATACTTGGAATCACCTCATGCTTGGCTTACAAATAGCTTCCTTCTCACTGTCAGCTTAATATTTTTTTTCACTTTTCACTATAAAAGTAATACATATTTATTCTAGAAAACTTGGAAGTCACAAAAAATGGTGTATCAGTCCTGTGAGCATGAAGACAGGTTTTCACCAAGAGGGGAGGCTCTTCCTCGCGGCTCTGCCCAGCGCACAGAAGGGTGGCCGTGGCCGTGACCAAATCCAGGACAACCGTGAGAGGAATGGCCCCCTCGGTCCCACTGTATTCCTGTTGTGTGTGACACCGCACCTTGTTTTATCCCCTCTACTCTGGGTTTCTCGTCAAAGAAAGAAGTTTCTGATCAGTGGTTTTCAAAGTGTGTTCCCCAGAGCCTTGCGGAGATTTTCAGAACGGCTGGTGGGACAATGGCTGGCGCCCTCGAGGCAGCAGATCCACAATTACCTGTGTTCCGTTTTGCATTTTGGCCTAAGTTTTGTACATTGGATTTTTCATTGTTTTAGTTTGCTTTGCCTTTAACAACAGATGGGGGTGCAGGCAACTACCACAAGCTTGTCATTAATTTTTCCAGCCAAAAAGTTACTTCCAACTTTAACTTTTAATGAGGATTCGAATTCCTTTCTGGTAGAAAGCAGTACAGGCACAAACTGGGCGTGATGGAAAGCATCTTTTCCTAGGCATCTAGAGGAACTTGCTAATGGATTCTAAAGGTATCAAGGCATCCTAATTAGAGTAGCTGGTATTGGCTTAGCTACAGCTGTGTATGACTTTGGACAAAGCATTTAACCTCCCCACGCTTCAATCTTTCATCCAAAAGAGAAAGATTGTACCACCTCCTGTATTGGATGCAAGGAAAAGAAAATCATATCACATATAAAAATGCCTTGCACACAACGAGGAACATAGCTGGAGCTTTCATTTCCTGACTTCCTACTATGTGCCAGGATCTGGTATACATACCAACGTTCCATCTGCTCACAAGCCTATGAGATAGGCACTTTTTAAGAAGCATAATTTATTGTTCCCATTTTGTAGATGGGAAAGCAAGGCTCAATGATATCAGGTAGCTCTTTTTTTTTAATTTTGCACAGATCCTTGAATTCACGAAACTAAGTACAGTGCACCTGTTTTGAGTGCTCGCTTGATGCTGTTATAAAGCCTTGGTTCATTTAATCCTTCAGTCAATGCAATGGAGCAAGCACTACTTTTACAGATTGGGAAACTGAGTCCCGGGGATGCTGAATGCTATAGCATCTCTGCTCTTTTTTAAGTTGATGGCTTAGAACTGGCTATACTTTCTCTACCAGACATTAGAAGCCTCTACAATTGGTTGTCTAAATGATCCTTCCGAAAACAAGGAAAAAGAATTATCCTCTAAAATGAGAATTCCCAGGCCAGGGAGTTCATCAACTCAACACTTACAGCACCAAAGGGTAACTGTCCACCAGCCCTCCCCTCCCACTACCCACAGCCATTCAGTTATGGGCCCTGCCATCTCACCTCCTGACTACCTGACTACATCTTATGTGTATCCCTTCCTCTCCATCCAGCTCGACTGCTCCAGTTTGGGCCATTTTGAGCCTCCAGAGCCTCCCACTTCATGCCCTGGCTCCAGTCCCCACCACTTCTAGTCTCCCAAACCCACCCACCATGCTGCAACTCCCCACGGAAACGGCTCCCCCACAACCCTCAAAAGAAAGTGAAGGTCCATACCCCCACATTTGTCTCCAGCCTCATTTCCTGGCCTAACGCCTGCCTCTGAACACGCACCAGTCGCTCATAGGACCTCTCACCACATGGCTGCTTCCTACCTTGTGCCTTTTTAAACTTTTAAAAAATGTTTTATTTATTTCTGAGAGAGAGAGAGAGAGAGAGAGACAGCATGAGCAGGGAAGGGTCAGAGAGAGAGGGAGACACAGAATCTGAAACAGCCTCCAGGCTCTGGGCTGGCTGTCAGCACAGAGACCGACTCAGGGCTCGAACCCACAAACTGTGAAATCATGACCTGAGCCGAAGTCAGATGCTTAACCGACTGAGCTACCCAGGCGTCCCACCTTTGTGTCTTTTTACACATGCATCTGCATAGAAGCCTCTCTGGCCCTTCTGCCTGTGCCTGACGCTTGCCCTCCGTTCCCTGCAGAGCCAGGGTACCCCGCCTACCCCCCCACCCCCACCCCGCACCAGGCAGCCAACGAAGCCTGCGTTCCTAGCACAGTAAGCCCGACCTATCTGCGTTTATGTCCTTCTCCCCCACCACACCTGCACATTCCCCGAGGGCAGGAACGGCAGTGGCTTATTCCTCCCTGCCTCCATGACCCTTGCACAGTGTGTGACATAGAGTAAACAGGCAAGAAATATCTGTCACAGAATCGAACCAGTCAGGAAATTATAGCGGGCACTGTGCAAACTTGTAACATGTCATTAGGCATACTTGACACCCAAACTCTCCTAAATTTGAAAAATTGCGTTAAGCAGCTTACACCAACCATTTGCCCTTCTGAGCCCTTTTTCTCATTTAATCTTCCCGATAGTCCTAAGGGGTGCTGTTACTGCCCCCACTCTACAGATGCAAAAACCAAGAGAAATGAAGCAACTTTCCCAGGGTCGCAGACCTCGGAAGAGGGAGGGCTGTGGTTTGAATCCGCCTGTGGGGTCACGTTCTTAACCAAGAAGCACAGGACCGTCACACCCACCGAAAAGCATGCATCATAAACTCAAGGCAAGAGCCTCCAGCATCGCACACGTGGAGCAAAAGTCAGGCTGTAATAAATGTTTTGAAAAGAGAATCAAGAGAGGTCCGTAACCTGTGTGCATCATCAGGGGTGGCTGGTGTCTGCAAGAGAGAGCCACCAGGCACGCAGTTCTGATCCTTCCAAGATGGGGAGCTGGTGCGATGGTTGTTTCCATTTAACCCCCTGTTGGGTAGCTGAAGGCGAGGACCTTGGAGTCAAACAAACCCAGATTTAAAGCTTTAATTCCCAGGGTGCCTGGGTGGCTCAGTCGGTTAAGCATCTGACTTTAGCTCAGGTCGTGGTCTCACATTCATGAGTTCAAGCCCTGTGTTGGGCTCTGCGCTGACAGCTCAGAGCCTGCTTGGGATTCTTTCTTTCCCTCTCTTTGTGCCCCTCCCCTCTCTTACTCTCTCAAAATGAATAAACTTTTTTTGAAAAGTTTTTATTCCATTTACTTGAGCAGTAAATCAATGACCTTGTCTAAGCCTCAGTATCTTCATCTATAAACTAGAGATAATGACACTTAACCCATTTCGAGGATTAAAGGAAATAATATAAGTTAAGTATCTAGTGATATGCCTGACTCACAGAAGGCACTGCCAACAGCTACTGTCATTACTGTGATGTTGATTATTGTCATGCAGGCACCAAATCAGGATTCATTCTGGGAAGGGGGAGGTCACGCAGTGTGCAGGGCTGCGGGGAATCCATCCCTTCCTCTAGCAGCAAGGTCCGTCATGGCCTGGGAAGATACCCCTAGGGTATCTGGTGGAAGATACCACCAGAGACAGCTGAATGCACGTGCTTCATGAGAGGCATGAATAACTCAGCAGGATTCACGACAGTCTGAGGAAAAGGCCCCAGAATCTTCCGGTTTCACATTTCTCTTTATTTCCTCTTAAAAGTTAATGGATCAGAAATGCAAGGATCAATCAGAACATGATGTCTGCCAGGTCTCCCCACCTCTGCCAGTCGCTGGTCAGAAGATATTTGAAGAATCATTTTCCATCCAGCCCCGCATGCAAGGTGATGTTCGCGTGCCCTGAAGTCTCATCACTGGTACTGATTTGATCAATTGCTGGTGAACCTGGTCTTGGCAGACTTTTTCTGCTAGCAAGGCATTGTGTGGGGCGGACTGGGTGCCATTTGGAAGCCTTATTCGTGAGAGACTACTCAAAAGGCTCTTTGTAAAAATATTGTAATTTAATCAGACCGGGATTGGAAACCATTAAACAACTGACAGGAAAACACTGAAGGAGACGGTTGAGCCACCAGTCTCTGGTGATGCAGGGAAGAAGTCCCCACCACGTGTAGCGCCCTCTGCACGACTAACATACAGGGTCCTTCTTCTCTTCACTATCTCCTCCCCGCTTCCTATCTCATCCGCTCTCCCTTTCCTGCTGTCCTAGTCCAGCAGCACCAGGAGAATAGAAAAGCACATCCTCAGAGGTAACTCCACTCCTTTCGCTCCCTCCTTACTATATTTTGTATGAGAAAATTCCTATTGATCTATTTAAGAACACAACATCTGAGTGTGTCAAGGAGTGTGTGTAGCTCTTTGACTCAACCACCATAATAATTTGTAAATAGCTAATGTTTCTTGAGTGTTTACTGTGTTCCAAGATCTGTGTTCAGAGCTTTTTACATATATCATTTTATGTAATCCTCAAGATAACCTCTGAGAGAGGTACAATTATTATCCCCATTTTATAACCAAGGAAACAGAACATGAGAGGTAATAAATGACTCATCCAAAGTCACACAGCTAGTAAAAGAAGTGGTTTTTAAACTCAAATGCGCTAAATCTATAATAATACTCTTAACCTAGAACCTTCTCCTACACTCCAATGCAAATTGTTTACTGACTGTGCTATTACAAAGCTACTCAAGGGGCTCTGACATTAGATGATGTGACTGGATCCGAGAGTCTTTCTATCTGAGATAGAGGCAGAAAAACAAACTCTGTCCAGGTGGCTATTTCCCTTACAACACCTGTCCCCACCACTTAAAAGGTGCCAGAAGAACATGGGAAGAACACTCGTGCAGACTGACGTGGGAGATGCTGATCTGCGCTAATTCTTGACCTCTTCAGCTTATCCTCTGCCTATGCATTAGTTACTGGGTTTAAGCCCAAAGCTACTCCTTGAAGTCCTGTCAAGATGAAGAGTTATCAAACACAAGGTACTTTCCTGGTACCATTTTTTAGATTTAGTTTGAGGGCTCCAGTCTGAGCTTAGCACCACCATTTTAGAAACTTATTGCCAAAACGTTCTTCTCTAGAAGGAAAAACACATCAGAAGGCTCTCCTTGGTTCATAGTTGGCAGGGGTCAGGGCACTGTCCACGCATTATTTCATCTAATCTTTATGTCCACTCTGTGAGGTCCATGCAGACAAGAAAGCTGAGATCTAGAAAAGTTAAGTGACAAATTCAGTGTCTCACAACTAGTTAGTAGCAAGACTTTGACCCAAATGGTCTGACACTCTTACTCTTCACTACCTCTTTATTTTATACTCCATGAGAAAGTGAGGTGACCAAGATCTAGCTCTTCACTGTGGCACAAGGCAGCCATCTTCATCAAAGCCCCATAGGCTCCCAGATGGATACTATATTCCAACCCATTCGAATTAAGAATTTCCCTTGACTGTTGTAGTTCAGCTTTTACATGTTTTAACATGTAGTCATTTGATGGAAGAGGACCCCACAAACACCACTGAATAAGCAACAATGAATACCCAAGATTAGCTACTGGACATATTTTTAGTTGACAGCTCTTCAATCTCCATGGTGGTGTCCTAGATTACTCCCAGAAAGAGGGATCCTTTCCAAGACTGGATACATAAGAAAAAAGTGGACAGAATACAGCAACTAACATTGAGTGTTTCCATAAGGGAATTCCTCCCCTCCAGCATATCCCTAGATACTATATGTTCTTTTCTGAATCCCAGATCTCAAGAAAAGTTGGTCAAGAAATTGAGCTAATGAGGGAAATTATTATAATCACACTGAGAGAACTAAACTTCCGCAATCGACATAGAGACACCACTGATTTAAGGGAATCCACTGACATCGAGGAGGAATCAAGAGCAGCATAGCCAGCACATGCAGCCAACAGTTAAGGCTGACATTTCAGAGAATCAGGACCAGCACAAGTAGGAGGGAAGCTGTCCCAACCCAGTCGATCTTGCTTGTAGCAATATCCATGTTTTGAGTGTGTGACCCCATTTGCAGTCAATGGTGGGTCATGTGGGGGAATAAATAGTAATATTAATAGGGGTGGCTGTGTGTCTCAGTCAGTTGAGCATCCAACTCTTGATTTCAGCTCAGGTCATGATCTCACAGTTCGTGGGTTCGAGCCCCACCTTAGGATTCCCTTTCTCTCCCTCTCTCTCTGCCCTTCCCCTACTTGCTCTGTTTCTCTCTCACACACACAATAATAAACTTCTTAAAAATTAATATTAGTAAATTTATGTACGTATATACTTATAAAAATCCTACGAAACCAAAATATACACCAATAAATAAAACATCTCAGAAGTAAAATGAGTTCTTAAAATGTCAGTTTCAACAGGATACTCTGCGTTATGCTGTTAACCTTTCCTGTAGATCGAATCTTACATTATTCAAATCCTGCCCATTAATGTTTGCTGGCATTTTCAGGCATTTGAATATTTGCTATAAGCTCCAGTTCCTTGCAAAAGCTCTAAACTTAATGTTTCTTATGTATTAAGTACATTTTCTTAGATAACCATTCTAATAGGAATATGAAAAATGTTGTAAGGATTTGGGGAATTCCTAAGGATTTCTGGGAGTTCCGATTTCTCACCCCTGAATCCAAGCAATTAAGATCTGCTAGAAATTTGGAAACACAAGAACTGTTAAATGAAATGGTGAGAGGGGAAAAGGAGGAGCCCCCTTCCGCCTGCTCCAGAGCCCACGGGAGCCACAACAGCAGCCCTCGACCCAAGTCATCTCACCAGCTCACGGCTAACATGTCACTGATGCCCTGAGTTCTGCAGCAAGAGACTCAAGATGAGCTCTGAAGTTGGGGTGCTCGCTGCAGTGCCCAGCACTCAGCCTGTTTTGCTTGAAACAGCACCACACAGCCCGTATCATTCACCGTAGGTCATTGGTTGGCCCTTCGAGAGCCAATAAAAACAAGAGAAACCCAATCCTAAAGCCAAAGAAAAGAACAAGCTCAATTTTCAAGAGACAACACGTGAAACTTAGACAAAATTCTCCGCCCCAATTTGTAGAGAAGGCCAAGGAGTCGGAGCCCGCCATGAGCTGTAAAATCAGAGGAGATGCAGACCCCAGAGAACATCTCACAGACGCTGAGTGCTGAAGGGCTCCCTGAGAACTAGGTTGGGCGCTAGTGAGTTCAGGACAAGACAAGCTGATACATGTCTTATCCCTCATTTTTGTACCTCCCATCTGTTTGGGGCCGACACTGAGTGCCGGAACACCTTGTCTAAGCCTTGTCCTCTGTGTAGCCAGTGCCTGTGCTTTGAGAGAAGACATGTCTTTGAGAGAAAATTCTATCTGAACTTTCCTTACGCATCTGTTCACCCTACTCACCCCGCACTGGGCTTGGCAGCCTGCACACCCACTCACCTGTGTATCTGTATATAGAGGTGTGTATATAGTTGTATATACACTGTATGTATATAGGTGTATATATATGTATATACATATATATACACACACATATATATGTATATATACACCTATATATATATATATATACACACCTTTATATATATATATATACACACACATATATATACAGGGAGAGAGAGACAGAGAGACAGAGACAGAGAGAGGTAAATATATATATACACACACACAGCACACATACATATATATATACTTAACATAGATGTAATATGTAATATACATGAATAAATATATAAAGATAGGTATATATTGCCAGAAAATGTTAAGTTCAAGGGCAATAATCCATCAAGAAGTGTCCACGGTTGGAGAAGACTTCTGTCTGTGCTTGGACATCCTATGAGGGTTTCTCCTGTACGAATCCATTGCGCGAACAGAGCTAAGGGCCTTCAAGTCCTTCATGCAGCTGCTACTCCCCGAAATGGAACTATTAAAAAATAGGTTATCTTTGGACGCCTGGGTGGCTTAGTCGGTTAAGTGTCCGACTTTCACTTAGGTCATGATCTCGCGGTTCGTGGGTTCGAGCCCCGCGTCGGGCTCTGTGCTGACTGCCAGCTCAGAGCCTGGAGCCTGTTCGGTCTGTGACTCCTCTCTCTCTGACCCTCCCCTGCTCACGCTGTCTCTCTCTCTCTCCTAGAAATTAAAAAAAAAAAAAATAGGTTATCTTCGTGCAAGGATCTGTGCCAACCCATTCTCAACCCATTCAGCATGAGTGTGTGCTGCCAAAATGTGGTCTTGTGCAGTTTTTTCTTTACTTCAATTTATTAATAAATCCAAGCATTTCTCCAGAGAAAGATGCAGCATTGGCACTTTTGTTAAGGACCAAGCAGCAGCCTTCACACGACAAGCCCCCAACTCCCCCGCCCAGCCCGCCCGAGCAGCCAGCAAGGACTCAGGTAGGCCCCAAACCCCAGAGTGACTCGCAGAGTGACCTGGCGTGGAACCTTCAGGCAGAGGAATTCAGTCTTTATTCTGTGGAGAATGGAAAGTCCTTTGAAGATTTGCATAACACGCCCAAGGCAATATTTTCGGAAGATAAATTTGTCTCTTGAATGAGATGATTCAGTCATCTGTCAGCCAGCAGTTGGCCCATTACCAAAAGCACCTTTCTACAAACCACTTTTATGGTTTTCAGTTGATTGGAGGGTATGGGAAAAGAGGCTGCAGAATTACATAAATTGCTAGGAAGTAGGAGATCTGATGGAAGCCAAATCAGTGGCCAGATGGATGAATGGGCAAGTCCTCCTTTGTAAAATGAGAGTCAAATTCCTACGGCACAAGAATGGGCCTCCAATGTTCGGCAAGGTGCCTACTGGACAGATGTGAGCTCTCCAAGCGCTCGCTCACTCGCATCATCACCACCACCACCATCACCAGCAGCAGCACACGGGGCCTCCAGAACGGGCCTTCCCAGGATCTCTTGAAATCCTCTCCACAGGCAGCTCCTTATTTCTCTTCAGAGGATTCCTCAACGTGCTGTTCTTGGAGAAGTTCCAACTGGGGGTAGAGGCTGAGGAAATAATGAAGATGGCTGAGGGTGTTGACCAGGGAAACAAATTAAGTGTTAATTCAAGCACAGCGGCAATCCCCGGAAGATTTAAACTGGTTAGACACCCCTCGGGTTATTTAGGTGTTCCTTACAGGTGCTAATCCGCCCCTTCGGGGACCCCTTTATGAATGGCATATACCAACAAATAGCCTTGGTTAAATCCACCTTAAGAGAATCCCCCAGAAATGGCCATGCCCTGTGCTCTTCCAAGAACCAAGTGAGTTAAGATCACTTTGTTTCCTACTCAATTCATCTTTTACCCCCAAACACATTCGCTTGGAGCAATCTTCCTCTTTAGAAGTTCCTCTCTTGGGTTTTAGAGGACATTTTGGCTTGAACTCTTTCTAAAATTAAAGCCAGTGCTGTTGCTCTCAGATGCAGTGAGATTTCACTCTGACCAGAGCTGACTATCACAGACGCATCCCAAACCACATAAGTTCTTATTGTTTAAACTGTCCTAAGCAGCTGTTAAAACATACCCTAAGATATCAAAGCCACTCTAATTAACTTCCTGCTTCTCTGGGACTTCAAAGTCTTTCAGAAAGTTTTAAATAGGGTTTTTCTAGAGAATTTGACCTAATATTTAAAGAAAATTTTGCAAGCTTGCCCAAGAGACTCCAACTTCTCCTTCCCTTTTCCACCACTGTCCCCTCCCTACCCTTAGGATTCTGGAACTATCGGTGAGAAGTGAAGAGAAGAATTTAAATCGGCTTAACCAAGAGGATGAGTCTCTATGCACATCCCGGCTGTTTCTCTGGTCAGTAGTTGACATCCTGCCGGAATGGCTTTCCCTGTCCCTCTCTTCTCAACCTGGCAATCCTTTCCCATCCTTCGAGACACAGCTCAAAGGCACCTTCTCTGGGAAGTGCCCCTGACCCCCCACCCAGAGCCCACACAATCTCCACTCCTCCACCAGGGTGTGACCGACCTGGAAGAACTAGAATGCATCCCTTTGAGTGCCTATCTCCCTGTCTAGACTGAGAGATCCACAGGGCAGGAGCAGCGCATGCCCACAGGCTCCCCCAAGCTTCTGCACCTCCACGACCAGGGCTCAACAGGTGTCTGATAAATGACCGAATCCCAACTCATTCTGGGTGAGATAGGGTTGGTTTTCAACAGACCCACTTCTCACTCATTTTGCCATCCCTCCCTTGGCTTTCTGTAAACTTCATAACAAAGTCATTGGATTTAGTGATCACTACTCTAAGAAACAGTGTCATAAAAATAGCCAAAATTTAGAAATAAAGCAAAAAAGGGGGGTCCTTCATATCTTTCCAAGTCCCCTTTATTGGAGCATGCACTTAGCTCATTTCATTATGTCTACTGACATAAAGGTCCCCAACTTAGTGAAGTTACCCATTGTCTTACAGATTTCTGTCTGAAAGGGAGGCAAATAGTTTCTGCCCAGTGGAACAGATAACCCCCAGGATTCATGGCCTGTTGGACATTAGCTGGTTTATATATAACTCAGTGATCCTATCCCTATGTTTCTTTATTAAATTGCCTGTAAATAGGGGCACCTGGGTGGCTCAGTCAGATAAACATCTGACTCTTGGTTTTTGCTCAGGTCATGATCTCACAGTCGGTGGGATCGAGCCCTGTGTCAGGCTCTGTGCTGACAGTGTAGAGCCTGCTTGGGGTTCTGTCTCTCCCTTTCTCTCTGCTCCTCCCCTGCTCACTTTCTCTCTCTCAAAATACATAAATAAATAAGCTTTTAAAAAATAATAAATAAATAAGCTGCCTGTAAATACCCTCAGTTCTTTGATAGTTTTTGAGCAGGTCATAACATGTTCCTGCTTCCTTCATTAATCGATGGGTTAAATAAACTCTTTGACTGTGTTCCTTTTACATTTCTCTGAAAGTCAAAATTTCACCTTTCTGAAAATTATTTTTTTAACTTCATGCGTGAGCCGGAGTGACAGTATAAAACCAAAAGTACAGCAGGGCAGGTGGCGTGGAGAAGGAGAGAGGCTTGGTCTGGGAACCCAAGAACGTGGCTCTCCGAGGAACTTCCTGAAACTTCTGGAAGCTGCCTTTGACCTATCTGTTACTTCACAGGGCTATTAAGATAACCAGATGTGCCGGGTTACCTAAAGAACTTTGCAAAACTCTAAACCATGTCTCCTATGAAGCACTCGTAAAAAGGCCAGATTTCCCCTCAGAAAACAGTGATGGGGAAGGTAAGACATGGAAGGAAGCCAGAATGAACACAGACAGGAAGGAGCCATGCGCCAGGCGAGAGCGCGTCACCTCTTGTGCGGACATCATCCAGAGTCTTCTAAAGCTTCACCTTTACTCTGTCTCCATCCGCTCACCCCATAGTGGCTGGTGTTCTTTCAAAACCATAAGGGAGATCTTGTCGTTCCCCTGCTTCAAGCTGTCCCGTGGCTTTCCAGCACTGGCGAGGGTAAAACTGAAGCCCCTTTCCTCCCTTACAGGGTGCTCTGCGATCCAGTCCAGTGGCTAACTCCCCAAATTCATCTCAAGCCTTCTGCACCCTCACTCACTTTGCCTCGGCTCATCTCAGGTGTTGTGGGGTTTTTCAGATATAACGTTCTCACCTCAGGGCCTTTGCACTTGCTGTTTCTTCTACCGGGAAAGCTCATCCCCACCCTCCTTCCTTCACACAACTAGCTTCTTCCTTGGATTTTAACTTAAATTTCACCCTCCTACCATGGGCATCCCTACCCACCCTTTCTAAGGGGTACCTACCATTCCTCTATCTCTCAGGACCCCACTATTTTCCTGCCTGGCACTGCCAGAATGTGACTGTATGTATGTACTGTTGTCTCCTCAGCCAACTGTGAGTGCTACATTGGCAGACACAGTCCCTCGTGTTCTCCCTCATGCCTGGCACCGATGAGAGGCTTGGTACATGTTGAATAAGTGGGTGTAAAGGCAGGAGAACTCCAGCTGACTCTGAGTAAGTGTTCCCCGCACGATCTGCATGTATGTCTGACCCAGTGCGATGCAAGGTCCTCAATCTTGAATGCATCTCAAAAGAACCGTAGCCAAGAGGAAAACTCTGAGAGCTCACAGACAGTGCCTGAGCACCTCCCACCAAGGATCAGATGCAACCCAGACCCACGGCCGCGTCTGTACCTGAGGCCTGGGTTTGAGGCGGATGGCAGAAACACCAGCTGGAGTTCAAGAACATTTCAACAGCAGGGCAGGGAGAGAAGGTCCTGGCGGCCTCACAGAACACCACCCTGTTCGCTTCCGGATGGCAGCTGGCTTGGCTCCTCTCTACCCGAGACTGTGCATCCCCATCTGAGCTGTCGGGTCGGAGCTGGAGGTCACAGCTCCACGTCCAGGGGTTTCCACTCTATGAATTCTGGGATGGCTCTTTCCAGGCACTCCAGCCACTTCTGCAAAATGCCCCATCACCTTCAAGATTCTCCCATGAGTCCCTGGGCCTCACTGGCCGGGCTCCGCACTTCCCGCAAAGAGGTGCGAGGACAGAGGAGACACACTCCCCAGGCGCTACTGCTTGACTAATGCTTGCCTGCCCGAGGGTCCCTCATAGCAAGGATACTACACGGCAGCTTAAAGGTGTTTTCTGGAAAGGAGTCTGGTGGATAGAAGGGCTGGGAAAGGTTTAGTCCACCTGGTAGCTGGACCCACACGCGGGCCTTGACACCAGCCTCCACTGGGAGTCTGTCCCCAGAAGTCCTCTCCTGGCTGGTGGCCGACCTGTAACACTGAGTCAGGGATGCCAAAGGGGCTGCCTTGCTCTGGGGGAGAAGACGACCATATGCTTATGATGGGCAAAGGACACCTGTCTCGGACTGCTTTCCCTTTTCAAGTGCAAAAGGCATTTTCCCCCATGCTGGCCCATCTACCTGTGGTGAAAGTCCAAGCCGCAGTCTTCACAGCCAGCACCCGCCCGTCCCAGCCACCTCTGCCCAGCGCCCTCGCATCCCAACCCCGGGAAACAATGCCGAATGGCCCCTCTTATCGCTCCAAGGCCAGCGCGTCCGAGAGACTGTGGCTTCTCCCTCCCAAATCGCCTTGAACTCTTAAAACTTCTTCGAATTCAGAAAATTTACACCCATGAAACTTGCTGCCGTGCTTTGTTTAATTTTTTTTTTTTCCTCAGAAATATTCTGGTGGCCAAAAATAGAACATTTTCCATTCTGAGGAGCAAGAGGCATCCTTGGGAATTAAAGTAGTGCTTCATGTCTCTCCAGAAAATTCCTGCCAAGCACGCACACTCATGCACACAGAAGCCGCTTGCAAGTTTTAAAAAGCTGCTTTCTGTAGGTACGGTGGTGGTCAGGAGCCAAAAGCCCTCTGTTTATTTTCTATACAAGAAAGCCACCCAAAAAGAGCACGAGGGGCACCTCAAGAACGCTTTATAGGAAAGAGCTCACTGCATCTAGTGTAGTGACTTTGAAAATGGCCCCATTGTCCACCCCTCCTCCCGCCCACCATCATCGCAGAATCCCTCCCAAGACTTACTCCTCTAAGATCCCAAAGCTTCCCTCAGTACGAAGTTCATGGCCTTTACACTAGCCAGCCGCTGAGGGGTGTTCGCCGCAAGCTCTCTCTAAACCCGTTCCCATGGTGTAACCAGAAATCCCACATTCGAGCTTCAACAGCGAACCAGACAGACTGGTCAAGTCACACATGGGTAAAAGGTCAGAATCGTGGTAGGGTGGAACATTATGCTGCTAGCACAAGACGTAGGGATGTTTTATGCGCTCTGTTCTAGAAGCTTATTCTCAGTGTTTCTGTAATCCTCTTCCATGGAACTCACATGGCCACAATGCCTTTCATAGTTTTGTACTTGAACACGCAGCCCTTGGTACACCCTCCAGCCATCCCCCCAACAGAGGCTGTGAGGTTAGCTGTAAGATCTATGCAGCTGGTAAGGTAACTGCTGAGAAAAACGAGGAGTCGTATAGAATGATGCTCTACCGCTCACACCCATAGTAGCAAAGACCAGGAAGCCAATGTAGAGAGAGTGAAGGAGGGGACAAAAAGTGTGTGTGCTGAGGGTACAGAAGCATGAGAATAAGAGAGTAAAGAGGAAGTAGGAGATGGAGGAGAATCAGAAAGTCAGACATTAGTTGGTGGTGAGTGGAGGCCAACAGAAGCAGGTGGAAGGATCCAGGATAGGCTCCAGACAGACAAGCAGGGACAGATGGGGGTGGGGGTGGGGGGACAGAGCAGGGTTGGGGGGCAGTACTGCCTGGTGACTAAGGGTCAGCCATTCACCAGCTAGGTTGCACCAAGACAGTTCACCGCTCTGAGCTCCCCTTACTTCATGTATGGATGGAGATAACGGCATCTCATGGAGGTGTGCGGACTTGAGGCATTCATGTGGAATGCTTAGAACAATGCCCAGTGCCAAGTAAACCATCAAAAATGCCGGCCATCTTTACTACTGAATGACAAACATGCTGTCTATTTCCATCAGAGAACATTCGCTTCTGAGTTAGACCTCCCCTGGCATCACCCCGAGTTCTTCTAGGACACACAGAGCCACAACAATTAGCTGTGAACCCAGCAAATGTGGGTGAAGGACTTCAATAGCCCAGACACTATTGAGCACCTGGAGCACTGTGAAAGCCCCCCACCCTGCAAGGGGATGGAGTTCCTAGCTGCCAATGAGTCTCAGGCATTCATTGCAACTTCATTAGCCCCTGCACTCAATGAACATGTCCAAGCAACATGTTAAGCCTGCACACACACTGAGAACGCCCCTATTCCTGGCACCAGCGTGGGCCCCATCCACCCAGCTCACCATTGCACACCTGCGCCAGGGTCCATGTTCAGCATGTGTTCCTTCCAGGCCTGCCCTTGTTTGTCTGCTCAGGCTGGATACCTCTTTCCCTTTCCTTCTGTCTAGCAAAATACGAGTCAGCCATCCGGCCAAATGCAGTGGGTTTTTGTGTCCAGCGGAGTGACCCCCCCCCTCACTTCGGTGCCCCCGGCATACACACAGTAAATACACATACCTTGTGGGTTGAAGATTCCCTTATGGCTCTCAGAAGGAGCCAACTTGGCCAACACTTCGATTTTGGACTTCTAGCCTCTAAAACTATGAGACAATAAAACTGCTCGGTTCGCAGTTTTATGTCACGGCCACTCCATCACAACATGTGAGCTCCTCAAGGTCAGGGACTGAGTCTCACTTGCCTTTGGCTCCTCAATGCTCTTTTGGGATCTGGCTGGTAAAAGGATCTTTAACCTTTAAATTCTCATGAAGCAGCGTTTTAAGAATTCAAAATCTAGAACACGGGCAGAAAGCTGTGGCGCATGAGTCAAATCCCACCCACTCTGCCTGTTTTGGTAAATAAAGTTTTATTGGAACACAGCCACACTCAATTCGTTCATGTTTCATCTACGGCCAATTTCACACTATAACCACAGAGTCGAGTAGTTAGTTGTAGCAGGGATCACATGGCCCACAAAACCTGAAGTATTTACTCTCTGGCCCTCTACCAAGAAAGTTTACTGACTCCTGGTCCAGAAGAAAAGAAACATAAATGAAGCATAAAATAAATGTTTTCACAAGGCACAGATCGTGCAGGAGGACCAAGGGTTGACTCAAAGCCTTCATAGGGAAGGTGACCTTTGAAAAGGGAGAGAACTTTTACTCAGAAAGGGCAAACTATTTCACTTATTCACTCTACTCTGCCTCCTGGACGGACTGTGTTTGCACAAACTGTTGCCTGGTGGTTAAGGGTCAGAGTTGGCTGCTTTGGGGGGAAGTGACGACAGGTTCTGTTCTCTGCACATTGAGCTTGACTTTCAAGAGGCACAGCCACAAGGAGGTGTCCAACCACGACACTGCTGAGCAGTCTGGGTCAGAGGCACAGATCTGGGGTTCAACACAATAAAGATGGCTCAGGAAAGAAGTGTGAAATGAGTAGAGAGGATGGCCGCACATGAAACTCAGGAAACTTCTGACCTTCAGTGGCAGGCCTTTGCCTGAAGGACTTAAGGACAGTCGCAACAGGAAGCAAGGAGGAGGTCATGTCCCTAAGGCCCAGGAGAGTGCAGGATCTGCGGTGTCGAAGGCTGCCAGAGGCCAGGACAACCAATCCATCAGACTTAGCACCGTGATGCGGTGACAGTCATGTTAACTGCTCGTCACAAATGATCCCTGCAGCTAAACCATAAGGAAAAGCATACTTCAGTTTTACTAAGAGGAAAAAGTAAAAGGAAAACACAAGAACAGAAGAGAAGAAACAAGGAGATGAGAAAAAACACAGGAATTGACAAGAGTTGGCCTGAAATTAATGCTTCATCTCTACATCTACATGTTTTACTCTTTCTATCTAGATTCTGTACAGATGCCATCCTTTTTCTAAATTCAGCAGGACTGAAAAGTAAGAAGGTGCACAGGCTCCCTCCCTGTAGACAGCCCAGCCTATCAAACATGCTAGCATCCCGATACTAAGGGCGGAGTGACAAGGCAAGGAGACAATGACCCCTGCACGCTGGTGGCTCCTGCTCCTTTGGGCACTGTGCTGGTGGCTTTGCACGGATTACCTCACTTGATCTCCGCTAAACCCGGGGTAGTGAGCATACAACAACATATCATCTGTATTTTTTTCAGATGAGGATCCTGAGACTGAGAAGCTCATACAATCATATGATTGCCATTCCAGGCAGAAAAGAAAGCTCTGGGAACACGCAGATCAGGAAGGGGATGAAGCCAGTGTCCACTGAGTGCTTACTCCATGGAGATATTTTATTAAGCATTTTACATTCTTTAGCTCACCGAAGCCTCCCAAGAACCTAAGTGCAAGAGGGGGCGGTAAGGAAATGAACTTGGAGAGGTCCGATCCAGTGCCAAAGGTCAAGATGTTGAGGGAAAAACTTCTTGGTTTTCCATAGAAATCCTTCGGAATTCAGTAGCAAACTAGATATTGAGATAGTTGAAGGTAGCATCAGCCTAAGTCACTGCTAAAATAATGCAAAATAACTTGGGTGACGTCTAAGCAGGGCTCCTCTGACCAGGAATGAAAGAGAACAGAAATCCCAGCTCCTGAAGCTCCATCCCCAGAAGGAAATGCCCCGCCCCCAGCAAGGGGCTGTGCTGGCTTCGTGCTCCTCCTTCTTGAAACAAGGTAGGGGCTAGATGACCCCAGAGGGTTTTTTCCCAGCATTAAACGTTGGTGTTTCCAAGCACATGATAGAGTCCAGCTCGTAAAAAGGTTGGACAGTGCTTATTAAATAAGCAACTCAACGGAAACTAAGAAAAAGACCCTGGCAAAGAATTTTTGGAAAACCTTTCAATTGTCAAAAACAACTCCCTCTGTTTCTGGAGGCCGTTATTCTCAGAGGTTTCCATTCACCTGCTTCACTCACAGAGCTCCCAACAGGGGTTGCAAGTCCACAGTCTCTCCCTGCCCTCATTCATGCATCCGTTCCACAAATGAAAAATTCTTCTTGGAAATGTAGGTGGCACAGTTGAGTCAACGCTTATAACGTGATCCTAAAATTGTTGCGCATGTTAAAAAACAGAAGGAAAGCTTTCTTTTTAAGAACCACCAATGTTCAGGGGCGCCTGGGTGGCTCAGTCAATTAAGCCTCAGACTTCAGCTCAGGTCACGAAGTCACGCTCATGGGTTCAAGCTCTTGAGTCAGGCTCTGTGCTGACAGCTCAGAGCCTGGAGCCTGCTTCAGATTCTGTGTCTCCCTCTCCCTGTTCATCCCCCGTCCACGCTCTGTCTCTCTCTCAAAAACAAATAAACACTAAAAAAAATTTTTTTTAAAAAGAATCACTGATGTTCACAATGCCAGACTCGTTCTGTATCACGGTTCTAAGGATTCAGGGTCTGTGGGGTTGTCTGCGGTGAAATAAACCCGCATCCTCTGATAGCCCTGCTATCTGGAAAACAGTCTAGCAATTCTGATCATGAGCTTTAAAATAAATCAAGCCCTTTGACCTCAGAATTTTCCTTGTAAGGATATGAACTTCAGAAAAGCAGGCAAAGCAGTACAGCGTATTGCTTGACCTCTGGATTTAGAGTGGCTGCATTCTCACCAGCTGTGCAACTTTACCAGAGGTACTCAACCTCTCTGAGCCTTGTGTTCCTCACCTACAAAATGGAGATGATAATTGGCTCTGCATCATGGAGGTGTGAAGAGGACTAAATGAGTTATTAAATGTACCATCTTTATTTATATACATCTGCTCATTTATGTTTCATTAAAACTCCACAAGGAAGGCAAGAAAAATAATAGCCTGATCCGGTCAGTAATAAGCAGTCAATTAAGTGTCTGTCACAGAGACACAAAGAGACACAAACAGGTTCGAAGCAACCTTGTCTCTCCCAGGGAAAATGTGTTAAAAATGAGCTGCTCCACAATGAGAGAATGATTATGTAAATGATACTTCCACCCGATCAAATAAGCATCTACTTAAAATGGTTTCAAAAAACGGTTCACAAAATGGGGAAAATTCATCAAAGAATATTCAGCGAAAAAGTGAGCTTGAAGTTGTATGTGGTGGGGGGGGGAGCGATCGCAATGTGGATGTAATGTAGTGGATGACGTGATTTCACCCAAGTTCCTTCTTCGGAGCCCTGATCCCTCCCCCAGCTGCCAGGACGTCATGGCTGATAGCTCGCAGCTGCACCCCTCACTGGGAATTGTTCTGGGCCCCAGGAAGCAGTCGCATCCAAAATTAGCCCCTCCAGGGGCCGGTGACTTGTTGATGCTGGGATACAAAGGCCCGCCCACTTACCTCCCTTTGGAACCGCTCCGAAAGGCCAGCCCGGCTCAGGCTTCCCCGAGGATCAAACCAGGGCCAGTGGGAAGCACATTTCGAGCCAGATTCTCCCTCTGCGAGCTTTTCCCTCCCTTTCCTACAGGGGAATCTCCCCAACAAACATTCAGCATGCAGCTTGTATCTTGGACTCTGTTTCCAGGGAACCCAATCTAAGATATTTTTATATCAAGATAGTATGAGGGAATGTCTCTGACAGAAGAAATTCTTAGATTTTCCAAATTCCCTGGGATGCGTCTGTATTCCTTTAAATGAATAACATGGCATTGTTTTTTTTTTTTTTATTTTAACATTTATTTATTCCTGGAAGACTGAGAGAGACTGAGTATGAGTGGAGGAGGGGCAGGGAGAGAGGGAGACAGAATCCGAAGCAGGTTCCAGGCTCCAAGCTGTCACCACAGAACCGGATGCAGGGCTCGAACTCACAAGAACTTACAAGCAGTGAGTTTATGACCTGAGCTGGAGTCAGACACTCAACCAACTGAGCCACGTAGGCGCTCCAAGATGGATTGTTTTAAAAGACGCAAGGTCCCCCCTGGAGTGTTAAAATTAAGCCCAGAAATTGCAATACATACATTTTAGTTTTCTTCCTGATCTCAGACTTTGAAAAAAATATGTTAATATTTCCATTTTAATGACATCACTAGTAAGTAGTGAGCCTAGGTTAAATGCACACACTTGAGAGCACAGTGCCTCAATCTGGTATCAACATGGTTGATGCTTATGATCCAAGACGCTGCTGGGGCTTACAGTGTAGTTCTTTTCTCTTGGAGATTTGTCTTCCTACACTGTGCTACCTGGTAGTCACACCAGAAAGTCTGCCTCATTGCCTTACAACGGTTTTATTAATCTTGTCCATCTGCTCATCAACCCCACTGTCCACTCAGATTTTATTCTGAATACCACTGAGCTGCTCCCAAGATCCAATTCTTCCTCAAAGGATTAAGCTTTTGTTTTTCTTCATTGAGGACATTCAAAAGACTCTGACAGCTGTTTCCAAGACGGGAAAGCTTAAACCATCTTGAGTAATGGTACCTCTTTGGAATAAGTGCTCGACCATCTACAGTGGCTCCTTGGAGGGGTCAATGCGTTTAATGGATCAGCGTCGGATGTTTGTTTAAAACAAAATCGGTCCCATCACCTTTAGAGTCACTTTCATGTTCAACATGTCAAGGGTCTAATGCCACAGGCTGCCTATCAACAGCTTTGGATAAAAAACAATGAAACTTTTGAAGTAACTGTTTGAGTCAGACTTGTAGCTGTAGGTACAGGGCATCACCTCTGATAGATAAATGCCAAACTGTTGTAAGGACGCCAGCTTAGAGAAAACTCCCAGCCAAATGGTCTGTACTGCCTGCAGATAAGTGTTACTATAACAACCGAGAGATGGGCAGAGAAGATGCCACAGACAGGGTGGGGAAATGGTTCACTTTTAAAATGGTGGTCTTAGCCAGAGTGGCTAAAATGAACAAATCAGAGGACTCTAGATGCTGGCGAGGATGTGGAGAAACAGATACCCTCCTACACTGTTGGTGGGAATGTAAACTGGTGCAGGCCCTCTGGAAAACAGGGTGGAGGTTCCTCAAAAAATTAACAATAGAACTCTCCTATGACCCTGCAATAGCACTGCTAGAAATTCACCCAAGGGATATAGGAGTATTGATGCATAGGAGCACATGTACCCCAATGTTCATAGCAGCACTCTCCACAATAGCTAAAACATGGAAAGAGCCTAAGTGTCCATCAACGGATGAATGGATCAAGAAGATGTGGTTTATCTATACCATGGAATACTACATGGCAATGAGAAAGAATGAAATCTGGCCATATGTAGCAACGTGGATGGACCTTGAGGGTGTTATGCTGAGCGAAATAAGTCAGGCAGAGAAGGACAAATACCATATGTGTGCACGTTTAGGAGGATTAGGAGGAACTTAACGGAGGACCATGGGAAAGAAGAAGGGGGGAAATAGCGGGGGAGAGGGAGAGAGGCAAACCATGAGAGACTCTTGAATGCTGAGAACAAACTGAGGACTGATGGGTGGGGGGTGAGAAGGGGGGAGATGGACATGGAGGAGAGCACGTGTGAGGATGAGCACTGGGTGTTATATGGAAACCAACTTGACAATAAACTATTTGTAAATAAATAAATAAAATAAAATGGTGGTCTTACAGGCGATCCCAATTCTGAGAGTCCATCTCAAGACAATAGTCAGAAACTGGGCAACTTTCATGCCCAAAGATGTCCTCACAATGATATTATTTACTTATAATGACGATGGGAATAGGCTGAGTGTTCAACACGAGGGAGACGGTTGTGTAAACTGCTGCATTTAATGAAGGGTTCTGAAGACTTTCGGGTACTAAGGAAAAATACTCAGCCATAGTGTTGAATGAACTCAGCAGGATATACGGTTTTATGGCTGATGGAATGTCAGCTACATAAAAATATACAAAAGCTACATAAGCACTAAGAACCAACTTGAGAAAGAACAAAATGTCCCCAGCCAGTAGATGTCTTAGCATGGTGAGGTTATGCATGATTTCCTTTCCTTCCTTCTAACTCGTCTACATGTTACGGCCTCTCTCGAATGGAACAAAGATTATAAACTTTATATTATATCAGTTGAAGGAGGAGGAGGTGAAGGAGGAGAGCGGCTGTCCCTTCACTCTGGTTTCCGAAGTAATAAGAAGCAATAAATCTGACGCATCGTTGGAATGGAGCACCAGGCTACTACGAAATAGGGCAAAAAATTAACAATGTGATTTTTTCTTCCATTTTTTCAGGTTTGTGCTGTGAAGCATTCGTTCAGACGGTAGGAAGAACCACAAGTCTGTCTTTGGCTTGAGTTTTTAGAACCCAGAGCCACTGAGGAGCTGCGAAACTTGGGGAGGGGAGTAAGAGACAAGCCAGGGAGGCCACAGGACACCAGAGTGGAAACATGGCGTGGTTCCTGTGTGCAGCCATGAAGCTGCTAGGTCTCCCCCTTCCAAAGCGACCCCGAAAGGAAGCTGGATCCTACTTGCTCCCAGAGTAGCGGTAAGAGTGAATTCCACCCAGTGCCCAGCCTCCCAGCAGGATACAAAATACCCTTCTTGCTCCAGAGAGCCCACCGAAGGGCCCAGGGCCTCACCAGCTCAGAGTCTTCGCTTCCAGGGAGGTGTGCCCCAAGCCCACTGAACTAGCAGAAGGATCCACTCAACTCTGAAAGAGTCTTAAGATGAGAACAAAAAAAGACACAGCAGCGATCTCTGTGGCTTCGTGTCTGGTATCAGACACGGCCATCTTGATGGCTGCCGGCACAGATAGAAAAATCACACTCAGCAAACACACTGTCCTCAGTCTGAATGGAAGCTGTGGGAGAGCCCCCAGGAATGCAGTGTAATCATGGGGAGGGGGAGTGCTGAACTGATGGAAATTTAATTTCTAATACCCAAAGGAATGGGGACTCAAACGAGAAAGTAGCTATTTCATTGATACCAAGAAGCCATCGATTGTAAAATGCACCAGTAAAATGCATTAATTTATGCACCACTAAAAAAGAAAGGTGCCAATTAATCTATGAAACAATGCTTTCTCATCACTTAAAATCTGTATTTTATGCTTGCTGGAAAAGCTTTTCTAGACTGATTGGATCAGAGACTTTTACTATACATCACACTCGTGGGTACATAAAAAAGAAAATAAATTAGTTAAGAAATTCCTGAAATCGTTTTCCCATTCAGAGTTTACGCATTCGGAATCAATGTTCATATTTTTCTGCACAGCACTGTCCTCTGTATTGATGATGAAATATTTCTCACAAGTGTCCCCACTATTGGCTCCAGGTTTTCTTTTAAGATGTTGCCATCGATTCTAAAAGGTCTAATGTAGGTGCTTGCTTGCTTGACATGTGCAAACAGGCAATGGCTTTTTACATAACTCAGTAACAAAATGATCAGAGTTTCAAACACTTGTAATAATCTCCCTCTATTACTTTGTATGAGGCTGCTGCTTTTCAGCGACTCCCCCGATACAAATACCTGCTTCACTAATAACATATTTGCACCCCTCTGCTCTGTTTCCAAGCCTTTCTGTTGACTATAACTTTTCATCTCAATCCTGAAACTTGTGATGATCTTTTTGAAAGCAATTTCAAACCACAACTAATCTCAGCTTGAGTCCCACCACAATGCATGGACTTCAACAGAAGGGACGATCATACAAATGCCTGTGAACAGGTTTAGACACGCACGGGCCATTCCGTCCACTTGGTCCCCTGGGGAATAGCGATTCAAAAATGCCATCAGTGAAAAGATCCTCATTTCTGAGATGTTAACGCATGAAAAGGTGTGTGTTAGAATTGATGAAGTACGATATTTTGAGTTGAAGAAATACTTAAAGGTGCAAAGCTTTCACACTGGGCTTAGTAAAATGAAGTTCTGCCTGTTACGCAGGTTTAGGAGATCCAAAGATACCAAGGGAAGGGTCCAATGTCCTTGGTCTAATGTGGCCTCATGATACTGGCGGGAATTAGTTCAGCAGGAAGAGCACCCTGAGCTGCTGACGTGAAGACAGAGGCTTTATGGTTTCACAGAGGAAGTGTCACCTCTAGCCATCTTTCTGCCCCTTCAAATAATCCATTTTCATCCCGGCCCTTGATCAGGTGGTGAGTCCTGACAAAGAGCAGATTATACCCTTCCCTTCATGGCCTGGTTGTATACAACCAACAGGAAACAAGCAAACACCCACAGTGAATGATGGGTGAAGGGAAGAAAGGGAGTGTGTGGTTAACAGCTTGCAACTGACGTGGGTTTGGGTCCCTGAGCCAATATTCATTGTAATATTCATTGTCTTATGACTCACTTAACCTTGAGAGGCAGAAACGAGCTGCTCGCCGACACCATTTCCTCTTCTTCCTGGGCTTTTACCACGACCATGCATCCCAGGCCCCCTTGCCTTTCGATGGGGTCGTGGAATCGATGTCTGGCCGATGGAATGTGGGCAAAGGGGGGAAACAGACCACTTCTAGACTTGGAATCTAAACGCTTCTGCCTGATCCTCGCATCTCCTCTCCTTTCTCTTATCAACTAACACCAGATCCACAGGGGCCGAAAAAGGAGGATTCTGATGCCCTACTGGCCGGTGACTCCTCTACAGGAAAGGAGCCTAGTCCCCAAATAACTGTGCTCAGTAGATAACCTTGACCACCAAACTACATGGACGCAACAGCGGCAAAACATGTTACTCCCTCTAGGTAATACACACAAGGCGCTTCGGCTTCCTCATCCATGGGCAAGGGTTAACTCAGCTACCTAGACGAGTCAGTACCATGCCCGCTAGACAGGAAGTGCTGCGTGAATAGCGGCCATATTTCCATTGTTGTTGGCTCTACCATTCATTGCTCTCACGGAGGCAAAGAACGCAGATATAGAATTCTAACAGGCAGGAGGCTTTTTGCAGTATAGAGGGAAGTAAAACTTCTATAAATACCAACTCATACTGGCTGTATTTAAAGTGACATTTGAGCAATCACATTTTCAGAGTCTGAGAATCATCTGCAACTAGTAATAAAGACCTCGAAATGGGGCACCCGGAGGGCTCAGTCAGTTAGGCATCTGACTTTGGCTCAGGTCATGATCTCCCAGTTTGTGAGTCGGAGCCCCACGTCGTGCTCTGTGCTGATAGCTCAGAGCCTGGAGCCTGCTTCAGATTCTGTGTCTCCCTCTCTCTCTGCCCCTCCCCTACTTGTTCTCTCTTTCTCTCTCTCTCTCAAAAAAAAAAAAAAAAAAAAAGACCCTGAAACAAGGAAGTAACTGATTCCCAAGCAGGCGGAATAGGGTAAGGACCAGTGTCAGACTCACAAGGAGGCCAACAGAAGCGGGGAGAAGAGAAATCTGGATCAGGCCAGAACAGAAACCACTCCCCAGGCCACACCAGGCAATGGTTCTGCACTCAGCCCCTCAGGGAAGAGGAAGTGGTGGCTGTCATCAAAATTCTACCCCTGACTGCATAGAAGGGTCAGGTTCATACAGAACACAATATAGGTGGTTCTTTCTCAATGGTGTGTCAGTCACTCTATTTGGTTCCTTTATTGTTTCCATGAGGTCTTCTGTTAGGAGACCCCTCCAGGCACGGGGACACACGCCCACCAGTGGTTTGGAGTCAATTCTGGGGAGTAAAGTGGCTCCTCCTTGTCAAAAGTTGCTTTAGGGGCGGCTGGGTGGTTCAGTCAGTTGAGCATCTGAATTTGGCTCAGGTCATGATCTTGTGCTTCTGGGTTCTCTGATGGGGAAGAACATGGGTTCCATGCAGACAGATCAGCCAGGAGCACCGGCCTGCGATGATAATTAAATCATTTGGTCTACACGTGCCTTGTCTCCTCAATAGACTGCATAAATGACCTAGGGACAGGGATTCCTGCACCATTTGGCGATGACCCCCAACATAATAGGTGCTCATTAAATTCACTGGTAAGGCAGCTGGCTTTTAGTCTTCAAGACCCCATCAGCCCAAATCTGGGTTTTGACCTTGTCTTTCTTCCTTGTCTTCTGCCCACCTATTGCGTTTCTTCCACCAGCAGCACTGCTTCAAGGAGATGGCCACGTCTTTCCATCATCTTATTCTTTTGTCAGATGCGCCCCGGTGGCCTCTTGGGCAGGATTGATCTTTGTGGTTTTCAGGAAGCTAGAGGGTATTTGGGAATAATGTTGGTAACTGACATCTCTCGCACCTCAGCCTTGGCGGGTGGCATAGACACCCTGGGAAGTTATACGGGATTGTCTCCTTTTTGGGAGAGTTGTTCATAGCTTAGTCGTTCTTTATCCACACTCTTAAAATTTAAAAAAACACAACAGTCAGAGTCATTATTAAAAGGGAAAAATCAAACAGTAATAACCCTCTAGAGACACCAAAAGTATTATGAAAAGGAAGTGTTTAAGTGGAAAATACTGAGCCCTGGAAATAAAACTGCAGGCATCTGAACTTACGTATGAAACCCAGGAAGGGATATGAGAAATGGTGAGAAGCTCTTTTGCCATTGAGTCAAGTCTCTGGCAAGTGATCCCTGATGAACCCACATTTGCTCTGGGATTTGAAACTTTCCATGCTCTTATATTTCATCAGCTGCTTTGAGTTACTTTTAAAGAAACACATTTTTAATGAGAAATTTTTGACCGAGAATGCAGTGCAGATGTAATTCTTTGGAACAATTATTTCCTTTGTTGATAGCTTTTTTTTTCCACAGCACCCACTTGCAATTATAAATAAAACAGTAATTAAAACTCTAAATTCACTCAAAATTACCATCCCATTGGTCACCTCCAGATCCTTCAAATGTCATTGTGGAAAGAATGTCTTATTAAAGATGCAATGTGCTAAGACAAAGGGCTTAGATTTTTCTAATTTGTAGTCATAAATTGATAATATATGGGAAATTTTTAACCGATTTGAAAATTATTACAATGAATTAAAAATCCAAGTCAAGGGACCCTAGGATGGCTTAACTCTCTTGGGGGGGTGAGGACAGAGGAAAGGAGGGTAGGTTGGGTTTTGTTCTTTTTTGGATTTTTTCTTTCATTTTTATAAATTACAAGCACATTCAAGGATTTAGCGACATGTATGTGCCAGACATAGGCCAACACACTTCCCCCAGTGCACACATGAAACACTTAGTCTAATTTAGCCATGATCTAAGTGTGACTTTCTGAGTCTTTCCCCTAACTGAGACAGGGTGTGTTGAAATACAATGTTAAGGGGCACCTGGGTGGCTCAGTGGGTTAAGTGTCCGACTTCGGCTCAGGTCACGAAGGTCTTGACTTTGGCTCAGGTCTCACGGTTTGTGGGTTCGAGCCCCATGTTGGGCTCTGTGCTGACAACTCAGAGCCTGGAGCCTGCTTTGGATTCTGTGTCTCCCTCTCTCTCTGCCTCTCCCCCACTCATGCTGTGTTACTCCCTGTCTCAATAATAAATAAACATTTTAAAAAAAGATGTTAATTCGTCAATTGAGTCTTTGAAGACTTTAAAAGTGATCCAAGAAGTGCCCCTCTCCCCCATTCCTCTTCCTCTTCCCCATCCCCTCCCCCTCCTCTGACATTGCCCACCTTCCTAAAAGCCACCGTCCCTCTTCCACAACGCCATAAACAAGCAACTTCCAAGAGTAGCTACAACTGCCTCTGTCCTCGGCAGGCAGTCACTCATCTGCCCTAGTCTCATGTCCAATCTCGTCACTCCAGTTCTCACAAAGCCTGGTCCTCCCTGAAGGCCACTGATGAATCCCTGTCCTGTTCCTAAAACCGATGCCCACGCACAGAGCACTGCAGGGTGTAGCCTCAGTTTACCTTCCTGTCCTCAGCTCTCCATATACATAGCAGGCTTGACTGCCCCGTGCTGTCTGCTGTCAGTCATGCTATTTACTGTCTCCACATGGAGCACCCTATGTCTAGTGTGTGCACGTCCATCCCTCCAGTCCCAGTGTGAGGAAGGCTGCCCTGTGGGCTGCAAGCTGCATGGGAATTCCGGGGCATTCAGACAATCCCCAGTGCTGCTGTCTGTCACGTGCAAGCCTGCTTTTCTCTACTAGACCGAGGTCAGAAACGTTCTCCTGATATGCTCACTCCCTAAGATCAATTCTCATCTTGTGCTCTTTTGCTCTTTTGTTTCCAAAGAATGGGACTGAGTCTGGGTGGCTCAGTCGGTTGAGCGTCCAACTTCGGCTCAAGTCATGATCTTGCAGATCGTGGGTTTGAGCCCTGCTCCAGGCTCTGTGCTGACGGCTCAGAGCTTGGAGCCTGCCTCATATTCTGTATCCCTCCTCAGCTCACTCTTTCTGTCTCTCTCTCAAAATAAATACATAAACATGAAAGAAAGAAAGAAAGAAAGAAAGAAAGAAAGAAAGAAGGAAGGAAGGAAGGAAGAAGGAAGGAAGGAAGGAAGAGAAGAGAAGAAAGAGAAAGAAAGAAAGAAAGAAAGAAAGAAAGAAAGAAAGAAAGAAAGAAAGAAAGAAAGAAAGAAAAGAAAAGAATGGGACTGAGAATGAGTGGCATTGTCACTGTGGCCGGTTCTGGGAGTGTGCATGGACACGCGGGAGACTGGCTCCCCAGCCCTGCTGGTAAATAACCATTCATGACTTGAGAGCCTCGGACGAGCCCTCCTGGAGGTCAAGGATGATCTCCAGGCCTCCTGGGTTTGAGTGTGAAGAGCTCTGGGCCCTGCTGGTGAACGTTAAATCCTCAAGCCCTGCACATTCCCAGCCATGCTGCGTGTCTGGTGGGATTCCTGTGAGTTGGGCAGAGTCAGAACAACAGAGTGAGAGGGGTGACAGTTTTAAAGATCCCGCTACCTGCAGAAGGGGGTTCTCAAACTGTCAGTATCTAGGGCTGGGTCTTGTGACACGCAGACTAGCACATGCAGGTGGGCAGTCCGAGAATCCATGGGGGTCTCATAGAAACCCAAGGACACGAACTAAATGCACATGTGGGCACCTCCAAGAACCCCACCTGGGAGACATCAGAACCTAGGTCTTTATTTCTCCAGACTTACAGACTCTGCTCAGCACATCTGTTCCTTTCTTCTCCTTCCGCCATCTACACACTGCCCGTTTCCTCATAGTCTTTCCTCTGTCATGATTTTACTTGTACTTGGCTTTTCAAGACCTCTCTTGCCCCCACTTGACCTGGGATCTTCATGTCCATTTCCTGACTCGCTCGGTCTCTCAGCCCCAAATCTATCTTGCTGTGAGAGCAGTGCGATTGACCCGAAAACACTCTGAACAAGGTCACTGAAATGCCTAAGTTAGATTCCCACTCAGCCTGTGACGTGTTAGTGCAATGGGATGATAGGAATGGGGACAGGTGACACGGTGGCTGTGACCACTTACTCTGAGAAACGTCCCCTCTTCTCAGGGCTGTCATTAGAGCAGGCGATGAGATCTTTCGCCTCCCCGGCTAAAGACGCTGGAGGTTTTCAGTGGAGCAGCCTAGGGGTCATTTCAGAGTCCCCAGATCTGCCCCCACTGAGCTTGTTTTCGGGCAGCAAGCACACTCCGAATCCTCTCTCACAGTTCAATAACCAAGCCTCCCAGGCTCATCATTAGGGCCTTATCATGTTTGAGGCCATTGTCTTACCCTGTAGTTAAATACCACAAAAAGCCTTTAGAATCACACACTCAATGGAGAGTTGGCTCATCTTCCATGACTGCTGAATTCTTTAAAAAGGAAAAAAAAGATCTCCCCCACACATAATTCATTAGCCTGTATTAAGTTAGAAAGGTCCAGGAGGTACCTTGTGGAAATAATTGTGAACATAGGAGATAATTGAGCGCATTAGCCAAACAGCGTTCACAAGAAAAGCCTTTCCCCATAGCTGGTGGAAATCCTGAGGCTTAGTCCTAAGTGTTTAGCATTAAGGAAAATGGCCAAATGTGAAGTATTTCAGAATCAAAACCATTGCTCAGAAAACAAACAAAATGGGAGGAGGGTCAGAAGCTACAGTAGAGAGTCTTTATTAGCTCAGCCCCTGCACCGCCTCTGGGCGTGTTGACCTGGCAAGGAGCACCCCTGGGGTGTCTGTGCCTGGTTGCTTAGTTGGCAACGAGCCAGAGTGATGGTGTCCACCCTGTTCCCCGTTGTCCTGTTCTCGCTGATTGGCTGTAATGTGTGTCTGGGTCTGCAGGACCTTGTTCTCCTTGGGGTCGGGTGAGGCTTCTGGAGAGTGATGGAAACTTCTTCCCATGACTGAAAACTAACCAACCAGCCAACCAACAACAACCAGAAAACCAGATCCATGTCGCCATCTTCCCTGTCAGGGGACGCCCTACCACCTGTCACTCAGGGGCTTGTTTCAGCCTGCTCTGCAAAGATAACAGGAGACAATGAAAGAAAACCAAGGACAAAAGGTTGACATTGACCTCCCTCATTTAGGAAATTGTATTTATTTCATGAAGTCAAAGGGGGAAAATTGATTTTCTGAATAAAGGTCAAAAGGAATTTGATAAAAATTCAATATCAATGCTTATTTTTTAAAAATTGCTTAGTAATCTAGAAATACAGGGAACAAAGAGACAGAACCCCAAGAAATTAAAGAATGTTTAGGTGTGCTCAGTCAAGCATCTGTCTCTTGATTTTGGCTCAGGCCGTGATGTCATGGTTTGTGAGTTCAAGTCCTACATGGAGCTCTGGGCAGGTAGCATGGAGCCTGCTTGGGATTCTCTCTCCCTTTCTCTCTGCCCCTCCCCTGCTTGCTTGCTCTCTCTCTCTCGCTTTCAAAACAAATAAATAAACATTAAATTTAAAAAAGGGGGGGGGCACACGGGTGGCTCAGTTGGTCAAGCGTCTGACTTCAGCTTAGGTCATGATCTCATAGTTCGTGAGTTTGAGCCCCGCACCAAGCTCTGTGCTAACAGCTCAGAGCCTGGAGCCTGCTTCAGATTCTGTGTCTCCCTCTCTCTCTGACCCTCCCCTGCTCACACTGTGTGTGTGTCTCTCTCTCTCTCAAAAATAAATAAACATTAAATAAGTAAATAATAAATAAAATAAACATTAAAAATGTCTATATAAAACCAAAGCTAGTATGATATGTGTGGTGAAAAAGTGAGTCCTATTAACATCAAAAATAAGATAAAGATGTCCTCTCTCACATGTTTAGCATAGCCAGGAATTTTCTAGTCTACGAAATAAGACAATGAAAAGAAAAGCGAGATGTAGCTTTAGGGAAGGAGTAAAATTGTTGTTTGTATATGCTATCAGTGTTTATCAAATAAACCCAAAGCAATGAATAAAAAACTATCAGTCTGAAAACGAGAATTTAATAGGGCCAAAATACAAAATAGACATAAATTTTTCTCTCAGGTAGAGCAGCAATTGTATTAGAATTGGATCATGGTGATAGACCAAGGAACACAGATGACTGCCAAATTTTTTCATACAACAGGGATAAACCCAACGAGGAGTGGAAAATACAACAAAGTCTTATCAGTGATTAGTTTTTTGGAAATAGAAACATACACAAGAGAAAAATATTGTGAAGAAGAAAACAGATACAAGAACCTCAACTCCGATTGAAGAAATATGGAGAGCAGGAGGAGGCTGAGGTTTGATCAATACGTAATTAAGAGTTCACAAGCAAATTTCACTTATGAACTGGTACTAAGAGAGTATTTAAAAATTGAATCCAGCAGATTATGAAGAGAATAACATTATGGTCAAGTAGAGTTTATTCTGTAGACTATGCCAAATATATTCATGTAATTTGCTACAATATAACAGATCAACGGGGAAAATACATGAGTTTTAATAGATTTGACAAAGCATTTGGTAAACTTCAGTACACATTCTAATTTAAAAAGGAAGAAACCTTAGGAAAGGAATAAAAGGAAATTTCCTTAACAAAGGTGCCCTTGGAGTGCCTGGGTGGCTCAGTCAGTTAAGCGTCTGACTTCAGCTCAGAGCCTGGAACTGCTTCAGATTCTGTGTTCCTCTCTCTGCCCCTCCCCCGTTCATTCTCTCTCTCTCTCTCTCTCTCTCTCTCTCTTCTCTCTCTCTCTCAAAAATGAATAAACGTTAAAAAAAAAACACCGAAATTTACCATAACCCCATAAAAAGAAACACAAATAGACACTGAACATAGGAGGCTTGGGAGTTGGGGAAATGCAACTTAAAAAAATAAAAATATAATTTTCCCCTAGGATAAAAGGAATTTAAAAGAATATTCAGATGCCATACCAGCAAACCTGAAAAGAAACCTTATTACTGGAAGCAAAATATTTTAAAGTATGATAAAACCCTTTTGCAGAGCATTTTGGAAACGTGGGACTAGCATTTCCACAATTTGTGAAAACGCAGGCGTGAAAGAGATATTAATTGAAGTACTTTTTCTTTAAATCATAGTACACCCATTCAGCGACTCACACCCACGTGATTCTCAGGCACACTGCTCTCTCCGGGTTTTCACTGCGGAAAACACACAGAGTTCATTCGAGGCCTCACGGTCACTTTCTCGGCTTCCATCGCAGAGAGTCCAGGATCTAAGAGGTACGGAAAATAGAAAGAGCTGGACTCACCCCCTGCCCAGTCTCAACAGCTGTTTAAATACTCCAAGGTCCGATCAGAGAGCCCTAGCCAACCAGGTGGGCTCCACGTAAACATGACTGTGACCCGTGGTCTCGGCAATCCTGCCTCCAGTGGATGGAAAGGAACTAGAAAGTGAAATGAAGATGTGCCTTGTTTATTGAAATTCCTGGCTATGACTACAATTCATTTTAACAAGCATTAACCCAGGCACGACATGGGGTTCGGTTCTGGGAACACATGGATGAGTAAGACATCATTCCTGACCCCTAATCATTTAAACCTCGGTTTGGTTTCGATTCCAGATACTTAGACATAATTAGGATTCGCTGGGCCAAAGCTAGTTACTCTAAACCAGTGATTCTCAAAGTGAGGCCCTGGGATCAACAGCATCAGCACGCCTGCGAACCTTGTCAGAGATGCGAATTCTCAGCCCTCCCCCCTCCAAAACCACTGAATCAGAATCACAGTGGGTGGAGTCTGAAATGCACTTCAGTTTGAGAACCATTAACTTTACATTAAGCACTAAGCAATGCCTAGATTATTTTCCTTGTAAAATTTTGCTAAAGATTACCTATGGATACAAAAAACACCACTGTGGGGGTGCCTGGGTGGCTCAGTCGATGAAGCGTCCTACTTCAGTTCAGGTCATGATCTCAGAGTTTGTGAGTTTGAGCTCCGCATCGGGCTCTGTGCTGACAGCTCAGAGCCTGGAACATGCTTCAGAGTCTGTGTCTCCCTCTCTCTCTGCTCTTTCTCTGCTCATGCTTGTCTCTCTCCCTTCAAAAATAAACAAACATTAAAAAAAAATTTTTTAAAGACATCACTGTGTAACGTGTATATATGCTATTTGGTTATAAGATGGCGGCACACATTTTGTACGGATGATTTCCGAAAACATACCAGTATCACAGAGCTAGCCTATATAGAATGTTCCTATAGCAGAAACTTACACTCATTTACTGCTAGACCAATGCATAATTATTTCTTGAACTCCTATTATTTGTCTGATACTATAGCTCATGATGCCATGAACCATTTCATGCATATAGCTTTTTTTTTTCTGAATTAATTCCACAGGATAAGTTTCCAGGCAGGGGATAACAGTGTGGGGGATAAAGAATAGGAACATCTTTATAGTCGTTGGGGCATTCTGTCATGCTGTTTTGCAAATGGGTTTGTCCTCAAATGATGCCAGCTGTCCTGTGAGCGGTAAACTTCATCACCAACTTCCCCACACGGGGCAAAGTCAGTCTATTTTTAAGTGTTTAAAGTGCTGCCTCAAGGCAGCTCAATTCTACTTTCTTTGTTGTCTAATGAGGTCGTAGATTTTTCCCATGTGTTTCTTTAATACTTTCATTGACTCTCATATGATTCATCCGTGGCTGATTTCTTGGCTATCAGAGATATCACTTTAAAAAAATACCCGCTCGAGAAGTTCCTACTAGACCCCGGAAACAGAGTCGTGTTTCAGGTTTGTTCTAAGTGAATGCAAGCTTGGAATTAAACATCAAGAAATAAAGGAATCCGTCATCTGCTCTTTGGTAGAGCGTCTCACAGAGGTATCTTTTCGAATTTTCCCAGAGCTGTTTCTAGCACATAAGGAGTATGTCTGGATGAATTGGGGGCGGAATATCTCTTGCTGGAGTTGCCAATCCATGGCCCTGGGGTTAGCCTGATGAGCAGAGAGTTCCAGTCTTCATTTGCTCCCTAGCCCACGTGCCCTTACACAGTGAACAGACTGCTTGACCCTATCCTACTGCCCTGGGTTGGCAACTCCTGTTTTCTATGTGGAACTGCTGGTTTTCTGAAAACCAGAACAGAGCAAGAGGAATCCTGCTATTTCCCCGCGTCTATGCCTAAGTCTCTTGCATGACGGTTGCAGATTGGAAGACAGCTCCGCCACTTCTGGCTGTCTTTCCCATGGTTTGGAAGGAAGCCTTGTGCTTAGTGAAGCAAGTTGGACAGTAAGAAGGATGCAGGATTTGGAAGGCATCTCGTGCCATGGCTCTCTCTGCCCCTCTCCCACTCGGGCTCTGTCTCTCTCCCCTTCAAAAATAAATAAACATTAAAAAAATTTTTTTAGTGTTTATAATGTTTTAAATATAATTTTAAATGATAATGCAGGTCAAAAGAGTAAAGATAACATGTCACCATTTCAGGCTAGCATTCATGAAAATGAATAGAATCACTTTTAAGAGCTATGTTTCACGTGCAGTTGCTTAATCACATTAGGCTGGAGTCTTTCAAGAACAAGTCTTACTTGGGAACCCTCGTGTAACTTGTAAGGACAAATTAAAAAGACAGTGACACCTTGGCTTCAGAAGTAAAGCTTTCCAAAATCTGGACACAGCAGCCATCGGGCATCTTGGTACAAACACAAGACAGAAGAGAAAGAAAAGAAAACAATATCAAAGACCAGTAGGGCTCCCCAGAATATCTTCTTCCTACACTGGCCTCAACGGAAAGCGAACAACAACTCAGTATTGCGAACGTGCACACATTTGGCCACAGAGTTCGGGCCACAGAGACAGCACCAAGGGCTGATGGCTCTACTCTAATGATGTCAAAGTGCTCCAATCCAACTGCTCGATTTTTAAATAATAAAATAGTAATCACAATTACAGTTAAAAATAAGAATTCAGATGTATTCTTATGTACCAGAATTTCATTCTGTGGTAGTGTACTGAATTGGGCCAAGTACTGATCTTACTACTAGCCAAATTATCTATAAGCTTTCTTTCTACGATGACACTTTAAATATTGATGTCTCTGTGAGAAATACCGAGAGGCTAAGACATGTTAAATAATACTGCAATCATCAAAAAATAGACTGTGGGACAAAACAAATAAACTATTTACCTCAACAAATAAATGTAAACCTTTAAAAAAAAAAAAAAAAGATGAACCCACAGATTGAGACCAAAGGGTTATATTAACTAATCGCAATATATAGACCTTAGTAGGAACATGACTCAAATAAACAAGTAATATAATAAATAAATATATATATGTATATACATTTCTGTAAGAATATACAAAACAGGGAAATTTTAATACTGACCAGATATTGGATTCCATTAAAAAAATACTCATGCCACCATTCTCTCAGGTTTATGTGTTTGAAATTTCATGATCAAAATATTTGAAGGCCAACATTAAAGATATATAGATATAGATAGATATAGATATAGATGATATAGATATAGATTATAGATATAGATATAGATAGATATTGGTGCTTCATCGAAGTCTGTTATCTATCCTATTCTCTACACTCTACCTTTATGCATAAGTGAATTATTTCATGCCTTCATATTTTATTGTCTCCCAAATGTCTAAATCCCAGACCTCTTCACAAAGCCAGACACATGCCCCCAACACCAAACATCTCCCAAACCCGCTCCTCTTGTGGTTCAGTCATGAATGTTATCATCTGACCAATCACCCAAGGCAGGAATCGGAAGTCATGCTGGACCGCTCTCACCCACTAAGCCAACCGCTTTCCAGCGCCTGTTTCTTCCATCTTCTCAACAGCCATTTACTTTCATTTTCTTACACCAACTTCTTATGTCACTGTGTACGATTTAGGGTAGCTAGGCTAGGCTAATAGATTCATATACACAATGACTCACATTCACAAGTGTTTATTTCTGGCTCACATGATGGCCCAGGGTGTGTTTTCTTACAGTAGGGAGGCCTGTGCTGACGGCAGCACCAACATCTTCCTCACTTGGTTTCCAAGGTCTCAACCCAGTCGGCCAGTAAGAGGAAAAGCATAAAGCCCAGCACAGGGCAGGTCCCAAAGGCCCTCACGAAGATGTGGCACAATTCACTTCTGCACATATTGCTTATATTGGAATAAGGACACGCGACCACACCTAATGGCAAGAGAGGCTGAGAAACATGGGCTAGTTGTGTCTCGAGGCATAAGAAACACGTTCTGGAAAATAGCCGGTTCCCTGCGCAACATCTCTTATGTATTCATCCTTCACTCTGTCACCAGAGTGGTCCAACATGGAAGTCAAATGATATTTGGTGAGTGAGTGCGCAAGACAGTGGCATCTAAAAAGGATCTCCTCAAAATTCCCTGACATTTCCCCATCAATTACAGGGTAAACATTGTAACTGCTCTACCTCCAATTTGCTTCCTGGCTTCATTTCATATCATTCTGTCCTTCTCACATTTGTGTTTGACGAGATTGGACCATTTGCCATTGCCCACATAAGCCATTTTCTCTCATAGGTTATGTCTTTACACACTTTTCTTCTCACTCGTCCACCCACAGAACTCTCAGGTACTCTTCAACCCTGGGCTCAAGAGTCGCTTCCTCTTGGAAGCCCTCATGAGTACCCCACCTCCACTTGCACCCAGGTAGAGTTAGAGGCTGGCTCCACCTCGGCTCTACCAGCTGACACTGACCTCTTCCATGACTATCGCTTTGTCTTGTTATTCTGTGCTGGCATGCATGTCTCTCCCATAGGAAGTGAGCCGGCTAATGGGAGAGCAGTGGGTGTTCTATCTACTCTCTTCCTATCAGTAATGGCGCAGCCAGACAGCTCTGGCTTTCTCAATTTCAGACTCCACTAGCAGCCAAAACTAAACCTCAACCTACAAAGAAAACATCAGAGAGGGAAATTAAAAGCTCCCTCCTCCTGTTGGGTAAGTGGCATCACCACCATCCAATGGGGATCGCTTCCTCTCCCCTCATGATTTACATTAAACTCTTCAAATCCTAGGGGCACCTGGTGGCTCATCCGGTTAAGTACCGTCTGACTTGGGCTCAGGTCATGATCTCATGGTTTGTGGGTTCGAGCCTCACATCGGGCTTTGTGCCGACAGCTCAGAGCCTGTAGCCTGCTTTGGATTCTATGTCTTCCTCTCTTTCTGCCCCTCCCCTGCTCTCTCTCTGTCTCTCAAAAATAAATAAACATTTAAAAAAATCTCCAAATCCTATCCATTCAACATTCTTAATGTCACTAGGCTCCCCTCCTGGCTGTGTGCTCCTCCCTGGGGAGTCCTTCCCATCCCCCCCCCTCTCCTCCTCCCACTGACCTCCTGGTCTTCAGTCTCCCCCTCACACCACATTTTCATGCAAGTGCAGATCCCTGAGGGAATTTGCAATGACACAGTCCCTGTCCTAGTGTCCTAGCCAAGGCCAACTCCTCACCCTAAGTGCTAGGAGGTCCCCAACTTTTTCCAGCTTCATCCCCTTCTCTCCTGCCATGCACCGATGCTCCAACCCCAAAGAGATGTTTGTGATTCCTTGACTCTAATATAAGCTCTGATACCTCCAGGTCTTTTACCCTCTCTTTCGAGGCTCCCTTCCTCCTCTACCCCCACCATGCCTTTTCCTACCATAGAACTATTCATCATGACACGGCTCAAACAATATCTTTTTCTGAAGGCATCCCAGTACTCAGAGGTCCATACAACCTGCTCCCATAGGATTTAGCATGTGAGCTACTTCAGCACCCATCACAGTACAGTCCTGGTTTATCCATCTCTCTCCCAGTGCCCAGCAGTGGCCTCACTCTCTGCTGTTGTATTGTGTATTACAAGGAACTTCCTCCTCCCTTTCCTCCAGTTCTGGATGGGTTTGGCCCATGAAGATACGAGTGAAAGATTAGAAAGCTGGAACCCCAAAGGAATCAAGATATCTCTCTCCTCAGCTTTCTGTGATGCTCCTGGGCACCCACAGCCCTCCCCCCGCCCCCTGCCACACACACACCTGCCAGAGGGCAGCAACACCAGCTCCCCCTCACCCTCCACAGCCCAGGGGCCAAAGCAATTGCCCGCTCTTACTAATCCTTGGATGGCCTGACCACCCCCTTTTGCATCTCGGTTGCCCCTGCATCAGGTAATCAATCTCCTGTATTAAATGCCCTACAGTTTAAAACATAGTGTGATTCTGTCTTGCTAAGTGGATCCTGACTCAGATATACCATCTCTAAATCAAGATCCTCAAAGACAAGAGGCATGGAGGCAAGCTGTGCATAATAAATGTTCACTTAAAGAGTGAGTAGAACTTATTAAGCTCTATTTTAAGTTAGGCAAGATAGAGAAAGAGGAACCATATCTCTAGAGACATGAGTGCCTCCCACGGGTAGATGATCACGTGAAACATTTCAATCAGGCCAAGAAAGAAGCATCTTATGTACAGGCCTCTACAGAAACAGGCAGAAAATTCTCCCAAACTGACCCTGACCCCTGGCCTTCTTCACTAAGATCAACCAGTATTCCATTAAAAAGTTTCAGCCACAAAACGGGGCATTCTTTCCTTGTGATTCACATTACCCAGAAGCCTCTGGTTTCCCGGAATTTGTGTTAAGTAGTAGCTTTCAAAGATGATAATATTTGCCAACAATCCCTGGGGCACCACTTTACATTTTCCTAAAACAAAAAGAGGATTATTTTGTCCGTATTTCTCATTTCCACAGGCTTTTGCATATAGTAGCTCTTCCCCCTCTGGCATTAAATAGCAATTGCTCGCATTAAATTATGAGAACGATGTTCTGCCTTTTAAACATCAGTTGTCAATTGAGGTTGACGAACAAGCTTCCTGACCTTCTTGTGAACATCTTACCCAGCATGTGGTTACTAATCCCTCACTCCTTTTGTGAAGCACTGGTCACAGGCAAGCAGGCAGAAATAAATAGGGGAGCATTTTTACCAGCCTCCTGACATCGCTGTCTCAATTCTCTGTGCCTGCATGTTCATCCCAAACAATGGTCTTTGAAGATCTGTAGGGAGGAAACGATTAGATCGTCATGGATCTCATCAAATCGAACAACTCTCTGTTGACAACTTGTTAGTCTCCTCCTCTGACCTTTTTCCATCCTCCTTCATAACGCAGGAGGGTGTTCAATCATTCTCCCTCCTGCCCGTGGACCAGTGCATTCAGATTCTGATTTTCCTGTAAGGTCCCGTTCAAATGCCAGCACCTCCACTATGAGATGCCCATGATGCTGTCCTGCACAACATAATCTTTCTGTCTGCAGAGGGGTTCCCTCTCCACTATCTTATGCTGCATTTGTGGACATGACGTTAGTTAAGTTCATGAGGGCAGACACAGGGTCTCTATGCCCCTGAGGCTCTTATGTAGTAAGTGCTCAGTACATAGATACCATATTAATTCTTCAAGATCCAGCCCCCCTTCTTTCATAAGCTTCTCATAAACAACCTCAGACTCACTTACACCTGATACTGCATTTGTATATGTATATATATACATATATGTGTATCTATATGTCTATGTTTATCCTTATGTGTTTACATACTTCCTATTTTAATATTTTAATGTTTGTTTGTTTTTGAAAGAGAGATTGAAAGAACACAAGCAGGGACAGGAGGGAGGGAGGGACACAGAATCCAAAGCAGGCTCCAGGCTCCGAGCTGTCAGCACAGAGCCTAAAGTGGGGCTCAAACTCGTGAAGCGTGAGATCATGACCTGAGCCGAAGTCAGACGCTTAACCAACTGGAGCAACCCAGGCGCCCCTCACATATTTTCTTTGAATAATTCAATATAGCAATCATCCAAAGCAAGCATTGTTATCCCCATTTTATAGATGTGCAAACTGAGGGTCAGAGATGGTTCAGTAATCAGGTTACAAGCTGATCGAGTTGCAGACCTTGCACTGAAAATCAAAATCCCTTAATTACTCAGGGCTCTTTTTACAGCACGGCGTCTCTTATCATTTCAAGAGGCTTGAAATTTTCTTCACTTTCGAAAATCAATAGCACAGTACTATATTCCTTCTAGTGTTAGCATTAATTTTAATATCTGTACTCCTTTGGGATTGTTTCTCTTTCTGCTCTTTACCTCGTGGTATGCGGGGCTTGGGAAAGCCTTCTGTCTGTGAAGAGAGCCTGTGATCTAGCTTTGTTCTCCCCTGGCTTCCTTTTTCATAGAGAATGTATTTTTCTTGGATTTCTCTCAATTCTTATATTTTAATAAAGCTTCCCCAAACACACTGAAGGTTTTGTTGTCTGTATGCATATCTCCTTCCGACTAGTCCCGCCTCTCTTATGATGGACAGTCTCTTTACTATTTACTATTTACTATACTATTGAGCATGAATTAGCCGACTTACCCTTCACTTTTTTCATTATACAAGCAATACAAGTCCATTATAGAAATGACAGAAAATTCATATAAATGAAAGGAAAATATTAGTAATCAGTACCTATTAGTAGTAACAATAATCTTACTAGCGCAGTCTCCAACTTGCATGATTTTTACCCATATAAATACATTTGTGGGGCAAATGGTGGCTCAGACCATTAAGTATCCAACTTTTGATTTTGGCTCAGGTCATGATCTCACCATGTGTGGGATCGAGCCCCACATAGGGCTCAGCACAGAGCCTGCTTGAGATTCTCTTTCTCTCTCTCTCTTTCTCTCTCAACCCACTCCCTCCACTTATATTCTCTCTCAAAATAAATAACCTTAAAATAAATAAACATATTTGTCTATGTGTATGCATATTTTAAAAATAAGATTATATTATGCACATGACTTATGTTTAATTTAAAAACTTGTCATTTAGTGTTCCATGGACACTAAAAAGAATAATAAATTTTTTATATATTTAAATAAAACTTATTGATTTATCTTATTCAATTTATCTATAATCATAGATACTTTTTTTTAATGTTTTATTTATTTCTAGGAGAGAGAGAGAGAGAGAGAGAGAGACAGTGTGAGCAAGGGAAGGTCAGAGAGAGAGGGAGTCACAGACTGAAACAGGCTCCAGGCTCTGAGCTGGCAGTCAGCACAGAGCCCGACATGGGGCTTGAACCCACGAACCGTGAGATCATGACCTAAGCGAAAGTCGGACGCTTAACCGACTAAGCCACCCAGGCGCCCCAATATAATCATAGCTACTTTTGTCTCTTTGGTCAGGTAAAAATTCAAAGGAATTATGCTAATGTTTCTTTTCTCTTGTTTCAATTCTTTTCTTCACACATTATAAATAGATTTTGTACTATGTGTTTTGTTGTTTGGTGCACATCATTTTATAACAGTAATTTTATTGAAATTTGTATATGTCAACAATAAAACCACAATCCTCCATTAACTTGATTTTTATAAGAACATAAAAACTTTTTATGTTAAAATTGGCATATATGGATTGAGTACCTACTGTGTGCAAGACACAAAGGACATAGTGGAAAATGAGAGACAGAGCCCATGCCCTCACTTCTGTTCCCATCATGAGTAAGAGTTTTCTCGGCAAAGTCTAAACAAGTAATTCCATAAACTTAACTTCAACAAAGTCACCACCATATGTCCACGTTTTTTTTTTTTAATTTTTTTTTTTACATTTATTTTATTTTTTGAGAGAGTGAGACAGAGCATGAACGGGGAGGGTCAGAGAGAGAAGGAGACACAGAATCTGAAGCAGGTTCCAGGCTCTGAGCAAGCATTCAGTACAGAGCCCGACGCGGGGCTCGAACCCACTAACCATGAGATCATGACCTGGGCTGAAGTCGGACGCTTAACCGACTGACCCACTCAGGTGCCCCATGACCACATTGCTAATCTTGTCAATAATTCATGCACGGGCATGTTTGGATCTTTCTCATGTTCAGAGAAATGGTTGGCTCCATTTCCTCTCTCCCTCTGAGGACTGCCTGCCACTTGTCTACACCGCACTCTTATTTGTCCACCTATTGCCTGCCCATTATGCTCCTTCCAGTTCCCTGCTCATTTTCCTTTTCCTGTGCAGTCTCAGAGTGTCCTTTACTCACCGTTCACTGAACTGACTTGATTCTCTGCAGCATCGACTCTGTTCCTCATGGCTTCCAAAGCCGTCGTAATTTCTGTCCTGGACTTACCATCCCCCTGCATTTGTCTATGTTTCCCTTTCCTTCTCATTTTGTTATCTTTACATAACATCTTTCTTCTCTTCTTCAGAGAATTCACAATTTCTTTAAGGGCCCTGAAAGAGAGCAAATGCTCCCTAAAATTTCATCATCTTTCCTGAAATACACTCATCCTCTGTATTTAAATCTATGGCATTCCTGTAACTGTTTGTGGCAGAATGTTTTGGTATGTCCTATTTTGTTTCGTTTGATTGTTGCTTGCTTATTTTTAAAATCATTCCTTTAATTGAAAAATATATTAAATGAGGATCTCCACAGGGAGAAAGAAAAAAAAAAAATCCTAACACTAGCTTCTAGTCTCATTCTCTGGTGTGTAAGACAGACTTTAAGCAAGTAAGAAAGCAAATATGAATTAGGGCCAGGTATTAAGAAAAAGAAGGGAGTCCTGTGAGAGACAATGCCCGGGGGAATCTTCCTTAGGTTGGGTGACTCTCTAGACCTCTTGCGAAGTGATATTTGAGGTGAGATTTCAAGGAGGAAAATCTCCTTGAGCAATCCATATGAAGAGAGAGTGCAGGCGTGAACCAGGTAAAAAGGACAGCACGTGCAAATGCCCTGAGGCCAGAAACCCTCTGGCTCTTCTCTGCCCTGATTACTCTGCAGTAGATGTGGTGAAAGAGGCAAGCAAAACCACGTCACTCCCAGGCTGGTCAAAGCTTGGGTGTTCTTAGAGATCCTATGAGAAGTCACTAGGATCTTCAAGGAAAGGAGTGCATGATCTGACCGGTGCTTTCAATCCATTGTGGCTGCTGCTGTGAAGCACAGGGTGAAACAACAAGTAGTCGAAGCAGGAAGTCTGTTAGGCTGCAGAGGCAGTGATCCCAATAAGAAATTACAGTCGTTTAGAGTGTGGCAAAGGATTCAGGATATATTTTGGAATTGGAATTTTAGAATAAGTGACCTGGATTAAGTGGGGGTGTGGAGGGGTTTGCTCAATAAGAGGAAGAAGGGGTGCCAGGGTGGCTCACTCAGTTGAGTGTCCAACTCTTGATTTTGGCTAAGGTCATGATCCCAGGGGCATGGGATCAAGCCCCAAGTCAGGCTCTGCACTGAGCATGGAGCCTCCTTAAGATTCTCTGTCTTTCTCTCACTGTCTCTCTCTCTCTCTCTCTCTCTCTCTCTCTCTCTCTCTGTGTGTGTGTATATGTGTGTGTCTTCCTCTCTCTCCCCCTCACTTTACACCCCTCTCCCCCACTCACACACATGGCATTCCTCTGTTTGTGGCAGAATGTTTTGGTATGTCCCCTCTAAAATAAAAACAAACAAACAAGAGGAAGAAACTGCCAGGCTATAGGTGCAAGTAACCGGGTGGATGGTGCCACTGTCACTGAGATATGAAGGCCCAGCAGAAAAACAGCTTTAGGGCTGAGAATCAGGAGTCCAGTTTGAGACACGATAAGCTTGTGATGCATTTGAAAAACAGACAAGATCAGGGCTTTGCCGGGAAATCTTGGATGGAAATAAAAACTGGCGAGTCCTCCGGACACAGAAGGTATTTAACATCACATGAATGGATTAGAGCATCGTGGGTAGAGCTATAAAGAGATGAGGAGGTGGCCACACACCGCAACCTGAGGGACTCCAAAATTCAGATGTGTTGTAGAACAGGAAGAGGGAAGAGAAGACCCCACACACTGGAGTCACAGGAGCAAGGAAGGAAGGTGTCTCGGGAAGATGGAGTGGTTGACCTTGTGTAAAATGGCAAAGTAGAGATCCTTCTGCACACCTTTCCTCTTAGAAATCTGCACTGAACAAGAAGAATGAGAACAGAAACACAGATTCCAACCTTAATGAATCCTGGAAATGTCTGTAGACCACAAAACATGAAGAATGAAAAAGATAGGGCGGGAGAGTAAGCACCTGTCAGAGCAGTGAGACGTGACACTTCAGTGTCTGCAGCGAGGGGTACTGATGAGAACAAAGTGAAACCCTGAAAAGATCCCAGAAGCAGAGGCATCTCACGTGGTGCAGGGGTGCAGGGACCTTTGATTTTCGGGATGTCCTGTTCGTCCATATGGATGGACAACTGACATTCGGCAGGACATCTCCACTAGAGGACAAGCAACAAAGATAATGGAGTGTCTCTGGGAAAATCAATGGAATGGATAGGTTACAAGCAAATTTGACCCTGCCAAACGTTCTATTGAAAGGAAGGAGAAATATTAGCAAAAGTACAAGACACAAGGAAATGGGCAAGTGGAATAAACCAGGCAATTACTAACTACAGGAAAACAAAAGTCATGGAAGAAGTAATCAGTGTGCTGCTTGGCAAAGCAGAGAGCAGCGTTCATTTAGTCCAGTGATATGAATATTCATAGTGATTTAACTAAAACCTGTGGTATAACCAGGAGGACTGGAAAAGCATCAGAATTGGTGTTTGGGGCACATGTGTATTAAATAGCTTCTATCAAAATAGGAGGTCAATAGAAGCTCTAGAACAAAAAAATAAAGAGATTGTGTATTGACATACTTAGAAACATGGCGGTAAATACCAGATCCGGTATTTGCCCCAGACAGTGTACATGGACTCTCCTTGAGTCTTCTCACTGTCCCTGGGCACCCCTTAAACCTCCTCTTAGATTCAACTGGAAGGGCGATGATGTATGTTCTCTTAACCATTCTGAAAGAAGTCTATAGACACTGGAAAGAACTGAGGCCAAAGTCTGCCCAGGGTCAGATTGGGGTGGGGTCATTTATCTTTGTCGGTGGACTTCCATATTTTATTCCCTGACAGAAGAAGGCAGTTTTCCATGTCAGTTTACTGTTGGGCTCGGTAGCCACTCTTGTACATCCACTCTTTTGGAACAGACTTCTGTCCTCTTGATGAGAAAGGAGGCATTCATGGCACTCCTCCTTGGGAAAGTCCTTATCTGCCTCTACATCAGTGAGACATTGGGTCAGAGAAAATCCCCAACCTGTTTTTCATTGCTGTAAGCCATGTGTCATATTCTTATTTTAGCCTCATCTCCCACCCGTACTCTTAGCCTTGATCATTGACTTAAGGGGATTCTGATAGAAATTGTAGAATTTCCTTCCTCCTCTGTGACTTCCATCTGGTCCCCCTGCACTGAACTTAATAGAAATTCCTTGAGTTTCATGCAGTTTGGTTGGCACCATTCCCTGGTTTCAACACAAATTAGTTTAGGGGCATTTGTTTAACCTATACATAAGTTATCATCTTTGCCAAAAGTCTGTGGCAGCTGGTACCATTTCCTGATTCCCCTGAATGTGCTTCATTCATATCTGGATATTCTTGTAAAATGTGTTGGAAGTAGAACTTTTCAAATTCGCAACCTAAAAGGGACTTACGTTTCAATGTATACTAGACCACATCACCTCGTGCTGTACTGATTCAATTACACATTGTTAGCAAGGATGTTAAAACTTCTAATGCAAATGAAAAGCGGTGTAATCCGGGGCGCCTGGGTGGCTTAGTCGGTTAAGCATCCGACTTTCACTTAGGTCATGATCTCATGGTTCGTGGGTTCGGGCCCCGCTTCGGGCTCTGTGCTGACTGCCAGCTCAGAGCCTGGAGCCTGTTTCAGTCTGTGACTCCCTCTCTCTCTGACCCTCCCTGCTCACGCTGTCTCTCTCTCTCTCCTAGAAATAAATAAAAAAAAAAAAAAGAAAAAGAAAAGCAGTGTAATCCTCAACAACGAAAAGGAATGAACTATAACATGGATGAAACTGGAAAACATTACACTATGTGAAAGAAGCCAGACACAAAAGACCCCATATTATATGATTTCATTTCTATAAAATGACCACGACGCGTATTATAGAGTCAGCAGATGTGTGAAGGGAAAGGGGTGAGTCCTAATGGATACAGGTCATGGAAATGTTTTGGAATTAGCAAGTGGTGATGTTTGCACAACTTTCGGAATATGTTAAAAACTACTGAAAGTACACATTTTGAAAATGTGGGGGCACCTGGGTGGCTCCATCAGCTAAGCGACCGACTCTTGATTTCGGCTCAGGTCATGATCCAAGGTCATGAGTTCAAGTCCCACATGCTCTCTTTCTCTCTCTCAAAAATGAGTTAATAACTAAATAAAAAATTAACATTAAAAATAAAATTAAAAAGTGTGAATTTTATGATATGTGAATTACATCTCAGTAAAAAAAATTCTCATGCAATCTCAATGGGGCTTGAAACCTTTTGAAGATTTCAAGCATAGCATGCACAACTGAATACAAAAAAGAATCCATAGACCTATGGAGAAAGCACTGTGCCCTAAAGCTTACCTAACCTAGGATTTTATGTACCAATAATGGAATCAAAAATATTATTAAAATTCGGAACTGTGTACCATGTGTTTCCATTTGTATACAAAAGAGGAAAAATGGAAACATAAATCTTTCATATACGGATAAAATATCTTTAGGCAATACAGAAGAATTGGTAACAGTGTTACCTCCATGGAAAACTGGATAAGGAATGAGTAACAAGGTGGTGATATTTTTCACCATATCTTTATGCTGTATATTCCATATACACTATGTGCTTTTCACCTCTGATTTTAAGCCATGTGAAGGGAATAATCACTCAAAATAAATCTAAATTAAATTATTTTTACCTACTTACAGTTTAGTTCATATTTACAAATGCAATTGCCAACTCTAAGTGTGGATTTGTCTATTTCTCTTTCAGTGCACTGGCTTTTGTTTCATATATTTGAAGCTCTGTTATTGCATGTATACACATTTAAAGAAGTTATGGCTTCTTGATGAATTGACCTTTCTTACATTAAGAAATGTCCCTCTTTATCCTTCATAATAGTCCTTGTGTTTAAGTTTATATTCTGTTGTTTTCTTTGTATTAAAAATCAGTTATCCAACTTGACAATTATATTCTCTTTTACATTATTTAAATTTTAACAGTCATAGAACTATTCTAGGATTATTTTCTTTTTTCTATTTTTTAATGTTTATTTCTTTATTTTGAGAGAGAGAAAGAGAGAGCATGAGCTAGGGAGAAGCAAAGAGAGAGGGAGAGAGAGAATCCCAAGCAGGCTCTGTGCAGTCAGTACAGAGCCCAACCTCGGCTCAAACCCACGAACTGTGAGATCATGACCTGAACTGAAATCAAGAGTTGGATGCTTAACCAACTGCACCACCCAGGCACCCCTTAGGATTATTTTTATTGCTGTGAACCTAAATTGCAGTTAACTTTATTAACTGTTATTGCTGGGCCTGGTTCTCTGGGTTAATTTTTGTAATAGCCTTAAAAAATTTTTTTTCAATGTTTATTTTTCTGAGAGAGAGAGAGAGAGAGAGAGAGAGAGAGAGCATGAGCAGGGAGGGGCAGAGAGAGAGGGAGACAGAACTTGAAGCAGGCTCCAGGTGCTGAGCTGGCAGCACAGAGCCCAACTGTGAGACCATGACCTGAGTCGAAGTCAGACACTTAACCTACTGAGTTTTTGTTTTTTTTTTTTTTAAAGCAGTTTTAGGTTCACAGCAAAACTAAATGAAATGCGCCCCTACACCCCCTGCCTCAACAAATGCATAGTCTCCTCCACTCCTCCTACACCAGAGTGGAAATTTTGCTACACCCAATGAACCTATTGTCACTGTCATGCAAACTCCACAGTTTAAATTAGAGTTCACTTGGGGCACCTGGGTGGCTCAGTCAGTTAAGCAGACGTCTGACTTCAGCTCAGGTCATGATCTCACAGCTCATGAGTTCAAGCCCCCTGTTGGGCTCTGTGCTGAGAGCTTGGAGCCTGGAGCCTGTTTCTGATTCTGTATCTCCATCTCTTTCTGCCTCTCTCCTACTCATGTTCTCTCTCTCTCTCTCTCTCTCTCTCAAAAAAGAAGAAACGTTAATTCCTCCTTCCCCCTTAACTCCTTACAAACCCTGATCATGGAACTGCCTCCATATTTTTGCCTTTTTCAGACTGTCATATTTAGAACATATAGCCTTCTCAGATTGGCTTTTTTCACTTAGTAATATATGTTTAAGGTTCTTCCATGTCTTTTGAAGATTCTGTATTTCATTTCTATTTAGTATTGAATAATATTCTGTTGTCTGATGCACCACAATTTATTTATCCATTCACCTACTGAAGGACATCTTGGCTGCCTCCAAGTTTGGACAGTTATGAATAAAGCTGCTATACACATTTTTGTGCAGGTTTTTGTGTGGATATAAGTTTTCAGCCCCTCTGGGTAAACCCCAAGGAGACCTATCGCTAGATCATATGGTAAAACTATTTTTAGCTTCGTAAAAAACCACCCAACTGTCTTCCAAAGTGGCTGCACCATTTTACATTCCCACCAGCAGTGTATGAGAGTTCCCATTGCTCCACATCCTCACCAGCATTCTGTGTTCTTGGTGTTTTGGATTTTCCCCTATGTAATAAGTGTGTGGTCCTATCTCATTGTGGTTTTAATTTGCAGTTCCCTAGAGTTGCATAATGTGGAGAATCTTTTCATATACCATCTGAATATCTTCCTTGGTGAGGTGTCTGTTCAGATTTCTTGCCACTTTTTTTTTCTTTAACTTTTTGTATGTTTTTGTATATTTTGAATAATAGTTCTTTATCTGATGTGACTTGTGCAAATATTTTCTCTCAGTTTGTGGCTTGATTTCCTATTCTCTTGACAGGGTTCTTCACAGAACAGAGACTTTAATTTTAATGACATCCACCTTATCAAAAAAAGATTTTTTTTGTGACAACCATTCTAAACAGCTGTCACCACACCCAAGATCATCCAGATTTCTTCTTATGTTATTGTTTAGGAGTTTTACACATTTACATCTTACATTTATGTCTATGAACCACTTTTAGTTAATTTTTGTGATGGGTGTGAGGTATGTATTTGGATTCAGTTTTTGTACATGGATGTCCAGTGTTTCAGCACCATTTGTTGAAAAGATTATCTTGTGGTGCCTGGTTGGCTCAGTCGGTTAAGCATCCAACTCTTGGCTTCGGCTCAGGTCATGATTTCATGGCTCATGAGTTTGAGCCCCACATCAGGCTCTGTGCTGACAGCTCAGAGCCTGGAGCCTGCTTGGGATTCTGGCTCTCCCTCTCTCTCTGCCCCTCCCATTTGCTCTCTCTCTCTCTCAAAATAAATACACTTAAAAAGTAAAGACTATCTTTTTTTTCCATCACATTGCCTTTCTATCCTTGTCAAAGATATCCTTGTCAGTTGATTATATCCACAGGGGTCTATTTCTGAGTTCTCTAACCCTGTTTCACTGATATATTTGTTTATTCTTTCACCAACAGTACATTGTCTTCATTGCTGCAAATTTATAGTGAGTCTTGAAGTGCAGTAATGTCAGTCCTCTGATTGTATTCTTTTCCTTCAATCTTGTGTTGATTATTCTGGATATTTTGCTTCCCACATATACTTTAGGATCATTTTCTAAATATCTAAATCATATCACATATAAATATCAAAATCATATCTAAATATCCACAAATTGAGATATTGATTGGGATTGCATTGAATAGGTAGACATCTTAACAATACTGAATCATCTTATCTTTAAAAATGGAAAATTTCCCCATTAATGTAGTTCTTCCTTGATTTCCTTTGTCAAGTTTATAGTGTTCCTTATACTGATCTTGTTACTATTTTTTTTATGTTTATATTTAAGTATTTTAGTTCGAGGGGGTGGTTGGTAATGTAAATTACATTGTGTATTTACTTCAATTCCACTGGTTCATTGCTGGTATATAGGAAAGCAATTGGCTTTTGTATATTAAACTTGTATCCTGCAAACTTGTATAACCACTTATTAGTTTTTGTTGATTCTTCTGGATTGTCTACATAGACAATCACATCATCTGCAAAGACAGTTTTATTTCTTCCTTCCCAAGCGATGTATCTTTTATTTATATATGTTTGCCTTATTGCATTAGCTAGGACTTCCAGTATCATGTTGAAAACACGGAGCAAGAGGGCTCATCCTTACCTCATCCCTGATCTTAGTGGGAAGGCTTCTAGTTTCTCACCAGTGGGGATAATGTCAGCTCTAGGGTTCTGTAGGTGTTCTTTATCAAGTTGAAAATGTTTCCCTCTATTCCTAGTTTGCTGAGCGTTTTTATCATGAATGGGTCATTGGTTGATCTTTCTCCTGGTCCTGGGCCATATCTCCCTGAGTTTTGTGCACTGAATGTAATATAGACCTAGACACATACAACAGAAAGGCTATTTGGCAAATAGCCAGTTGTCCAGGGTGACTGGAAAATAGGATATGGGAAGATGAAAATGGAAAGATAACAGCACCCAGACCATGGAAGTTTTTGTATGCTATGCTAAGGATTGAAGAGTTTACCTGGAAGAAATACCCAAGCTGATTTCTGTGGTAATGGGAACAATCAAGTACAGAGGAAGAAATGCTGATCAAAGAGATGAGAAGAGATAGCATCAGGGCAACATGAAGAACTTGGTCTTTGAAATGAACTAAGTTTTCTCTTTCATTGTAAAAGAAAGAAGTCAGAGAGCATGGGTACTGATTCTAAGAGGTTATTTGAATCTGTTGGAGGGATGTGAGTGCTAGCATGCAATTACTTAAATGCTGTCCATAAAATATAAGTTTAGGTCACCAATCAAGGTTATGGAGGTCTGAAGAGTGAGAAGGTATGAAGTAGTCACCTTGGAGAATGAGAAAGTAAATTCGCCAGGAAAAGACTAGGACTAATGAGCGGTGGGAGTCAATGCAGAGTGAAACCAGAAAGCACAGTTGTGTTCTACCCTTCGAAGTTCAGCTGATGACACATAGATAATTTGCAATTTTCCAGGCAAATGACTGAGAAAGAAAGTGTCAAAGAAATCAAGAAGGTACTACAAAAGAATGATTATAATGGAGAACCAGGAAATTGATATGAATATATGTAAGGACATAAGGGGAGAAATTAATAATGAAAAAAGTGGTAGGGTCAATGTATTGGAAGTCTTATGAAGCTGAAAACATGCTGAAGTAGAGGTGATATAAGAAACAGTGAGTGTGAATATTGGAGTCATGCAGGGTAGGATCCTCGAAACCAGAGATTCGGGTGACTGACAATTAGAACAGAATCAAGCCTATGATAATGGGAGCTGCTGGTTGAAGCAGAGAGATGGAAACAATGGATGGAAGTGACTGGGCATGGGAACTGTGGGTCCAAGGTGTTGGATGGATAACCTACCAGAAATCATAGCAGGATTAAGGGCTGGGTGGGAAAACAGAAAGCAGGATACTATAATCATCAAGGAAGAAGAGCAGATGACCAGGAAATTGCAGCATGAAGGAGTACTGGATTGGAAAGTCTAATGGTGTAAACTTCAGAAGAGATGGACACACACACACACACAAACACACACACACACACACACGAATATTACTCAGCAATGAAAAAGAATGAAATCTCACCATTTGCAACAACACAGAGGGAGCCAGCGTGTATTATGCTAAGCGAAATAAGTCAGAGAAAGACAAATATTATATTATTTCACTCACATGTGGGATTTAAGAAACAAAACAGATGAGGGATGCCTGAGTGGCTCAGTTGGTTAGACATCTGACTCTTGATTTCAGCTTGGGTCATGATCTTGCGGGTCATGGGTTTGAGCCTCATGTCAGGCTTCTCCTCTCCAGGCAGAGGAGCCTGCTTGAGATTCTCTTTCTCTGGCCCTCCCCCATCTCAAGACAAATAAATAGACATTAAAAAAAAGAAACACAACAGATGAATGTAGGGGAGGGAAGGAAAAAATGTGGGGGGGAATGGGCTAATTGGTGGATGGGCATTAAGGAGGGCACCTGTGATGAGCACTGGGTGTCATATGTAAGTGATGAATCACTGAATTCTGCTCCTGAAACCACTATTACACTGTGTGTTAACTAAGTTAAATTTAAAGAAGCTGTTTTTTAATTTAAAAAAAATTACCTCCCACCTGAGAGGACTACAGAGGGAGCTGTGCGTGGGGGTAGCAGCCAGGTATCAGTTGTGGAGTACTGATACCAGTGAATATCATGGAAAAAAGAAATCACCCAGGAAGGCTGTTGGTATAGAAGGAAGACAGAGAACTTTCAAATCCTGGAGAACATGGACATCAAAATCTTACACCTAATTTTTAAGTATTATGTATGAAAATAACACATAGAATTTTAAATAATACTAAAAAATATACAATAAAAAAAAAGATTCCTACCTTTGCCCCTCTTCATGACCATGCTCTCCGAAGACAATGTCTCAGTCCTATCCTCACCTCTTCTTGTTTTCTCTGGTAACTGTCTCTATATATTTAACTGAACATCATACTCATGTTTCTTTATTCATCGATATTAGGTGTTAGGTATTAGCTGGTGACTTCCTTATGATGGTGGATGGGGACTTAGCTTTTCCACAACTCACCCTTCTATCCCACCACACCACCCAACCAACATCTCAGCAATTTTTGGTGAAATCACTAACCGGTGTTTACACTATAATAATGTATAGGAATGCTTCTAGTCATTTATAACCATAGGTCCTATCTTGTTCGACACTTCATTTTTCCTAGAGTTGATAATTACCCCATGTTTTCATTTGCTTGACACTCTAATGTACCTTGGACACTCTAACATATTTTTTCCCCAAAATTCTCCAGCATCTCTGTCACCTACCTACTGATAACTTTTTACACGCACGCACACTGGTTCCATTTTTTCCCTCCTGGGGACCTGAGTCCTTTCTGAGGATTCCACATTTCTGTTTCAATCTGGACTGGTTTTTCTCTAGCCCTGCTACGTAGCTTTTATTTTTAGGACTTCCCTATGCTGCTCTCTCCCTCCCCTTTCCCAGATCCTGTGTCTTCCTCTTTCTTGGTTTACTTCTGCATTTTCGTAGAACATACTCTTCCATACCTTGCCAGGAAAGTTCCGTAGGAGATAAAGATTCTGAATCTCTAAATATCTGAAAATCTGTATATTCTACCATTAGATTTGATCGATAACTTGATGAGGTCTAAAATATTTCTAAATAGATGTATGATGCCTCATGTGATTCTTGAAGGTGCATTTGTAACTAAATTAATATGGTAAATATTATACATAGGAAAATGAGTGAATGAGATGTGAGGAAGTCAAGACAAGGGTAGAGTTTTTTTAACTTGATTTTAAAAAGAGAGAGAAGAGGGGGTAGGGGGATGGGCAAAAAGGATAAAGGGAAGTGGGAGATGAATAAGTCATGAGAATAAGAGGCACAGCATAGGGACCAGAGCTAATGGTACTGTAATACATTGTATGGTGACAGATGGTAGCCACATTTGTGGTGAACATAGCACCCCCATGATGTATAGAGATATCAAATCATGGGGTCTCTGGGTGGTTCAGTTGTTTAAGACTCAGACTCTTGATTTTGGCTCAGGTCATGATCGCACAGTTTGTGGATCGAGCACTGCACTGACAGTGTGTAGCCTGCTTCGGATTCTCTCCATCTCTCTCTGCCCTTGCCCTGCTCACAAGTTCTCTCTCTCTGTCTCTCAAAATAAATAGATAAAGCTTTTAAAAAAAGAGATGTCAAATCACTGTGTCATATACTTGACACTAATGTAATATTGTGTGTCAACTATACTTCAATAAAAAATAAATTTTTAAAAATAAAAAATTGATTTAAAAAATAGAGAGGAGAATGATACCTAAATAGAATGCGAGATAGAGAAGGCTTTTTCTTCCTTTGCAAAAAAAAAAAAAAAATTGAAGAATATTTAATAAACACTTTAAGAAATGACCCAAAGGAGACTGAAATATCAAAAATAAGATGAAAAAGAGATAATTCAATAAAACATGGCCTAGGTCCTGGGAAAGAGAGCACTAAGAACACAGTAAAAGAAAAGTCCGCCTTAAACAAGAGGAAGACTATTTTTCCTTTTGCATCTCAGGGAGGCAGACTGAAGGAGGGAGAGGGCTGGCTGATGATAGAAGGACAGGAAGTTGCAAGCCTTTACTCATCCAGTAAAAGGTCAGGCCAAGGTAGGTCTGAGGGAGAGAACGGGGGAAGGTGGCAGGGACAGAATGGACAGGTGGAGAAGGTTTGGGGAATGGGAAAGAGCTGGGTGGAGAGGAGGAGGATGTGATTGCAGGTAGTCCTGGGTTACAAAAATAATCACTACTCATCACCCAGCCCTCCACTGCAGAATCCCAAGGGTCAGATGGCAGGCACATGAGATCAACACTTGACGGGCAGGGCTGGGTCTGCATGGGAGGTGCAGGACTGGAGAGAGAGCACCTCAGATCTCTTTGCACTTAAGGTGTCTGCTTCCCCACAAGTGGATCTCCCACCAGGAGATGGGAGATCTGGTGGTGAAGGGCCTTCGGGCAGGTCTACTTCAATGATCAGCCTTGTGGACCTGCTTGAAAATCATGTTGCACAGGTTGTTAGGGGACACAGGGAAGTGAGAACGTTTTACAAAGGGTTTGTTGTTGTGTGTAGTTTTCTCTGGCAAGACGTGACTTACGCAATAGCTCTGCAGAGTAAGTTTCGTAGCTCACCACATGCCCAGGGAAATCTAGTGGACGCTCTTCAAAGTTGCACATGCAGACCCCACATTTTACAGACTAAGGCCCTGGCGCTCCAGGTGGATCAGGAAGGCCACAGAGCTAGAAAATGGTGGCACTGAGCTGATCTGAAGCCTGAGTCTTAAACCATCATCCGTTTTACCTGAAATACCCACACGTATTTTGTACACTCATTCACTCAACTAGTACACACTGAACACCTCTCTGCTTGAATACAGGAATAGAGGGAAGCCCCCAGGTCCTACATCAGGCATCCCTTTGGGTCCTTTCCCTCGCCTACACTGACAAGTCCTGGGAGCAGAGCCAAAAGAGCCTTAGCACTCACTCAAGTGCAGATGGAGAAACCAACATAGCCCAACTGCATAGCATACGGAGTCTTCTGTGAGGCTCTCTTGTCAAAACTGTGACCAAGGTTCTACTTGCAATCCTCAAAAAATAAAATTAAGAGTAAATTTAGTTTCTTCTTCAAATTATTATTCTTTTGTTGGAAACTCTATTAGCTACCACAGCACTGTCCAATAGAAATATAATGTGAACCATCTATGTAAATTTAAACTCTCTAGTAGCCATATTTTTTAAAATATCGATGAAATTAATTTAATAATATTTTAACAGAGCACAATGCATCCAAAATTTATCTTTTTAACATGTAATTAATATAAAACATTACTGATGGGATATTTTACATTCTATTTTTCATATGAAGTCTTCAAACTCTGGTGTGTAACTTACACTTAGAACAAATATAAGTTTGGACTAGTCCTATTTCAAGGGCTCAATAGCCACATGTGGCTAGTGGCTTCAGTAATGGATGGTCCATGGAGGTAGGAAATTATTCACTGTGAGGCAAACCGGAATCTCCAAAATCCCACTTGTCAACCCTGTTTCTGCTCCATGGAATAAGAGAGCACAACTCCCTCCCTTTCAGGGGCCTTAACCTCTTTAATATCACAGATATCAAACGTAGGTCTATAATCAAAGTAACTTGCCCAAGGTCATCCACTGAGTTGGTGGAAAAACCAGAATGAACACATATTCAAATGTTCCAACTCCTAATGCTATGATCTTCCTATAATGTCATGCTACTCCCTCATATGTGCCCCTCAGATCTGCCATTTTCCAAACACCACATTTTGCATATGGTATTCTATAAATGGTTTCTAATCAAAAGCCTGTGCCATTTTGTACAAGCAGTACCCATACGAATTATTTAACGTCTTTATGTAGTTATTCAAATAGTTCAGTGTATACACCATGACCCATTGAATCAGATGATCAGAAAGAAAAAACGATATTTAAGATGACCTACTAGTCTTCACGATGTCTGCGACATCTGGCAATCGCAGAATTATTTTGTAATGTTCTTAAGCTACCCTCCTATGGATTACATGTAGTCTTTTTCTGGGAATCAGTTACCCAGAATACATCCCTCTGGAGAGGCAAGGCAATCTTTTCTCATTCCTGCATGTCTGAACTCTCTCCCATTTCCCCTATTTATCACAGATTACCACTAGTGATTCTGAGACCTCGTTTTCAAGTTCCTTCAGCAACGTGGAAAATAATTTGTTTGGACCTTTAGATAAATGTTCTCTAACTTGCTTCTCCCCAGTCAAAGCTCTTACACCAGTGACCCTCAAAGTGTGGATATTAAGCAGGATATTAAAACCCTTCCGGGGAAACAAGTAACAGTATATATTTCCAACGATAAAATTCAAGCTTTCAAATAAAAATTAATATTTTAAATAACTTGTTTCTCCCACTATGAATTTGATAACTTCCCAGTATTTAAAGACTTTTCTGATGAGTTCAAGGTTATATTAGCATATGTGATTTTTCCTTTTTTACATTTACGATGAAATGTGTCCACATTTGGAAGATCTATACAAATCAGTGAGCCAATATTTTCCAAATAATCCAATGCGTGTTGTTACCAAATTACACATGGGTAAAAGATCATTCAGAGAACAAGATAAAGCAAGAGGTTTGAATTAAACAGAGCACAAAAAGTTCATTGAGGGTTCCCAATCCGCACTGCAATGAACTTTAAAAAATTACAATTGAGTTTGATAATATCAAGAATACCTACAATTATCTGAAAAGGCTCTTAAAATACTTCTCTCTTTCTAACTACATATCTGTGTACAGAAGCCATATTTTCTTTATATACTACAACCAAAACAACATATCACAAATGATTAAATGCAGAAGCATATGTGAAAATCCAGCTGTTTTCTATTAAGCCAAGTATTAATAGATATCCGGGGAAAAATGTGTTTTTTTAAAAGAAGCCATCCTTATCACCAAAGTTTTGTTTTGGAAAGCATAATTATCTTTATTAAAAAAGGTTATTTGTGTTAATATGTAGTGAGTTATTTTCAATTAATAAATATTTCTCAGGTAATGATGTCTCAGATTTAATTTCGAATAGAGTAAAATGTCAGTAAGTATAAATAACCCACATAAACAAAAGCTCTTCGAGGTCCTCAGGAAATTTCAGGAGTTTAAAAGAATTCTGAGACCAAAAAAACACGAGCAGCACTGCTTTGACTACTATTCTAACCTTTGTGGCTTGAAGACTATGCCCTTAAAATAAAAGCATGAAGCGCACCTGGGTGGCTCAGTCAGTCAAGCATTCCACTCTTGGTTTCAGTTCAGGTTGTGATCTCACAGTTGGTGGGATCAAGCCCTGCATCAGGCTCTGCACTGACAGCGTAGAGACTGCTTGGGATTTTCTCTCTCTCTCTTTGCCCCTCCCCTGCTTACGCTCACTCTCCCTCACACACAAAATAAATAAATAAATTTTAAAAAGCAAACATGAGATTAGCTGTTATAGGAAGTAACATATATAACACAGTGGTTAGCGGCTCAGGCTGTGATCAGACCGTCCTGAGCTTGAGTCCTAGTTCCACCACTTCCTAGTTTTTCTATGCCCAGCAGTTACTGAACGTTTCTGTAGTTCAATTCTTCATGCATAAGATGAATATAATTGTGCTTCCTATCTTATAAGAATTAAATGGCAACGCTTGTTAAACTCTTAAACCCAGAATTATCATCAGCATTACAAGAATCTACGGTACCTCTTAAGAGCAATATGGTGCTAATGTAACAATGGGAGGTACTCTACAGCCTTGAAATTCTCTTCCTTCAGCAGGAAGTCATTTTTCCAAACATACTACCAGTTCAATCTTTCTCCAAATTCACCTTAATGATTTCTCATAACAGATTCCCAAGTACTAACAGCATTAAACGTTACCTTTTCTTTTCCTGTTACAAAATTGAAAAGCATGTATTGTACCTACAAGATAGGTCAATTTTCATATGGCATCTCTGTAATCACATCCATATTTGGGAAAAGGGCCTATTACAAAGGCTGAATCAAAGAGTTAACATGAGCAAGCGAGCAAAGCAATTTACCAGGCACTGACTGATGATGAGCTAGGCAATTATCTAGTGATGGCTCTCCTACGTTTCAAAATTGCTTTTACTGCAGGTACACGACTTAATGGACCCAATTAGGAAACTTTTCTTTGTCGATGCATGCATCACCCTGGACATTGTACATCACAGAACATATGTGACAGGTTTTTACACATTAAGCCTGTATAAGACACTGTAATGGAAAATTTGCATAATCATCACAGTTGGGCCTATGAAAATGCTAATTCCTTAGTCAACATAATTGACAAACAGCAGGAACTTCTTCATACGTATCTCAGGAAGCCACAAAGATGTACTTGGATTAATATCTTATCAAGGTTCCCTGTAGCTAATTACAGTCAGATACATTTTGCTTTTCAAAGCCTCATCCTCCTTTAAGACTTTAAAGGCATCCTTAAAGTTGGACACTTCCTAATTTACTTTCAAGTTTGCTGACTCTTTCTTGTCATTTCCATGCTTCTATTGCCCATCTTGTGATATATTAAGTTCAGATATATCTTTTGCTATAAAGTTTCCATGCAATTCTTTTTACAAGTTTTTTCTCTGCTGAGAACTTCTGTCTTTTGGTTCAGTTCAAATGTGTTTATCTTCATCTCACAGAGCATAATTATAATAGTTGCTTTTATGTCTGGTAATTCTAACATCTGGTTACTCCTGAGGCTGGTATCTCTTGATGGACTTTTTCCTTGGAAATTGGTCACATTATCCTGGGCTTCCTACCTAAGCAGTTTTGGATACTAGGCTGTGTCAACTTTGGGTCTTACTAACATTGTCTGAGAAATATTTTGTTTGTTTAAGCAGGCAACCAGCCCAATTAGGTTCACAATGCAAATCCTGTGTAACCTTTTACGAACAGTGGTTCTGATCTCATTTCATTTCTTGTCGGCTTTGCTAGGGTTCCTTAGGTCTGTCTTGTGCACACCAGCTCAGGAGTGAGCCCAGGACTGTGGCAAGTCATACACACAGTGAGAGGGTCCCCTTTTCCAGATCTCGCCTCTTAAGGATTCTCCCACTCCCTCCCACCCCACGCTCTTTGGCCATGAGGAAAGGTTTCTCCTGACCCCTCTGGTTGGCAGCTGGATTTCTTGCAGAGAAAATCCAGAGTAAATCTCCACTGCGCTGCGTCTCCATAAGTGGGGCTGAACCCTGGCACAAACATGTAAGAGACCAGAAAAATAAAAAGGGAAGGGACGCATCCTCATAGAGCCTGCTTTTCCAAGTTTTGAGTCTCCTTCACAATCTGTCTCCCTATGTTTACTTTTCAGAGTTCTTAGGTATTTGCTTTTTTGTGTGTGGTCCAGAAATGTTTAGTTGTTGTTCACAGGAGAAATGGGCTTGAGTGGAATCAGAAGCTTCCTTGCCTACCTCTCCAAATTCTGTTATCTCCATGTCACGCACCCTGTTCTAGCTTTCCTCTTCTTACAGCTTCCTCGACCGCCAGGTTTGTTCCCACAACAAGCCACTGTACTTGTTTGCTCTTCCCTCTGCATAAACTCTGTTCCCCAATCTAAAATCTAAATGACCTGTTCTGATCTCCACACCACTGTAATTCCAACTGGACTCTATGGATGCAGCATATATACTTGATAGAAGGCTGGGTGCCCTGCTTAACAGGGAACCAATTGCTTTAAACAACAGTGTATTTGAAATTCCACTGGAAATAAGGTACAAATTCATTTAACAGATTTAAGACCAAACCAGCAAACATTGCTTTCATTCTGAGTCTTGATATAAAAATATGTCCCAACACCTTACCACCTTGCCTACCAAGAACTTTGCAAGATTGAGTGGCTTCTCTTTCATGGCATGAAAAGCTGTTAAATATTCCTCTTCTTTGTTCATCTTGCAGACTTGAAACTTGTACTCAAATTTGCTTTTCTTCTGTCTGTAATAAAGGATAATGGCATGACTCCTTAACTGACTGGTTGTTCACGCTTTTGTTTCTGGTTTGCTTTGTGAGTTTGATTGTAGTTAAGGGGTAGTACCATAGTATGGTAAAAATCATAGACTACCCTGGATTCAAATTCAGTTCCCTACTTACTAATTGTGAGGCCTGGGCAACTTGAATACTCTTTTCAGTTTTTGTGAACAAATTGAACGAAACCATGCACCTTGAAGGGTGGGTAAAGCATAGGAAACGTCTACTACAGTGTTGGGCACAAGCAACGGGCACAGAGTATTTTCCTACAAGTCCTCTGGTACTAAGTTAGCTTGAGCTTCCCCCCAGCTCTTCCCTTCCCTTTTCCTCCTTGTCTTACCTTGGCTTCCTTTCTCTCGGCTTTCTAGTTTGGTCTCTAGGTAGGTGACTTATCACAGAACTCCTATGAATTTTAAACATGCATCTCCAGGTTTCCTGAGAGAGCTGTGCTGTAGATCATGTTCGTAGTGGTGTTTTTGTTTTAACATCACTGGATTTTTCTTTAATGGAAACAATGGCCTCAGTCTTCACTGAGGACAACGAAACGATGTCTGCTGAATCTGGCAAACGAAAAATTTAATTTATGCCTACTCTTTCACCAAAGACTAAGAGTTATTTTCCCTTTCAAACATTCACTTGATATACAGTACTAATAATCCTGAGAAGCCCATGCATTATTCATATGAATTGTGATGGCTATACATAGTCAACAAGTATTAGCTAATTAATTACTTAAAGAACACTTATAGTTCCCTTGTTGAAGACAACCATGTAAAATGTGGGTTGCCCTGCCAATGATATCTTCACAAAAATACTGAATAAAATGAAGAAGTTTGCTAATTTTCACATCCACCTGTAAAACTTAAATACCTTGGTCTTACAGATAATGATTGGAAAACTAGGAGATCTGTAATTTTAAAAACATGATTATAATTGAAAAGAAAATCATAAACATGACTCTCATTGGTTATTTTTCCTAACTTACAGGTCATGATGTATTGAAGCATCAGTTGCCTGGACTACTTGATCTCAAGTTTTAATACATAAATAGCATCATCGTACTTAGGGTATTTTTACAGACTATACTATTAATAAGCTTCATAATCTCTACAGGTCAGATTTAACAAATATTATTAAATAGAAAAGCATAACTAAATTTTGTCCCAAGTCATTTCAAGTGGAGTAAAAACATGGCTTATTTCCATGTTTTATGGCTTATTTCCTCCTCAGACTTGCAAATGAAGTCTGAGGATTATTTCATTACTATTGGAATGTTCTTCCAAAGTGCAATGAGGTAGGGTTAAGAGAAATGTTCAGTAAGTAATGTTTAATGTTTAGGCCAAGAACAAAGAAGGTACACAAACATTTTTCCTAAACTTACATGACCATTTTTCTCACATTGGGGAAACCTTTTCAACTACCTTAAAATTTTTCTAAAGCAAAATAAAATGTAAAAAAAAAAAAAAAGTCTCATCAGACTCGGAATTAAAATGCAAAATTGCCAAAGGAAAGTGTCTTTAAAATCACTTGGAATTGTATTTTGAAATTAAGAAAAGAAGAAAAGCTAATAGTTTACATTTTCTTACAAAATTTCATGCCCCAGGTACCTGCCCTGACGGAAGAAACCGATCAATAGCAAACACCGTAAGATAATGCTCCAATAAATAAAAAGTTGCAAGTCCCTATCTTATCAAATTAACTCAATCATACTATTTGCCCTTCATCACAAAGTGAAATTTCTTGGATCTTGAAATATGGTAGAAGAGAGGGTTTCCTCTTCCGTGAAAAAGATTTTCTTTTGCTATTCAGATATTGGTGTTTTCCAAGAAGCTTTTGCTCATATGAGTTAAGAAAGCATACAGCACTAGGCCATAAATTTCACCCCTTTTGTTTCTAAAGTAACTCAAAATTTATAACTTGTTTCCCATCAATAAATCATAACATTTCCTTTCAGCTTTACAGAAGTGTTTAAGGCCCTACCAGAACTTTACTTCTACTGAAAAGTGGTATCAAGTATTTTCAAGACATATACATATTTAGCACAAAAAATTTTTAAATGAACTCAACTCTGAGAAAACATATATTGTTTACATGGATTTTGCCAAACCAATTTAGAAAACAGAATGATTTAGAACACTGTGCCTATTTTGGGTAGCATTCTCAAAAATTATCCCTAGATATACCAATAATGATCTTAAAAATCCAGAAATTATGGGGCGCCTCAGTGGCTCAGTCAGTTAAGCGTCCAACTTCAGCTCAGGTCATGATCTCGTTCGTGGGTTCAAGCCCCACATCGGGCTCTGTGCTGACAGCTAGCTCAGAGCCTGGAGCCTGTTTCAGATTCTGTGTCTCCCTCTCTCTCTGACCCTCCCCTGCTCATACCGTCTCCCTCTCTCTGTCAAAAAAAAAAAAAAATCCAGGAATTAATACAGAGTTGTAGGTAAGAATAAAATTTTATAAAGGATAATGGGTGTATCTTGCTGCTCGATGGGATGGAAGAGAATTCTAATGCCACTGTTTCAGGGCTCTGCTCAGTCCTGGACTTCCTTCCCAGGGAGGACTATTCCAGACTGCCCTAACACCACTGCAATCTTTTCATCTCTGCAAACCGGATTCCCCTCCCCTGCTCCACAATCCCCCATCCAGCTGCCCTCACGGCCTCACTGAGGCGTGCTCACTGTTTATCACCCAGTATCCCTAGCTAGGATGTAAGCCCCATGGGAATGGGGATCTGCTGTTTGCCCACTTGTCTCAAGTATCTGAAACACTGCCTGGCAGGTGATCGGTAACGACTGACCTGCAATTTAGCTTCTTTACTGCACCAAGTTGTTGGTTTTAAGACATTGCCCTTTGTTTGGCTTCATTTTAAATCCCCCTTTCCTGCTTCCTTCTCTGACCTTCCAAAGCATCAGTCAGAATATACTTAATTATGCTGTGGTAAAAAATTGTCCCAGAACCTCAGTCTAAGTTAATATCGGTTTCTTGCTCATGCTAATGTCTAACACGCTTGCTCTGAAGTTCTGCTCTGTAAAGCCACTCAAGACCCAGGCTGACAAAGCTGCACCATCTGAAATGCGTCCAGTCCTCGGTCACTGCCATAGGGAAGGAAAGGAAGCCAAGGATTGCATGAGGGAATTAATTTGTAATGCCTTTCTTCAGAACTGTTACCTCACTTTCACTGTCTGATCATTGGAATTGACCAGTTACCATGGCCCCAGCCAGCCTCAAGGGGGTCGAAGTCGAGGGAAGCATATGCAGTGTTTGGTGACCATTACTGTATCACATGCAACTCCTATTTCACAGCACATATCACACTTTATTTTAATAAAACATTATTTCCTCTCCTGTCATGGGAACTCCTGAGGGCAGTAAGAGAGTATGTCTGTTTTGATCACTAATATATTCCAAACACCTGTTATAAAAGGAAGGGTCTTGATACTTATTGAATAAAAAATTTAAAACCAAATATTCAAAATAATTAACTTTTTTAATTTTTAAAAGAAAAAAATACTCTCCATAGGAAAGCATTTGTTTTTATGTCCATCAGTAGCCAAATGGAACTTGATATAAACATTTCCAATACACCAACTTTGGTTAAATGCACAAGTTTGAAAATAACTCATTAATGCACACATCAAGATGCTACTAACAAATTCATTAATATCCATGATTCATTCCTGTATGTCAAAGGTCGTTCAAGGTTAACATTATTTTCATTACAACGAACTGTGAGATTCCAGTGAGAATGGTTTGCCTGAATCAAAGGATTTTGTCTCTGTAGTTGGGAGTCTAGCACTCAAAAATTTAATTCACCCACCCACCCATCCACACTTGTGTTTATAAGCTGCCCGGTAGGACAATTTAATGACAGGAGAAAGTAAAAATTGAAAGGGCATTTGTAACCACTGGGTATCATTTGGACGACTGTAGAAGGTGGGCAGAAAATACTAAAGATGCACATAAATTAATGCCAAGAAATGACAGGCTCCAGAAAGCCACACCTAAACATTTTCAGAATTTCACTACAGTGTAACAGTTGACAGCCTGAAACAGTAGAGCCGTGACTACAAGCCTTGCTCCATTCCAAAAAAAAACCTCCAAACATTTCAAGAACAGAGAATCCACATGCAAAAAGAGACAGAATTTATTTTTAATTAAAAAAACGAAAAATATAAATCCCTGTTTAACACTTCATTTAAAAACACGCAGCTTTATTTTAAAACCTGGTAATGCTCAATGACGGCAGTTAGCGTCACTCATATATGTAAAAATGTTCTTGAAATACCAATATGTTGATTTGAAAGTTATGTACTGCCCTGCAGCTAAGTCTTTCCCACCAAAGTTCTCAAATGACTATCAAAAAAAGAGTTGCATGTTCTAAGCCCCCATGCCATTAAACACGGTAAGTTCCAGAACTAAAGGTGAACCGTTCATGAAATACTGTTTTTGAGATGCTGGAAACCACACTAGCACAGAGATCTAAAGACAACTGACGAATAAGCAGTAGCTCCCCTCCCTCCCCTCCCCCCACTTTTTTGCAGGTGTTAAACTAATTCACTCTAAATTGAACTGTTTGGGAACTATAAAAATTGAAAAGCTCATTCTCTTTTCCAATCTACGAGGGAAGTGGAAAGGCAATGGTGAAATGAACTACTAATATAGTGTCTTACATATTCTGCTTAACTATTCAACACATAACTCCAAAATGCAAATATTTAAAATGGTTTCTGAGGAGACATATCTATAATGTTAAGCTTGTCTATGCTAAATAAATGTAACTATTTTATTTACTTAGACATGTAACATCCTGATGCCAACGATATCTAAACATTCATAATTAACCTTATGACTTAGAAAGGTCTCTCAATAACTGCACATAATCTGCATCTTAGTATGAGAAAGAATCAAGTCCCTGCTCATTTTCTGATGTAACTGAACACTATAAATCCATGTCAGAAAAACTAAACTTAGGGGCTTTGAGACTACACACAGTACAAATTTCATTACTGAAGAAAATATATACATGAATATACAGAAAAAAATGATTGTATAGTCACTGAAGCATTGATAACGGCTGTGTCTCCACATGGGAGAATTACGGGTGATTATTTTGTTGTTGCTATGGAAAAATATTCTCAAAATAGCTAACTTAAGAACCAAAGGGTATTTATTACCACCAATGAAATATTTTGTCCTTTCCTGTCATCTTCACATTAAAAACTTTTAAAGCCACCAACCAATATGAATTTACCAGGACTGGCTACCTACATTCCAATACATTTGCAAGAAGGCAGCTCTTTTGGACGATGGAAAAATAGCAACATCATGATTATAAAGGAATAGACTTGCTCCAATTTTTAAAAAGTGGACCAGCAACTTGATCATTAGGCTTCCTACAGCTATCTACTTCTTTAGAAAAATTAGTTCCTTATCATTTCATCTTTAAAAGTTTTAAACTACTGCCCTTGGATCAGTTTAGACTGATTATTTATTATTTCCATTCACAAACCTTTCTCTCTGTGCTGGTTACGAGCACTCCCAATCAAACTTCTACTTAAGTCATGTAAGACCAAGTTTTAGACGTGTGGCAAGTTTATCTGGCAGAAATAAAAGAACAAAAAGAGTTGGGACGTTAGCAGCAAATTCATTAGATTTAAGGGTTTGATTTTTTTGTCTGCCTTTAGAAGCCTGCATGTTAAACACTGGTGATTTTTAAATTCTCAATGGAAATGGTGATGGCATTCACTTAACCAAACCAGCTCAAACTACAGTGTAGTGAAAACATGCAATAAAAACAAAAACTGCCATTAAATTCCTATTTTTCAGACATCACCAAGATCTTCTTATAAAACACAGTAATTTAAACTCCAGTATAGTTTTCAACCATACTTAACATACCTAAAAGTAAAAAATAAAATTGTGTGCATACCCATACTTTTCATAAATGATTATACATTATTCACATTTACTTTTTTAAAAGTCACATGAGAAAATGTAAACTTGAAAGAACATTAAATTCCGCCATTACATTAAGTGGTCTGCTTTATTTTCAAAACATTTGTACAAGCTACACTTTCACTTATCTTGCTATGCTTTGCTGAAAGGATATGCCTTTGTCTTTAACTTTTAAGAATAGGAGAAATAACCAGATTAATTCAAATACACAAAGTCTCTCAGACTACTCTGGAATATCAACTTTTAAATGGCAAAAAGTCACAATGGGCACATGAAACATCCTGTATGTTGACGGAAGTCTCTACAGAGTCATAGAGAATGGAAAAGTCACAAAGTTGAAATCTGAAGTATCAAATCTATCATTTTTGGGGAATTATCTTCAGACATTTGGCTTAGAAAAAAAAAAGGAAAGAAACAAGAAGAAAAAGGGGCAAAATTTCAAGAATCCTGAACTTTTCCAGGATTAGAACACTACTTAATGTGCTTGAAACAATTTATTAAGTGTTGACTAAGACCCTAAAAAAAGTGCCTCCCTTAAACATGAGTAGACGGATACTCTACTCGCAAGCTGACAAAGGCCCATGTTTTTATAACTGCAGGCTTTCAAGGACAGCAAGGAAAAAGAAAACTTGCAGAAAAGTTAATCACATTTGGCTGCCCATTATTTAAAATTTCAGTAAGTTTAAACTATAAATACTCTCATTTAATAAAACACCCACACAATGACAAGAATGAGACTTTAATCAGTTTTAAGTGGAGTTTATAACACTAAGAGATAAAGGGTTGTTAACAAACACAATAACAAATGGACATCTGATTGGTATGAGGCATTATCCTGTACACATCATATTTTTTGTGTATCCTCAGTGCATAGCATTTACACACAGAGCCACTGCTGCACACACAAGAGTATCTGAAGAGGCTGAATCAGAGTAAGGCTGTTTAACAGACTGAAATTGTTTAGTATATATAATCTATATGAAAACAGATTGAACTTCTGAACTGGCAGGGTGGAAGGCAGCTCCGCCAGACACTGCAGTGAGAGCCCTCCAGCGCACAGTTCCACCTCCATCCGCATGCACGACACATTAACAGTATTTAAAGGTAAACGAGGCACTTTGTGGCAACCACAGCCATCGTTATGAACATATTGCACAAATTTTCTAGAACTAAACATGTAACTTGTACCCTACTTTTATTTTTTTAAAGCTGAAACATTTGATGCTGCCGGTAAACTCCACTTAAGTTTATATCCTGTGCCACAGCAAAGAATGGTGATGCTATTTCTTCAACTACTCTTTAATAATTATGGCAAAAAAAAAAAAATGTTCAAGAGGAGCTACAGAGGACTTGTGATGGTACAGGGCCCAATTGTAAGCTTTCTTAAAAGTGATGCCTTCAAGTAACTTCAGACATGTAAGCGGCTGCACATCCAAAAGAGTCTAAGTAAGAAAACATTCCAGAAACTCAAAGAGATTACCTACAGAATGCATTTCAGGCTAATTATGAATACTGTCATAAATAAAGTTTTAATTAGGACTCAAAAACCTTTCAGTCATAGCAATTCTTGTCAAATTCTATGGGGATGGTAACTGAAATAAAGGGGAGTAGTATGTATAATATATATTTATATATATAATATATATATATAATGCCATTTTTCCATTTCCAATGACTACACCATAAAATGTAAGCAAGGCTTCTCAGAAACATTGAAACATTCAAAATCAAAACCCTCATTCAGACCTTCACATTCCAAAGGAAAAATAATAACAGTGCAAAAGCCCATTATAATGTCATTATTTATGACCTGGCCCTCCATGTTACATATTGGAACAACACAAGTTATGTTTTAATATATACTGTGCCCAAAACTGTAACAAATAACAGTATTAATAACTATCATCAAAACATGAATAGTTGATTTTCATTTTAGTCAACAATTTTCAGCTTTTATGAAAGAAAAGGTGGCGTATAAATTTTAACGCTGAGATCTTAGGAACGGTTGTCTCTAACATTACCAATTTAACTGAGGAGCAATCAATTCTCTGTATATCAGTGTTTGAATACAAATGTGTAAATCTTAAGAGCTTTGTTAAAAATTTGGAAATTGTTTATTTGTTGCATGAAACTGATGAGGTATGGAAAACATGTCAACATTATTTACTAAGAATATTTTCGATGAAGTTCTGCCTAATCTATTTACCATCAAACTCTATAAATGCTGCTCTAATAGGTCCTAACGCAATCTGTTTTTGTAAATTAACTAGGGTCAGACCACAGCTACTGAACAATTTCAGCACCAATAAGTTATTGAAAATGAGATTTTACACCATTAAGAAATATATTGGCTGGATATTTCAATGTTTCAAGGTTAAGGTAGAATTTGAAAGACACCAAATTTCGGGGGGGGGGGCACAGGGGGACTTCTTTTTAATAATATCTTCACATTAGCTTTACAATAGTAGTTGTATTCTGCTTAAAATCATATGCAGTCTGGGCATATCAAATATATGATATTTAAGAAGTGAAATTGAAGCCCTATTCCTAACTCTAGCACTATGAAGAAATGATTCAACACTGCACATTAAAAAAAATCTATTCTTTCAATAAAAATCGATAAAAGCATTATGTGGGACAATTTCTACTGAAAAAGTAAATGCCTTATTATTTGTGCAGTGTTGAAAATTTACTGCAACTCTAATTTCCTTTTTAACACAAATAATGTCATTTTAAATATAAACATTATATGTATTCAGTATTCAAGTAAAATTCCCTAACAGTTAATGACATTTAAAAAATGTGCAAAACTGCAAAACTCATGGTACTAGAATGTGTAAGGTCAAAAGGGCGGAACGGCTGATGGCTATCGGACTGAATAAGTAAGTGCATCATAAATCTTTAAAGGAAAAAAAAAAAACGCTTACTGTAGAATCTCAAATTGAAATTTCCTGTGCAGCATTACAAAATATTTTATATTCGATGAGGAAAAAGCAGCTTGCAGGCAGCACACAAAGCATCCACAGCAGGTATATGATTGAAAACTAATAACGTAAGTGTACGCTGTCGACTGATGTAGGTACTAATAGCATCTGACTTTTCGCACTGGCCTTGATTACACAGGAGATGGAGCAGTCATTACAAGTGAGAGAACATATTTAATAAATCATTGTCAATTTTTAAAATGTTTCAAGCCCATTCTTTGTTGATAGCCTCCACATTTATATGGTTAAGTCATTGTTGCTGTGTTTCTTACCTATGACCACATTATTTTTATATCCCTTCATTTGTGGATTCTTAAGAAGTTGTGGAAGGTTCATTCCTGTACCCCAATACAGATTCACTCCCTCTAGCTGCCTTTTCTAGCACCAATATGCTTTAAAAAAAATGCACAAAACAACAAGCAGTGACAGCGGCCAACTCCTCAAACGTCCAGATTAGTTAACTGTAGCATGCTAAAGAAAGGTGCGTGTAAATAGCTGGAGATGGCGTACGGTCCAGAGTCCAGCGTGAAACCCATCCCTTTCTGAGCACTCCCTCCATCCCCGACCCGAACACATGCATGAGAATGTAGCGAACCCTCGGGAAACTCCTCTTAGCCAACTGCAAACTTCTCTGTTGCCACAAGTGCAGAGGGGCAGGATGTGAACCTGCATGTCACAAAACTCTTTAGCCACTTCAGTTGGTGACAGAACACAAAATGAGAAATTCCTACGTATACACATCAGTCTGTCTCCACTTTTTATAAAACTGGAATAAAATGGGAAAGTGCCATCTTTATTTATCCTAATTGAATTTTAAATGTCCTTTTGACACAAAAAGGTATATACATGACACAGCTACACAACCTTTTTTCAACTGGACAACAAGTGTCAAAACCCTGTGGATGTATAGGGTAAAACAAGATTGGTCAGGAAAAGAGAATTGTTCCTATTAACTGGTAATCTGACACAATGTCCTATTGCCATTAAAAAAAAAAGGTCCAATTTCAGTTTATTCAAGTTTGTGTTCATGGTGTTTTATCCCTCTTGATAAAAAAAAAATTCAGACTTTTGTAATTTGTGTATGCTGATCTTCATCAAAAGGTTCATTCTCTGGATCAGAGTCAGTGGTGTCAGAATATCTATAATGATCAGGTTCATTGTCACTAACATCTGGTGTTACAGAAGTTGAACTGCTAGCCTCTGGGTTTGATGGCTCCTCTACCGTTTTTGTGAAGTACAGCTTCACCTAGAGAAAAAAAGAGAAGGTTTAAACGGAAAATCCATAAATCTGACTAATCTTAAATTACTTAAAGATCGATATTTTTAACAGATTCATTTTTAAAAGTGTCACGACAAATATGATCTTTAAAAGGCAGTTGCCTTTTAAATAACCCTCTTCTTCAGATTACCTCTATGTTCTGGGATGTTAATATACTAGTCTTTAATAAGCATAAGCTGCAAGCATTGAGTAAATAAATCTACAAAAGAAATGCACTGAAACTGAAGTTCATCAAGTTTACGAAAAGTATTTTCAATCTCAAAATTCAATGTACAAATAGCTGAGTTCCAAAAGAACATTTCACTTATTACCTGTCTGAACCCCTATTTATTTTCTGGTACAAATACTAAACAAATACAAATACTATATTATAAAAATACTGACCAACAATGTTTAAGGATCCCATCAGCCCTAAAAATCTCCCCTTGAGGGAAGAACATCATACAGTGATCTGAACAGTAGACCAAGGGCTTTTATAGGCACAGCCGAGTTAACTGTTAAATTAACTCAACAAGGTAGGAACTTCTGTTTTAAAGGAGAGGAAACTAAGGCACAGAAAGTTCAGGTGACTTGCTGAAGGCCACATATCTAATAGGTGGTAGATGTGAGGCTTCCGGGAGATCTGGCAGAAAGTCCCTAGCTCATTCTCTTAAATCTGCAGCCTCTCCCCCATTATCCAACAGTCTTCATCAGTTCTTCTCTTCCACCCAACATGCATTCCATCAGTAACTTCTTTCAGTTCCACCTTCAAAATACCATCTGTCCCCAGCCTGACAATTTCTCATCATGCACAGCCACCACACTAGTCCAAGCAACCGCCATTTCTGCTTTAAATCATGGCAACAGCTTCTCGACTCACTTCCCAGCTCCGTTCTTGCCTCCTCTTCCTACTCTCCTCTCCAGTTTACATTTCGAAGGAGTGGACAGAATGAACTTTTAAAGACAGAATTCAGATTACATCTTTTCTGTGCTGAAAACACACCAGTGTCTTCACATGCAGACTTTTGTGCTTTGGTCAAAATGACTCCTCCATTGTTCCTCACAACAACCCAAATTATTCCTGTCTCAGGGCTTTTGTAACTGTCTCTGTCCTTCCTTCTTTCCCTAGATATTTGTGCAGCTCACTCATTTCATTTAAGACCCTGATTAAATGTTACCTGCTCAGAGAAGACTTCTCTTAACTATCCACCTAAAAACACACACCAAATGATCAAATGATTCTCTATCCCATCTCTGCTTTATTTGTTCATAAGCACTTCCCATGATATGGTACTTGTTTACTGATAACTGAAATACTTTCTATATGTAATAGCAAATATATATTCTTGTAATATTAAAACAGAAAACAATAAAACTAGAGGAAGTCACACTGTAAAAGCAAGTAATTAAGGAAAATACAGACTTAGATAAAGGACCATCATCAATGGAAACCTGTGGATTCTAAAAGACACTTCTAAAAACTTAACGTGGCTAGCGCCGATGTAGGAGGGAGGCCAGTGCTGAATTATGTAGGTCCTTGTAGTTCCTATCTAAAAACCACAAGGTCTTTAAAAAGTATGAACAGGAGTGACACAATCATGTCTATTTTATTTTATTTTATTATTATTATTTTTTAATGTTTTATTTATTTTTAGGAGAGAGAGAGAGAGACAGCACGAGCAGGGGAGGGTCAGAGAGAGGAGTCACAGACTCCAAAACAGGCTCCAGGCTCTGAGCTGGCAGTCAGCACAGAGCCCGATGCGGGGCTCAAACCCACAAACCGCGAGATCATGACCCAAGCGAAAGTCGGACGCTTAACCGACTAAGCCACCCAGGCGCCCCAATCATGTCTATTTTAAGATCACTCTGCAGAGTTGAGAATATATGGGAAGGGGACAAAAGTAAGAATTGTAAGAACATTCCATACAAGGCATTCCAAGATGACAGAGTTCCTTTCTACATCTTTCTTTCTCCATTCCTACTTCCCGTCCTGCTTAAACTTAACTCCCTTCCCCAAACCCCTGCCACAGAGTTCACCAAACAACCACACAGAAGACGGTTGGTTTTAAAAAAAAAAAAAGGCTCTTTTTTTTTTTACTGTGTGCATCCTTGTTAGAAACTCGAGTTAGTGATACATAAATAATGCTTCTAAACAGTACTTCATTTAAAACTTAGTCATGCCAACTCCTTCACCAGCTATACACCTAAAATAAGACATACATACACACACAGAGCCACTCACCAACTCCTCAAAATGTTTTTAACTGACCTTAAAATTTGGGGAAAAGTATCGGTTGGCCTTGTCTTTATTTGCTTTGTCGAGATCATTTTTTGTTAAAGTGAGTACTAAATATTCCTTGTCATTATCTGCACGCTCTATACTGCAAATACTATCAATTTCTTGATCACATAGACTTCCATTTTCTACTTTTTCTGAGGTTTCCTCTGGTCCTGGTATGAAGAATGTATTTACCCAAAAGTGAAACATTTTGTCCTAAAAAAAAAAAAAAGACAGATTGTAAATTTTTTAGAGAAGAAAATATATCATATTTAACATTGCCTCAAGAAGTCAATAAACATAAGCCATGTGTCATTTGATATGCTGAATAAAGACAAACACACAAATACTTGGCAATCTGTGGGTTATCTGCCACATCTAATTCACATAAGATTATACTTTCAGCTTCTGCACAGCAAAGGAAACAACCCAGAAAATTAATAGGCAACCAACGGAATGGGAAAAGATAGTTGCAAATCATATACCAGATAAAGGGTTGATATCCAGAATCTACAAGGAACTCACCAAACTACACGCCCGAAAAACAAACAACCCAGTGAAGAAATGGGCAGAAGATATGAACAGACACTTCTCCAAAGAGGACATCCAGATGGCCAACAGACACATGAAACGATGCTCAGCATCCCTCCTCATCAGGGAAATACAAATCAAAACCACACTGAGATACCACCTCACGCCAGTCAGAGTGGCTAAAATGAGCCAATCAGAGAACTCTAGATGCTGGCGAGGATGTGGAGAAACGGGCACCCTCCTACACTGTTGGTGGGAATGTAAACTGGTACAGCCCCTCTGGAAAACAGTGTGGAGGTTCCTAAGGAAACTAACAATAGAACTCCCCTATGACCCAGCAATAGCACTGCTAGGAATTTACCCAAGGGATACAGAAATGCTGAGGCATAGGAGCACATGTACCCCAATGTTCATAGCAGCACTCTCCAAAATAGCTAAAACCTGGAAAGAGCCTAAGTGTCCATCAACAGATGAATGGATCAAGAAGATGTGGTTTATCTATACCATGGAATACTACATGGCAATGAGAAACAATGAAATCTGGCCATGTGTAGCAACATGGATGGACCTTGAGGGTGTTAGGCTGAGCGAAATAAGTCAGGCAGAGAAGGACAAATATCATATGTGTGCACGTATAGGAGGATTAGGAGGAACTTAACAGAGGACCAAGGGGGAGAAGGAGGGCGGAAATGGTGGGGAAAGGGAGAGAGGCAAACCATGAGAGACTCTTGAATGCTGACAAAAACTGAGGACTGGTGGATGTGGGGAGGAGGAGGGGTGGGCATGGAGGAGGACACTTGTGGGGATGAGCACTGGGTGCTATGTGGAAACTAATTTGACAATAAACTATTTGTAAAAAAATAAAAATAAAAAAATAAATAAAATAATAACAGCTGCCAAAAAAAAAAAAAAGGTTATACTTTCATTCAAATTTTAGACCAAAAACGGAATTCCACAAGTTCTAAAATAACTTACTTTTGTTTTAAAGCCTTAAGTTAAATATCACCTTTCTTGTCTAATGTTAAGAAATGTTTTGAGTTCATATGTATTAAATAAAATTGTAAGTGGATTTAATTTCCTCTATTTCAACAAGTTAACTATTACAAAATTTACTTTAATAAAGGTTCTTGAAATGTCAGCACAACTCGGTGAAGCAAGGCAGGTACATTTCTACTCTGAAGCAATACAAATATTAAGTGGGTCCTGTTTCTCACATGACAGTACTATTATATGCTTGAATACTTTCATAATATAGGGGAAGGAAGACCAACAATTCTGACTTTTTATGTTATAAAATGGCTATTTTTTAAAAATTATGTCTTACGAATAATACGAAGTCTTATTAATCAAAAAAACGCATCAGAAGTTCATGACTTGAAACATTTCTTGACCAACACAGAAAATGTTCTCTCTCTCCTCCTAATTTCTGGAAGTTGGCCTGTACAGACAGATCACCTGGCAGTTAATGACTGTGCAGCCTCCTTGTGGCATCTCATCTCATTCAAACTGCCACTTAAATCTTTTATTCTAATTTATCTTTGAGTTTTGTTATTTTCCCAGAAAGATGGGAAGACCTGTAAGTATCTTATGTTTAACTGTCTTTTTATCTTTTAATAGTACCTAGCAATGTCATATGTCTTCTAAAAAATATTAATTTCAATTATTTTAGCAAAGTCACTAAGTTAGTAACTATATGCATAAGTCGAGTCACAAGAATATAAGCTAGTAATATTTAAATCTCCAAAAGTGTGGATTCTGTATAGATACTGACTGTACTAAAACTGTTTTTGTTTAAATCATGGTAACATTTGTAACAGGTAGGGAAAATCACACAAAATGGAAAAAAGTATAAAGTAATCCCAGATACAGATATATTACAAATATTGGTCTAATCTTCAATTTTACATGTATTAAAGTAATGTACAGATGATAACTTAAGTAAGAACTTATGTACTCCTAAAGGCATAGACAGGGAAACAGTGGTGCAGGTGCCTATTTTTAAAAGCAAAATATAAAATGTTATGTCTGTACCAGTCTTACAGCAAATAGACAGGAGATACTTACCTTAATTTTAAACACTTGCTAACGCTTCCTAGATTATTGAAAAATAATTTTCCAAAGTTACTGAAATATATTTAACTTTTATTTATACAAAATAGGTAGGACATGGGTTTCTGGTGAAAAAAAAACAGCTTAACATTTTGTAATTTCCCAGCTATGTGGATTCTGGATATAGGAGACTGTATTTCTTTGGATAAGACAAAGTAGAATTGAAACTTTTGGGGGCTCCTGGGTGGCTCAGTCGGTTAAGCGTCGACTTCAGCTCAGGTCATGGTCTCACGGTTCATGGGGTCAAGTCTGCGTCAGGCTCTGTACAAACAGCTAGCTCAGAGCCTGGAACCTGCTTCAGATTCTGTATCTCCCTCTCTCTCTGACTCTCCCCTGCTCACTCTCTTTCTCTCTCTCAGAAATAAATAAAACATTAAAAAAAATAAAATGTAATAAACTTTTTTTATATAAAAAGGTAAATATCAAGAAAACTAAATCAGTCCTATTACTGAGAATGTCTAAAGACTGGCAATACATTATCTAGCATGTTCCATGAGCAGTACCAACATACAAAGGTAGTATTTTTGTTCATTGCTACCCCAAAAGTTTGCACCTTGGGCACACTCACCTTAAATGTTCACTCAGTATTGTAAGTCAAGATAGTTTAAGAATGAGCTCTTGCATTCCTAACTATAGCTCAGTAAGATGCACACTCCACTAACTTCCTAAATCTGCATATTTAATACCTTTTTTCATTCTTTATTACTTCCTTTGCATATTAACTGATCTTCTACCTAAAAATCAAAATATTTGATAAACTTGAGGAAGCTAAATATAAAATGATATGGTGTCAGGAAACATGAAGCAAAATGGGGGGGTGGGGATGGTTTGTGTCACTATGCAAGACCATGAAACACATCTTTATACATATACCCTAAATCTTTTACAAACTGATAGTCCCTTGCTAACTTCTCAGTAACTGATCACCCTTCCCAGAAGGACTATAACTGATTTAATAGTGTATATAATCTTTAATATTTTTACAAAATTTCTCTGCATAACCCAACTTAAAGAACATCCACCTCAAATTACAATGTCATAAGGACTTTTCCTTCTAGTAAGACTTTTTACCATCAGAACAGCTCATCAATGCTATAATAAGCGAAGCGTGTGCAGATCCAACAGAAAACCAGTTAAAATTCATGAATGTCGGTCATAAAATGTATTTTGTAATCTCTCCTTACAAAATGACTTCTGCCTAACCAAATATTTTAAGCAAAAGATCTAAGGTCGCCATGTGAGGTACAGTTGAGTCTGGGTATTTTTCCTACTATGAGTAAAGTGCAAACCTTTTTTAGCATCTTGTTCTGTTTGTGGAAGAATTCTACTTTGATGTCACCACACACAGGCAGCGGCTGAGGGAACTCGAAGTACATGAACTTGTCTTCCCGTCGAGTGGGTCCCGAATTGGAGGAATAGATCTTCACCTTGAGCTGGCAGACCACAAACTGAGGATCTGCATGGTTAGATACATATTAGCATCACTTCACAGGAAATGCCTTCAAATGCCAGACTGCCAAACACTGTTTAAACGATTACTATTAGCAGTATACACAAAACATAATTCTGCACCTATAACCCTCATCTAAGACAAATCAATGGAAAAACTAAGGTCAAAAAATATAATCAGTCCAAAAGTTTCTCTAATTTATACCTTCAACATAAGGTTCTATTCACTGGTATGAAAATCAACCTATTTTACAAGTAGTAAGTCCCAACATTAGACTTCTGGCACTGCAGTTAACACCAAACTTTAACATTAACTTGTAAAATATCTAGCATAAATCAGGTTGATAATTAAAATGCTGCAATAATTTTCTGGCATTTATATTTGCTGCAGTATGTTAAAGTCTCTACTATGTAACAAAACCCACCAAGTACAAACCACTACATGTTTACAAGAGGCATGAGAACATAATCTATAACAAAGTTATTCTAATTCCATAAACACAAGACTCAATATTTATAAAACATATTAATCGTGATTTATTTTACCTATAGCTTACATTTAATTTCTTAAAGGTATATATAGCCATCATCATGAGAAACAGGAAGAAAAGAATTTGAAATATCCGCAAAGAAATACAACAGACTCCAGCACAAATGGAAGCCCAACCCTCCCCCAAAACAAACTTCATTTTCTTCAACATGTATTTTGGCTTTGGCACCTGTCTGTTTCAAAATAAAGGGAAGGACTACATGTTTTAGTGAGTAACTTTATAAATAAGAAGTGGGTCTTGAAGAATGTATGCCAAGACAATCAAGAAATAAAATCCTAAGCCTCCATATAGTACTGGAAATTTTCATATATGTTGCATACACACACACACACACACACACACACACACAGGTATGAAATACTCAACACAAAAAGGCATCCTCCTTAAAGAATAAAAAATAAGCATCACATTGTTTACCAATGTGGCCAACATCTGAGAACAAAGCAAAAAGCTTATCCAAGCTAGATGAATTTTCCGGTTTAATAAACATGTGCTGGCCCATCTATGCAATACCTAAAGCAGTATCAGCACTCACATAATAAATAGTAGGTTTGATAATAGCATATTAGGTTTTTCTAATATGAATTTGAGAGGCATTTATCATGAGAAAAAGGGCACTCCAAAAAAGGGAGTCAACAATCTGTCAATAATTTTCACTTCTTTGACTAAAAGTTCAAAGTACAATGAGCCATTTTAAAGGACTTTACCTGATTCCGAAATTTTCTAGCTTGAAGAAGCAAACAAAAAGGTACAATTTCAAAGCTGTGATAAAAACTGGCCAGGATGAAAATGCCTTGTAATCTTATTAATTCAAACTCCTATTTCAGAATCTGATAATCCTGACTTTAGGACTTTAAACAGCATATTAACTGCATAAGCCAGATTTCAATTAAACTACAACTAAAATGTGTATCTTGAGGAATTCGAGAATTGTAAAATTAATTCATAAGCTAATTAAAATTCAGTGTTACTTCGAATTTACTCCCAAAAAAAGATAAAAAGTTTTAACAAAAATAAGTGGAAAAAATTTCCTCAAATCACTAAATAATTTTCTTTGTATTGTTAATTTCCTATTTTAGATAGCTAACACCTAACTTATCAGAAGTCCAACAATAGTATAGTTCTGTTGACTTCCAGCACAATTCAGATATTTTTCCTTTGATGGGACTGTGTTCTAAAGAAATGACAAGTCAATACTTGGTAAACAAAAATCAGAATTTAATTTCTTGACATATGCATATTGATATAGTATTGACAGAAAAATCACCCTGATCATCTTTTATTAACATTTTAACCCTTTCAGACGTAAAAAGTCAAGAAACTTTTCCTTTATTTAGAAATACTAAGACAATTATCAAATAAGAAAAGGTTGCTAACCCCTGACAACTTTGCAGAAAATACTTTATCTTCTCAAGTTTTTTCTTCACTGACTCCTTATCTTCTTCCTGAACCCAAACTTGCAATTCCTCGTCTCCTTCTTCACCTTCCGTCTCCCTCTGAGCCCTACCGTGCTCCAGCCCCGTGCCACACTTACGGAGAAGGCTGGTTAACTACTATGTCTGTGTCCTGACGCCTCCCAAAGTATCAGACAGATCTCTCACCTAACAGTCAAACCCATACTTTCAAATACTATCTTCACGTAAACAGCTCACTTTCACCTGATTAAAACATGTTTAAAACCCAAAACATTCATGTCTCCAAGTCTCACTGATATTCATTTTTGTTTCTTCCCTTTTCTGTATATTAATCAGGTGGCCAAAAGCAAAACAGACAAAATATCTAGAGGTAAATGGCAAAGCCAAAATTAATCAAGTTCTATCTATCTATCCTTTCCACCATTTCCCCCCATTTGCAGTCACTACTTCCTACACGGCCATACTTAAAACACAGCATTTGCCTCTAGAATTGTCACTGATGCCACAGTACTTATCACATCTAGTCTGATATCCCCCTTCAGGGTCCTCCAGTCAACCACACAGTCCATTCCTCTTCTGTTCCCTGTGTCTACACTTCTGCCCAGCTCATTTCCTACTGCTGTGCTTCAATGCAAGCTATTTCCTACTGCCTGTAATACTTCCTCCAGTTTTAATGACAGTCTAAACTGTATGCTTTCTCTAATGTTCAGTGAAGAGCCAACTTCCTCCATGAAACTATCTGACAATCCCTAAACCTTGTATTTTTCTGATTATATATTATATTTAAACATATAATCTCCCATTCAATTATGAATTGCTTTCATTACAATATAGCTTCATTACATAGTATTAAATCACAGTGCATAAATGGAGAACTAGAAAATTGGTCAAGATTAAAAAGACGTCAGTAATTTTAAAAGTTTAAATGTAATACTAAGAAGAGACGAAAAAAGACAAAGCCACCACAATGTTTAAGCATAGGCAGGCAGAACACAACGGATAGATTTTTGCTAGAAGAGGTCAATGTGAAAGAAATTACACTAGATAATAAGATTATTGAACTGAATGTTCTCTTTCCCTCAGTAAATCTCCCTAATGTGTTATACATGTCTTTTGGCTCTTAAATCTGCTATCTATCCTACAGGATGAGCAGGAGTTTTTTTCTTCCTTCTTCTCTATGAATTTAAGTCCCTATGTCAATCACCTCTGACAGTCCAGCGCCTTGCATTTACAAGTTTTGTTGTTGTTGTTGTTGTTGTTTTATCAAAAACTTTACTATTTTTCTGATACAGCTGACACTCAATGTTATATTAGTTTCAGGTATACAACACAGTAGTTCCACAACTCTGTACATTACACTGTGCTCACCACAGGTGTGGCTACAATCTGTTACCATGTACCACTATTTCAATACTATTGCTATATTCCCTATGCTGCGCCTCTTATCAGCATGTTTAAAAAACTGCACTGAGAGGACAAAACCATCAGTGAGGTCTCTCAGAAAGCTAGAAAATGGTGTATTAATAAATCTACGTTCTGTGATAAAATTATCTAGCTCTAAGAACGCAGGGAAGATAAAATGAAGGTGATTACACCTAACTGAAAAAGATAAACACAACTAAGAAATTAATTTCCCAGGTATAAATTAATTTAGGGATAGAAATTTTTTAATTACATAAATATTTTCAAGAAGCAAAACTTTAAAGCTAAAAACTAAAATCACTAACAAATTACAAAATCTCACTGAAATATTATTAGAGGTATTTGAAGAAATAATGTAGTGGTATCTAATCTACAAACTACAAAACTGCACTCTAAATAATAAATAAATAGAACTTATTTCTTAAACATGAAAACATGATTAATCATTGCCAAGGCAGAAGCTAATATGCTTCTGATAAAATTCTGATACAGGAAAAAGCAGCAATAGTCTGATCTTTCACGGAGTTGGATAATACTTCCTTCTATGTGTTCTCTCTTGACTAACTGCTCTAGGTCAGGGTATGAAGGCTCCTATCAGTCTAGCTAAGAACTCTGGCCAAGAATAGCTGAGAGGCAGAACAGGACTGGGGTGACTGAGGAAGGCTTACAGTGGTTAGGGTAAGCCAGAAATCAACGTGAGGCAGACACCACTGACATTATTGTATTTTATATGTATCTAGGAAGTTTCAGATTTCAAAATATCTTCATTTTATTGATAAGCAAACACAAAGGCAGGTAGATGGTGTGCCCAGGGTTACACAGTACATAATGACAGAGCTAGAACGGGAACTCGGACCTAAACCCAGGTTTTCTCTAATACTCCATACACTTTGACCCAACTCTATTCACTCAACATACTTCAGCTTTTCACCATGTCTTATCATTTTTTTCTTTTTCTTGTCTCAGTCACTATTACTATCACTGTCTAATCCTCCTAAGATATGAAGGAATCAGTCCCTGCCCCAGCACCAATAAAGTAATGAATCCCACTACTACTCTGATGGTAGATCTCTAATGGGATAGGTTTTCCAGTTATCTAGTCACAATTTAGGCTGCATCTGGTAGATGCAGCGAAAAATGTTTTTCATAAATATAATTTGGCTTCCAAGACATAAAAACCCATTGCTCTTGGCTTCCTTAGTCCAATGTGCTGAACTAAGCTACTTCATTAGTTTGGATACTTCAGACATATATACCCCTGCATAAATGTTAGGTGTAGTTAAGTTTCTGTCTAAATTTTTATGTAAACTTCTAGATATGTTCAGAAAAGTGTTCCCATACATAGAAGGATGAGAATTTAGAGCACTTACTGCAAGTTCCGCCACTGAACATTGGAATAGTTTCAAACATCATCTTGTGAAACAACAGTGCCACTGGTCTATAATCCAGATGATTCTTTAACAGGTAGCTATAATAATATACATAGCGCCTCTGACTGGGAATAGTTACTCCCTGGTAGACAGGAAAAAAAAAAAAAAGAAAATCCAAATTCAAAAGAAAAATTCCATTGTAATTATTTCACTAAATCGTTATGGTACATGGGTTGTGCCCACTGAGGAACATATATACATTAAAAATGTGACCTTAAATGATTAATGTTTAAATCCAGCTCAACAACAGAGTAAATCCGAGCAATATCAGTTCAAAGGAAAATATCAGAATTACCTTTCCCCCTTAAAATATAATTATCACAATACCCTCATTGATTCAACGGTCACAGCAATGTCCTGCCCCAGACACTCAATAAGCAAAGGCCACCGCAGCAGTGCTATTCACACACAGGGCCTCCCACAAGACTGTATGGACTTTTATTAAACACACAATTCCTCAAAAGCTTGGTTATTTTTCAGGCAAAAGTGTATCAGAATCAGCAGACTACATGAAGATATAGCATCTGTAAGAGACAGAAATAGTAGCAGCAAGAAGTGATGGCCTCAGACCCCAACAAAACCAAGAGCACACAGCTGGTATGAATGGAGCCCAGAGCTCCAGAGCAGAGGTACCTGAGATGTCCCAGAGCTGCACGTAGCTCCTCGCAGAAGAAACCAGGGATACACATAAGGTATGAGGAAACTTAAGTATTACAAATGCTAAGGATATATATGATCCATGTGCTATTAAAAAAATACCCTTATCGAAAAATCTAATATCTGCAGCCATGCATTTATTAATGATGCAGAATAAATGAGGTATTGGGTTACTTATCTGAGGTTTCTTTTCCTATTACCTGTGTGACTGACTTCAGAAAAATCTTAAGCATTTAACTTAGAAATAGAAGGCAAATAGTAACACTAAGATGTCTGATAAATAAAAGTGACTTGCAGAAAACTTAAAAGTATATGCAAGAGAAAAAAGAATCAGCTGTATTTTCAAGTTATTATTGGCCTCTAAATTTCCCAACGTGTTAAAAATTCTTGGACACAAATGCTTTTCTTCCCTCTAAAGAAAAGTAATGAGGTACATTTGTAAGTTTAAAGACAGATACACAAAATAGCAGGTAAACAGGTATTCACTGTGATATTCTCAGTAATTTTTAAAAGTTAGCATAATTTCATTACAATTAAAAAATACATAAAATGTCAAAAAAAAAAAAGCCATTTCAAAATCAGGACAAATGATTTAAGATTTTGGCTCCAGTGCAAAGACCCTACAATCAGAAGACTTGGATTGAAAGCTAACGGTCAAAATACAAACTCTGATTTGTTTCCTCGAGAAAATGAAGACAATTAATACAAAGCCTATCTTCCTTCATAGGATTCTCACAAGGATTAAACACTAAATACAGTTACACAAAAGCATGCTAAAGTGACAAAAATGTTACACAAACCCTAATTAGCAGTTTTAGAAATTCTATCTATATTTAAAGTACAATTTCAGAAGAAATGGAATTTTAGTTCTATTTTCTTAAAGAAACAGTAGTAAAATAGTGTTACTGTGAAAAGCTGCTATGACAATTAATGTTAAAAATCAATGCTGAAGTTTAAAAAGTGCTTAAAGTGGTTTATTACACACATTATTTAATGTTACTTCAGCAAACAACATACTTTATCAAGATAAAACACAGGATTGCAAAGCAGGTTGGGGGAAATAGCAGATGGAAAATGGCTGGGCAGCGAGGAATCTTTTCTGAACCATGTGAATTTATGATCCAGTCTATAAATAAAATAAAATTTACAAAATTAAATCAATGGAAGTATATAAGACCAAGGTGTCAAATTATTTTACTGGAGTTTAGTGGAATGACAAGTGACATCTTCTTATCTTCTTGGTATAAATTTGTATGAATAATTAAAAGGTTTTCAAAGCTTTAATTTTTCTCAAGTAGCAAGTGATTGGTAGCATATCTATAATGCAGCTGTTTATATACTAAGTCAACCCTTCCCCAAAAGACTAGGCACATGTATAGAGAAAGAATATAAGAATGTACTAGAGGTCAACACTGCATGAATACTTTGTGTGTAAATATAACCAAATTACTGACACAATTCGAAGAAAAACACTGAAAAGCACAATTTAAATTTAATTATTTTACTATCAAATTACGCATAACTAGGCTTCTGTAGCTTAACTTTGTAACTCCTACCTACCAGCACCAACAACCAAAGTAGTTTCTGCAAATCCAAATTCAATACACTGCGATTAGTAGAAACAACAAGGTTGAAGGCTCAAATATATACGGACCCCAGGCCTCAACGTGTCCTCCTCTCTATCCCCATCTCTTATGGCCATGACGCACACTTACTAAAATTTAATTAATGGTACAATGAATTAAACTGTTACCTAGATTTTGAAATAATTGAATGCAACTGCCATACTAAATTGACAACGCAATTTATAACACTTCAAATATTATATTTCCTGAATTCATATACCAAAAACACGGTTTATGTGCATGTTTTACCTGTAGCATTTTGAACATAAAGACTTAGTATAAAATGTCTTTTAAACTCTAAGAAATGAACATTTTAACGCTCTTCAAAATTTATTTTACACATATGAAAAGAGGGCTGAACTTTAAAGCTCTCGGAGATTAAAAAACACTGTATGTTTTCAAAATTTCCATTTTTCATTTAAATGAACCAAGAACATTAATTAAGCTAAACTGGTCTATAACTAAGTATATTTCCACCCTCTACCACTAAATGACCCACTCTAAATGGGAAGAAAATTACTTATATTCTTAACCTTTTTCCCCCTTCAAATACAACTTTTAAAACATTCTAATTTTAGCTACATTTAGCATTCTTTAGATCTACCTAACACCACATTCCTGGCCACCATCACAAAAGGCATCCCCTTTGGCTCATATACCAGGAGGAAGGGCTCAGGAGGAGGCTGCTGTTCCTCCCGCTGTTGTTCAGCCCACTTCTTACTGCCTCTTTCTGGTCATCAACTCCTGATTTCTATCATTCAATACCGTGTTCTCGCATGCACGTATTAAACTCTCGGCCACAGTGATTTCTGCACTCTGCTCAACCATCTCTCTTTCCATCCTGTCCCAGACACCATTCTCAATGAATTTAGCTCCTACTTCACTGGGAACCCTGAAGTCATCCAGTGTGGGCACTCTCCAAATTACCTTCTCCCACCTTAACATTTATTCACTCCTGCTATTTTGTACAAGTGTCTCTTCATGTTCGCCTAGATTCCAGGTTGGCAAGTGTTCTATTAATTAACCCCTCTCTGGCATGTGCCTTTGTTCTCTCTACCTGTTTCCTCCAAATAATTAGCTCAGGTAACCTTATCCTTTACCCAAAATAAACAATATGAAGACTGAAAATTCACACTCTTGTCCCCAAATCTTGTATCCCTCTCAAACTGACATCCTCTTTCTCTATATAAACTCTCAAAAGGGGAATGCCTGGGCGGCTCAGTCAGTCAGAGTGTCCGACTCCTGATTTTGGCTCAGGTCATGATGCCAGGGTCGTGAGACTGATCCCTGTGTCAGGCACCACACTGAGTGCGAAGCCTGGTTTAGATACTCTGGCTCTCCGTCTCCCCATCTGCCCCTCTCCCTATTCATGTACATGCTCTCTTGCTATCTCTCTTAAAAACAAAAAACAACAAAAACAACTCCAAAAGGTAACCCTCCGCTCCTTATCTCATAGGAATCTGTTATTATGAGGCTGATTTCTTAATGGTCACTTCCTACTATTTTCTTAGTCCCATCTTGGATCACTTTTTGTTGCCATTTTGCAAATTCTCTGCCTCTGTCATAGGACCCACTCTCTAAAGGTTTTCTCCTATCCTTACTGGCTATCTTGTTTCTTCTTGTGCCTAAATGTAGGCATACCTCAAAAATCTGATCTTAGAGAGCCCCTCTTTGTCAATCCTCTGTTATTACTGTAGTTTAATTATCAATCTTAAACATTAACTCCAAAACCTGTGTCTCTCAATATGACTTCATTCCCAACTCCCAATCCAGAATCTCTAATACCTTGCTGGACATTTCTAGCCAGAAACTTAAGAAGCATTTAAAACACACCATACCCAAAATCTGAAGTTTTCATATTCTTGCATGGACCAAACTCTTTTTACTTCTATTAATGATACTCACTATTTTCTCCAACACCTGAACCCAAAATCTCTTCTAATACCACCACCACCACTACTGTTCATTGAATTCTTACCATGTTCTTTGCATTGTTCTAAGTATTTTCATAAATGTAATTTAATATTCAGGAAGTGGGTATTATTGGTAATACCATTCTATAGATTAGGTAAGGTCACACATCTTTTAAGTAATGAAACTAAATTTTGCCCTAGAGCTCCAACTCCAGAGTTTACACTCAACCACTGATACTACCCCGCCATCTTCTTCCTGCTAGAGTAAAGGAAAGAATCTGAAAGCAGTGATATACATAGGGTTATAGAAAAAAAGGGTAAGGAAACCGCAGCACTACAGGAAAGGTCCAGGCAACAGAGTAAAGGCAGAGACTGGTCGGTGTATCAACTACCTGGCATACACACACAGTACATAAACATATACACACACACTGTACACACAAAATGAAAGGCAAACCAGAGGTTAAGTTCATTTAGAATATACATTTTAGATTCTTACATGTCTATTCAGATGACAAAGTCCAGATTTTGACTGTGAAACACTTCTCAAAATACCAGTTCCAATTTTCTGTGGCTATTCTAGTTCAGCTACCTCCTAAATTTTGCAATAGCCAACTGATTATCAGCCTCTGATTTATCTGTTCTCCAAACTATTTTTAGAGCACTCTGTGATTAATTTTATTTAATCACACTAACAATACTAAATGCTAACTGGTTTCCTACTGCCTAAATAAGAAAATTTATCACAAACTAGTTCCATAGCAACATATACAAAAAAAACAAAAAACTAAAAAACAGCCCAATCTCTTTTCTACTCTTACCTCTCATAACACCCTTGAATATGCTTTTACTTTTGGCCAAACCGAAGTACTTAATTTCTTCCATATTACATTTGCTGGGTTTTTAAACTATGCTATCATTTTTAGATTAAGGAAATTAATCTGCAAGCAGCCATCTGGGAAGTTTTACCTATTTTCTAACACCTAGACCAACTTAGATAATATAATTATTTGATACTTCCAGGTTTGATAGCAGCCACCTGAAATGCAATTCAGATTAGGTACACCCTGAAAGCTCCTATACATTTAGATTTCTTGGATGGTCTGTTTAAATTCTGTATTTCGTCTTCAAGCAGTGATGTTCACTGAAAACTACTTGCTTCCCATTGAAAATTTCAAATTCATTAGCACAGACTGAGATACAATTTTTAGTTACCTCCACCTTGTAGTTTTATCACCTTTATCAAACTTAATTATAATTTCTGTTTCCCTTCCCTCTCCTTTTTCCTTGAAAAGAGTTTAAAAAGAGATATATTGATTTTACTGGCATTTTCATGCAATCAAGTGTTTAAAATTATTAGTGCAATGGTTTGTTTGCTACTGCACAAATTTATATTTCCATCTTTATTAATTTCTCTTTCCTACTTGTTTTTATCTTAATAATCTCTTATTTGTATTTCTCCATTGACCCAAAGTTATTTAAAGTAACTGGTTTTAAATTTCCAAATGATTAATTTGATTTAATTAAACTTTTTAAAAACATCTCTAACATGACTGAAGTATAATCAAGCTTATATATTTCTACCTGAAGAGGAAATTTTCTTTGTAGTTAGCCTAATGAATTATTAATCTTTTGTAACTGTTTTGTGGATGACAAAAAAAGAAAAAAAGATGCATTTTATGGGGTAATTTTTAATATATTATTCAAGTCACCTATAGAACTTATTTTGTAACTTCTTGATCCTTAAGTATATTAAACATTCCTATAATCACTCTTTTACTATCAACTTTTTTCATTTCTTCCAGCTTTTGCTCACTACATGTGATGTTATGTTTAGCACATAAGAGTTCATAACGGCTAAGTCTTCATTGAGGAGTGCTCTTTGTGTTAATATAAAATGACACACTTGATCTAATTTTATACATCTTGTTGTAAATGCACTCTGATAATAGTATCCTGTCATCTGTTTTTGAAATTTACATTTGCCTGCTGTATCTTTAATAGATCATTTATTCTTCTAATCTGAATTGTTTTGCTTAAACCTCTTGTATGTGATTAAACTCTTAAAAAAACAGAAACTTAAAAATATAGGTTATACAAACCTTTCAAATCTAGAATACTGTCATGGTACTTCCAGGTCAGAATACCACCTGGATACCACAACACAAAAATATGTAATGTTTTGCTCATATTCTGCGTGTTGGTACCCTCAGGTCATTTTCTCTAAGATGAATTCACAATCTAGATTCCTCAGTTAAAAAAGTAATTTTCTACTTCAGTAAATGTTTCACAGGTTGATGTTTTAAAATAATAGTGTTTGCTTGAAGCTTGAAAATCTATGTTTCAGAATGTCTCAACAAAGAAGAAATCTAGGGGCGCCTGGGTGGTTCAGTCGGTTAAGCGGCCGACTTCAGCTCAGGTCATGATCTCACGGTTTGTGAGTTCAAGCTCCATGTCGGGCTCTGTGCTGACAGCTCAGAGCCTGGGGCCTGCTTCAGATTTTACGTCTCCTCTCTCTGCCCTTCCCCTGCTCATGCTCTCTCAAAAATAAACAAACATTTAAAAAAAAAAAAAGAAAGAAAGAAATCTAGCTCCTAGGAATGGCTATTATTACAATGACAACATACAGCAGTAGTTATTATATATTGAACTAAGTGCCAGATATTTTACATCTATCCCTAACACTACCACAATTTTATAAGACAGATACTATCACCTCTATTTCAAGAATAAGAAAACAGTCCCAATACACATTTATCCTGTTGAGAACCAGGACCTGAACCTAAATGTGACTGATTTTTTTCTTTACACTCCTATGTCCTGGCTTTTATTAATAGAACACAAACCAACAAGGTAATATGAAAGAAATCATCATCTCTTAGAATATGATTTTCCCCATCTATGAAGACTCTCCAAAGTTTAGAGTAGAACAGTGCTTCAGTTCTGGGAAACTTAACTGTAAGTAATGTATTAAAAATAGTGGTGCATGAACCACAGAACCCTTGAGAATAATACAAAGCAAACAACTGGTATTGTTCTCTCTACACAGCCATTCCTCTTTGGAAAGCTAGGTTTCCAAAAGGTTTTGGGGAGGTGGGGTGGGGTCTCTTCTTCAGCTTGATAAATGTTCCAGGCAACTGGCCATAATGTTTGGTTGGAGGATGGGTACATGCCCTAATCCAGGTAAATTAATACCTAATCTAGGAATTTTTTGCTCAAATTGTAGCTCTCTTCCCATTATAGTTGTTAAAGTAAACAGATGGTAAACCTGGAGCTACTAGGAGTCATACCTTGCTATTATTTGCAGAGAGCCTGGTAGAAAATAAACCATATACAGAGGAAAGGAGAGACAGAGAGAGAGAGAGAGAGAGAGAGAGAGAGAGAGAGAGACAGAGAGAGAGACAGAGAGATTGATTGATTGATTCTGGACACCTGTTAAGCATCCAAGTCCAGGCCAGAGCTTTTATGGTTATATAATCCAACATAAATGTCTCCTTTTGAGTTGGGCTTCTGAGAGGAACCTGAAAGCATTCTAACATAATATAGCTACTTTCTTTTTAAATTTTCTATTTCTACTCTGGGGTTCAAAATAATAAAGAAAAATAATTTGGACAGAAGAAGACAGTATTGTAGAAAGAATACTATATTTGGGGCACCTGGGTGGCTCAGTCAGATAAGTGTCTTACTGTTGATTTTGGCTCAGGTCATGATCTCATGGTTCATGAGGTCAAGCCTCACATCAAGCTCTGTGCTGACAGCATGAAGTCTGCTTGGGATATTTTCTCTCTCCCCACCCCCCACCCCTGCCCCTTCTCTGCCTATGCATGTGTGCATTCTCTCTAAATAAGCAAACATTTTTTTAAGAAAAAAGAAAAAAGAATACTGGATTTGAGTTTAGGAGATATAGTTTTGAGTCATTACACAGACAGATGAAATTACCTAGGACAGACTGATTTTTACAAATCTACTTGGTCATTTATATTACAACTGGTCTGAACTAACTCATCGCTAAAGTTCTTCAATGTATAAAGAGTTTATAATTTTATGAATATATAGATTGTATAACGGGCTTAAATATCATGTATTAGAGGAACACAGTTTAGCCCAGAAGAATTAATGTGTTAGAAAAAATACGAATGTTACGTTAGGAGTTTGTTTTGTTTTACTGAAAATGAGGAGAATTGCAGTTTATTTTAAATGAGGAAAAAATGAGAAAATTTTACTAGGTTACTATATGGCAAATTTAGCAACTAACTAGAAAGAAAGTAACCTGATTATATGAAGAGTACATAAAAATTCATTCCTCGGAGAAACTGGAAAATTTCTTCTTGGGATCACTTAGAATTAAGTTATTAGTACTTGTTATTTCTAGAAAATTTAAGTCTTCATTACATAAGCTAATGAACTCACATACAAAGATCATTTTAGAAACTTTATCTCTAATAACTTCAAAGGCAAAACAAAAAGGAACTCTGAAACTCACATTTTTGTCCTAAAAGGTTAATCAAAGCAAATAATGATCACTGCTAACTTTACCTGCCACCATTCTAGAAGTGGGGAAGGCAACGGGAAGAGAGGCGAGTGGCAGAAATTCTGGGAAAGTCTGTCATATAATGAAAGTCTGCCTCTTTGATTTCTGAAATTTAGGGAATCTTTCCAAAATACATCCTTATCAGCAATAGCAGGATGCTTTAACTTGTCTCTCGGAGGTTGTAATAACTGCTGTGAGCGGACTCTCATTCTGATGCGTATGTGTTAAGTGTGGACTGGGAGGCACAGGAGTAAATGGGAGGGATGGGGACCAGGCCTGCAGCTGGCTTTCCTGGCACGGCGGGGGGGAGGGGGGAGGCACGGCGGCAGGTGACCTCTGACAGCTTGTTTTAGAATCATCTGCCACACACTCTTTAAAGTAAAAGGATCAATTATGCAAAGGAATGAACTTTAGGCAAGTATAACCCAGCTGCCTTCTTATAAATTAGCCAATAAAAGAAGGACTCTTCTTACTTTCAAATGGTTATCCCACTCTCGGAAAACGTTTTTCTTCAGAGGATGGATCAGTTGTACTTTGACTTCTCTGCAACACTCAAAACCTGAAGTATTATTTGGGCGGTGCTAACACAGTGGCACATTTTATGGTCACCTGGCACCCACCCACCACTCTGCTATCAAATCTGCCCCAAGTCTGCCGAGGAAATGGCAAGACTGCACTAGATTATTTTGAGGAGAGACTCTGCCAAGTCCACAAATTCTTCACTAAAACATGACAACTGGCTCTTCTTTCTCCAAAACAAGGGGGAGTAGGCATCGGGGGATGGGAGGGGGGGGAAGAGGAGGAGAAGGAGGGGGAAGGGAGGCGGGGAGAGGAAACAGAGGAAAAAGAGAAGAAACAATATGCTTGCCTATATACCAACTTTCTTCAGCTTCTTAATGTTTCTCTACAACTGAAATTAAGGATACAGGCAAAATAACATTAAAGATAAGGTTTTAATAAAAGTAATCCTATATAAACTGAAAAGCTGGTAACAAATATATGTATCCCTTGTAATAATGGTTCACGATTTTAAAAATGCACATCTACAGAGATTTTACCAAATGTCTCTTCACCTCTACAGAGAAAGAGAATTGATGGGGCGCCTGGGTGGCTTAGTCGGTTAAGCGTCCGACTTTCGTTTAGGTCATGATCTCGCGGTTCGTGGGTTCGAGCCCCGCGTCGGGCTCTGTGCTGACTGCCAGCTCAGAGCCTGGAGCCTGTTTCAGAGTCTGTGTCTCCCTCTCTCTCTGACCCTCCCCTGCTCACGCTGTCTCTCTCTCCCTCTCTCCTAGAAATAAATAAAAAATATTTTAGAAAAAAAAAAAAAAGAAAGAAAGAGAATTGACAATATTATCAGATTGTGAGGACTAAAAGGAAATACTGGCAAGAGGGTAAGTTTTTACCAGATGTTTCAAGAATAAAACCACTTTGGATAATCAATTCTATTATAAGATACTTCCCCAGAAGAACCCCATGGCTGTGTAACAATAGCTTAACCATGTTCAGCTCATTTATTATGATGAGATTATATGCATTCAAGACTAAAAATATACTATTTCACTAGCACTGTAACCATTAGGTAAGCATGTGATACATTTGAAAGTTTTTAGACAAATTTCAAAGATGTAAAGGAAGGCTGCAGCACTGTATCTATAAGACCAACAACTTCAAGCTGCCTTTTTCCTACATGAGCCAGGGGCCACTAAATGCCCAAGCATCAGCAAAAATGGGTATGAACTGATGAGCCTTGTCAAAATAGGCCTATTTCATCAGCATTACATGACTTTTCAGGAGAGCTAGTCCCTGTACAGAGATTAATTCTGAACAGTCTCAAAATCCCTTTGTAGTTCGGGATAGTAGAGAAAAAAGTTCAACAATGTGTCAGGAGACTCAACTTTCACCCTGAATGCCATCATTAACTATTTTTAATAAAACACCACTTCTTCAATAAAAGCAATTCATCTTTCTGGGAATCAGTTTTATCATTTTTGAAATAAGAAAAAAATCCTGCAAACAAGATTCATAATCTTATGCCCATAATCTTTATCCCTTTAATCTAGCTTTCTAATCTAGGTGTTTCAACATAAGATGCAAATGGAACCATTTGTAAAATACAACTTCATCAACAGCATCTGCTCATAAATTTCCTTTTTTGTCTTTTTTACATATACACAGAAATAAAGGTAAGAGTACATTAGCACACTTCTTTAGACCCTATGAATAATTCATTCAAAAATGGTCTGTGTATATTAATTAATTATGGACTAATAAGCACAACAGATCTTGATGATTTGACTCCAAGATGCTAAAAGTGATCAATTCTGGCTAAATTACTTAACTCTGAGTCTTGATATAATGAAACAGCCAAACAGAGTAGAGTACCTCCTTAACGGTATACACAAACCTCCATCCTCTATTAGCTCATTACCTTCCTCCTGGGGGAAGTCCAACCTCTAAGAGGATGAAGAGAGCAGTGTGCCTGCAGCAACTCTGCTGATGACGTGGGGACAGTCACACTCTAGGACAGACTGCATTTTATTTCCATAAACACTTCTCTTGCTATCTTTTCACTCTGGCCCCTATTTCACAATACTATCCCATGGGCCTTGCCATTTTACCAAATCTCTCTTCACCTCTACAGAGAAACAGAATTGACAATATTTATAAGATTGTGAGGATTAAAACATCTTGCCAATGACAAATTAAAACATGTCCTCACTTTTTGTTTATGAAGGCTTCTCTTGGATTTAACTTAAACTGTTGAAGTGTCCTTGGGTTTTACTTTTATCCCAGAATATGATGGGACAGACTATCACAAGTACTTCTTATATGGCTGGTTCTCACCATCAGAAGCATTTAGCCAACTCTCCTGAAGAAGCCCTACATCAGACAGAGTATATACGTATATGCAGGTGGGTGAGTGTGGAGAGGGAGAGAAGCGGGAGAGAAAGAGAGACTGTATGAGAGCACAGCTTAATTAGGAAAGGTCAGAGTGTCGCAAAAATACCTTTAAGTACCACCAACTCAAAATCCTGATGGTTATTAATGTCAAACAAACAAGAAAGTTGCAGTTGAATGTGGCAAAGGCATATACTTTTAAAAAGGTCAAACACCTTTATATCTTGCAAGAGAATAGTATCCCCAGCAAATAAATTTATCCAATCCAAAAAAACTGACCTCATTTTCTAAAACTATGAAGCAGGTCCTGAAAGGACTGCAATACCACTTCCATTCAGTATTGGATGACGACTTCTCACTTTAGCCAGCTACTAGTTTTCAACAAATACACACATACTTGGAATCCTCTTTGGAAACTTCAGGAGACATTAACATTTTCAAAATGGTGAAGTTTCCTTCCCCAAAAAATATTTCTAAAGAAATCACAGTATTTTATAGACAGAAAGTACACCTTAATGCCTGGCAAAACATCTGGTGTCATTGCTCTGCTAAAGACAGAGCTCCGCATGTCACTGTGACTCACTGCTTTGTTCATCACTGTGCACTGGGGTGCAAGACTCTACCGTCAATCCTGAGAGAAATCTTATCTATTGTTGTGAAAGTGCGCTACTGCTTCATGAATGCCAAGCCTTGAATCACAGACTTTGCAAGAGGATTTGTCACAAAAAATCTACTGTTATGAAAATTGCCAAATTCAGGAAAGCCAAGACTTTCAATCAAGGGCTTCTCAAGAGGTTTTGTCAAGAAGTGGGAGCAATTATGAAATGCTCTGCTACACATAAATTCACTGGTTTCAGAAGACAAATTCTACAAGTCAGAGATTTTAACTGCTGTTAACTAGATAAAATACAAACTCATTTACACAGTCTAACTCTCCAACTTTAAAACTAAAATGTGAAGTCATAATCCTTTCCTTCTCTAACATAGTGTTTTGTCAGGATCTTGCCAAAAATGATCTCATTAACTAAAGGCAAAGAAAATGATGTAACATGAATTTATCTGGAAAGAATTCTTATTTTTTGACACAACCCTACTTTCATCTGACAAAAGAATCTAACAGATTCCATTTACTCTTTCATACTTTAGTGAGATAGGGTTTTAAGTAATTGTTTTCAACAAAAACAAAGTCAAAATTGATTGGCTATCAAAGATCACGTAAAAGTGGTCAAGTAAAAGTCAATGACATAGTTTTAATGCATTATTTAAAATCTAAATAACAGCAGCCCTTTCATTAAAACTTACTATTGGGCAGAATTAAGCCTCAATTTGGTTTAATTTGTTACCACTTAGATCTATTCATCATTCTCAAGTAGTGGTCACTGCTTTTTGCATTTAAAAAAAGGGACACAATTCTTATGAAGACTCCTTTTATTTTCCATGTTAAAAAATTTCAGTGCAATTAAAAATTATAAGCAATATTTTATGTTCATGTATATCATGAACGTTTTCAGGGAGAGACCATTTATAGCTTTCATCATATTTTTGGAAGGTATGGAACATAAATACTTCCAGAGCCACGAGCTTAAATCTAGTGATCTGGCTCCATATTATATAGCTTTCCTCTTTTCATTTTAAATTCTTTTTACTTGATTTCTTTCCTACAACCAAAATGCCTGCTGCTCATGAGCCCTGTTCTAAACTCCTACCACTGCTTCTGCAACTGTACTTTGACTTGACCTGTTTCTCTATAGTCTTCTTCCCATTCACCCTCTTTCCCCTATGCTGCCTGCATTTATTTGCTTCACTGTACAACAATTTACCTTCAACATTTTTAATCAATTAAAGCAACAATTCCCCTCTAGATAAAAGGGTGAACTGCAGTAAAGAGCGGAGACCTTCCAGCCTCCACTCCACGACTTGGGCCCCTGTGACCATCCCAGGTGTGTGCCACACACAGAAGTGTAAGGCAATGTCATAGTCAACACTCACCAAGATCAAGGACTAAATTAAGATTCAATTTATAAACTAGCACCAGTAAACAGTACTCTGCATTCCTTAGATGTAAACTGAAAAAGTCACAAAGACAAATAAAACAAGAAATAAGGAAGGAGAAAAGAAATCAGCCATCAATCAATGCAACCACCTGGCTAAAATGATGGAAATGATCACTTAGCGTGTTCTGAAGTCGAACTAAAAAGAAATCAGCTTACAGTGGAAGACAGCCTTCCTGACTGTAAACATTACTAAAACCAGAATAAATTTTTTACTTATAATGAAATGGGTTTTTCTCTCTCTCACTGGAGTATCTTGGGTTTTTCTTTTTCAGACACAGAACTGTACAAAATCTCTTTGTAAGAAATATAAACATATTTTATCACTTGCCATCCAAAGAAATGAATCCCTTGAAAATTACTGTGAAAGTTCTCCCAAGAATTTGCATTTTGCTCTCAAACATACTACACAGATTGTTTGTCATTGATTTTCAACATAGTCTTTAGTCTTCTGAATAAGAGAGGAACCTCTGACTAATCTTAATTATTACTATATTTATGAACATTCATATTTAAGAATAGTTTTCATGTACTGTAAAAGTAAAGATCACACCTTACTAGGTAATGGCATCTAATGTATTATCCAAAGACATTTTATTCTCAAGCAACGTTCAGAAATATCAAGCATACTTTTGATCAATGTACTGCTTTTTTAAATGCTTGGTAAGGATTTTATGAGACCAAACACCCAAAACAGTTATTAGCATGATATGATAATGCTAGCATAAACAGAAAAACGGAAAGAATCAGTCATTGGCTCATAAGACAGTTAAGGTAGTAACTGATTTAAATGTTAATAAAGAAATAAAGATTACTAACCATCTTTTCAAAAACATGTTTTCCAATAAATTCTCAGTTCCAGGAAGAAGAAAGAAAGAACATCAAATATAACTTAATATAACATATTACCTTTTTGTCTCTGGTCCTTACTTCCCCATAGAAATCTAGGGCCTCTTGTGCCTTTAAAAATTTGCCCCGATGCAATAAATATGCACAAATCATTACACCAGTTCGTCCCTTTCCAGCTTTACAGTGAATTGCTGCAACATGATTGTCATCTTCACTGAGCCATTGGTCAAGATCTTCACAAAAGGGTTTGATAAGTTCCAGCTGCGGTGGGTTATGGTCTTCAAAAGGATACTGTGCAACTGTGTAAAAAGATCACCTCAGAATGAGAAAAGAGTCCTTCCTGAATTGTTTCTTAAAAGTAGGTTAACTTCAGAAATGTTGCATATTAGCTTAACAGATGTTTAGAAGGAAAACTGAACTCCAGAGAAAAATAATTTATTGTCTGATTATTTTCCAATTTTTGAACAGAAAACAGTCTCTCATTAATTCTTAAACCTATCCACTGGACAGAGAGGCCAAGTATTTCTTCCGCACACAACAAAGTGGAGACCGCTCTGGAGAGCAAGCACAAGTCACAAATATCAGAGGGAGAGGCGGACGTGAAATGTCACACAGGTTTCCTGTCATGGCCCTCAATGCGTTTTCTGACAAAACAAATATACATCCCAAAGAAAGTAGCAATGACCAACAAATCAATAATGGAAAGGACTGCAATTCACAATTCATATAATAAAAATGTGAAGTGTATTATTTAAAGATAGTCTTGTGAATGTTAGTGTTGTAGATATATTATATGTGATTTTAAAGGCATTTACAAAAGAAAATGGTCTCTGCCTCGGTTCTATTCTACTACGATCCTTAAAAATCCTGACTGACATCCAGTGGATATAATGATCTTCTGTGTCATCTAAATATGTGGAAAGTATGCCTTCTAATGTCAATCAACTCATTAATAATGTGGAACAGGATGTGATCAATCCTTCTGTGTGCTGGGTGAGCTCTTCTGGGAGACGACGACTTCCATCACAGGGAGTCATCAGGACAATTTCCCCTGGCCATCGGACTAGGTGTACTATCATTCCATCTTTGTCTTCCCAGTGGCACCCAAAACCATCCAGGAAAATCTGTTAAACATCTATTTAAAGCGAGATAAACCTTGACTAAAACACGTTTTGCCTAGTAAGCAGTAGCCTAAGTCATGAAAACGGAAACATTCTTAGTGACTCTGTACTAGCTTCTCAGCCATTAGTGAGTGCTTCTGAATTCTCAAACCAGCTGTCTGAAAGTCTAGTCTGGATTTTCAGAATGGACCCTGGCATCCACCTTCTCCTTCTATCATGGCAACACCTGCCAAGCTTCTCCAGGTCTCTCATGGTTCAAAGGTCCCACAACCACAGACAGAAGCTTTATGTGGACCCGGAGGCAGGGTTCACTACACCTGGAGAAGAACTCATTTAAAGCAGCTCCCCACTCTCATCTGTCAGGCTCCTCTTATCCATGTTTGTCCTATCTTTCCCCCCTTTTAGCTCACGTTCAGGGGAGTTATATTAAGTTGATCCGCTTTCTTCCTATAATCCCTCACTATCTACACCAAATGCCTTCAACAGTAGATACAAACCTCTCTTTACTTTACTGTTAGTCTAGGAGTTTCTCCTAATTCTTACAGTCTACTCTGAGATTAGTCTTCCTACTAGTAGTGGCAGGTTTATATGATACTTGCTTCCCAAAACACAACAACAAAATTAAATTTTTTGCAAATTTTCTAAGACCATCTTGAAGATAAATATTTATCTCACTTAATAATTGAGATTATTCATCACTGCTATGACAGTAAGATTTAGTCTATTGGTTTTAAGGTATATAACATAATACATTACTCTGCAGTTAATACCTACCTCTGCAGTTAAATTTGGCGGTATCATAATGTCTTTCAGCACACCTAAAAGAAAAGTTTAAATGTGATCTAAAGTTACTTTTTTTACACTTGTGAAAAAAATACAGTAACAAACATTTTCTGAACTTTGTTTTAACTATTTCTTTCAAATCCTAAAAATCCCATGAAGTAGGTACTGTCATTATCCCAGTATTTTACAATTAAGGGAACTAAGACTTAGAAATGTTAAATGTATGCAATTATAGCTTATACACTTGCTTACAAAACTTGTGATCCCACTAATACACAACATTGCCAATTCAGCCACATCTATACCTTCAAATGTCCTGGATGGACATTTTGCATGCTAATGGAATCTATTTTTGATTTTACAAGTATATACAAACACCTAACTAGTTTCAATATTTCTTTACCTCAGAGCTGAATGAACATTCATACTTTTCTTAAACTATTATTACTTTAAAAGATATTTTTTTAAAAGAGTAAAATTATAAGGGCAAAGAAAATGTAAAGGAAGAAAGGTGAATGATGCTAATCTACTCAAAAACAACACTTAACTAAAAATTTCTTAAGTCAGGCCTTTCTCTCTTAGAGAACCCAAAGGTCATCTTTTTCAAAAATCTCTCAGGTTACATGTTTTAATTAAAGTCTCAGAGTAGTGAAGGAATAATAAGTAAAATAAATACAGAATAGTAAAATGTCCACTGACCATTAGTTAGAGCACGCTAAAAGTGTCTTTTTAATAGTGCCACGTTTATCATCACACACTGGCTTACTTATGATTAACAGGCTGTGTTTATAAACATTAAGAGGCTCCAAAAGGGATCCTATACTTTAGTTTGTGGTCAGCAGTATTGTGGTAACTACAACAGCAGTTAAAACCAAACCAGATTTTTAAAAAAATAATTTAAAACAAAAATTTAGCACTTTAAAACAAAGACCTATAATCCCTTAATCTCCAATTCTAAAATCCCAAAATTTGGAAACATCTAACACTTTCTGTTAAATATATATGGCAAACTCAATTGTAGGAGAACCTGACCTGAGTTACTGATACTGTATGTACTCTTTAATTAATACTCTCAGAGCGAAGAGTCAAACACTTCATGTCATGTACGTACTGCTCCAGACCCCACTGGGGCATTATGTAATACAAACTATCTGCTTTCATGATACCTTTCTGCAAAGGGAAAAATTCCGAATCCCAAAACACACCTGGCCCCAAGAGTTTCAAATAAGTGATTGTAGACATGTATTTTACATTTAAGAAAGGCTATATGTATGTGTATAGTTCCTCTGAACAGTTTTAAATCCAAATCCACATTAATGTGAACTAATTATAAACAAATTGGAATCCAGTAGTTTCTAATTCGTCAAACCTGAACTAAATCAGCTTTCATACTACTGATTAAAATAAAGCTTTTCTCCTTTTTTTGTGTAATTTATTATACTGAGTTTTGCTCAAAAACATTTTGTTCAGCAAAGACATATACACACATATGTATCCTTACTAAATAATTTCATACCCACTCATAAAAACCATGACAGGTAGGAGGAAGACTGACCAAGAAAACAGGCACATTTTATACTTTTTTTAGTACAGATTAAAGAAGAGGTCTGGTAAATAGTGAAGAATCCATAGCAGAATATTTTATAAGGAACCACGCAAAGACAGGATTTCGGTGAGGGGACAGGTACAGCCTAAGAGACAATTCTAAGAAGCTGGTCTCACGGCAGCACAACAAAAAAAATAAACATTTTGAGTTTCATTCAACTTTAGTTCTCTAAAATTCCCATGCTTTTTCAGGAGCTCAAATGTTTGGTTCAACAAACACTGCTTAAAGGCTACCTTCCCAAACAGATTCTCAAGTATTACTGTTAAGAGGAAGAAGTAGAAATAATGAGCTACTACACGTCCATCAGATGTGCACACCTTCCAAAGGAGTTTCCATGTTTTTAAACTCATAGTCACAACCATATAATCTCCAATTTATATACGAGAAAGCAAAGATTTAGAAGAGCACTGAAAAACTTTCCCCAAACCACAATGTGCAAATCGAAGAACCAGGACTTAAAGCACAATACCTCTGATTACAAAAGTCAAACTCCTTCCAGCACTGTGCCATATTTCCACTTACGATTAAAAAAAAATAGACAACAGTTTTAAAAACAAAAGCAGTAACAAATTTTACTCAAAGTCAGTCTTCCTATAAAAGTGATATTTGGCACAAAGGATAGAACCAACAAAGAGTGATCATGAAAACATGGAAAAGTTATGAAACTCTGCAGGTATGGACGAGGAGGATGTGAGAACATATGCTGGGACCTATAGTGACGAAAGTGACCTAGAGGAGGGGCTGCTAGGGTAAGAATGACAACTCCCTTCTTAATTAAAACCTTGTCCGATAACTGTGTGCACATATGCGCACACGCAAACACACGAAGCTCCTCATAGTTTTGTGTCGTATGTTAGTTGATAAGACAAATCTCTCAACAAACCCAAACTGAAGATACATAAATGGAAAATGGGATTTGACTAAGACAAGTAGTAGGTAAATCTGACCATTTATACTTTCCTATAATTAAAATTAAAAGATTAACATTTTTAAAAATCTTCACTTTATGTTGACTTCTATGAGACAAGAGAGATGAAGAATCCTAGTTTTTAATGAGGCAGTAGACAGAAAGTGAAGAGAGAGAGAAAGTTACTAGGAAAAACTTCCGGAGAAGGGAGACTGGAAGAATGAGTTAGGCATGCAAGTCTCTTCTGCAACTCTCTTCAACAAAGCTATCCCTATTTTACGAAAGAAAACTTAACAGATAATTAACAGTAAAGATTTACCACAAAATGATGGAGAGCTGTATGTCAAACAGAATACACAATGAAATACAGCACCCTTTTAAAAATTAGTATCCAGGGAAGGTTTAAGATCCTCAAAGGCAAGAACTATATTATGCCTTCATTCCCTACCTGCCCTCTCCACCTCCTACACCCACCCGCATGCCCGCTATAATAGAGGCACATACAAAAACGAAATACACACACCTACACAAAACTAATTTAGTAAGTATCATTGTACCCAAATTTGATTAATGATATGAAGCAAATTTTGTCCTTTCTTACAATAACTTACTGAATGCTTGATAATATACAGATATAAACAGGTAGAATCATTCAAAAAGTCCTCATTATGAACGGTTCTTTACTCACATGCCATAACTGCCATAAAAAGTTTAATATGCCATTAATACATGTATGTCTAGAGTAAATATCTTAAGACCTTTCCACTTACATATGTTTGCAAAGACATACATGGCATGGCATTAACATCCCCAAAATAAAAGAAAGAAAACAGAAACATCTGCTGCTTGCCAGACTCATTTACCCAGAGTCAGAAATACAAACAAGTAGAAAGGTGAAGAATGAAAAGCGACATCAGAAATCAAAACATGCTACAACCTGGAAGTTCTAGAAACTTCAGAAGTAAGTAAAATTTGGGGAGGTCACAACAAACAAATGATAAGAGCAACAACAACAAACCAGAAAGGAAAATACTGGCATAAACAGTGGATGGTCTATATACCATATGTACCTGTGGGACCTTGTTCAACTCACTTAACTTCTCTAGGCCTCAGATTTCCCATCTGTGAAATGAGAAGGTTGGACTAAATGATCTCTTTCAGGAACTTTCCAGTTCTGAAAGTTTATGACTCCATTACATGGAGTGGGGCAGGGGAATTGAAATACATATACCAAAAGCTACTCTCAACTAATAACAAGACAGTTCATTAGCTATGGGGCCCAATGCTTAGAAATACAAAAACAAACAGGCAGCCAAGTTCCCACACTAGCTCCCTAAAGCCACCTTTAACCAAAATAATGCTAAGTGATCCACAGTACTGACAGTATAAGCCTAGGTCCTAAATTCTGGAAGCAGGAAGCCACTGAATACAGGAATGAAAAGAATTTCCTTCCCTTTCTTTGGATATGTTAAACCCGAATACATTTTTGAAAAAGGCAGAATGTGTCTTTGGTATCTTTCTCCCTTCCATCTGAAACTCTAAATACCTAATCTTGAGAATCTAAACTTGAAGTGGCTGAAGCTTTTGACAGTGCTTGTCCTGTGCTTTTTTCTTTTAAACTTAGCTTCTGAATCTAGTTATTCAAAAAATACAAAAAGCTTTGTGGTTTTTATTTTCCTCCATGGAGACACCATGGAATCTGCAACAAGGCTTGTTATAGGAGGTTAATCAGTGCAAGAGAAAAGCATATGCACATATCATCTGTAAGCTGAAGCCCGCCGAAACTTCAATCTCTACAGCACCTTTACTGTCTTTCACCTTGTCGTCGCTCACCACCACACACACATACACACACCCCTACATGATCTGACGGTATATGGATCATCCACCACATTCTAAACACTATTACGCCAAAAGGATCTTATGTGCTCTCTCTGCCCACAATGCCGTTTCCTTAGCCCGAGGCCTGCAGGACAGGCCCCATGGATTCTTTCACCTCAGGCCAAAATGCCTTTCTTTATGAAAACTTTTCGTGCAGAGTACAATTCCTACTTCCACTGTTCCCCACACAGCTCTCTTCTATACAACAGTCATCTCTTCTATCAGTTTGTCCACCTACCACATTAGTCTACAAACTACCAGAGACTAAAACTCTTATTCACCTCTGTACCATCACTCAGTTTTATAATGCCTAACATGTGGTAAGCACTGCATAAATGTTTGCTTCTTTGTGAATCGGAGGAAATTAGTGAAAAGTTACAAAGAGAAACAATAATGGTGTCTATTTTACTCTTAGGTCTTCTGAGGTCTTTTCAGAACAGAAAGATCACTCAAGATAGAAATGCAACATCTCACAAGTCAGCAAGGCACAGAGAACCTTTCATCCTTTTTGATGAAGATTTAAATGTTCACTGTGTCCACTGAAGGTAGAAAAGAATCTGGCTCTTACATTTGATTAACAAATTCTACAAAAATTGTGGCAGTGAATTAGTAAAGGTAACCTCAGATTAAAAATTTTCTTGTTGCATAATTTACAAACATCACATAGGAAAAATAAAAATGAGGTAGGAAAATAACATTTTATATGCCATTTTTTAAAAGGTAGGAAATGGTCAATATTTTGGGAAGGAATAATAGTCTTCAAGAGGAAAAGCGATAAAGGGGCGCCTGGGTGGCTTAGTCGGTTAAGCGTCCGACTTTCGCTTAGGTCATGATCTCGCAGTTCGTGGGTTCAGGCCCCGCGTCGGGCTCTGTGCTGACTGCCAGCTCAGAGCCTGGAGCCTGTTTCAGTCTGTGACATCCTCTCTCTCTGACCCTCCCCTGCTCACACTGTCTCTCTCTCTCTAGAAATAAATAAAACATTAAAAAAAAATTAAAAAAAAAAAAAAGAGGAAAAGCAATAAAATATTTTCTTCCCATTTTTCGTTTGTTCTTTTTTTCCTTTTTACATCCCTACTCACGAAAGCAAAAAGAAAAACAGAAGGTTAAAGATAAGATGAGCTAGCTGTACCATGTGGGCAATCCTTATGTCCTTGCCCCAGACAAGAGAAAGCACCCCATTCAAAAGTTGTAGGTGACTTATTTATGGTACCTACAGCTAGAGATTATCCCAACAGCTGTTTTAATCAAATGACCTTAAAGACACAGAATAAACAAAATTACACCCACTCTGAAGCATCCCTCTATGGAAAATGTTATTAATGCTTTAACAGAAAAGCTCTGCTGTAAATTACGCTTCAAGTTACCACATGGCCATTGGCTCAAAGATGGGCTGGATTCCAAATCATTTAAAGCAGATCAAGTAACGGGAATGTGTGCCAACATTGTTTTGACCTCGTCACTACACTTTCAGTGACCTAACAATGCTCTTACTCAGACTTCTTGGACTAATTCTTTTAGAAATACAATTTTGTTAAAATATACCTTTACCTCTACCTGATTCTAATGAGGAAATAACTTTCACTTAATAGGTATTTTAGATATTTGCAAGCATACAAATAAAAAACATACTTACAGATTGTATATCTTGTAATGGTTTTTATGCTTTGAATCCAAAAACCTTAAAACAAAACAAACAAACAAAAAGCCACCATTAACAAAAATAAGCTAACATTTGAAATTACATTTATTCTATTAAGAATACCTAAAGGAAAGATTCCATTTTTCCTAATTTCAAACACCATTTAAGAAGAATAAATAAATTCCAATCAATATTTCTTTCATGGATTTTAAACTAGTAATCAAGTCATTCTTAAATAATTATTACATTACACAGGTTTATACAATCTGAAGTAACGCCAGAGCTTGTCACAGAATAAATACTGTCATAACCTTCTCTCTTCAGTCTAGGATTAGGAGGTTGACCATTAAGAAATATGTTATTTAAAAGGCGGCATTAACACTTAGCTCAAGTTCACCTAGCTCATGAAGATGTGAGAAACAGTCACGTGCAATCAAGCAACCTTAAAAACAACTCTGAAAATTCAGCCATCATTTTTTCAAACTAAAAACTTCTGATATTTGAAAGATACAAATACTAACTATAAGTCTATACGTTTTTTAAGTATGTTCACATATATACCCTCAGTTGATGCTCACAAACATCTGAGAGAGAGAGCTCATTCACAGTTCACAAATGAGGAAAGCAGGTATCAAAGAAATTATAAAACTTGCCCAAGGAAATACTGCTAGTAAGTCAAAGAATCAAGACCAAAGACCTCTCTCTCCAAACAGTTAATAACGGAACAATTACTGCCAACAAAAGCACTTACCACATTTATCACATTTAAATACTTTATGCATATAAATTTGTTTACTAACAGAGGAGTTAGAAAAGTATAAGACTGAGGAAGAATCAGGATAAGACAAACGGAAAACAAAAAAGAAAATTTTAAGATTTAAAGTCCAGGAGTTTCAACTTTTCAACAGGAGTTCCAGAGAAAAGAAGACACAAGGAGAAGAAATGCAAGATATAATTCAAGAAAAATACCCCAAACCAAAGAAGTTTCCAAAATGAAAGGATACAATGAGTATTCAGCAAAAATGATGAAAATAGACCCAAATAAAGACATATACAACTTGGTGAAATTTCTGAATACTGACAAGAGGAACCTAGTACCCTAGAAGCTGTCCAAGAGGAAACCAGTTGCATAAAAATAATCTGGAATCAGAATTACATCACCCTTTTCAATGGCAACACTAGCAGCTAGAAAACAATTGGGGAAAACCTTCTGACTGGGAGGGAAAATTATTCCCAGCCTAGAATTCCATACCAAAAGAGATGTTATGTATCAAGTGTGAATACAGAATAAAGATATTCTTAAATAAGAGAGGTCTCAAGTAATTTTGCTGCCCACATAGTCTCTCTCACCAGAAGATGTGTTCCACCAAAAGAAGAGTGGGAAACCATGAATGATGACAATTCCAGGAACTGAAGAATCTAACTGATGAGAAGGGAAAAGACAATTCCCAGAATGTTGATGAAGGAAGTCTAGTTAACAACTAACCCAAATTAGGGTAAATCAGAAGGCTCGTGAGGAAGATGAAATTGACATAATGCCAAATGTGCTTGAACATGCTGAGATATTTATAAGTTTAGGGATAAATTAAAGTTAAGAACATAGAAACCAAGTAAGAGAGAGAGAGAGAATTAGAACTCCAGGGAAAACAAAATGTTCCAGAAAAAAAGTTATACTGCTTAACTGTAAATGGCATTTATCTAGTCATAATCACATAAGAAACCAGAATTGATATAACCAAAATTACAACTTAACTAGAAGAAGGAGTGAAGGTATGTGTGAGGTTAGGGTAGAGGGGGAAAGAGTTCATAAACTTGGATGTGAAAAATCACATCACTCAGTAATACAAGCAGTACCTGTAACTTTGTCACTTATTGAAATGATATATTTTTATGTCTTACTACAGTTGCTGCAAATGTCAAAATATTATTATTTACAATCAACACTTAAAAATTAACAGTCATTATACTATAAATAGATTTTGCTTATTGTGTTAATGTAATATATCAAATACTTGGTTTTTATTTTCTGATTATAATCAAAATATAATAATGGCTCTTTATGGATATTCCTATACCAACAAAACATTTTCTCATTAATTTATTTTTTGAAAAATATTTTATGTATTTTTGAGAGAGAGAGAGACAACATGAGCAGGGGAGGGTCAGAGAGAGAGAGAGGGAGACACAGAATCTGAAGCAGGCTCCAGGCTCTGAGCTAGCTGTCAGCACAGAGCCCGATGCGGGACTCGAACCCACAAACCGTGAGATCATGACCTGAGGTGAAGTCGGACACTTAACCAAGTGAGCCACCCAGGCGCCCCTTTCTCATGAATTTAGAATGACAAGATGGGTTCCTCTTATTTCTGCAGAGTCGGGCCCTCATTCTATAAGCCACTCAGCAGTTTCTAGACCAGGCTCTTTCCTTGCATGACCAGTGTTTCCTCAAGGGCTCTGGTCACTAGGATTTTTTTTGAATGGTATGCTTTCATGTTTTCAGCCCTTGATTCCCATTCCTATCAATGTTACCTTTTATTTACTTAAGTGTATGGAGAGAACATGTATTATGTACTTGAAACCGTGCTTATTTCCCAAGGATAAAATTATTTATGAACTATGGCTCCAGCCATCAAAGTAATAATAGAGTAACTGAATCAGTCAGAATAAGGGTTAGCTGTGAGAAACAGAAAAAAGGCAGGGTGGGAGGAGGTGGAGCTCATAAACAAATATGCTACTGAATATATTAAAAACACTATTCTCTCACATAAATTCCAGGATTAGTAGTCTACAACTGGTTGGGTAGACCGTTCCATCATTTGCTCAGCCAATATAACAGGCAGCCAAAGGTCCAAGATAGTGTGCCATATTTGTAGTAGTAAAAGACCAGAGAAGGGAAAGAGGAACAGGTCCCTTCTTTAAGAAATCATCACTTCTACTTTAAAACAACAGGTCTTAAGTTGTCACATTATCATAGTTAGCCACAGGGGGAGCTGAAATTACCATGGGCATTCTGGGAAAACATGTACAGAGCAAACAAGCAAGTATTCTACTAATGAAGGAGAAGAAAAAGATGATTACTGATTTTCTCTACAGCTGTTCTCTATCTCTAATCTTTATTTTCTACTGCAAAACAAAATTACATTTGTAATCCTAATTTAAAATCACTCTAAGAAGGGGTCCACAAGGAGAAGGAAGCAAAGGAAAACAACTACTTTTTGGTTCTGGTGGTGGTTGTTAATAAACCCTGTAGAACAATATTTGATTCTAATATTTCATGTGCTCTTTAAATATTTAAGGTATGTGTCACTTTTTATGGTACATCATTTTAACCTACTTCTTGAACTAATCAAGGAAGCACTGATTCCACAACTTCTACTGAACTATATTACAGAAAAAAGTGGTATGACTCTTGTCTTTCACTCTTTTCTCTTGTACCAATCTACCTTCTCCATGCCTGTACCTTTCTCAATTTGTACTTTTTAATTTTTCTTTAAACTGAGATAACATTTACATACAGTGAAACAAATGATCTTAGGTGTACAATTCTGAGTTTTGTAACAACCGTCTCAATCAAGATACAGAATATTTCCACCACCCTAAAAAATTCCCTCATGTACAGTCAAACCCCACCAAGATCCCAGGTGACTAATATTACCACAGATTAATTTGTCCTCGTTCTTGAACATCATATAAATGCAATCATATGATACGGAGTCTTTTGCAACTGGCTTCTTTCATTTAATCCAATGTTTTACAGATTGATCCATGTTACATGTATCAACAGCTCATTCCTTTCATTCTGAGTATGATTCCATTGTGTCACTATACCACCATTTTATTCCTTCTCCTTTGATAGATATTTAGGACGTTTACAGTTTGGGGTTATTACGAATAAAGTACATAAACATTCTTGTGCAAGAATTTTGGGGACACATGGTTTTACGTTCAAGTAAATAATTAATAATTAAAAGTAGAGCTGCTGGGTCATAAGGTAGACAAGGTAGGTATATGTTTAACTTTACAAAAAACTACTAAATAAATGGGTTTTCAAAACAGTCATACCTTTACGATCCTACCTGCATTTTAAAAGAGTTTCAGTTGCTCCAAAGTTTCACCAACATTTGGTGTTGTCAGTTTTAATCACGGTCTTTCTAATGTATATAAAATGGTATCTTACTATGGTTGTTAATTTCCTTCCCCTGAGGACTAGTGACATTAAGCATGTTTTCATTCATTTATTAGCCTTTTTTTATATCTTCTTCTTTGAAATGGCTGTTCAAATCACTGGCTCATTCTCACCCCACCCCAGTTGGATTAACTACTTTTTTTTTTTTTTTTTAATTTTTTAACATTTTATTTTTTGAGAGACCAAGAGAGACAGCATTGAGCAGGGGAGAGGCAGAGAGAGAAGGGGACACAGAATCTGATGCAGGATCCAGGCTCTGAGCTGTGAGCATAGAGCCCGACATGGGGCTCAAACCTATGAATCACGAGATCATGACCTGAGCCAAAGTAGGATGCTTAACCAACCGAGCCACCCAGGCACCCCTTGATTGACTACCTTTTAATTACTGACTTGGAGGAACCCTTTATATATTCTGGGTAAAAAGTCTTTTATCAGATATATATATTGGCATAAATATTTGCTCCTTGTCTATGACTTGCCTTTTCATTTCTGTAATGTGTTTTGACAATCAACCATTTTAAATTCTGATAAAATCCAATATATCAAATTTTTCTTTTGTTTAGAACTTTGTGTCCTCTCAGGGATCTTTCTCTACCCCTAGAGTTCACAAAGATATTCTCTATGCTTTCTTCTGGAAGCTTTTAGCTTTTTCTCAGTTTGCATTTTAATTTGGTTGGAAATTTAAAAATTTAGATAAATGCTAAGGATAACTGGGATAACCAAAAGAAAAAAAAATTATTTGAAGGACAGTGATTATAAAATTTAGAAAACAACAACTCATCACTATCTCCCTTATCTTTCTTTCCAAGGGTTTCTTTTGAGAGAAAATGAAAAAGCAGGAAATGATGTGAAAATTACAGTTTTCTCACAGAAAGCCTACAATGTAAATGTGAGCAGAGATAAAGATATTCTGGAGGATTAACAATTCATTTTTAGTTCATTCTGGGTTTGGTCATTTTAAGTTTTGAATCCTAGTACATAAAGCAACACTATATTAACAAGGATATACATATCCTATTGCCCAAATCCTGGGAGCAGGGTTCACTCGTGACGGCCCTGCATGCACATTAATGGTGCCTAAAGGATGGAAAGGGCACCTACCTGATTGGTCATAATGGATAGCAAAAGTTCACAGGGACAGACAGGGGCTTTCATTATTCACTTTCAACACTTCTGCCACTATGTTGTTAAAACATAAGTATATACTACTGTCAAAAGAAAAAAAATTTCCTGTCCTACTGTATTTTCCCAAAAAGTACAGAATTGACAGTTATATTACACTATTTTACTTACAAAAAGTGAGTTGGATGAGCTTAGAAATCCAACTGCTTTTGAACAATATGTTAGTTTACATAAAATTAGTATTTTCATATAATATTTTTGAATTAGAAAAAATAGAAATTAGGCTTTTTTTAATGTGATAGTTTTAATGAGATTCACGCAATTCCTGTTTAGAAGGACTCATGAGGTTTTTCTTAATTCTATCTTCATTCATATTCAGGATATTTAAAAGAAATTATCAGCATACACTATCCCAAAATCACAAATCTGATCCCAGTGAGAAACAACAATTAACTAACAAAACACAATTTGTTAAAATGCTAGTAAATGCTCCTTAAATCCCTCCTAGAGTCATAGCCATTGAAAGCTCAATCTTTAATTTCATCAAGACACTTCTCGTGTTACTTTAGCTAGATGTCTATAAGGTATATTCAAACCCAGTTTTTGATTCTCTTTTAAATTTCATGGATTATTTATTAGAGGCACAGGGCTGAGAATTTCTGCTTCCCAATCTTATATTTTCCTACATTCCATACAGTAAGTACTGAAGTCTTACTAAATAGCCTCAATGATTCCTTTTAGCATGCATTAAAAAAAAAAAATCATTTCAGTTCTGGAAAAGAAAACTATCCATTGGGGTAACCTTTCATAAAATTAACCCACAAAATACTACTGATTGGACAAGTAAAATGGAAATATACTAGAAATGGCAAATGGGCATCAAACTGGTGGCCTGCTGGGGTGCAATATTAAGACTGTTAAAACAACATCCAGGTTGAAAACTGGAAAATATCATTACTGATTAGCAATGTTTAATCAGTAGCTGGGAAGAAAGAATAATATAAACATTTTTCCTGTATATGCCATTTCTAGAGAAAGTCAATACAAATTTTTGGGTAAAGTTCAATAAAAAGCAAAATTCAAACATTATAAATTATTTTATAATAGCAAGGTTACTGTAACCAAATTATAGGCCTTAAGTAACTTCATTCTAACAATCTTTTCATATTGGTATTCAATAATCGATGAAAAATTTTCTTAAAGTAGAATGTGTACACTTTTTTAATATAAACTTTTATTAATGTTTTATTTATTTCTGAGAGAAAGAGAAAGAGAGAGACAGTGTGAGCAGGTGAGGATCAGAGATAGAAAGGGAGATACAGAATTTGACACAGGCTCCAGGCTCTGAGGGAGCTGTCACTACAGTGCCCGACGCAGGGCTCGAACCCACGAACTGCGAGATCATGATCTGAGCCAAAGTCAGACGTTTAACCAACTGAGCCACCCAGGCACCCTGAATTAGTATATTTTTGACCATTATAGAGTATGTGGTACAGGAATCATCCTCTCATTAAATGCAAATGTGAAACTGGGCAAAATGGATGAGGTGATAATTTGAGGCACTAAACAGAAAGCAGCACAAGTTTACGAGCCTTCCAGAAAAACACAAGAGAACTCCCACAACCTCCATGTTGCAGTTGGGAGCCTCTCTTCTGACGAAGCAGAAAGAAAGAAAAAATTAACAGAGATCTCACTGATGTAAAAGGCAGATATCTGATTAAGTTCGAGGGTGCTAAGGCAGCTAATGTTTGTGGAACAGAATAGCAGAGAAAAGGAGATGAATAGGAGAGTCTCAGAAGTCCGTACAGAAATGCACATGTGCAGGGTCTGGAATGGAGAAGACCCCAGAGACAGCATGGTACCAGGAGGAGTTCTGGCCCAGCCAGAATGGAGAGACTTCATGTAAGTACCCCAGGTACTCAGCTGAGACCCCAGAAAGGCCACACCTTCGAAGTAAAAACCATGCCCTAAGACGAAAGACAAAATTGAAATAAGCCTGCCTTAAAAAAGAAAAAGCAGGCCTGACAATACGAGAAGATTAACTGTTAATTTAAATGCCTGCCAAAATGAAACTTAACACCCATAAAGAAAGTAACAATCCAAACTCCCTACAACATATCATTCACAACATTCAACATACAATTAAAATTTATTAGACATGCAAAGCAGAAAACCATGACACATGACCAAGAAAAAAAAGCAGTCAATAGAAACCAACTCTAAGATGAATCAGATGTTGGAATTAGTAGGTATGTCCTACAAAGCAGCCATTAAAAGACATACAAAAATGTAAGGGAAAATTATTACAATAAGTAAAAGGATGAAAACTCTCAGCAAAGATACAGAAACTATAAAAGACAGAAATTCTGGGTCTCAAAAATACAATATCTGGAAAGAACTATCTACTCTCTGCTCCTAACAGAAGACTAGAGACTGCAGAAGACATGGCAGACTGCATTTTCCAATAATGACTGTATCTCCATTCCACACACTCTTATTAACGTAACTTTAAAACTTCTCCCATCAACTGGTGAAGTCTATGGTTCCTCCCCCTAGAACTTGGGCACACCTTTGTGATTGCTGGAACCCAGAGAGTGTAGCAAAAGTGACAGTAAGTGATTTCTAAGACCAGATCATAAACATGTCATGCACTTCCACCTTGGACTCTGGATCTTCACTCTGGACACCAAGCTGACAAACATACTATGATGAAGCACAAACTAACCTACATGGAGAGACCACTCGGAAAGGTCAAGTAAAGAGGTGCTGGCCAACAGCCCAGCTAAAGACCCAGCTAAAAGCCAGCATTTACCAGACACTGAGTGAAAACACCTGCCAATAATTTGGCCCCCAATTTGTCAACTCGTTTCCCGTCATGGAGTCTTAGCAGCTAAAGCTGCAGATACTGTGGAACAGAGACAAGCCATCTCCACCACGCCTCATCCGAACTCCTGACTTCCTGAATGTGGGAGTAGAAGATAAGTAATGTTCTATGTCATATTTATGTTTAGAGGTGGTTTGTTATGCATTAGCGTTGACTGGAACACAAAGACAATGAATTTGACAACAGATTAGTAGTAATTATCTAATCTGAAGAATGAAAAAAAGAAAATCAGTTCAGTGACCCATGGAACAATACAAAGTAATCTCACACATATGTATATGGAGTCTCAGGACAGGTAAAAGAGAATGGAGCAGAAAAACATTTTTTACAGACATTCCAGCTGGAAATTTCCCAACGATGGTATAAAACATCAACTGCAGATTCAACAGACTGTAGAAGCTCACTAGCCCTCAAATAAGAGAAATATAAAAAGAATCACTACGCATATTAGTCAAAACCACTGAAAGCCAAGGAAAAAAGGAAAGAAACAGGACTATCAATAATAGCTGACTTCTCATCAAAGCTCTTGAAATGACATCTTTAAGGTGCTGAAAGAAAACAAAAACAGAAACAAAAACAAACTCAGCAACAAATTCTGTATCCAGCAAAATGCCCCTCAAAAATGATCAACAAATATGAAAGAAAAATTTGTTGCCCTTAGCCTGAAGGGAACTAATGGGAGTAAATATAGAAGATATTTATATTTATTTTAAAAAGCATCTTTTTCTTACCTTTCTTTGAAAGACAACTGTTTAAAGCAAATAAAGTAACACTGTATTCTGGGATTTATTACATATGGAGATATAAAATGTATGACAATAATCACATAAAAGAAATGGAGGGATATAGAATTTTTCTTTTGCAAGGTTCTTAACATTTTAATGCTTACAATATTAACTCTAAAATGACTATAGTAAGCTAAGAATGCATTTTGTAATCCTTGGTGTGCAATCTCTAAAATATGTATGAGCATATATATTTAGGTACAGCTAAAGTCAATAGAATTTAAATTAAATATCTAAAGCTATTCTATTAACTCCAGGACAGGAAAAGAGGAATGAGAAGAAGTTATGAAGAAATGAATAAATGAATATTAGACAACTAAACACAAACAGAAAAATGATAGATGTAAACAAAACATTTCAATAATTATACTACATATAAATGGACTAAATACTCCAATTTAAAAAGTCAATGATTATAAAACAACTTCAAATTTGACCTTACAATATTTCTCTATGAAATATAGTATATAGATGTTTAGATATACTTGCTATACAAACTGGAACACTCTACAGGCTAATGAATACAAAATGTTCAACTGCAAAGAAGCCAGATCACATAAATCAAATGCCAAACTCTATCTAGCTGCTCCATACACTTGACCATGCTACTAAACTCATTTCAGTAGAGGGGGGGAAAGAATTTGGGTTGCAGATAAGCTTTCTTTCTAGGTCTCAGAAATTCTGTTCTTACTTTGGTGAAGTTACTGTCTTCAGTAACTTTGGAGCAGTTACTGGTCTGCTCCTCTACCTTTCTGGGTGAACCCTGATCCTGTCGGTATATTGAGTGGTGCTTTTACTTTCAGCGACAAATTCAAGTTCATATCATATGACTGATATATAAGTATCATAATGACCATAATGGCAACATATTAATTTCCTTGATATATCCAATTGCCACAGAAACTAAATTATTCACATATTTATGGCCAGTTCAAGATCTTACCATAAGCAGACCCACTGAAAAGTGAAATTATAATGCTGCTGAATAAACATGGAATCAAACAAAAGAAGCTAGTTAAATCAGTTTCTAACAAAGACATTCTGATGGTTCCATCTCCACAACAGGAATGGTCTTGCCCAAAATTTCTGAAGTTCATTGGCTAAGGTTTTCTTTCCCTTGGCCATGTTTTTTCCATGTTTCTACAGCTAACTGATCCATTGACGGGCTTTATGTAGACTAAATATATTCTAGCTAATTAAATTCAAGTCTTACTTGAAAAGTAAAGCCTGAGAGTTACTCTGTTTCTTAAAGGTGAATTGGTGTATCTCTGTGTGGTACCACTACATATTGATACTAAAGTTTATATTATTAGAGCATTATTTCATTTTCAAATACTTGAGGAATTGGTAAAAATTCATCTTACAAATATTTATTGAGTACTTCCTATGTGACAAGCACTACTGTAGATACAGTGTAGTACTGACAACCACAATCATAACAAATGCTCCTAGCACTTTGACAGAAACCTGCAAAGAAAATCTCTTTTAAGGTATCCTCAGAAAAGAGCCTAAGAACATTGGACAGACCCTACTAATCCAAAAATAGATTTAAAAAAAGAAAAATGTGTATCTGAAAACAGCAAAATAATTACTTATTTGCTATATTTTTCTGTAGCTACCTATTTGGGATCGTGTTTACTTCTGCTGTATTCATGTTAAACTAAAACTTGCTCTTAAAACTCTACTTATCCATAGCTGCCACTGCTACTACAAAAATAAAAAATTGGGTTGTTGTTTTTTCTTTTCAACACATAAGTCATAAGCCTTTGCCTTAATCCCATTAACACAGGCAAGCTCCAACATTCTAGTCCTTAACTATTTTCTCCTACTTATCTTCATGTTGTCAAACCTAAAATCAGTTATACATCCAATACCAGTAAAGTATCTTGTTGAAAATGCACTCTTAACACTTGCCTGTACAGTACTGCCTTCTCCTATGTTACCTCGAGTTAAACTTTTAAAGCAAAACTAAGAGCTTTATGTTAAGGTCTGCTCAAAGACCATAATCCCAAGTACTAAAGAAAATCTACCCTCTCAAAAGAGGAATAAAACTAGAGGGAAAAGAAACAGTGGGGGAAGTGAACTATAACCACTGAGAAAATTCAGAAGGCTATTAAAAATAATATATATAAAGAGTTAGTATCCAAAATTTAAAAGAACTTAACAAATTCAACACCCAAAAAACAAACAACCCCGTTAAGAAACAGGCAGAAGACATGAATAGACCCTTTTCCAAGGAAGACATCCAGGTAGCTAACAAACACATGAAAAAATGCTCAATATTACTCATCATTAGGAAAATACAAATCAAAATAATGAGACACCACCTCACTCCTGTCAGAACAGCTGAAAACAACAGCACAAGAATCAACAGGTGTTGGTGAGGATGTGGAGAAAGGGGAAACCTTTTTGCACTGCTGGTGGGAATGCAAACTGGGGCAGCCACTCTGGAGAACAGTATGGAGGTTCCTCAGAAAATTAAAAATAGAACTACCTTACAATCCAGCAATTGCACTATTAGGTATTTACCCAAAGGACACAAAAATACAGATTTGATGGGGTGCATGCACCCCAATGTTTATAGCAGCATTAACAATAGCCTAACTACGGAGAGAGCCCAAATGTCCATCAGCTGATGAATGGACAAAAAAATGTTAGATAGATAGATAGAGAACACTGTATTACTCAACCATCAAAAACAATGAAATCTTGCCATTTGCAACAACATGGATGGAGCCAGAATGTATTACACTAAGCAAAAAAGATCAGAGAAAGACAAATTATCATATGATTTCACTCATACGTGGAGTTTAAAAAACAAAACAAATGAACATATGGAGTTGGGGGGCGGGGGCAGAGAGGAGAAAAGCAAATAAACGACAAGAGACTCTTAATGATAAAGAACAAACTGAGGGCTGATGCAGGGAAGGGGATGGGGAATGGGCTAGATGAGTGATGAGCACTAGGGAGGACACCTGTGATGAGCACTGGGTGTTGTATGTGAGTGATGAATTACTGAATTCTACTCCTGAAATCAATATTGCACTGTATATTAATTAAAATTTAAATTAAAAAGGAAAAAAACCTGACAAGTATTTCTTCAAAGAAGTTCTATCACTCTGCATTTTTAGCAACATGATTGAGAGTTTCAGTTGATCTACATACATCCTTACCAACCCATTAGCCCTTTAAGTTTTAGCAATCCCAGTAAATACGAAACCACGCCTCACTATCTCTTAATTCTCATTTCTCTGATGACTGATTTTGAACATATTTTAATATGCTTATCACTTACACATCTTCTTTTGTAAAGTTTATGTTCAAATCTTATGCCCTTTCCTTTACGGGACTGTCCTCTTGCAAATTTGTAAAAGCATCTTTATATTGTGTTGAATTCAAGTCCTTTGTCAAATATATGCACTGTGAGTATTTCTCTCAGACTCATTCCCTTTTTAATTTATTAATGGTGACTTTCAAAGAACAGAAATTTTTAATATTGATAAAGTCCAATTTGTGAATTTTTTAATTACATGCTTAACTTTCTATGTACTAAGAAATCTTACTAAACCAAAGGTTACAAAGATTTTTTCTCTGTTTTTACCTATTTTATAATTTTGAATTTTACTTTTATGTTTCTATCTACAATCCATTTGTATGCTGTTTGAGATTTTTATGTTATGAGAAGTAGTCAAGGCTCATTTTATTTTTCATACCAGCATTCAGTTGTTCCAAAGCATTTGTTAATAGTAGTATCCACTCCCCAGTGAATTATTTTGGTATCTGTGTCTAACACTGTGTGTGCCAGTTTTCCTATAATCTTTATTCTGCTCCATTAAGCTACATATTTTTTTCATTTAATAACTTATTAATCTATATTATGTGACCTGGCAATTGCAATATACAGTGCAATATTGATTTCAGGAGTAGAATTCAGTGATTCATCACTCACATACAACACCCAGTGCTCATCACAGGTGTCCTCCCTAGTGCTCATCACTCATCTAGCCCATTCCCCATCCCCTTCCCTGCATCAGCCCTCAGTTTGTTCTTTATCATGGATATTTAATCAAAAGAAATGAAAATATATGTCCACAAAAGTATTAAGACATGAATGCTCATAGCAGCTCTGTTCATAATAGACCCAAATTTAAAACAACCCAAATGTCCATCAAAGGTGAATGGATAAATAAGTTCTATTCTATCCATACAATGGAATACTACTCAGTAATAAAAAGAAATAAATTACTGACATAAGCACCAACTGGGATAATTATGCTTAGACAAAAAAAGCAAACACAAAAAAAGTACATACTATGTAATTGCATTTATATAAAATATTAATGCCAGCAAAACTTAGCTACAATTAAGATTTAGAAACTCCCTAGAACCAGGGTTGGGGACCTGATGGTAGAGGGGCATGTTCTAAATCTTGGCTATGGTGCTGTTTACATGGATGTGTATATATGTCAAAACTCACTGAACTATAAACTTAAAACTGGCTACATTTTATTGCACATAAATTATACCTCAATAAAGTTTATTTTTAAAAGTAAGCTGATTATAACTATCAACATGTAAAATGCAACCCACTTCAAAATATCCCAAATTTATTTTACTTAATATCAGAGACAGCAACAGAAGGAGTAATTATTTCATTGTCAGGAATAAGAACTTTTTAGAATGAAAAGCAAAATGGCACTGTCTATAATAGCACTGTACAACAGAACTTTCCAAAATGATGAAAATGTTCTGGATCCATGTTGTCCAACATGGTAGTCACTAACTACACATAGCTATTATAGTTAGACTAGAGCAAATAAAAATGAATGAGTAAATTTATTTTAATTAATTTAAATTTAAACAAACAGCTAGGGCATCTGAGTGGCTCAGTCAGTTAAGAATCCGACTTCAGCTCTGATCATGATTTCAGTTCATGAGTTCAAGCCCTGCACTGGGCTCTCTGCTCTCAACACAGAGCCTGCTTTAGATCCTCTGTCCTCCCCCACCTTTGTCCCTCCCCTACTTTCTCATTCTTAAAAATAAACATTAAAAACTTTTTAAATATCAATAGCTACATGTGATTCATGGCTATTATATTGGACAGCACAAGTCTAAAATATATATATCTATGAAAAACTCCAGTGGAACACAATACACATGCCTTAGTAAGGTAGTAGAAATGGGTACATTCTTGGAAAAGCACATAAAACTGAAATAGGAAAGATATAGTAGTAATAACTAGGACTTTACAACTGTCAAAATACCTACTGAAAAAGTATTTTCACCCTGTCTAGACTCTAATATGTAGTTTTCTAACAAATTCCTGATGTGCTTGATTAATAAAGAAGAAAACTACAATTCTGGACACATTTCTAACCAAGAATGAGGAACAAGTTTGAGTGGAAATGCCAGGAAACAGGGAGAAAGTGTTCATATAATTTTAGAGTTCACGTCAGACAAGGAAGGAAATACTGGCATAGTTAGATATGATACAGATCAGTAAAACGGATTTCAAAAGCTTCATTTAAATAACAGGCTATGAATTCATAACTCAAAATCTAAAAGGAAAGACTACAGAGAGACTTTAAAAACTAAAATTCTGTAGAAACAATTACAAATGATACTAGTTTAAAGACAAATGAGAAAATAACAGAAATATTCTCAGAAAACCAATCATTAGAGCTGCAGAGAAATTTACCCACAACATTCAGATTTTAAAAGTTTAACAACCAGGAAAAAAAAAAAAGGAAATAATCATAGATGAACACAAAAGAGCACATATAAAGGAACAAAAAAAAATGGTAAAGACAAACAAAAAGCTTGGAGTGAGGAAAATGTCTGGATCAAAAAGAATAATAAGGTAGAACGCCACAGCTTAAGACAGCTATATGACACTAGAGCCAGAGAAAAAACAGAACTCCTTTAAAAAAAAAAAAAAAGGTTTATGAACTACTAAGATTCCTTTCACTTCTACCATCTCCGTCCAAGAGAATTTAGCTGAAAGAGTGGTGGACACATGACATTCTTCTGGATTAAAAGCACTGTCATTCTGCTGTTTAAGCAAGGTGGGTTCTTAAAGAACATTCCTTAAAAAAACAGCTATCAACAAAAAAATCTTTGACATTTCATGATTATGCATATTAGTAAAGTAGATAGTCCACAATCAATAATGCAAAACAGAGTGATCCATCAAGCTCTTTGTAATAGCCTCATCTGAATCTTGCAGTTATAGAATTCAAAAGACAAACAGAGGCAGGGCATTATAAAACTGAACAAAGAGAACCACTAACTTCCTTATTTTTTGAAGAGTTCATAAAATTCATTTAGGAAAAAATTTTTAAAAAATAAGATGGGGTCAGCACTCATGTATAAAACAAAGGAAAAAAACACATATGACCAATAAACACAGTGGCTTAATCTCACAATTAAAGAAATGCAAACAAAAATCAAATTACAACAAACTGCAAAAAGTTGAAGTCTGATAATAACTCAGTTTGCCAAGGCTGTGGGAGGGAGGAAACACTCTCACACATGTTGGTGAGAATATAAAATGATAATGTTTTTGAGGGTGAAAGTTTAATCCACGGCACTGGTTACAGCAACTCCACTGCTAGGAAGTTACCTTAGGTAAATACTTGCAAAAGGACACCAAGATACATGTGTGAAAATGTTTCCTAGAGTGCTGTTTTCAATCGTAATAAACCAGAAATAACCTAAATGTGGATTGGAGGGTTTTGCTTTGGTTTTAAAGACAACCAATAAAAAGATGAGTTCCACCTCCATGCCAGGATGGAAAAGTCCTAAGTATGTTCAATGAAAAAAGCAAGATGCAGAAGAGTATGCAGTCAGTATGTTCCCATCCAATTTTTGTAAAAAGTAGGTTTAAGATGAAAATGAAAACAATTTTTAATTTTTTTTTTACTGTTTATTTTTGAGAGAGACAGAGTGAGAGAGGGAGGTACAGCAAAAGAGGGATACACAGAATTTGAAGCAGGCTCTAGGCTCTGAGCTGTCAGCAGAGGCTGATGCAGGGCTTGAACTCACAAGCTGTGAGATCATGACCTGAGCCGAAGTGGGATGCTCAACTGACTGAGCCACTCAGGAGCCCCTGAAAACAATTTTTTTAAGAATACCTGCAAGTTCTAGTTGTAGAGAGAGTCTGAGGATAGGAGGTGTAAAGTAGGAGAAATCAGTAGGAGATACTAGTCTTCTTTAGGCTGCTCCATACCCAAAACCATTTCAATTTGGAGAGAATTTCAAAAGATGAGAAGCAAATACTCCCCTTCCCATCTTTCTCATCATGGGTGCAAGCCTGAGACCAATTAGGTCCTCCTGCTCTGGACACTGACTCCTAGGTGGTGAAAGCAAGGTGCAGAGGAGCAAGGTCACTGAGAGAGATCTCCAGAAGAGCTGGAAGTTAATAAGCACAATCACGCAGCAGGACCTGGGACAGCAAGTGTCCAATGGCAGTCAGTGTGGTAAAGAGAGACTGCCCTTATTATAATGCGGTGACCATGCCTTGATTCCCTCAGCTTCTGCAAATCTCCCCAGCCGGGGGCTCTAAGCTGTAAGCTATGAACTAGCTAACATTTTGCAAATAATTATTTTCTGATTAAGTTATTTAGAGCTACTTTCTGTCCTGTGCAACCAAGAACCCTGACCCTGTTCTTTTACAGCATTTTCCTACAGTTGTTCTGTTGGTCTTGTTTTTTTTTTTTTTTATTTTTGGGTTGTGTGTGTGTACGCGCGCACGCGTGTGTGTGTGTTTGACTGAAGGCTGGTAAAATACTTTTTGTGCTCCCTTAAATATGTGAACTTAACAATTTCTTATCTAGCACTCTGAGAAACAGTGAGACTGGCAGGAGAATAAACAATCTATTTAAAAGAAAATATCACAGCATTTTTTAAAAGGGGGCAGGGTAAGTTCTCTCAAAGAACTTGAATATTACTTAGGAAAACATTCACCATAGCTGCCCCTCCCACTTCCTCCTCTCTCCTCCCAAGGATTTCATGCCCACAATTGGCTCATTGCCTTATAAATTTGATACAATGGAAAAGCGGAAAAAAGCAAGAAAACAGCACTTTCCAAAGGGAAATGGGAAAATTTAACTGTACATACTTGGAAAGTAGACTAAAAACTTAGACAAGAGCAAGGAGGTAATATCCTCAAAACGTGGAAAATCTAGAATATATATCTAAGACAACTACACCTCACTTCAAATAATTTCAATATATAAAAATCTGAACTAAAGACAGCTATGGGAATAAAGTCTTTATTTTTTAGAAGTCTTTTCTTTCTTCAAAGAATTCCTATGCAATAGTCCTAAGTAAGCTGCCAAAGTGCATTTTAAAATTATTTTTGTCAAAATAATATATAAACATATATTTCAGGAGATATATAAAGACTTATAATAAAAAATTAGTTGAGAGAAGATGACACACTAGGAATCCCAGGAATACATGCTCTCATCTAGACAAATATCGCACTGGCATAATTTGACTAATGGAACTATTCTGGAACCCTGGAGGCTACTCAAAAGCTTGCAGCTTCCAGAGAAAGGCTTCGACAGTAAATCATAGTTACTTTCAGCCAATTTCAACTCAGTATGGTAGCAGCTACTCACCCTTAGCGCCCCTCACCTCCCAGTAGGCAGCCATGTACATATTCCTAGTGCAGCCTACACCAGCTTATGGGACCCTGTCTTCCAAATATCAGAGATCTGTGTTTTTATCATTGACCGCTGCTTATGAGTACAGAACCAGGCCACCTTGTTGAAATCCCCACATGGATTTTAAGATCTACAGCCTTTTTCTTCTTCTTTTATCCCGCTTTTTCCTCTTTTAAGATTCAGGCATTTAAGACATGACATCCATGTTTGTGTGACTATAAGCTTTCAACTCTTCTGAGTAACTAATCACAGGGATGCAATTGCTTGATTTTATGGAGTATGTTTAGTTTTGTAAGAAACCACCAACAGTCTCCAAAAGTGGCCATACCATTTTGCGTGCTGTGGGTTTTTCATAACTGCCATATTGTGTAGTAAGTAGCAGAGTTTTTGTATGCCACATAATGGATGATTTCACCTATATGACATTCTAGAAAAGTCAAAAGTATAAAGATAGTAAAAATATCAGCAGTTGCCAGAGGCTAGGGGCCAGGGAGGATGGAGAGGGATGAGTCAGCAGAATGCAGACTTGCAGAGCTCTGACACTACTCAGTTTATTACTATAATGATGGATATATGTTATTAAAATGTATCAAAACTCAGGGGCGCTGGGATGGCCCAGTCAGGTGAGTGTCAAACTCTTGATTTCATCTCAGGTCATGATGTTACAGTTCGTGGGATCAAGCCCCATGTTGGGCTCTTCTTCATTATTAATGCCCTCTAACATTAATGGTATATAGTAAAACCTTGGTTTGCGAGCATAATTTGTTCTGGAAACACGCTTGTAATCCAAGGCACTTGTATATGGAAGCGATTTCCCCATAAGAAATAAAGTAAATTCAGATGATTGTTCCACAACTCAACAACATTCATATAAAAATTATTACAATACTGTAATAAAATACAAAATAATACAGAAAACACAAAATATAAAGAAAAATAAGCAAATCAACCTGCACTTACCTTTAATAACCTTCATGGCTGGTGTGAGGGAGACAGGAGAGAGGAGGGTTATTGGGTAGGACGACTTTCACCATCACTAACAGAATCACTGCTACCTATTGACTCAAAAGAATCTTTTTCTGCATGGGAGCCACTGTATATGCTTGCACGGATGCTGACTACAGTGCAGTATTGATAAACTCTTGTCATGTACTGTATTTCATGTAACTGGCAATAAGGCAGCAGGGGAAAGGGTCTCTATTGTAGGCAGCCTCACCTAGAATGAAGCAGCATTCCTAAACTCACTCTTGTCTGGAAAAGCAAAGACTGTCCATAGGTGCTTTAAGTGATAAAAATACATTAGTGCCAGTTGTGGGCACCTTCCAATGTTCTGAAAAATCCCTGATTTCTGTCAAACACCACAGCCTGAGCATGGGAGATGATCACCAACAGTCCTGAGTAGGAGGGAGGGAGAGAGAGAGGGAAGAACCATTGGCTCAGTTCTTCTCAGTGATCATGTGACCTTTGGCTTCTTATACTACTCTTACTGCCAAGACATCGCTCATTTATCAAGTTAACATTTATTAGAAATGTCTGTTCATCTTGTGGAACACTCTCAGAACAAGTTACTCACAACCCAGGGTTTTACTGCATTTGTTATAATTGATGTTTTTATACTGACACATCAATATCATACAAAGTTCATGATTTAGATTAGGGTTCACTCTTAGTGTACATCCTGTGGTTTTGAACAAAATTTTTTTAAATGTTTATTTATTTATTATGAGAGAGAGAGAGAGAGAAGGAAGGAAGGAGAGAGGGAGGAATAGGCAGACAGAGAGGGAGAGAATCCCAAGTAGGTTCCACATGTGCTCCATCTCTCTCTGTCCTTCCCTCACTCATGCGGTGTCTCTCTCTCAAAATAAATAAACTTTAAAAAAAAATGGTGAAGGAGACTATACATGTTTGAGGGCAGGCAGGATATGGGAAACTTCTCTACTTTCTACTGAATGTAGCTGTGAATGAAAAGTGGCTTTAAAAAATAAGGTCTGGGGAGCCTGGGTGGCTCAGTCGGTTGAGCGTCTGACTTTGGCTCAGGTCATGATCTCACACTCTGCAAGTTCAAGCCCCATGTCAGGCTCTGTGCTGACAGCTCACAGCTTGGAGCCTGCTTTGGATTCTGTGTCTCCCCTCTCTCTGCCCCTCTCCCACTCACACTCTGTCTCTCTCAAAAATAAACAAACACTTTTAAAAAAATAAGGCTTATTAAAAAAAAAAAAATCCACACCGCAGCTAATATGGTATACGATGGTAAAAGACAAAAATTTTCCTTTAAGGTCAGTAACAAGACAGGAAGTCTACTTTTACCACTTCTATCTAAATAGGTATCCATACTGGAAAGGAAAAAATGAAGTTATCTGTTTATAGATGACATGTTCTTTTATGTGGAAAACCTTAAAGATTCCACAAAAATTGTAGAACAAATTAAGTAAAGTAGCAGCATACAAAATTAAAATGCAAAAATGTTGCATTTCTGTATACTAACAATGAACAATCCAAAAAGGAAAATTCCATTTACAATAGCATTGAAAAATATTATCTAAAATGAACTTAATCAAGGTGATACACAAAAAAAACTGCAAACACTGTTGAAAAAAATTAAAGACCTAAATAAATGAGCAGACATCCCACAGTCATAGATAAGACTTGATATTGTTAAGATTTCAACACCACTAACAAAATCTACAGATTAATGTGATTCCTATCAAAATCCCAAAGATTTTTTTTTTTTGGTCAGAAATAGAAAATTGCATCCTAAAATTCATGTGGACTCTCAAAGAACCCTCTATGGCCAAAACAATCCTGAAATAGAAAAATAAAGTTGTACGACTCTCAATTCCTGATGCCAAATTTACTACTAAACTACAAAGTATGGTACTGGCATGAAGACAGACAGATATGCCAGTGGACCAGAACAGAGAGACCAGAAATGAACTCTCGTACATGTGGTCAAATCATTTTTTGACAAGTGTGCCAAGACCACTCAGTGGAAAAAGGACAGTCTTTTCAACAAATGGTGCTGGGAAAAGTGGATATCCTCACGTAAAAGCATTAAGTTGGACCCTTATACCATATACAAAAATTACTCAAAAGGGATTAATGACCTAAAAAAAAAAAAAAAGACCTAACACTATAAACTCTTAAAAGGAAATGCACGAGAAAAGCTTTATGATACCAGTTTAGCAATGATTTCTTGGATGTGTCACCAAAAACACAGTCAACAAAAGATAGCTAAATTGGACGATATCAAACTTTTAAACATTTTGTGCATCAAAGGACACCTATCAACAAAGCAAAAAGGCAGCGCACAGACTGGGAGAAAATATTTTCAAGGCACCTGATTAATACCCAGAATATATAAAGAATTCCTAGAACTCGACAACAGCAACAACAACAAAAAAGGTCCAATTTATAAATAGACAAAACAATTAAATAGACATTTCTCCAAAGAAGATATACAAATGGTCAATAAGCACATGAAAAGATGCTCAACATCACCAATCATTATGGAAATACAAACCAAAACCACACTAAGGTATCACCTTACAACCATCAAAACATCTAGAATCCAAAGGAAAGAAGTGCTGGCAAGGATGTGGAGAAAAAGGAACCCTTAACGCACTGTTGGTAGGAATGTGAATTAGTGCAGCCACTGTGGAAAACGGTATGAAGGTGTCTCAAAAAGCTCAAAATAGGGAGCACCTAGATGCCTCAGCTGGTTAAGAATCTGACCAAGCCCCACACTGGGCTCTGCACTGAGCATGGAGCCTACTTGGGATTCTCTCTCTCCCTCTCTCTGCCCCTCCCCTGTGCAAATGTATGTCCTCTCTCTCTCTCTCTCAAAATAAACATTTTTTTAAAAATTAAAAATAGAAATACCACATGATTCACTAACTCCACTCCTGGGTATCTAGCCAAAGAAAACTAAAACATTATTTCAAAATGATACATGCACCCCTATGTTTACTGCAACATTATTTACAATATCCAAGTGTCCACTGATAAATGAATAAAAAAGACGTGACTGATGACACAAACATAATGGAATTATTACTCAGCCATTAAAAAAAGGAGATCTTGCCATTTGTAACAACATGGATGGACCTAGATGGTTTTATGTTACATTAGTGACGTCAGTCAGCAAATGACAAATACCGTATGATTTCACTCATATATGTATAATCTGGAAAACAAAACAATACACAAACAAAAAGCAGAAACAGACCTGTAAATACAGAGAACTGATAGTTGCCAGAGGGAAGCGGGTAAGGGTATGGACAAAATGGGTAAAGGCAAGTGGGAGATACAGGCTTGCAGTTATGGAATGAAGAAGTCATAGGAATGAAAGGAACACCACGGGGAATATAATCAATGGTAGTGTAACAGGGCTGTATGGTGACAGGCAGTAGTTACACTTGTGGTGAGCATAACATAATGCATAGAATTGTCCAATCACTATGTTGTACACCTAAAACTAATATAACATGTATATTAACTATATGCCGCAATTTAAAAAAGCATCACATGGGACACCTGGGTGGCTCAGTCAGTTAAGCGGCTGACTTCAGCTCAGGTCACGATCTTGCCAATCCCAAGTTCAAGTCCCACGTCGGGTTCTGTACTGTCAGCTCAGAGTCTGGAGCCTGTTTCAGATTCTGTGTCTGTCTCTCTCTCCCTCCCTCTCTCTCTGCCTCTCTCCAGTTTATGCTCTGTCTCTCTCTCTCTCAAAAATAAACATTAAAAAAATTTATCATTTAGCAAATATACACAAAAGTGGAATCCTCAAAGATCAAAATTCACTGGTCATTTTCTGGAACTTGTGCTATACTTGTTTGGACTCAAACTTAAAAGAGGAACAGAGGGAGGAAGAGATGGAAGGCGGTAAAAATATTAGGTAGTAAAAATATTAAGACTCAACTTACTAGATGCTTAAATAGGCCTTCCAAGAAGTGAGATCGTAAGCCTCAAATTTAGACTTTGGAAGTTGTCTCAAGATAATTACATAGCTGGGGTGCCTGGGTGGCTCAGTAGGTTAAGCATCCAACTTCGGCTTGGGTCATGATCTCATGGTTTGTGGGTTCGAGCCCCACGTCGGGCTTTGTGCTGACAGCTAGTTCAGAGTTTGGAGCCTGTCTTTGGAGTTTGTGTCTCCCTCTCTCTCTGACCCTCCCCTGCTGGCACTCTCTCTCTCTGACTCTCAAAAATAAATAAAAAACATTAAAAAAAATTTTTTAAGATAATTATACAGCCATTGTATGCACGCATGCTAAAAGTATTTATGCATCCAACGCACACGTTTTAAATTCCTCTAAGATCCTTTTAGCATTTCTTCATTTTTTAAAACACTAGGCCTTGGTACTTGAGAGTGGCCAAGTGGTTAACATGATTTCCCAGAGCTCTGGTTCCTAGCAAATGAAGAAACTATCAGCTATCATACCCCCAAACTAAGAAGAATGGGAAAAATCTTGGAAAGATTCTAGGTAAAATACGGGTTCTTGCTTCGAAAGAAAGGGTTTGTAGGAAAGGTCAGTTACCAAGGGGAGGGGGAAATTTCTCAGGTCTCTGCTTCTGTGAGGTGTGTGATTTCTCCAAGTTACAGTGGTTTAAAATAACGACAGGGGGCTGCCTGGGTGGCTCAGTCAGTTGAGTGTCTGACTTCAGCTCAGGTCATGATCTTACAGTTAGCAGGTTAGCGCCTCACATTGGGTTTTGTGCTGATAGCCTGGAGCCTGCTTTGGATAATACATCTCCCTCTCTCTCTGCCCTTACCCCACTCACACTCTGTCTCTCTCTCTCGAAAATAACTAAACATTAAAAAATAACAATAAAATAAAGACAGGGAAGGAAAAAAAAACACGAGACACTACTTCACACCCATTAAGATGGCTCTTTAAAAAAAAAAAAAGGCCCCAGAAAATAACAAGTGTTGAGGAGGGTGTAGAGAAATCAGAACACTTGTACTTGCTGGTAGGAATGAAAAACGATATAGCCACTGTAGAAAACACTATGGCAGTTCCTCAAAAAATTAAACACAGAATTACCATTTAGTCCAGTCATTCATTCCATTTCTGGGTGTACAACCAAACAAACTGAAAGCAGGGACTTGAACAGATACTGGTACACCTGTGTTCACACCAGCCTTATATACAATAGTCAAAACGCAGAAGCAACCCAAATGTCCATCAGTGGATGAGCAGATAAACAGAATGTGGTATATACATACAATGGAAGAAAATCCTGACACAGGCCAGAACATGAATGAACCTTGAAGACATTATGCTAAGTGAAGCCACATGCTATGTTACACTAAGTCAGTCACAAAAAGACAAATGTTGCATGACTCCACCTACATAAGGTACCCAGAATGAATACATAGAGACAGAAAAGTAGAAGAGAGGTTGTCAGGCTGAGAGTAGGGAGAATGGGGAGTTTCTTTTTAATGGGTACAAGCTGTGGTGATAAAAAGTTTGAGATGGATAGTGGTGATGGCTGCACAATGTGTAGCCTAATGCCACTGGTATACTGAAAAATAGTGAAAATGGTAAATTGTATTGTATATATTTACAGGTGTATACATATGTATATATATATAATTTTACAATAAAAAATATTCACCTCCAGCTCTATTCATTCATCTATTCCTGGGTCTTCTCCAAAAGTAACCATCCTCAACTACCATGTTCTTTTTCCTGGTACTTAATTCAGCATTTCTATATAACATACATACCACTGCTTCTTACAGTTTTATCAATTACCTACATATCTTCTGCCACGGTAGACGAAGCTTAAAAAACCAGCAGCACCTCCACATTTCACTTCTCTTAATCCCTACCTTAAATGGCAATATGACAGTTTGTGGTTAAGAAGCCAATCAACAGATGTTAACATTTGCTTCCTATCCTAATTCACCTATTTTTCTAAGAATCTATCATATTTCCCCACATTTCAATACCCATGTATCAGTCCTACTCCTCGTCCTCCTCTTCAGTGCCCTTCGGCACACTGCTCAGCCAGAACTAGCCACTCTTCAGCTGGGGACTTGGTTGTCATCCCAGGGCTTTCCTCTCTGGCTTCAGAGTTGGAGCTTCTATTTACTGAAGCCCTGTTCTCTTCTCTCACGGTTTATTCTCGTTTTGTTAGGACACAATGCCTAATAATTTTCTAAGAAATGCTACACAGATACAAGTTTTTGCTGTTGCTCTTGAATGTCCTTCTTTCTTCCTCTGGCACTTGACTGGTGGTTTGGCTAGATACAGAACGCTATGCTGAACGTAGAATTTGACACGCTATATCTCCACCTTCCATCATTAATTCTTACATGCTGAAAAGCTGGATGTCATGTATATTCCTAAACCCTCCTAAGTGACCCTGAAAGCTTTTGAGACATTTTCATTATTTCTGGTGTGCTTGAAGTAATTTAAGGGGTGCCTAGGTGGCTCAGCTAATTGAGCATCTGACTTCATTTTGGCTTGAGTCATGATCCCAGGGTTGTGAGATCAAGCCCTGTCTGGCTCTGCCCTTGCAGCAAGGAGCCTGCTTGAGATTATCTGTCTTTCCTTCTCTCTGCCCCTCCTCCCAGGCACATGCTGTCTCAAAATAAACAAACACTTAAAAAAAAAAAAAAAAGAAATTTCATAATAATTGCCTGGTATTGGCCTGTTTTCATTCATTATGCTTGGCACTATATAGCTTTTTTCAATCTGGAAACTCAAATCCTAAAATAAATTTTCTGGCATTTACCTATACATGGTAGATAACCTCTGGTAAACATATATGATAAAACATTGTGTTCTCTGATATATAGGATCATATGGCTACTAAGGAAATCAGCTTTGGAATCTGACAGACCAGACTCAACCCTAAGCCTCACTACTTAACCAGGTCTGGTACTTGGGGAAACTAACTTCTTTAAAACCATACATGAATAGGGACTTATTAAAAACTATAATTTTTTAATAAGATGACACATTGTAGGGGCACCTGGGTAACTCAGTCAGTTACGCATCTGACTTTTGATTTCGGATCAGGCATGATTTCATCATTCATGAGATCAAGCCCCAAATGGGGCTCTGCACTGACAACGCAGAATCTGCTTGGAATTCTCTCTCTCTCTCTTTGCACTTCCCCTCATTGCTTGCACTCTCTCTCACTCTCTCTCTCAAAATAAGTAAAAATTTAAAAAAAGATGACACATGTAAACCACTTGTACAAAAGCAACACATGTATATAAATAAATGTACAATAAATGTTACCTATTATTAAAATATCAAAAACTGAATTGGGCAGATACTATAAACACTGTCAAATCTGTGAAGACTGCCATTTTAAGGAAATAAGACTAACAAAAGAAGTGGGAGGCAGCCAATGGGTAGAGGGTTTTCTTTTAGGGTGATAAAAACATTTTGGATCTTAAAAGAGGTGGTGGTTACATAACATTGTGAAAATACCAAATGTCACTGAAGTGTAGAGTTTAAAATGATTAATTTTATGTTATGTAATTTTCACCTCAATAAAGAAAAAAAGAAAGCAGGAAAGAGAAAGGCAATACAAGGAAGAAGTCAAAAATTGTTGAAAAGGGACAATGGAACTGACATTCTTTCCTCTAAATTCTTTTGAAGCTTTCCTCTATATAATCCTTTTTTAATTTTTTAACTGAATAACCAATAATGATAACGTTGGGATGACAAACACTTCCTTTTTAATGGAATATCAACACATAATTAAGGCTGATTGAGAGATCAACATATAATTAAGAAAAGAATGTGTGAAGTTTCTTCAGCAAGAAAATGTATAAAAGAGGAAAACTAGAAGATGCACCTGAATCTGTAATACAGCTGCATACACACACACACACACACACACGTATTAAAAAGCTGAGAGGATGAAAGATAATGAATAAAGTTTTTTTTCTTTAAAAAAATCACTATATATCAGAAGACTAAGCTTAAAGCATTTCCTTACAATAAATAAGGGAATCCACCCACATCTAACATCTTTCCAATAAAAGAGGAAGCAAATTACTTCCTACTGATTTCAGACTAAGAGGAAATATTGTTATATGCATCTTTTTTCATTTTCAGCACTTCCCAAATTGTGCTCTAAGGAACACTGTTTAGAAGATATTTAATATAATACAAAAGAAAAGAAAGAGAGAAGGGGGAAGTAAAGGAGAAGAAGAGAAAGAAAAAAAAAGGAAAAGAAAAGCAGCACATTCAAGTTTCACTCTTGGGAGATTTACAAGGCATAGTAGTATATTAAAGGTTCTGCAGTAAGAAAGCCAGTTCACAACTCTATTAAACCTACATTTGTCTGATTTATTAAGTATAGACCAGTTCCTAAGCTATGTCTGTTAAACACATAATGCATCACTTTGTTAAAGACTGCTTAGATTTATACCAGATAACATATAAATTAGGGAAACTTCAATATTAGCCTGAGGGATAAGATTACCACACATATCAAAGAGTAATCAATTATCTGAATAAAACATTGTTTCAAATTACCACCAGGTCAGAGCAAGATCTTAGTGGCAATAAAGGAGGGGAGAGAAGGTGGTTATTAGGAGGAAAAGAAAAAACAATCTGGGAAGAGTTTAGCCTTCAACTTCCCTTTTTGAGATGTCCATGTCCTGTCAATTCTGAGTGCTTATTAAACAAAACATTTGCAATTAAAGAAGAACTTAAATATCTGTCTCTTCAGTACAAGTATAAAATTTCACGTTGCCGTAATAAACCATATCCCAAAACAGTTAAATACTATCTAATTTAAGCATAAAAGCAATTGCAATGTGAGTTTCTTTTACTCAGAGCAAAGATGCTCAACCAAGTGTGAACCTGGCACCGTATTTCTTGTTTGGGGGGAAATCACAGAAAACACATGGAATAAGAGAGCAAAGGAAAATCCAACTGGAAATGTTTGCTGAGAGAAAACTTACAAGAAAATAAAGACACATTTTTCATGGAGACATGATCATCTTTGACCCAAAAAGAATTCACTACTGATCATTACTAATGTCTCCAATAACGTGGGAACCAAACAAGAAAATCAATCATTTAGGTACTAGAGACAGCCATTCCCTTGGAGAGGTTAATCCTAACAGGCAAACTACTTGCAAGTTATTTATTTTTATTTCATTTCACAAGGAAAAACTACAGCTACCTGTTCATCCTTTCTCTCATACAAGGGGAGTGGAGTGAGCAATGGAAGCCAACAAAACCTCACTAGCCATTTATCCCCCAATTAAAAATGTGGGAGGGCAAGACAAACCAGGCACAGCATAGGTATTATATTCCACAGATAATTCCACATTATTTATATGCTATTACCACTGCCATTACCATAGGGGTGACAAGGTCAGTTGGCTAAAGCAACTACTGGCTAACTAACAAACCATGTACATATTTTTTTTAAGGAATAACGTTTGAAAAAGGCAAGAACTAGACAAAAAAGCTAGATACATTAAAGCAGACAGAATAAACTTCAATCTTGGTGACCAATTACAAATTAAATTTGGGAATTTTTTTTTAACTTTTTAAAACTTTTTTAAATTTTATTTTTGAGAGAAAGAGAGAGAGACAGAGTAAGACAGAGTGCTCATGGGCGAGCATGAGCAGGAGAGGGGCAGAGAGAGAGGGAGACACAGACTCCAAAGCAGGCTCCAGGCTCTGAGCTGTCAGCACAAAGCCCGACTTGGGGCTTGAACTGCGAGATCATAACCTGAGCCAAAATCAGACACTTAACTGACTGAGTCACCCAGGAGCCCCAAATTTGGAAATCTTTTAATGTTGTTCTCTTCTTTTTTTTAAATTTCTGAGAGAGAGATAGAGAGACAGCGTGAGCAGGGGACAGTCAGAGAGAGAGGGAGACACAGAATCTGAAGCAGGCTCCAGGCTCTGATCTAGCTGTCAGCACAGAGCCCGAAGCGGGGCTCGAACCCACAGACCGTGAGATCATGACGTGAGCTGAAGCAGGATGCTCAACTGACTGAGGCATCCAGGCGCCCCCTAAATTTGGAAATCATAATTCAGTGGCATTAATTCATGCAGGGGCTCTATGAAGTCAGAAAACGACATATCAAAACACTTCCCAGCAAAGTATATTCTTGGTGAAGTTATCAAAATCTAAGGTCTGAAAATGCAATGTATAGATCCAGAAACTGAACTTTATCAGTAACCTAAAAAATGATCAATCAGCCTCGTGACTAACAAGTCAGAAGAAACTAATTCAGTCAGAAGACAAGAGAACCAAGCAAAACTAGCACACCAGGTTAATTTACCACGAGGATACCCTTACAGTGATCAGAAAACTCGTCCTCTACCCAGACTAGTCATACTCCTCTTCCAGATGACTACTAACCTGATTTGAGTGAGTCAGTATTTGGTGGACACAGAATGAAAAAGCAGTAATATAAGAGCGTCACCCGGGAGAGTGTCTTTACTAGGTCATAGGAGGCCTGAGGGTCACTCCTGTACCATCAGAGAGAACACAAGTCTGATAACCGCAAACTCCTATTCCAGACACTCCTCTTCTCCAGATTCAAAATTTACATCCCTCATTCTTTTCCCTACCACCCACCACATTTTCTGTGGTGTACATTTTCTGTACTGTCACCGACTAAACCGTGGGACAGTGTTGCTCTCATGCATCTGTGATGTTAATAAGCATCATTCCGACTGTGTCCCACCTAACTAGGAGAAAACATATTTATTTCCCTATTTTCAAGTTCTTAAAGAGCACTTCTAACAGCCTCATGTAGTTATCGTTGTAATAGAAACTACAAAGAAGTAGGTTTGGGTTTTTCTGTAGTTTCTGTAGACACCAACATTTACTAATCCTGCACAGAAAAGAAACACTTAAGAAAGTCCAACTGGACACAACTTAATATGGCAAAATTTAAATATACATAGGTTCAAAGCAAATTGGTAAAAACTAACCACTTGGAAAAACACCTTGTGGCTCACTCATTTAAGGACAAAGGTCGATTCATGTGTTTAAACAACTATTATAAAAGGACTCTATGTCTCGTCTATATAATGCTTTACAAAGCGTTCTCCCACTCACTATAACATTTAATTCTCAGCAAAAATTTAAATTCAGTCTCCAAGAAAGAGATTTCTAAAAGAGCATGAAGGGAATAATCCAAAATAAAAACCACTGAAGTTTCAACTGACATTTACAGCTAATTTTTCATACATATATTTCTTGCTTTGGAATGAGAAAATATATTGAGATTACAGAGTAGACACAAATTCCTTCTCTCATAAAACATATATGTACTATTAGGTTATAAACGTATTAAAATTATTTAAATGGGCCTTGAGAAATATTGTTCTGAACGGAATAATTACACTTAGAAAATTTTGCAAGTTTATAAAAGAGACAAAGTCAGACTGTGGTTTGCCCACCAATTCCTGTCCAGATCCTCTAACAAATACTTATTCAAATGCTTGGTACGCTTACACCCCATTATAAACTGCTCTATGTAAAAAATATATGTTATTGCTCATCTCTACCTTAGGATGAATAAATTTAAGTGAATGAATCCACTTGATTTTAAACCTCATCCCCTACTGTGAAACAGAAGACAAAAACCATAGTGTAATGGAATCCAGGCATTAACTTGGTTAAGAAGTATTGTATGGAGTCTATGAAATCATATCACAAACACCTGATGATGTCAAAGGTCAGTTCTTATTAACAGAGTTGTATCCCACTTAAGTCCATTAAATAAACAAAGCCATACAGAGCACCAACATAATAAAAATAAAGTTTATATTATGAGTACATCATCTTCTATGGTTTAGAAATCTTCTCTACATAAAAATACAGCATGAAAACATCAATACTTGAAACAGAAAATTAAGAGTTCTTACCTTACTACATCATCGATATTGTTCCTGTATACGCCTTCAAGTCTTTCTGCAGGAAACCCCATTGCAATAATGTTTGGATAAATATCTGAGTACTTAAGTTAAGGAAATATCTGAAATATGCAATAATGCAAGCTACATGTACATTTTTAAAGCATTAGCTGATTACAGAAATTACCTATGCTAGCAAAAGGTTGTCAAATGTATTTATAATGTATCTATTTATAAACCATCATGCATAATTAAGAAACACAGGTGAATACATCAATTCCAAAAAAGATCCTCAAAATAATGATACAAGTAATTTTCAAATCCCTCTACCTAAGACATTAAAAATGCCCTCAAGGAAAAAACTAACTTCCACATTTACAGTACTTCGGCATATGCACACGAAAAACAAAAACCTCAGACTTTATAAATCACAGAACTCAAGTTATCTTGGGACCAAAACCAAGTATCAAAATAAAGACAAAAATAGCTACACAGCTTCTAATTTTTTCATGATTATAAAAGGTACCACAGGATAGAGAAAGGGAGCTACAATTAAGAATTAGGAAGCCAGATTTAAGGCCTGGCTGTTCCTCTAACCAGTTATATAATTTAGTCATGTGACTTTACATTTTCAGGCTTCAATTTCCTATTCCACGTGATTGGGCTGAAACAACCACAGTGATCTCTTCCAGTCCTTGCTATTTGAAACCTGGTAATACCGAACTAAGGTAGAAACTTATTCTTGTTTTCCATCAAGGTAATCAACATTTAGCACGCCATTCTATTCATTTATGTCACACACTATAGTCGGCATATACACAAACTTCTGCACTCCAGATGCATTAAAAAAAAAAACCCACACAAAAAAATCTACATTTCTATGTATTTTGGATCATACCAGCACTCATTTCTTCTTGAGCTCTACTATCCCTCTCTTCAATCTCTTAATTTTCTGACATGGACCTTCCAAGACAGCCAGGCTAATCTGGCAAAAGCCACTCTTCAACGCTATCCGTAAAGTGTCCTGTCTACCTACTTCTGGACCCATTCATTTTTCAAATACAACTCAAAATTCACCAAATCCAGTGCCCTTTTCTAGATCTTTTTTTTTTCCTTCACTTTCTGCTGCATTCACATTATTGAGTTGATTTCAATTATTTTTAATCCAAAAAGAATTATCAAATTACCAAAAGCTTTTATTTTAATATTATAATTTTTAAAAAGGTTTTATCCATAGTTTATCATTGATTGAACAGACCTAAAAAATATTTTAAGGAAAAAAAAGCACAACATATACAGTATACTACCTTTTATATGAAAAATATTTACTTTTTGGATGAAAGAACATGTACACATATATTTGCTTGAACCTGAACTTTCCAATGCACATGTGCACACAAAACACACACACACAAACACTCACACAAATGATAACTGAGAAACTAATACAAATGTTTGTTTCATAGAGAAGGGAAGAGGCAGGGGAAGGGGAGAAGCATACACTAAAATAATAGCAACAACAAACATGACTAAATATCAGTTTGACAACCAGGAGAAAGAATTTTTATTTGGACACTGCAATTGTACTGTACTTCTTGTTAGGAAGGACAATATAAGAACAAAAAGAATTACAAAGAAATTTTAAATTTCTGAGAGTTCATTTTTACTAATATCAGTCTGGATATCCTCAAGCTTTTTTTCTTTATACTGTAGGGGAAAATGAAATTATGCTAATATTTTAAGACTCATGATAATAGGCATAAGAGATATCATTATAAAATCAAGATATCAGTGGGGTGCCTGGGTGGCTCAGTCAGGTAAGCATTCAACTCTTGACTTCAGCTCAGGTTACGGTTTCATAGTTACTGGCTTCAGGAGCCTTGTTTCCATTGCTCTCTCTCTGCCCTTCCTCCATATACACACCCTCTTTTCTCTCTCTCTCAAAAATAAACATTAAAAAAGTAATTTAAAAAATCAAATATCAAAGTAAAAACACTGATTAAATATGAACTCACATTTGTTAAAAATCTATGTTCTCCAGGTCTTTTCACTGAAATGGCCTAAAAGCTTGTTACCTTAGCAGAAGTAAGCAATTCTAAAACCCAGACTTCATCTCTAATATCATAATACATCAAAAGGTACTAAACTTCTTGGAACAACAGTTGATGACTGGTAAGAGGCAGAAAGGTACAAGGTGAGCCTGGGATTTCTTTCTGTGCCAGAGAACATGAAAGGTGTACAGAGACTAATGATCTATATCAGACAGAGAAGCTGACATGAAGGACATCCCAATAACTAAAACTGCAACAATCTGAACATCAAAGGAAAAATTTAAATGCTAGTAAATTAAAATACCCTAAATAAAATTAAAACTTCGAGTCTATAAAGATGTCCAAAAGAAAAAAAGAACAAAATCTCTTTTTCATATATTTGAAGTGGCTATTAGAATAGTTCTTTCTTTACTTTGAAAATAGCTAACAGGGGCAGATTAAGTATTTATGCTACTTTTCCTGCAGGTACTATATTTCAGGGCAACCAAATAGCCCGATTTCATATAATAAAGACATACTTTACAGAAAAACACAAGAAAACAGAACTTTAAAAATCATATTTTTGCAAACCCTAATAAAATTATTGATTAGCCAAAGATCAACAACTGGTTCTAAAGCAATAAGTGAGTGGATGGTGAACTGAACTCTCTGGGATACCTGTGTGGATCAGTTGGTTAAGTGTCAGACTTCAGCTCAGGTCATGATCTCACAGTTCCTGAGCCCAAGCCCCACATCAGGCTCTGTACTGACAGCTCAGAGCCTGGAGCCTGCTTCAGATTCTGTCGTCCTCTCTCTGCCCCTCCCCCACTCAGAGAATAAACACTTAAAAATTTGTTTTAAATAATAAAAAAAAGAACTGAACTTTCTTACAAAGTAATACCGCACAAAATACTTTCTACTGTAAGGTAACAATGGGCAGAAAAGACTGCCACCACCTAATTTCAGTGGTCAATCTCAGCATCATCAAGTTGAGATCCTATAACTTTTGATGTGATATATTATGAAGGACATAGCATTATCTACGATAGCCAAGCTATATTCAACCTGTGAATCCACCAAGCATTTAGATAGAACTATTCATTTACAAGAGTAAGAAAACAAGATAACTGACATTATGAGCGAATAAACTGGATAAATTCAAAAGCTCTATAGTACATGATCCAGTCTATGCTCAGATGCCTTTTTATTTATTTATTTCTTGAATGTTTATTTGTTTTTGAGAGACAGAGTCAGAACATGAGCCAGGGAGGGGCAGAGAGAGAGAAGGAGACACAGAATCCAAAGCAGGATCCAAGCTCTGAGCCGTCATCGGAGAGTCCAATGTGAGGCTCAAACCCACAAACTGTGAGATTATGACTTGAGCCAAAGTCAGATGCTTAACCAACTGAATCATCCAGGCATCCCTCAAATGCCTTTTTAAAAGGTGAGGAGGGGAGGGATGGGTAGCTACCGTTGATTTAAAAAGACTTAAGGGTTCTAAGAGCCAAGTTCACACGTACAATGCTGTTCTGGATATTGTTCTAAACAAACCAGCTATAAAGAACATCTCTGAGCCAACTAGAGAAATATGAATATGATCTGGGCATTAGATAAGATGAAAATTTACTGAAATGGAAAAGTTGACATTATTATTATTATTCACTGAAATAAAGGTTTCAAAAGAGAATATACAGCATTACACCATATTGGCATAATAATGCATATATATCCATATGTATGGATACGCAGACAAAAAGATCGGTCTACATATGTAGACAAAAAGATTTACAAACTAAGGTACTAAAAGTAATCATCTCTAGGTGGCAGAAATATATATTTTTCTCATTTTTGTTTTATGTTTTCTATTTTTGGTACAATGCACCTGCAGTATTTCTATAAAAGATTTTGTAACTGTTTTACAATTATCTCCAAGTCTATTTACTAATAAGCTATTACTTATAAGTATATTTACTAATAATTATTACTATTTAGTAATAATCATAACAAAACATTGTCCTGCATGACTTAGTTTCAACTCTGTATGTAGTTTTTTAAAACATGCTGAGTTTCTGCCAAAAAAAATGTATGTATATATACATATATATGCACATCGACACATACATATATATAATGATAAAAGTATCTAACACATAAATAGCATTTACTATATGGCAATTTTTGTCACTTTAAGAATTTATAAACTCACCCCAACCTCAAAGGGTTCTCTATTAGAAAGGTTCCAAAACTACTAGGATTATCATTTTTTTTTTAATTTTTTACATGTTTTTATTTATTTCTAGGAGAGAGGGAGAGACAGCTTGAGCAGGGGAGGATCAGAGAGAGAGGGAGTCACAGACTGAAACAGGCTCCAGGCTCTGAGCTGGCTGTCAGCACAGAGCCCGATGCGGGGCTCGAACCCACGAACCGCGAGGTCATGACCTAAGCGAAAGTCGGACGCTTAACCAACTAAGCCACTCAGGCGCCCCGGATTATCATTTTTAATATCACAAATATTAGCTGTCACCTGTTATTCTCACATAAGAAAGTAATCCCACCTAAAAACGTAGCTCAATTCAAAGAGCTATGTTTTCGGGAGCCTGGGTGGCTTAGTTGGTTAAGCATCCAACTCTTGATTTCGGCTCAGGTCATGATGTCATTGTTCACTGGATGGATCTCCACGTCAGGCTCTGACTAGCAGCACAGAACCTGCTTGGGATCTCTCTTTCCTTCTCTCTCTGCCCCTCCCCTACTCATGCTCTTTCTCTCTCAAAATAAACAAACGTGTAAAAAAAGGAAGAAGCTACATTCAATTATCAAAATGTTTTAGGGTGTTATGCCCATTCATGAGAAAATGAAGAGAATGGAGGCTCAAATGAAGCCTATAGCAGTATAATTCTTGAAAGTAAACAATCTTTACCTTGTAACTCAGTCTTAGGAGCAGGAACATCTAGAAAATGAGAAATAACACTCAGGAAAAAAAAAATGAGGGAGCAGTGTCAGCTGCCACTAATCCAGAATTCCCACCTAAAAAATTATAAATATACATCAGTCGAAAATATAAATTGAAATTACCCAAGTTTTTCTGAGCAATACAACAGAGAAATATTTTTTATTCAAAAAAATAATAATTACTGCTACTAACAAACTTCCTAACTGAATTCTTAATCTCAGTGAAAATGCTAGGAAGATTTTTTAGCCTTACAGAAAAACACCATAATACAAAGTCCCTTGAAACGCAGTTATTTTTACCAGAACTAAACTCAAATTTATCCTTATACTATGAATACTAATAAAGAAAATAAGGTTTTTTGATGAACTTAACTTAAAAACCTATTTGTCTATAACAATACATAAATGGGGAGTTACATACTCATTAAAGGAAACTCAATTGGTCCCCTCTTTCAATCACTTATCCAAACACACACTGAACATTCTGAGGAAGGAGCACTGAGAATGTAATGTTAAGTAAGCAAAGCCTACTGCACTGAAAGAGTTCCTGCTCTATCAGGGAAGACAGACACACAGACGTGCAACTGTGCCTAAGGCTCTACTGAATAGAAGATGAAGATATTTTAGGAGAAAAAGAGAGAGGGATAAATTCTGTTATGGCACAGAAAAAGCTTCACAAAGTAGGCAACACATTAGATAATCTTTAAGAAGTCCGTCAGGCATCAGCAGACAGAAGAACAAACAGAAGCAAATTTAACACTGCAAGCAGAACACAGGACAGGGTGGTGAAAAAACATAAAATATCTGGAACAAGCAAGCAGGCCCATGCAGCTCGCACACAAAGCTCTACGGAGAAAGCAGCAGGACAGAAGATTAGGTCTAGTGCTAAGGATGCTGTGGCAGGGAGTTCAATTTAACCAGACAGATAAGGAGTCAAGAGGCCAGAATCAACATGCGGGTCTCTTGCAGAGCAGCAATCCAATCCCTTCTTTACACAGAATCGAGGAATTCAGTCTTGTTAAGGTTTCGTTTTCCTCAAATTCTCACCTTCCTTTTTCACAGTTCGAGACTTTACCCAAGACTTTGGCATCCATCCATTAGAAAGATGCAGAGAACATGTGCCACGGTACATGTTAAATTAAATACATTCCCATTTAATCCTAACAATCCTACAGAGAAATATTTTCATTTCATGAATGATAAAATTGAGGGTCAAAAAGACAGGTAATCTGTGCAAGGTTCCACAGCCAATAAGTACTAAGTTATGATTCAAACCTGTTAGGTGCATAACCCAAAGCCCAGGCTTTTTATACCATGCTGCCTCACAAAAGGAGACTGAGATGTTTTTTATATTTCTAAATCAATTATAGAAAATTTATAAATGAAGCAGGCTCAAATGAAAGTGAATTTTACTAATCAAATGTTAAAACTTCTAAAAGATAATAAAAAAAATCACTGGCATTTCCAAAACTGAATGTCAGCAAAAGCGAGTGCTGATTTGAGGCAAATATTTCTTATGCCAAGACTTATACCAATAAACCTCTAATATGACTTTTTTCCTTACCAGTATGTTTAAATTTCTGACATACTTTTTTAGACAATTTAAACCAAATAAATACAAGTGAGAAAAAATAACATATGATTTCTAATACAGGACAGCCTTAACCTGCACTTACTGGATATACTTTTAAATAATAAATAGAAGGTTTAATATGGAATTCCTATCTAATGACTTATAAATGCTGAGCATAAAGAACTATACTAACTAGATTACTAAAGAAGGCCAATATTTTTGCCATCTAGTGATCTACTCATAGGCAGTGTGGTGCCATGGCTAAGAACATATGCTCTAGAGCGAAACTGCCTGGACTTGAACTCTAGCTTCAGGTACATCCTTTGCAAGTTGCATATCCTCAGCTTCCTACGTAAAATGGGACTGATGAAAGTACTCATCATATAGGGTTGTTTTAAGGATTAAATGTGTGAATATATTAAAAAATGACCAGAACATAGTGACAGACGTCTAACAATTGAACAAATGGTACAGACCTAGACCATAGGGGCTCACCATATTATTTGGGTTTTTTTTCCAATGACACTGACTTTGAATAGCCTAATCCTTCTAAAGAGCATCAAAGCCTTCTAAAGAGCATCAAAGCCTTCTAAAGAAACATTAACTCTTTGAAATCTTGACAATATCACTTAACAGTATCTGAGCAACTGGGTGGCTCAATCAGTTAAGCACTTGACTTCAGCTCAGGTCATGATCTCACGTTCTTGAGTTCAAGCCCTACATTAGGCTCTGTGCTGATAGCTCAGAGCCTGCTTCAGATCCTCCATCGCCCTCTCTCTCTGCCCCACCCCCCCCACACCCTCATTGCTTCTCTCTCTCTCTCTCTCTGTCTCTCTGAAATAAACTTAAAAAAAAAAAAAAAGAACAAAAGTAAAATATCTCTAAATTCCCCAAGGGAAAAAAACCCGCCTTCATTCCCCATTATTGGTGGCTGCCTATAGCAAGCAGGGAGGCCGAAGAAATGCACACATGTGTGCATGACACTTTGTGTCTCGCCTAAGCTGGAGAGCCACCACTGCCACAGGAGATCTGTACATGAGATACATGACATACAGCAGACAGTCTTCTTTGACCCAACCTTTGAGCAAATGTGTTTAATTTGTTTTAATAAAGGTATAATTTGCATACAATAAAGTACAAGATCTTAAGTGACTCACTGCTGAGTTTTGATAATTATATAGATCATATTTGGACAGTCTTGATTCAAGTGCTACAACAATCCCATCTCACATCACAGAATACTGAACGGAAGAAAAAAATTAGTAAGTGGTAATTAAGTCCTAAAACCTGTCCACAGAAATCAATTTCACCAATAACGTAACTGGATTGCTATAAAATAACATGGCTACCATATGAGCTAAATAAATTTTACTGGTTGTTCTAAGTATCCAATATGACTTAAAACACTAAAAGTATATTCTAAACTACATCTAATTAACAAAACACCTTATAGAAAACAACTTTTGAGTTGACATTTCATACCTACCTTCTCAAAATTTTACTTGAACCTAAGTTTATATTACAAATTTAACATGAATTTTCAAACAGAGAATAACCAAAAATAGCTCCTTAAACCTTATTTTATGAATGGGTTCCTGAAGGCAGACTCAATCTTAGTTTAAGTACAATCATTGAAAATAAAGCAGTTCTGAAGTTTCTTTGCAGTACTCAACATAATATATAGATCTACTTATCCTCAAACATCTTATAAACTAAAATACTAGTATACAGTACTAGTACTCAAACCAGCAACACTTTTCTTCCTGCCATAAGTATTTTAGGGAAAGGTATTTCCACAAATCACAAATAAGCTACTTGAAAATTCTAGTTGGTTGAAAGTTAACAAAATGAAGCTATAATATACATGCAACATGACTGGCAAACGGAAAGTGACACACAGATTCACAGAGGTGGTGATCCTAAAGCATGGAAAGCAAATCTGAAGTTGCCTGGCTCACAACAGGAGCACTGAGCTAAGCTGGCAACAGGAGTGAAGGAATAAAGTCAGACTAAAAAGAAGAATTGAAAGCAAGTTAGCAAATGCCAGGACTTCACCATTTAATTTTCTTTTCCAGGAATTTATGGAGTTTGTTCCCTGCTTTCTATCAGTGCTTTCAACTAACAGATGCGTAAGGATCAGGTGAGATGAAAAACCAACTCAGCCACTGAATTCATAAGTTACATCAGGTCTACATTTTTTCCCAAAAAATTTTAACAAGTTTAAATTCAACAAATATTTTCCACATATATCACAGTTATATCTGTATTACCAATTTTACTAATCAAATTATGCTTTGAAGAACTGCCACTCTCATAGACTTACAGTTTTTCATTTAATGAAAAATTTTATATTTCTTCCTACATTTTATTTCTCTGTATTAAATGTGTAAAATGTTTGTATCTGGTTTCTAAATTGAAGATTTATATGGGTAGGAAAGCAGAAATAGAGGAGTTCCTTGAATTTTCCAGTTGATAAAGTACTAATAGTTCACTATTTGAGGACAATTTGTTCCAACATACAAAGCATATAATCATTCCTGGTATATAGTTTTATATAGTTTGGTACAGACCAAACTAATAACAGCCTAAAATCTTATTATCTAAAGTACCAAAGCCTAAACTACAGAAATATAAAAGAACAAATGCTCCCAATAATGGATATTTTAAGAATAAAGAAGTAATGGTCGGAACAACAGAGGACACAGGAACATTTAAACACTTCCTGGGTGCCAGGCCCTGTACTAAAGCACTCATGCATACTGTCTTTTAATATAGACAACCAGAGTTCCATCCTCAGCTTGGCAATTTAAAAGCTTGAGGGAAGTTACTAAATCTCTGGGCCTCAAATATTTTTGTTTCTTTTTTCTGCAAAAAAAAAAATGGTAATACCTGCTGTAACTTCTTCACTGGTTGTTTCAAGGATCAAATGAGGTATCTAGACATATCTTTAAATCTACGAACTGAAAAGGGCTCTACACTTGTAGTAAGAAGTTGTTATTATTTGAGGTTGCAGGTCTCAGAAATGTCCTGTTATTTAATTTTAGTTTTAATGTCTCATCGCAAGGCAACTAAATATGCCGTTTTTATAAACAGATTATAAAAGAAAGAATTCCAATATATTTACTTAAATTCACTTTAGCATAAATTTTAGGTTCTTTTAACAGTTCTAAATTAACGGCCCACAGTGCCAAACCAGAAAGGAAACCTGACTGCCAAGTAATTTATGAACTCTACTGGAGTTTTCTACTCCTCAAAACAATTAGAACCTCACAACTTTCACTCATGTTGTTATATTATACCAACTTGTCTTGACTGAAAAGTATACACTTTTGCTTTGAAATGAAGTATAGATCTCACTTACTAAATGCTTTTAATATCTTTAAGTAGGCTCCACGTCCAACGTGGGGCTCGAACTCACAACCCTGAGATGAACTCACACCCTGAGATGAAGCGTTACATGCTCTTCAGACTGAGCCAGCCAGGTACCCCTAAATCTCACTTTCAAAATATAAACATAAAATTCTTCAAAGGCAACATCAAGAATGCTAGTAATTCTTCTACTTAGTAGCAACACTATACATTGGTTCATTTGACAAGAGATCTACAATCTGTAACAAAGAGCTATGAAACCATCTTCCCTTTTATCGCAGACACCCCACTCTAATATATATACTCTAAGAAAACAAACACAAAAGTAAACTACAATTTTCACAATATTCACAACAGTGCTGTTTCTAAAAGAAAAAAAAATGGAAATAACCCTAACATAGTATGGTAAGCAAAATGTGGTATTCAGCCTGATGAAATATTACCAATGTGTGTGTGTATATCTTTAAAAATGACAAATAACCAATGAGATAAAAATTACTTTTGTGAACAAATACATAAGTATGTAATTATGAACATATGTATATTAACAAAGAGTGAAAGATAATTTCCAGTGACATGCACCTAACGCAGAATTCTTTTTTTCCTACTGTTTAAATTTAAGATTAAAGTTACACAGTTTTTCAAAAATACTTTTTAAAGGAACAATCAAGGCACTCTGAACTTTATTTAAATTTAAGCAAATCAGAACCACAGAAAAGTATCTAATCAAGTCACCGATAGTGCTAGCAATACTCTAAAATCCAAAGTACAATTTTTTAGTGTATTAGCTGAAGGATTATTAGTCCCCTCAATGAATGTAATCAATTTTTCTTCAGAGTTGTTATGAAATAATGTATCTACAACTGTTCAAGTCTACATCTGTGAACCTCTAAAAATTTAAGTTGCCCAACCAACTGGTTTTAACGAGTATAAGAAACAATTACCTTCTTCCTAGGTCTCTGGATGATTACGATAAGACTGATTTCCTGTTTCAGAACTCTGTTGCTGTTAAAATACACACACGCACACCCCACCCCCGCTCTATGGTTTTGCTCCCACTAACAAACATCCAAGACTGACTACCAATGACAAATCAAATAAAATATGGTTATAACTTACATAACAACTTTCAAAAAGATCATTAGGTCAACAAAAGGCATTAGACATACTTGTTAGCATTATATTCCTGAACTAAGCCAAAAGCTAACTCTAATTTTTTACAGCAAAATCATAATAAAGAACACGAAAAATTAGAAAAGTTAAAATTATAACACTGATCCAGCATTACTATAAAGTACATAAAAGAGTATCTATTATAAAGCTCTAAATTTTATATTCACTATTAGACTTATGTTACTTCTGTAATTCATGCTATTATAAAAGCAATGCTTTTATCATTTATTGTACCATAGATAAAACCACTAGGTGTGGGCTACTCTATACAGTTATGCAAAATGACAAGAGGCTATTAACTTTTACAGGAAAAAAAAAAGACATTCAAATAGGCAGATACACAAGATGACCAGGGATAAGTGAAGTGTTTGAGAATAAAGGCCTAGTAATATTTAGTGCAAATTCACTCAATATTAGCAAACTATAAAAAAATAACAAAATTCCAACATTTCCAACTATATTGATCTTTTAGATGCAACCATGTGTTAATTTTCTAATATTCAAAATCTACTACACATACGAGAGCTCCACAGAAGTATGTGCTAGACTGCCTCATTTTATATTTGGTTTTAATATAATAAAATCATATCTCTTTATTTTATATCTAAGCCAGGAAATCATTTGAAAAGGACTTGCTTTTTTTTTTTTTTTTTCCCTATAGGCAAAAATAGTTTTGCCAAACTGCAGTATTTTAATCCTGGGTAAGAACAATATAAACCAGAAATACATGTGGATTTTAAAAGACAAAGGCACACATATTGGCAGTCATTGCTACATTAGAAGAATCATATTATTGACTTATGACTGCCTTGTTCTAATAACAAAAAATATGATTTATATTCCCACTGAGGGTATTTTTATCATTGTGTGAACTGTATAATCACTTGAATAAGTGGATTATCAAAAAAACTAAAGTTACATATACTGAAATACTAGTCAAGATTTGTATTTTAAATTTTAATAATTTGCAATTTTTAAATATACTAAAAAATATGAGAGCAAGTCTACATTGCTTGGTTTGAACAGGTAATAGTTTTAATTTTCATCAGCTACTGCTTGTTCCTGAAGCACTATCATTTTAGTATAAATCTAATTACTACAATTGGGAAAAAAAATGCCCAATTACTGATAATTACTTGTGGAATCTTCATAGTCAAAGGAGAACACACTAAAAAAATCTTAGAAAATAATTAAGGTAAAACATGAAAGAAAACACCAAGGAATCCACTCTGTTGACAAATAAACAAACTTTTTAAAACATGAAGTTCAAAATACAGAAAGACAAAAATAGGAGAAAGGAGCTCTTAAAACCGCACACCTTTTAAATATTATTAAGTAAACAAGACAGGTAACAATACAGTACTTGGATAAAAACTTCACCTAATGTGTGCCGCCCACTTAATGTCATGCACATATGGTCTATCCAAAAGTCACCATTCTGTCCATGGTCTACAGTGCAGACCCGAGCAAATCTATAAACTGATGCTGTAGAAACAATCTACTTTCGTCAGACATGAATTTGAAATTGGCCAAGATGTTTCTTACACACACACACACACACACACACACACAAAGGCCCTGAACACAAAGTTGGATGTGGGAACATAAATCCAAAATTCTATCTAAACTGATTTATTATACCAGGTCACATTAATCATTTGTCATGATGACAAACTTCTCAATAAAAACACAGTCAATATGATATATAAAACAAAGTAGATTAAAATTAATCAGATCCTATTCAGCCCAATATGCAATTTTAAAGACTTCTATGCAACCTGGCCAAGTTACAGAAATACCTTATGTAATGGCTCAAAATGCAACAGCAAAATTTTAAACGCAGAAAACTCCTTTACTAGCAGAAAAATAAGGACTGAGTTGTACAAGAAGGCAGAGAATCTGAAAAATATTTAAAGCAAATATTTAAGGAATACATATTAAATCAGTTATCTGATTAAGTTCTGTAACCATGAATTCCTATATATCGACTGTTAGGAAAACTAACAGTTCAAAAATACCAAAATCTTGTAGAACTTAATACCTCAAGTTAAAACATGATGTTTCCACTTAAATATCCAAATAACCTTGTAAAACTAAATGACTAAAAGCCAAACTTCCATTACATAAGCTTTAGTTCTCAACCAGTATCTCTACGTTTGAGTAGAAAAATATAAACACTGGCATAACCACTAGGTTTTGTTTTTGCAAAAGCTTAAAATATGATATTAGTCTTTAAAGACTGTAATTAATAGATGATTCCAAAACCAGAAATGTCAAGACCACTTATATCAGTAGATTATCTTAACTTTTCCCTATGTTTTAGTAACAGATGGTGAGCCTTAGTTCTTGGACACAACACAATAATCACAATCTGTGTGACCTTTTCAGTACTAAAAAAATCCAAATAGCCTTAATAACCAGAACCTTGGTGTATTTTACAGTAATACAAATAATTTTGATCACAGTGGACAGAAACTAAGTATGCAAAACTGCATTACACTTTCAGTGTATTGTTATTTATTTTACATAAAGTCCCTATAACTAGTCCATGAAAACTCTACAGATATCAGATTGCTTCTTCGGTTTTCAAAAAACATACATGCATACGTTCACAAAGTATTTTTACCATTACTTTGTTTTCATTAGCACCAAGAAGGTATATATCATACCTAGATAAAAATTTTCTTATGTTTAAGAACTGAAACAATTTTATCTCATTTAGCAGAATGTTACTCTAACAAGTAATTTTGTTTAAAAAAAGAGAAGCTTGTTTCTTCCTCAATATTTTTGTTCTAAGTACATGAATTAATACATTCACTGAGATTTATCATTTAGCTAATAAGCTAAAATTATCTCCCTATTTTAATACCTGACACTTGAAAAATCTGACACTAACAAATGCAACTTTCGATTATAAGTGCAAATGCACAGCAAACCTTCATCAATAAATATCACCAATTACCGAGGCAACTATACAAATATAAACTGTATCATTCAAAATATGCTCCAGGGAACAGTAACATCATGACAAGGCATACCCCTTCTGATTAAAGATAGGAAAGCAACAGAGTTTAACTACTTTTAGTATCAAATGTGATAGCTTATTCTACTTCTGTATCCACTTTAATTTCAATACAATTTAACTTCCCTATAAAAGGAAAAGGAAATTTGACATATCCAAAGAGTTCAGATAAATTTTATTTATTAAAACTTTAAATATACAATAGCTTTCATATAAATAAACAAAGGGAGAAAAGCTTCAAGCGTCCAGCACGTCAGCTTTTTTGTGTGCTTTGTGAATCAAAATCATGAAAATCTTTCCTAATATTTAGGCATCTTGAATCTACTCTAAAGAAAACTCAGAAAACAGCAGGAAAAAATATTAGCCAAATATTGGAAACAAGTTTAATGTGTGACTACAGGGAAATAAATGTTACTGACAGCCTCAACATTTAAAATAATTAAGGCAATTATGAGGGGCTCTGGTAATTGTTTAAAAATGCACACACATCTTTTAAGTTCACTCTGATGAATTACATTTTTTTTGATGAATTACATTTTAAGATAAATGCACATAAAATAGCGCTAAATGGAAACGTGAAGTTTTAAAGAAGTAGGACAGTGAGCATTTTTAAAAATTCTCTTTAGCTGTATGTTTATAAAACAAATTTTTTAAAAGAAGTTGTAAGTATAGTAAGCAAATGAAGTTTATCATTCATGTAGTGAATACCATAAGCCTTACTCAATTAAATTATAGCAATAAATGCCATCTGTTTTCCTTAACAAATTTGAAGCCATCATATAATTAGCAGTCCCAGTTTTAAAATATTTATCAGTATCTTTGGATATCTACTGTAATTTCAGAAAGAATCACAACACTCAGTCAAAACTTAAACTTCATAAAGTTTAAGATAGGGCTGACATTTTATTCTGCTTGTCTAAAGTGAGAGGCAAAGTAAATTGTAAAATCAAGCAAACAGAAAAAGAAAAAAAACAGCAATCTATTCCTAGAACACTTTCGTAACTACATTTGTCTGCCCTAAAAACAAACAAAATTCAGAATCCACCAAGCTACTCCCGACAGCCTCTCATCTCTGAACTAATCTAAAGCTCTGTCCTAATTTCTTCTAAAAACCTCACATTATTGCAAGTTTTTTCATTAGATAAATAAAGCACTTTAATTCAACAGGCTGACACAGAAAAGTTAGGGTCTAGAAAAGGATGTAACACATCCATCAGGGCACCTCAGAGTCAGCCCTACTATCATTACCAGGAAAGATATGAGAAGTTTTTAACAACTTGTCAGAAATTTGCCATTTTGTACCAACACATTTAACTCCACCATATCTGACTATAAGTGGGTAGTGTAGATTTTAGTGTTAGACTAAAGAATGCATTAAACAACAAAAATAAATACACTGGGGGAAAGTATCTCTCAGTAGCTCCACAACTACATAATTAAAGGAAATAAGCTAAAGATTACTTTAAAATTAAAAACTATTTCCAATATAAGGATGAAAAAAAGGTTTTTTTTATTTTTTAAATAAAGCGTATACAATAAAATATAATACTTAAAAAAATAAAGCATATACAGAGCGCCTGGGTGGCTCAGTCGGTTAAGCGTCCAACTTCGGCTCAGGTCATGATCTTGCGTTTGGTGGGTTCGAGCCCTGCATCAGGCTCAGTAGCTAGCTCAGGGCCTGGAACCGGTTTCAGATTCTGTGTCTCCCTCTCTGTGATCTTCCCTCCCTGCTCGCGCGGTCTCTCTCTCTCAGAAATGAATAAAAAACATTGAAAAAAAATTTTTAATTAAATAAAGCATATCCATCCTGTTAGAGCAGTTGTATGTAATGTCCCTCCGAATACCTCCCTTAATGTACATTTACACATTTATTGAAAATGTCTTCAGTCTTTCTAAAAGAAGTTCAAAGCAACACTTTCATAATCAGCCAAGCAACATGAGCCTTTTTCAAATAAACCTTTTTTGTCACCAGTGGTATCTTCTGTGGGCAAAGTTCTCATAAAGAATATGGTCTAGCAGCAGTCCGAAGACCTAAATGGTAAAAGGCTAGCTCCATCATTTATTAGCAAATTGACAAGCCATACCCTTCTTAAATACCGCAGCCTAATGGCAAAGGTACTGACTTTTATCAAGTTATTATACAGACACTTTCCACCTTTAGAGTTTTTCAATCTCACATTACTGGCAATTTGGGCCAGATAACTCATTGTTGTGGGAGGGACTGTCTGTAACCTGCTGGATGTACAACAGCATCTCTGGGCTGCTACCAGATGCCAAGAGTATCCCTCCCCACAGGGATCTTGCAGCTGTGACCACCAAAAATGTCTCCAAGCACCAAAGGCCCAGACAAGGTGGGAGGGGGCCACTCCCCATTGGCAACCAATATTCTGAAAACACCTAATTCCAACATACCTAAAAACCACCCTACAAGGATTAGATGATGTTAGATGTTAGATGTTAGAGATGTGAAATAGGGTTTACTAATGTTAAGCAGTGTACCTTTTATCACACATCTGATTAAGTGGCTGAGCAAGGATTTAAGCTGGACTTTAGGTCTAGCTGACTCCTAAGTCCATGCTTTTTTTTTTTTTAATTTTTTATGTCTTTATTTTGAGAGACAGAGAGCGAGCACGGGAGAGGCAGAGAGAGAGGGAAGCAGGATCTGAAGCAGGCTCCAGGCTCTGAGCTGTGAGCACAGAGCCCAATGTGGGGCTTGAACCCACGAACCGTGAGATCATGACCTGAGCCAAAGTTGGACGCTTAACCGACTGAACCACCCAGGTGCCCCAAGTCCATGCTCTTTCTACTGCACCATGCTGCTTTTCTAGACTTACCGCCTCGTTGACACAATCAGAATAATATGTGCCATGTTGAGCTATTTAGGGTTTACAAATCAAATAATGTATTATAAATTCTATTAACCTAAAGGAGATAACACCTTAGGGATTTGTTCGATTGATGATAATATAGTCCAGTGGTTGAAAAAGAGTGACACCCCCCCCCCCCCACCCAGACCTCCAGTATCAGCATCACTTGGGAATTTGCCACAAATACAAATTCTCAGACCCCAACCTAGACCTAATATTCAGAAATTCTTGGGGTCGGACAAGTAATTCATGGTTTACCAAGCCCTCCGGGTTATTCTGATGCCCTCCAAAGTCTGAGAACCACTGACATGACATAATGGGGAAAATACTGCACCAAGTGCCTTAACACGCTGCAGCCTTCCTTGGACTCCATCTCTACTAGTGCTTATCAAATTACGGATTCTTACTGGAGCTATGATTCCTATACTACAAAAAAAATAAGGACAGCAACACTTGCTCTATCTCTCAGGCTCTTTTCTTCTTTGAAAAACCAAATGAGTTAAAGATTAAGAAAAGGCTTTGTTAATAAAAAATACTAAACAAATATAAGATATTGTTAGGATACATGCCAACTAATTCTACATTAAAAAGAAAAACCCTTCTGATTCATGTCCTCATTTTTCTCTTATTTCATGTTTCAAAAATTAAGTAAGAATGTTAAATTTTACATCATGACTAAATAAAGCCTGGCAAAACACAGCTTTCACAGTATGAAATAAAAACAGGAAAAGCCCAAGCATCCCATTTGATCTCTAACAGACTCAGAGTAAAATTATTCATAAATATAATTATTCATAAATACACATTTAAAAAATAAACACCTAAAAAACAAGCTTAGTAACATCACCCAAACCTCATTTTAAAAGTAGAAAAAAGTTTTCAGTTCTATTTAACTTCCAATCAGTTCAGAATGACTAAAATACTCAAAAAGAAGTCTCACTAATTCATGAGAGCAAAGGAATTTTAAACAGGGAAAAAAAACCTGCATTGAAATTTGAACATGTATGCTGGATTTATAAATCACTTTAAGAATCCATCTGACTTAACGAATATATGACTCAAGGGGCGCCTGGGTGGCTCCATCAGTTAAATGCCCCACTTTGGCTCAGGTCATGATCTCATGGTCTCTGAGTTCTAGCCCTGCTTTGGGCTCCGTGCTGACAACTTCAGATTCTGTGTACCCCCCTACTCTTCCCCCACTGATGCTGTCCAAAATAAATAAAGGTTAAAACAATTTTTTTAAAGAATATGTGATTCAAATCACAATGCATTTCATAACACCTTTAATAATTAGACACTCTTTCTAAAAGGTCAAAAGTATTAAACATATAAAATTGGCAGAATGCAATCCTTGCAAGTACCAGCAATGAAAAAATCCTGATATTTTAGCTTGAAAATCTACAAAAATCAAAGGAAGAAAATTCAAAACTATCCTGAAGGGACTTAACAGTATTACACCAACTGTAAGTTCTGAGTAGTAATATAAAGCAAAACATAGATGGCATGTGGCATGAGATACATGTCATACAAAACATACAAAACATGTGGCATGAGATAAAGAGGGTTTTAGGCAACTCCACTGTCCTAGAAGATGTCAAAATGTTCAACTCTCCAACCTAGACCCGGACTGGACCAAAACTACAGCTAGTTAATACAACACACAACAAAACACATAAAAGTCACAAATATAATGAGACAGGGCACCACTGAATATGCAATGCAAAATAAAGAAACAAGCCCAGAAACTCACTGGAAATCAAGTGCTCCAGTATTGAGAGTACTGGGAGACAACAGAGGGACCAACAAGGGCAAAGGGAAAAAACAAGCATCCCTATGCACACATGATGGCCTTTACCAAGTGGATCTCAAGCTTACTCCACCCTCCTCCACACCTGGTAAGAATGAATGAAGAAAAAAAATCATTTCGTTTTCTTCCCATTTCCAGGGCCTAAAATTATACTGAAACTCTTGATCAAATGTAAAAATGGGATGCAATATGACACACAGTTTTAACACTAAATTAAAATTCCTATAATATATGAATGCACTGTGAGATTATATTAAGTGTAAATTGTATTGTAGTAGATGAAACCGGGCACTCAAAGTTGCATGCCTCTCTCAAAACTATGAACTTAAAAAGAAATGCTAAGATACATACCTTTATTGATAAACAGTTTACAAAACTTCTATATCATGCATTAAAAGTTTTCTTTGAGAAGATTACTCTTTGTGAATAAAATACAGGATATTTAAGTTGACCTATCTTTAACACTAAAGAAAAGTTATTATAACAAATTTTTGTTTTAAGTCTACTTCACTATGCAGTAACACCAGGAAGTTTTCCTCTTACTTATCTTACAGCAAATCCTCTGTGATTAGCCTTCTCTGTGGTAGACAGTGGGAGTGAGCAGACCCTTGCCTTCGTGATGACACAGAGCAGACACAGGCTGCTTACACTCAAAGCACCTAAAGGGATACCCCGAGTTCAAACCCTACTCACAGTCTGAACAAACTAAAATTCTAACATATCCAAAACTGAGGAAATTCAGTTACAATCACTGCTCCTCCCATAATAAATGAAAATACAAATTATAAGTTTTTAAGAGCAGCAGTTACCATGTATTTACAATGTGGCAGGCAGTATGCTAAGTGAGTCACTTACATCGTCGCATTTATTCTTCAAGATAAATTTTACAGATGAAAACAGATGGAGAAAGATGAAGTAACCTACTCAAAGTCACCCAGCTGCTCAGTGGGAGAGTCAGGAGCCCAACACAGGCAAAAGTCTGGCTCCAGAGCCCACACTGCTACCCTAACATCTAAAATGAAACAACGTACACACAATGTGTACATAAAACTAATAGTCAATATTTTAATGCAATTTAAGATAAATTTAATCTTATTTGAAAACTATAAAACAATATCCACCGAGGTAATCTCTTCTTGAGAGTTTGCTTTTTAGAAATATTAGGATAGTTTGCTAACTTTACACTTATTTATACACATACACTGAAAATTCAAACACTTATGTCAGATCCACTGTTCATATCTGAAGTGATGACTACTGAGGACAATTAACGCATATAACCCCCGGAACTGCAGTATGTAAGTAGTCTTCTTGTCCACACCACGCACCGGTTAGAATATTCTGCTGTCAGGTGCAGCCTCTGTGTCCACCCCTCTCTCAGTACTCTCCATGCCCCCAAGTATATGCCTAATATCCTGATGATGTCCACCTGCCTCTTAATGCAAACAACCTGCTGCAAATGAAGAGAGTATGCCTGAACCATGCTGAAGAGAACTAAAACTTCCCACCTAAAATTAATTCACCTCTAAATAAGGAGTACCCTTCTTATATTGATATTTTCCCAATAGGCTTTATTCCAGTGCAAATTACTTTAAAAGAACCACATTGCTAGTACCTTTTCTAAAACCAATGAAAAACATTTAAAAAAAAAATAGGGAATAGGTGAAGAGTCAAATCCAATATACTAACTTCACTTTTCCTTACAAATGAAAAGTATTTTACGTGAGCGTACGTGCATATATCCAATACTCAAAAAGACAATCACTACTGACAGACTAAAGCGCTTTTGAATCACCTAGCAAAAAATACATGTGGTAGTACGTGGCCTTTATAAAACAATTAATGGTATCAGTTTGCTCAGCAAATCCTTACGAACTTAAGGTCATGCAGTCTAATAACCTCAACATTATTGATAGCTCTGATAGCAACTGCATTAATTTCAAAGCTACCAGACCAAAAGCAATTGTAAAACAGAACTGAATATTTACTGAAATCATTACTGACCCCTATCTCAGAAAATGATACAAATGTCTTAAGCCACTCTTCTTAGAACAAATCCTAACACTTTGTCTTAATGACTCAGGTCACAAAAGAATTCTCCAAAACTGACTTTACTTAAAGTTTATCTAACAAAAAAAGAGACGGAGAAAGAGAAAAAAAGACAAGTAAAGACTGAGGGTTCTACGAGATAGAAATAAATCTTCAAAACTAATGGTCTCTACAGGAAAAGAGCATGTTATATAAATGTCTTACGGCATCAATAACATTCCCCCAGAAGCTAAATCCTTATATCACCACTAAGTGAAAAACTATCACATGCATGCACACTCCTAAATTTCTCTTTCAAAATTCCACTTCACACACAATATTAATATAAAAACATTTCTTAGACATTTGTCCTACTAAAAAGGCTGAAGTCCAAATTTTAAAAATAAAATGTTTACGGAGAGTGAATTAATGTTGAGACTTTGTGCACTGATTTTCCCCTGATATTCCTCCATTAAAAGTCACTGAAGTACTTACTTCAGTGCCTTAAAAATTATTAAAAAGTATTGAGCTGTCACCAAAGGAACAAATAGCAAGAGGGGCAAATCTCAAAATGAGAACATGTGAAAATAAGAATTGAAGACTTCACTTCTAAAAAGTATGGAAATCTGTAACGTTAAGAAATTTGTATATTTTATGTGGTTATTAAGAGAAAGCAGATATACTGGTCTACCAAAAACTAAAATTTTGACAGCTACCTTTCTGATGTTGTTAAAATTGTAAAAGGTAAGGAACACCAACGCATCTTTTTCTACACTTCCTAAAACATATTTTAAACTAAGGTGGTTATAACTCACCACATTTTATGATGTTTATTCATCTAATATTCATTTAGTGAATCATAAGCAATGTAAATCTGCACTGAGGACTGTACTACTCTGCAAACTGTTACAATGGACAGCGATAAGATTCCTTTTTTCCTTACATCAAATCATTTAAACTTTACTCTTTTTTCAGGTCCCCTTCACTCGAATAATCTTTATGAAAATGAAGTCTATAAATTGTCAAACAGCAATTAGGTGGCCCTCATTTAGGTGGTCATGTTGTTCAGAAAAGAAATACATCTTAGTAGACATAAGACAGTGTAAAATAAAAATTGTGAATAGAATCTTTTTTAAAAAAACACCTCACAGTACAATATGGTCATTTCAGTAAGTACCAATACTGAAAGATAATATAGCTAACTTTAGTAGTCACTGTACCCTGTACAAGTTACAAAAATATTTCCTACAGTTAATATTTGAAACGACCCAAACTTATCAAACGATAAAAATACATACAACCAAACCCTAAAGTTTCCATGAAATTGAAAGACACTAACTTTTTTACAGTCTCATGTTTAGCACTTCTTTCCAGGCTAGCAGTAAGATACCAACAAATTATTTTTAGAATAACTCAACTTTGCAAATAATATTTTAAAACTGAACAATGGTCCTCGTTTCTCCTCTGAGAAATCAGTACTTTCTTATCATATGGAAATACTCCAATCGCTATTTTCATAAAGGAATTTACCTTCTCACAGGCTAGCTGCTGAAACAGATATCACAACCTGCCGGAGGCAAAGTCTTTCAATGGCCATTTTAATTTTCCCCCCACAATAAACACAGAACCCTAAAGTGAAACCAAGCAAACCAAAGTGCTTTGGTGCATCAAAATTATTGGAAGTGCGACCAACAAAAAAGCAAGCCCTTCGCTGATTTTTTCCTAAATGATTTTTTTTCATATCAATATTTGGCTCAATAAAACCACAACTCTAGAGATTAAGTCCTTTGATGCAGTATTTGATACTGCTTTCTATGCATACCGTAACTACAAGCACAGTGTTAAAGTTCTGTCACGTAAATGTCATGTACAGAGGCAAACATCTGAAGTCAAAGGCGAACTGGCCATTAGTAAGCTCATTGCTCTAAGAATCTGGAAGAATAATTTTAATCTTAAAACCCTGAAGATTTTAAAGCAAATGGGTAAAGACAGTATAAACGTACTCTGAATAATAAAAACCATCTACCAGACAGCATTCTAAACATTTTCTTACAGGGGATTTCTCTTAAAAAGTTAAATAAGTGTTTAATTAATTTGTTCCTATATACCCAGATAACTGTCAATTCCTATCAACAGTAGACTGCTTTAGAAATACATTACAAATCAGAGAAGTGTTTCCATAACTAATTTTCTTATAGGCAAACGGGTCAAGTTCAGCCTCCCTAGTTTTGCGATCAATGCAGACTCTGAAACTTCTAAACACTCCCTTAAAATATTATTTTCTAACTTCACAGAAAACTTACATTTTGTGTGCTACAAAGCTCCTTCTTCAGTACCTTTTCTCTTCACCTCAAAACACACACTCAGGCAAAATGAGCTGTGTACAGCTATGTGCACAGCTACAGAATCCGAAGGACGAAAACCTCTTCAGACAGAAAACATGTTCTTCAAAAGACAAATCTTCCCCACAATTTTTGGCAGGACACACAGACACTTCAGCACCACCCTACCTTTAAGCAAAAGGCTTAGTGGTATTTGCCAAGAAATAAATTTTTTACCAAGAATGCTCTATTAACGCCTATGCAATTACATAATCTTAACCGAGTGCTGCCCACAGTTACAACTCACATCACCAAAATGTTGGTCTTAAGGGAGGCCTTCTATAAGATGCTTCAGTCACCTCCAACCAAGAACAATAGCTTTTCGTGCCTCCGCTTACCAGGAACTCTCCATGTCTGTGATTCTTTCCATTCTGGGGGAAAAAAAAAAAGGAGGGGGAGGGGAGCTCCATCCTCATCCTTGATATCAAAACCAGTTTACTACACCTGAACCTGCAAAGATTAATGCCTTTCGAGAACCACTACCTTTAGAGGTACAAGAGCCTAACTTCCAGACAACCAGAACGATACTCTGTTAAAATTCTTGGGTTTCTGTCTTGAATATTCAACAGCCTGAGTCAGTAAATTTAATACAGTGTGTGAAAAACAGCTAACAGACCTGAACGGTCAGAAGCCCGGAGTGATCCACCCTGGCCAGCATTTCTGGTGATGAGCTGGTAAGTGACACTTGACATGATACACGAGCTGGAGTAAAATTAATGCAAACCCCAACGTGTCAGAGGACCCGACCCTGTGATTCTGGCATCACAGGAACCCTTCAGTTCCAGAGAAGTCAAGCCGAATCTCTGCAACACCCTGCAAGCCACACATCATCATCATCATCCGGGATCAAAAAGCACTCAATCTCCATTCTATTCCGTGTGACAAGACCGCTGGATATAAACTGCTACTGAACTGCACATTTCGTGCCTCAACCCACATCTCCCCACCAGCAGAGGGGGGAGAAAAACGGCAAATTTAACAAAGATCCAACAAGAACGCCTTGGGAGGCAGATTACGTATGCCACTATTGATTTGAGGCTCCAGAACTTCCAAATGCCGTTTTAAAGTTGTAGTGGACTTCGTTTACAAGCACAAGCCTACTTTTGCCCTCAAAAAGAACACCATATATGCCGAAAAGGATTCTGCTTCCAAAGTTATGCAAATCAGTTCACAACTCACATTTAAAAAAAAAAGTCTATCAATGCAACCCAGGAAACTAAAAACAATCACTGCAAGATTCTGATGCAATATGCATACGTGAAACACTAATTTTCATTTTAATCTAATCTGTAGCCCTGATCTAGGGCCTAAAGCCAAGATTTAATCGAAATATGCTCAACCTCAAAGCGTCTACTTTTCTGTTCGTTTAGCAGAGCGGATTACCGAGCTCGCTAATCCACTAACAGCGCGCTAGATTCCGTATTAACGGACAATGGCCCTCAGGAAGAGACCCCCGCGGACACGCCGAGACAAGCAATCTGGTGCCTTGACACTTGCGACCAGGCGGAGAGTCCCACGGAGCCGAACACACCCTAGGCTGAACGCATCCAGAGGAGACACCAAACACACACACACGCGATCGGGAAACGCGAGCAGGGTCGGCGGCCACGGGTCCCCCACACCACAGGCATTTTCCGCCTCCGTCTGCTCCCACGTTCTAAGAGACAAGTGACAGAAGGGCAAGGGGGTGGGGGTGGGGGGCAGCCGCAGAAATGGATACAGGTCAAGTCTAAGTCGAATCCATCCTCCTGATATCTCCTTTTGTTTCTGCTAACGATCTCTTTGATGATGGCTGTCATGTCTGGGAGCCTGTGGCTGAAGAAAAAGGAGGAGAGAGATGGCAGAAGCTGCTGGTGGCGGGGCTTCTTCTGCAGGATGGAAATGGCTCTGGACTTGGCGGTGGCGGATGCCCCTCGCTCTGCCGCCGCCTGGCTCTGGACCGCAGCCGGGTAATGGCTGCTGCGGCGGCTGCTAGATGGTTGCAGAGACGGGGCCTGCTTCTCCTCAGCAGCCAGAGGCCTGGCCGCGGCGGCCGCGGGACGGGGAGGCGACGGGCGATCCTCGGGACGGCTGCCTCCGCCGGCGGCCTCCGGAGCCCGGGCCGGGGGGGGTGCGGCGGCGGCGGAGGGGAGGTTTAGAGCCGGCCCGGGTCCCTGGACGTGCCGCCGCCGCCGCCGCCGTGTTGGAGGCAGTAGGAGGGGAGAGACCAACTCTCCGGCGGCCCCAGCCCTGGAAATGGTGACAGGCGACTCCGGCCCCCTCTCCGGGGCTGCAGCCGCCGCGGCCGCCGCCGCCGCTTCTCCCCCCCGCTCCAGGAGCGGGAGGTGCCGCCGCCGCCGCGCCTCAGCCGGCTCCCGCCCGGGCCCGCGGCTTCCACCGTCCCTTGCACGAGAAGCCGAGCGAGAGGCTGCACGGTTAGAAGAGAGGACGAGGAGGAGGCGAGAGACGCCGCCGCTGCCGCCGCCGCCGGCCGGCCGGCTCCCCGAGGGCGCTGCCCCCGCGGCTGCTCACAGGCGCTGAGAGGGGCTCTGGGCCGCGGCCGCCGCCGTCTCTCATCTCCCTCGCCTGAGCGCGGCCTCGCCTCACAGCGGCTCAACTCTCAAACTTCCATCATGGCTGCAGCTTCCGAGAGGAGAGAGCGGAGCGCAGCCGCGGCTCGGCACCCCGACGCGTATCCTGCCGCAGTGCACAAAGAGTCCCGCCACATCACCGCCCGCCCGCCCGCCCCCTCCGCCGCCGCGCCGGGAGCCCGGCGCCTGGGAGCCCGAGGGGAGGCGGGAGGCGGGCGCGACCGCGCCGGGGGAGGGAGGGCCGCGGCGGGGCAGGGGCAGCAGCTCGGGGGGCGAGCGCCGGGCCCCCAGCCTGCTGGCGTCACTGAGCATGCCCAGTGCGAGCGCCCGGGGCTCGCTCGGGCTTGTGCGAGACGCCCGCCCGGAGCTGCACTTGCCGCGGCTGCTTCTGCAGCAGCGCGGGGTTGGGGGGGAGGGGAGGGGAGGTGGGGTGGATGTGAAGCAGGGAGGTGATGAGCTGAGCCTCGACCTGAGCCCACAAACCCGGCGGGGACAGGGACAGCCGAAGGTGGAAGCTCAGGGGTGCGTGGATTGGTGTCACTGACTGGGGCCTGAGGTTACCTGTGCACAGGTGGGGAGGGCCAGGTGACCCGCGCGGGTCGGGGCACAGGGAAACGCAGGCACGGCCCCTGCCACCGCCCCCAGGCCTCCCCGGCTCGGCCTGCAGCCTCACCCCCCTTTTGCGCCGCTGCCGGATCACGACCGCTTGCAGGGACCCGCCTGCAGCAGCCTTTGTGGAGAAACCCTCCCTCCCCGTCCGCCCCCCACCGTGTCCTCCAGGTGTCAGTCTCCGCACAAAGAACAACCCCCTATTGTGTCTCCGTGTGTATCACCTCATCCGGCTCCCTCTCACCGCCCCACCTCCCGCTTCCCCAGCAGCTCGGCTCCTTCGCCCTAAAAACAAGAGCTGGCAGTCGAGCGCGCTGCGTGGGAGCACATCGCCCCCTAATTTCTAGGTTCCCCAGGACCACTGTCCGCCTGAACCGCAAGCGGACCCCGGAGGACAGGACTGGGCCCGGAGCCCCCCGCAATGCCCCCTGGAGAGCAGAGCTTCCCTCCCCTCGGGGCTCCGGCTAGGTTCCCCACGACAGGCTCGGGCTCGCGGCTCGGGGGTCCGCCTCGCCCCGCCCCTTTCGGGCCGCTGCGAAAACCCGGCCGGGCGGATCGCCGCGGGCCGGCTTCCGCGCTCCCCGAAAGCGGGCCGTGCCGCCGCGCCGGGGCCCGAGTGTGAAATACGGAACGGTAGGAAGCGGCAGCCCCCGCGAGTGGGCGGGGCCGAGGAGACCTAGGAGGGTTCAAAAGGAGGTGGAGGGATACGCGGGCCGCAGTCGGAACTACTTTCAGGAGGAGGTCACGTGTGTTCCTAGTTGGGGAACTTTCCAAATTCCCACTCCCCTGTGATGGCTCGGGAGGCAAGTGCTTCGCCTCCTTCGCCCTGGGTGCTCCTGCCCGGTCCCGGCAGCGGGGACCCCGCGCCTCCGGGTCGTGGCGGAAGAGCAGGCTCAGACGAGCCTCCAGCCCGAGCACTGTCGGTGCCGGTGCCTGGGGAGCTGGTTACACAAGCACCCACATTCAAGCACGTGCCCTCGCCACCTCTCACCGCTGGCCGCGGCCGCCGATGCTCGCAGACCACCGAGGGAGAGCTCCCGAGCTGCCCCCACCCCTCGCGTGCTATCTACGGAGCAAGCTATAGGGCCGAGACCCGAGATCGGAGCTCTGGCGCGGCCAACACTACGCGTTCCCAACCGTGGGAGAACGGGCTGGGCCCCGGGGGTCTGGCATCTCCCTCGCTAGCGCCCTGCCCCTTAGGGCGAACCCTTTTCGTGCTTTGCTCACAGGGCAAAAGGGTATCTGCTGCAGCAGCCCGCTGCTTGAATTCACCAGTGTTGCAACAAACTTCCAGTCACTTCCCCTGAGCTGGTGAGCGCGCCCCACCTACTGTAGACTCAGCCGAGTGACTTATCTGGTCCGAGAACCTGGTCAATGGCCGTCAGCCCAGAACAAACCTGTCAAGTCTGCTAACAGCCCCGATTGGTTGACCTATCCCCGTGAGAGAGCTGGTTCAGAAAATTCTGAGAACTGGGGCGCGTTTGCCCTGACATTGAGTTGTCCACTTTGTGCGTGAAGAGAATGAGCACCCATCAACACCAATCTGGAATTTCTTCCTTTTCTTTCCCCCGGGAAGTAGAACTCAAGACCATTGGAGTCCAACGTAGGAGTTGAGACCTAGGCTGAGGCACTGGATCGTTTTTCTTTTTCTTTCTTGCTTCCTTTTTTTCTTCCTTCCTTTCTTTCCTTTCTTTTTTAAAAATCTGGGAGAATGGGATCAATTTGCATGTGTATTGCAGTAATTGTGAGTAGGTGCCTAGGCAGGTCTAAAAGGATTTATTCGGTGTCTGAGAAAGAAGAGTGTATATGAGCACATCACAGTTGCAGGCAGCCCCTTTAAGACTAGAAACCCCAAGAGAGCTTGCTTAGAAGCCACAGGCCATTACCTAATTCCAGGACTACTAATTAAACCAGGGATATTTACAGTGTTCTGAGAGATCTCTGAGGCTCCATAACACTTTGCATTTATATACAACAAGATAGCTCTGCAGGAGTTAGCAACCTGCTGAATCTTCAGTGTTGATACTCATTGGAGGCTGTTTCTGTGCGTGGTCCTGGGCAGCTTGCAGGAGTGGAGGCCACAAGTGGGAAAAGAAAGGCGGAGGGGTGGGGGTGGGGTTACTCTGGAAAGAGTGCGAGAAAGGCCTCCATTTGTTTCCAAAACTCTTAATCCTGTCCACACCACCTGGGCTGAGCCAGAGATTTATTTTACAAATAACCAATGATGAGGAATCCCTGATTTCTAGGTGTTCCACTAGATTGCAGGGTAAGAAACTGAGCTGTGCTCCATCAAGTAGCAAATACTAGTTGCTGGGGAAAGGGAAAATGAGAAGGATGTTAAATGAAGGGAGATACTTTGGGAAGGGGTAGAATGCCTCACCTTTGTTTCTCGGGTTGCCGATCTTGTCTCCAGAGTCCCTGCTGTTAGCATGCCCTACTTTGCCCCTCCCCTGGAGCCTCCCCTATGCAAGGATTAGTCTCGCCGCCTCAGCGAAGTTCTGAAATCCACTTCCTGGGAAGGAAATGGGTTCATTCCTGCCTCGTAGGCCTGAGGAGAGAGGATGCTTTTCCATTCCCATGGCACAGAGTTATTCCAGAGCAGAGAGAGTGTGCAACCCTGGCACCGAAGTGTTCGAATATGAGACTGGCCCACGGCACTCCCACCGGCAGAGGGAAGAAAGTGGGACCTGAGTTTTGCTGCATCTCTGAACATGAGGTCCCTCTACTTCTCTCTAGTGGTGAACGGAAGGATCACCACCGCTGGCAGACATTTGCCCAGACTGACAGTAATATCAGGTGGTTATTGGGAGTCACTGAATAAAAACCTCCACCCCTTCCCAGTGTTCATTAAATAGGCTCCTGAAGGAAATTTCAGCTTTCAATTTTTATTTCCCTTCACTTCTTCCTTCTACCCAAGAGATCTCCTTATCCGAGTGGTAGAGCTGAAACCTCGAAATAGCTGACCCTGTCTAATGTACAGAAAAGCTTAAAATCTATTGTTTTTCAACTTCATTTGCAAAGAGCTGCTTGGCTATACAGATGTTACAATACATTGGTTTCCAGGCACTTCAGTTCTTTACCTGCCTGGATTCAGAACGCCCTAGGGAGAAACAGAAGCTTGTAACAAAGGGAGAATTATATAAAGCTTCAGGGAGACTGACTATGTAGAATAATTAGTAAACATGATAAACCAGCTTTAATTATAGTTTCTAACAGCTGATTCCAAAACTGTATTGTTACTACACCCAAAGAATGTCCAAAGAAAATAGCTTTCTTATTTTCTTTGATAAGTGAAATGACCAGCAACTTGATGTGGGTGATATAAATAGTTGATGCGCTCTTTGTAGATTCCGCTGCTAAAATGTCTTTTGTTGAACGCTGATCGCCATAATGCCTTTCTCATCTCCCACACAGTGACCTTTCAAATAGAGATCTAAATCAATGGCTTTAATTTTTTAAGCAATCTTTTCTATTTTCATTTGTTTTACCACGGTTTTCTGGATAATACAGAATAGAGAAATAAAATAATTATAGGTTTGAATTTAAGCCACCCTATTCTTGCAAGGGTCCAAGGCTTCTCCCCTTATTTCATTCATCCTAGTTGCAAAAATTGCTGTTCTTTTACATAAAGACATTTTACCCAGGACATTTCTCCAGAAGTCACTACAAGTAACCGTATCCTAAAAAAGAATTTTCCATTCTTGTCTATAAGCTCTCCTGGAGGTCTTGCACTTGGGTCTCCTTTCCCATCACAGTAGAGAGGTGTGCTGTATGAAATGCTCGCTCTCAGAGAAATGATGATGGGGCTGAGAATTCCTGAGAGAACCACAGAGCAGAAACGGGTACTCACTGTGTCCAAGTGGTGTTCAGAGATTGTGACTTGGACCAGAGAGTGATGGGAAAGAAAAGTCCTAACATGATCAATCCGTTTTGACTGTTTTACCCTCCAACCCAGCTCTGGCTATTGGATACTCGACCTCACTGCCTTTAGGACTAACTCTGGCTGGAGTCCTATGGAACACACATTCTGCTTCTTAGCTCTTCCAATAATAGAAAAAGGTAATAATTGGTATATAACTGGCAGGTATTTGGGGCATTGGCCAGGTACTTCCCCGAGACCTTCTATCATCTAGGTGCAGGAGAGATATGGGGAGAGACTCAGGGTTGCCCTGTGCCTCACTCCTACCAGCCTTTCCCTTCTGGCTTCTGAGGCATCACATTTTCTGAAAAATGAAGAGCACCTTTTTGAAAGGTAAAATGAGTGGGGGCCTCTGAGTGGCTCAGTTGATTGAAGTCTGGCTTCAGCTCAGGTCATGATCTCACGGTTCGTGAGGTTGAGCTCAGACCCTGGAACCTGCTTCAGATTCTGTGTCTCCCTTTCTCTCTGCCTCTCCCCCGCTCGTCTCTCTCTGGCTCTCCAAAATAAATAACTGTTTTAAAAAATGTTTTTTGAAAGATAAAATGAATGAGACAAACTCTGTTTAAAGTATCTTTTCTGTCTTTTCCATGGTATGGCATCTTTTGTCTCCATTCATTCATTTAATTATCCAGTCAACCAATATTTGGGAGTCTGTCATGTGCTAGTTCTGTGCTAAGCTCTGCGGACAGAGCAATGACTGTGGCATATGGGCTCCAGCCTTTATGGAATTTAGTTTCCTTGAAAATCTGGCTTCTTTATCTGACACTGTTACAACCTCTTCACAGCCCATGGAGTGAAGTTAAAGCAGTACAAAAACCCTGATATTTGATAAAGGCTTTATTTACCTATTGCTGCATGACAGTGGCTTAAAAGAACCACCACAGCCTTATTTTCTCACAACTCTACAATTTGGAAAAGGCACAGCTGGGCCATTCTTCTGCCTTCCCACGCAGAGAGCCCGGGGTGGGGGGTGGGAATGGGCAGACGTGTGGGGGCCTTTAGCTGTGAGTCTGGCTGGGGCCCAGAATGGCCAAGATGGCTTCAGCACCCCCAGCTCCTTTATGCTTTCTTTACAGGCTGATCCAGAGAGAGAAAGCAGAAGCTACAAGGCCTCGGAAAGCCAGGGTCCAGAAGTCCTGGAACATCACTTTCTGGACTTGTGCCAGAGCAGGCCACAGGCCCAGCCCAGATGCCAGAGGACAGGAAAGAGACCACCTGGAACAGGAGGAACTATGGGTGGTCATATTGGGACACACTCCCCGTCATAACAAGTCACACCCAAATTCCCCTGCTCCCTCCCTCCCCTGAAATTGTCACTGTGTGTAGTGCAGGCTCTGAAGATGCGCACTAGGCCCAGTTGACACGGCATTTTAGATGGTGCTTACCTAACTACGCTACACACTCGTGTCTGAGGAGGCAATGGGAAAGGCACGAAGCAGCCACCATCCATAGCAGTCCTGAGAGCCGGCCGAGCACTGGCAGCCCCACTCTGGGGACCCAGACTTGCGGGAGGGTCTGGTTCTTCTCCCTGGGAGCCTCCTGGACCACGGTTCCGGGGCCCCTGCTCTGAGGGGCAGGCTGTGACCTCTGACGCTTCCTTTTCCGTAGGTCACTGCCTGTCCTTTACCATGGGACAGCTTCTCTCAGCCTGTGTCCAAGCCACTTGGGGAGCCCAGTGGCTTTTTTTACATTTCAACTGTTTCTTCTTTAGTTCAGGCTGGTGGTGGTTTATCAATATAACTGTCATTAAAATGTTGGGGGTTTTCTATGACTCTTACTGGAATTTACTCCTTGCCTACAACAACTATGCCCAGAAAGCCACATCTATAATTCTTCCAAAAACAAACTTCTGCCTGATTTGGGCCTTGTCAAGGAAGCAGTTGTTGGACTCCTCTTAAGATTCTTCTTAGGGGCACCTGGGTGGCTCAGTCAGTTAAGTATCTGACTTTGGCTCAGGTCATGATCTCACAGTCTGTGAGTTTGAGTCCCGTGACAGGCTCTGTGCTGACAGTTCAGAGCCTGGAGCCTGCTTCGAATTCTGTGTCTTCCTCTCTCTCTGCCCTTCCCCTGCTCGCTCGCTTGCTCGCTCTCTCTCTCTCTCAAAAATAATGAATAAACAGGGGCGCCTAGGTGGCTTAGTCGGTTGGGCATCCAACTTTTACTTAGGTCATGATATCGCAGTTCGTGGGTTCGAGCCCCGCATCAGGCTTTGTGCTGACTGCCAGCTCAGAGACTGTTTCAGAGTCTGTGATTCCCTCTCTCTCTGACCCTCCCCTGCTCACGCTGTCTCTCTCTCTCTCCTAGAAATAAATAAAACATTAAAATAATAATAATAATAATGAATAAACATAAAAAATATATTTAAAAAAAGATTCTTCTTAGAAGCCCTTTTGGCTAGCTGAGTGGGTCTATGAGACAACATCTTAAAATGCTGAGAGGCCTTGAGTCTTGATTGGATCTTTACCTCAAGGAGGATGAAGCGCATTTGACAGGCAGGCACCCTGAGGCCATTTCTTAGTTTGAGACTATTGCTGACTCAAGAGAATCTCCTAGGCCCTGTCTATTTCCTCTACATTCTTCTTGAAAACTGAATAGTTCCCTTTTTAACACATCTCTCTCTCTTATAACACCATCACACATCACTAAAAGAAACCAAATGATACTTTGAACACTCAGCTTGAAAACCCCCTTTGCCAGATTTACAAGGTCATTAGGTACATTTTCCATCTCCTGTGTTTTACTGCACTCAAGGGCTACTAAATATTTTGCCACTTATATAGCACTGCTTCTCCAGCCTCCAACACAAGTTCCTCACCACTCTCAGAGCCTCCACTAAGAGCCTCCTTCCCAGACTAAGGAGATATATCAACTAAATGCAAATGCAGGATCCTGGATTGGATTCTGAGGTGGAAAAAGAACATCACCAGAAAAGCCAGTGAAGTTCACTTAAGGTCTGTAGTTTATGTGAATTTCCTGGTTTGGGTAATTATGCTACTGCTATCTAATTTATTGCTATTAGGGCAGCTGGGTGAACTCTGGTACACAAACTCTACCATTTCTGCAACTTTTCTCTAAGTCTAAAATTATTTCAAAATAAAAATTTTAAAGACTAAGTTAATTAAAAAGAGAGAGAGAGAGAATTCCGTCATCACCTCACCAATCTCTACCCAATGCCTTGTCCCAAAGCTGATGCCTTGTGTTTTAGATTTTTGTTTTTAGATTTGTTTAAATTTTTGTCGTGCCAGCACCCAACTTTCAGACATCAATTTCTATTGTTTGTTGTGCATAACACACTACCCAAAAATGTAGCAGCTTATAACAGCAGCAACCATTTTCTTGCTGGCCATTCTGCCATCTGGACAGAACACGATGGTGACAGCGTGTTTTTCCTTCATGGAGTGTTGACTGGGGCGGCTTGCCTTGGGCTGGAGGACCCAAGAGGACTTCTACCCCATGGCCAGTGGCTCAGCTGGAGTGCTGGAATGGCAAGGGGCTGGACCGATCTCCCTCCTGAGGGTCTCAGCCTCTAGAGGCATCCATGAGGCCTTTCTCTTACGCAAGGCAGTCAGCCCTCTTTACATGGGGATCATCTACCAAGAAAGCAAAAACTAAAATAGCCAGCTGTAGGCCAGAACTGTGATAGCATCATTTTGCGTCATTCTACTATCGGAAGCAAGTAACAGAGCCTGTCATGGTCCCAGGGAAGGGAAGAGACCCTACCTTTCAGTAGTAGGCATGTACAGAAATGGAATCATTGGTGGTCATCTCCCACCACGACCCCAGCCCACTCCCCTAGAAATGACTCCTCCAAACACACAATACGCCATGCTCAATTCTTCCTAGAACCTCTACCTGTTAGGAATCGTGATCAGTTGCCAATCTGATTAGCAATGGAGTGCTTTCCATTTGTTATTGATCTTGCTCCTTAACCCTACAGTTTCTTCACTTGCTCTCTCATCTAGTTTAATACTAGATGATCTAGTAATATATCTAGTTTAACTCTCCCCGAGGATTCATACCTGCTGCAAAAGTACTCATCAAAATTCAGACATATAAAACAGAAATGATACTACTTATACAAGTGTTTGCATACATCCATGGAAAATATCTGAATGAATAAATAAGAAACAAGAGAAAAGATAATATGGGTTATCTCTGATGACTGGATGGGGAGGGAGGAGAATTCCTCTTTCCATTTCTTTCTGTCTGTATGGGTTAAAGGTTCTTTACAATGATCATTTAGTGTTTTCCTAAGGTAAAAAGGGTGATCTCATCCAACAGAACGAGTCTAACAATACAACAACTGCCTACTATCAGAAGAATATCAAATAAACCAGAGACAGCTCAATTCTGATTTCTATTTTTAAATACATGAGCACACTAAGAAAGTTCTAGAATTTAAACCTAAATGCCTATTTGGTATCTACTGCACCACAGAAATACATGAGAATATCTATCAGGAGCTCTGTCTAGTGTAGTAGACATGTTATATCTTACCCCAAGTGCCCTGTCTCCCTAGATCAACTGCCTCCACTAAATCTACTCTGATTCTTCATACTATTTAATAACTTTTGCTGCTCAAAGAAAATATCAGAAACCATCATCTGGTATCACAGTACAACTAGTATTCAAGGCAGTGGCAAACTGCTTTATAATCCCAGAGTATAAGAGCTAGAAGAAACTTCCAAGTCTCTTAGTCCACCTATCCCATTTTACAAAGGTTTATGTGCCCAGATTACATAGCTGCTCAATGAGGTGCCCTGGATGGCAGCCTGGGAAAATTCCTGCTACTCCATCCGTGACTAAAGATGGGAAGAAAACCTTACTTTTATAAAAACCTAAACAAGTTAACTAGAGAGAAATTTGGCCAGAGACAGCTTTTACTAGTATTTACTAGTATTTTCAAGCCTTGGACGGGGGTGAATGAAGGGAAGGGAAGAATGCCTGAGGAGAGACAAGTAGGGTGGAGGATAGGGGAGGGAAGGCAGAGATGAGTACACAATACGATTAGTGATACTCACTCTTTTGCCCTTAAGCGGGGCAATTAATTAGACCAGGAGCTTAGGGCTTGAAAGATCAAACATGAAAACGTGAATTGCTCCATGTTGCTAATTTGCTTCTCATCCTCAGTGCTAAGGTCACCGGGAGAGAATCTCCCAAGCGAACATGTAAAGGAGGCAGCGGTAACATGTGGACCCAAAGAAGAAAAGGGACCCTGCTCTAGAATTGAAGGGGATGCCAAAAGCCGGCAGGAACAGAGAGAACAGTGCCACCTGCTGAAGGGCCGGAGTCAGTGTAAATGGTGCACCGCGCAGTTTGGGGGCATCTTCAGCAGGGTACCAAAACAGATGATGGATCTATTTGCAGTCTCAAAAGGTCATTGCGAGAGAAAGCTGAATTCTGGCTCTCACCAGGCCACTTTGCGCCAGAGAAAGGCGAGCTGGTTTCTGGTAGGAACGTTAGAGGACTGCGTCTCTGCTTGCCTCTCTTCCACGAGTATGCATGCCTATTCACTCTGAGCTTTCCCCAAGACCTAAACCTCAGAGTAGTAACATATACTCGGCTGAGACCAGATAAAATGGACATGAGAAGAAAGCAATATGAAGACATTTATTCAAGTAATACATTCCTACTGGCTCACTAAATACCCTTCTCAGATACATGCCTTTTTTTTTTTCTTTTACACTCCCCATTTTTTCCTTTTCTATTTTTTTTTTAAGATTTTTTTTAGGTAACCTCTGCACCCAATATGGGGCATCAAGAGTGGTGCCAGCTGAGCAGCCAGGTGCCCCTTCCGCTCGTGCAAACACACTACGCAAAAAGGACAACCACTTGAGAGGCTGGGAAAGGCGCTGATCCTTTGTGGACAGCCTCCGTTTTCCCACAATGCTCTGCACTGACTGTATCCTCCCCAAAAGCTTAGGTGGAAACTAACCCCAAGGTCATGGTATTAGGAGGTGGACCTTCAGGAGGTGACTAGGTACTAAGAGTGGAGCCCTTACCAATGGGATCAGCGCCTGGCCAGGGTGCCCCTCCCCTTCCGCCACACCAGGTGAGGTTCCGGGAGAAGACTGCAACTATGAATCGGGGAGCATGCCCGCACGGTTCAGCTTCTCCATCCGTAAGAAGTAAATTTCCATTGCTTAGAAGGCGCACAGGCCACGACGTCTAGTTAACGCAGCCCAAATGGACCAAGGCACCCTCTTCCTTCCCTCCTTACACCTTCCTTCCTCTGCCCTCTTTCTTGACATTCTCTTCCCTCCTGTTCCCATTTTCCTCCTACTCACCTGCACATTTCAAGGTTGTCCTTGTGAATGTGCTGATAGGACCAGGAGACCGGTGGGAAGGTGACGTGTGCAGCGCTAAGTTACACAGCTCCAAGGGCCATATTTCCCATTGCACGTGCTATTGTTGTTCCATGCCTGTTGATTTTTCAACCACATGAATATAGATAATACCCTTAATTTAATTTTTTAAACCTAACCAAGGGGCCCAATGCGGGGGTGGGGGGGCGGCACTAACTTCCCTGGTTCCACTTAAGGACAAAATAACGCAGTTCTAGATCCTGTGCTCATAGCCTTCCTGTTAACAATGTCTTGGGATTAAAAAGTTCAAAACGTACTCTCATTGTGATTTAGGTTTTTCTATTTTGTAGGAACTTCAGAAAGAATACCACAGAAACACCTAATGTTGTCAGACTAAACTTAGAAGGGAAATTTTATCTTCTCTAAAAATAATAAACAGTTTTCTTTGGTGGATTTTTGCTAATTAACTGTACTTAAATATGTTGCATTTTTTAGAAGTTGTACAGGTTTTATATTTCAGGAAACTCTAGAGGAAAAGGGAGTCCATAAGCAAAAGGTCATGGTACTTAACAATTAATTTGGGAATACTTCAAATTCTTAGTATAAAGTTCATGAGGCCGGGGGAACTTGGGAAGAAACAGGAAGCAAATGGATAGAAATAGTCTACTTTTCTAGAAGAAAACAAACAAACAGATCCTTATTTACTTAGCTCTGAGACTGAAGTGTTAAGTGAAAGTTCTTTCCTGGGTGTAGCACCTTCATCCTGCTATCTCCCAGAGAGTGGTCCCAGGCCCCTGGCTGCTAGAGCTCGTGGGACCATCCCCTTCCTAGGCCACCTGTTGAAGCAAGTAGAAGAGAGACCTTAATTAAGATGCACATCTTTATAAAGATTTTAAAAATAACTTGTAACTGCAAAATAGGACTGTCTGCCTTTCAAATCCTGTTTATTTTACAATGTGGAGGCATTTGTCCATTAACTGAGCAACATTTCCTTATGATTTGAATCTGGCACATTAAATCTTCTGTTTTAAAAGTAGAATTCTCCTGCCTGAGGATGAGTACTGTCCCTTTTAATGACATTCAGAAATTAGCCAACCAGAAAATTTTGCCCTAAGAATAGGCTACGTTACCTTGGTGGCTTACTTGACTTGAGTTTGCTGTGAGATGCTGGGTCAAGCCATCCTGACCTCCCTTTCTCCCAAAATGCACAAAATATTTTTTAATAACGTTCTCCACTAGACATCTGTTTATTTGGCAATGAACAATTAAAGGCATTTCTGCTTCAGGGCACAGAGTGCAAGCCAAGTACAGGGCTGTTTTTGTACCACCTTGGTTGATGTAAACTAAGGATGCCCTTTAAAAGAAAGAAAGTTATGAATAAAAATACTCCAGAGGTTGTCACAAAGCCAATTATAGAAAGAGATTAAGAGTCTTAGAGAGCTCTGGTACATTATCATTCATTGGCTGCCAGTTGTTTAAATACAATGACCATGGGATTGTCCTAAAGTTAAAAAACTCCTTTGACTAATATGGGGACCTTCAGAGGGGACTTCTCCTGAATCCCTGAGAGGCAGAGTAATGTCCTCAGTGATGTGGGTTCGATGAAACGGTCACTCAGCTTAAGAGACTAGCAATTCTGATGCTGGGTATGAACTACAGAGCAGTAGTTTCAAACTAGAGACAGGAGGCATGCAGATAGCTTTCAAGGGGTAACTCCAGATCTTTATCTTCCATGTACAGTCCACCTAAATCTGAACTACCTGAGAATCAGTGTAGTTAGATGCCCCCCCAAACCCCCCACCCCGTGGCTCCTAGTCTCTACCTCCCCTTCATAGTGGCCCTTTCTCTACTTTGAAAGAGAAAGGGATCTCTGTCTCCATATGAATGCTAAATGACATATTGCCCCAAAGGAAAAACCTGAAAGGAACTAAAGACATAACTTTAACCAATGATATTAATGTTGAGAAGCTGAATGAGTTTACTGCCTAACAAACACTTGTGAATGTTAGTCTGACAGTACCTGTTTCCTAGTGAATTGACTGAAGAGCCATGCAAAGCATTCATTGATAGATCATTAAAAACAAGGGCACTAAGTGATGTGTGCATATAATTTGGAAAGCTTTCAAATAAATGAGTAATGTTACCTATACAATTTATTCCAACGGCCGTCTACTGAGTTCTGTGAACAATATTCCTCCGTGTTTACAATATAAAAAGCAAAACTTGGGGATAAACTGATGCTGACCCTGTCTCCTTCTAGAAATAAGTAAAATTTGTTCATGATCTACAAATGAATTTCTTAGTGGGGGATGGGACAGACAAGTGACAGGCATTAAGGAGGGACTTGTGATGAGCACTGGGTGTCATATGTAAGTGATGAACATGGGGGTCTACTCCTGAAACTAACATTGCACTGTATTCTACTCCGGAAACCAATACAACCAACTAGAAGTTGAATAAACACTTGAACTAACTAACTAAATAAATAAATATAAATAAGAGCATTACACAAATGGGCATATTTAGAATCTTCTCAGGAGATAAAATGGTAAACTTTGGCCTCAGAAAAACAAATAAATAAATAAAATAATATCGGAAGAAGCAAAAAAACAAATCGATGTTTTAAAGCTTTGTTGATTTATGTTTAATAATTATCAACCTTTAAAAGCACTTCATTGGTCAATTATGAGCTGAAAATAGTGAGAACTCAATTCAGAAAAAAATGTAATGCTTAGCAGTATTATGGTCAAGGAAACTTAATGTAATTTAATTTAAGTATATATGTATACACATATATATATACATACATATACATATATACATATATATATACATAGTCACAGAGAAATATGGTAAGTGAGCAATAAAAAACACTCACACATAATGTGTGATACATTCAGATAAAAATCTGTAATAGCAGTAGAAAGAAAATTCAAGCCCAGAAACAAAAAGAAGTGATGTAAAATTTTCTACTTTAAGAGACCTTGCTCATATTGTTAACGTTTGATAGATAATGGGGAGTATCAAATCACTACAGTATTTATACTCGGTTGGATACATTGAAGAATTCCACTTTTAAATGCTAATGTTTACATTACAAAAAAATGAACCCCTTTCCAACTGTCATTCCTCTCCTTCTGCTTAGAAAAATCTACTTAAATAAATATGTTTCAAAACTAAATCCTATTTTCCAACTGACCACAATATAAAATTAGTGACGACCAAAAACAGGGATAAGAGCAATAATAGATATTATCTACCACCAGTTTTTATTACTAATATTTATTGATAACATTCAGAAATGTCTAATGTTAAAGTTTTGGTAAAAAGTTTAATTCCAATTCTAAAATGTATACAGAGGAAAAGTTTTTCCAAGTTGTGGGGTAAACTAGTGAATAAGTATAAAGACCCCTATTCTACTGAAACATCTGTGTATGTCATATAAACAGGTATGTCAGGATGTGCACAGAAGTATTACCTGAAATAGCAAAAAGTCAGAACCTAAGCATCCATCAATATGTTTGAATAAAAGAAGATATTTTCATGCAGTAGAGTATTACATATCAGGTTAGAAAGAATAAATTAGATAAATTTATCAGCATGAGAATATCTCAAAATTTACTGGGTTCTAGTTAAATGTGATCCTCAGGCTTACATTGGGTTCATCTTTCTCTAATTTCCTATCCTTCTCACACAGAGAAACCAGTCCAGGAGGCAGGAGATCTACAGGCTATGTGACATCATCCAAACCTTGACCCTGGAGCAGAGAACTTTGAATGGGTGTGTAACATGATCATATCACAGTTACAAGGCTCCACAGTTGTCTGAGGCATTTTAATGACCACCCCCTGCAGGGAGCAGAGGGAGGGGAGAGGAAAAGGGCCAAAGAACCAATCAGAAGGGAAAGAATTTCCTCATCATCTTTCTGAAATCTCTACTTGCCTGGAAAGAAGTAAGGTATTTAGGGTGGATAGAGGAAACAATGATCCGGCAAATATCAAATGCTGAGAAAAGTAGAAAGTGCCTCTTGGCAAGAAATTAATTCTGTGTTAACGAAATCATAGTTCACGAGTTTGTTTCTGTAAGAATGAAAAATCCATAATGCCCACCAATGACAATTAAGTTCCTTGCCTTGTGTGTGAATGTCATTCCTCTCTTTCGGTTTAGAAAAATCTACTTAAATATTTGTACATTTTCAGAATTAAATCCTATTTTCCAACTGATCGCAATATAAATTAATGACAACAAAAATGGGGATAAGAGCAATAATGATATTATCTACCATCATTTATCACTATTAACATCTATTGATAACATTCAGAAATCTATAAGGACATTAAAGGGCATATATATGGTCTTATGAAGACCTCTCATCTCTCTTAGGTCTCTGCAAATGTGTTTTTATAAGGACAACCTGGGGTGAGTACTATAATACAAATAATAATGAATACTTATTGATTACATACTCGTGTTAAGTGATCTACACAAATATATCTCCTGTGTTTCTTACCATTTGACCCTATCCATCCTGCCTCTTTACCACAAGTACTGAAGTCATCCCTCTCTTATAACAGCTGAGGCCTTATTACCATTTCTACAGTATTCCACCTTCAGGAATTTTTTCCCTAAGGCCGCCAATATTCTGCAAGTCCTCTCCCAGCAGACCCATCTGCTGGGACCCATCCTATCACTTTATTAGACATGCCCACACAGGTCCAGACCTACGGAGTGAATCACCCTACCATCCAAGGACCCCTACCAAAGCAGAGAAAGGGGAGAAAACAGTATAGCTGGACCGACTGTATTCACTAACCCTCATAATGTATATTGAGAGGAATATGTACGGTTGGGGCTCCGGACATAAAATTAAACTGGATTGCCATTGCTGGTAAATATTTCCAGCATTTTGCCATGCTTTATTATGTCCTGTCATTGCATAATTCTCTTTGGAGCACAGACTGAAGAATTTCTTGAGCCAGATACTCTTGGTGTTAGTTCATAGCAAATGCTCAACCAGGGCCCCTTTTTGCTTCCCTGTACACCATTCCTCACTGCTTTACCCTGAAAAGCGAGGTACTTAACTACGTATACTCAGACCATAAATTCCTTGAAAGGCTATTACTCGGCAAGTTACTCAATCTCTCTGTATGCCTGTGTCGTCCACTGCATAATGGGGACAATAATAGTACTGATTCATATGGCAGTTAAAAGGATTAAGAGAGGAGATATATATCTCTCAGAACAAGCCTGGCACGTGGTAAATACTAAATGAGCATTCACTGTTAGCTGTTGTTATTATCGAGTGAGGAGATACAGCCTGTCCCTCTGTATTTTCCTTCTGCCATCTCAGACACCTTTCACGCTGTCCGCCATCTGGAAGCTCCCAGTAAATGCTGAATGAATGACAAACAATTATCAACAATTCAAGATGGAGATGATAAGGAAATAAGGATTCCTCTGGTCCTTCAGGATGTCCCAATAAACAGTAGTTTTAAAACGATTTTATGTCATTTATTAATATATCTTATGTCATACCAATGTTCCAGTTAAGAGTTTAAACAAGCAGTGTTGGCCACTGGTCACTTGGTAATCAAACGGTCCAATCACACTGACCTGCCACATGCTTCTCTTAAGTCACATGTGCAACATTGTGACATAGCAAGAATGCACACAAACTCCTTTTTCTGCCCTTTCAAAGTTCTCTGTGGGGGCGAGGTTCAGGAGACGCCACCTCCCCCACACACTAGACAGCTTCCTGGGTAATGTCTCCTACAAACTAGAAGGATGCTAATCCCAGCCCAACTGTGCAACGAGCGAACTCCCAGGGGCTTCCCGAGAACCTGCCTGATACACAGCCATCAGAAGGTACAGTAACTCAGAGTCAGAGTCAAAACCTCACCTACACTCTCTGTTTTAAATCCTGACAACTCCTAACTACGTCTTGGCTGTCACTTCAGTGATGCTATTCCCACTTTGCACTGAATTTTCTTGAAGGTTAGAAAACAAACAAAAACCCGTCTTGTGTAAGCCTCTATACTTCTCACAATTCTCCACACAGTTTTTTACATGATAGACAGACACTCAGTTAAGTATTTATAAACTCAATGACTAAAAGACTATGTACTTTTTCAAATATATACATAAACATACAAATATAACTTATTGATTGGATATAATATAATCCTTAGGTAATAATATTCATACATCACATATGTTATCATGAAACCTTTTCTTTCAATACTTTGGTGTGGGATATTATCTGGAAAGACCTTAATCACCATTTCTGTCTTTCGTTTTCCAAAGGAAACACCAACAGAGGAAATGTCAGTCTTAGTTAACATTCTGTGCCCTGAAGGTGGGAGAGTTGGGGGTGGGGGGGTAGGCCTATGAGATCATTTTAATTACAAACGAAACACGGTAATATACCTTTTCTCACCTGCAGCACAAATAACCAAAATTCCCAGAGTGTGGACTCCAAATTCTATTCAAGAAGCTAACTTTTCTCTTTCAAACAGGCTCCGGTGAACTTATTTTTTTTCTAATGCTGTTCTTTTCAGTTTGTCTAAGATGGAAGTGGCCAAATCACAATTGGGGTTTAGTTTCACAAGTTATTGTATTAACTCTGGAATAACGTAGACTAAGTCATGAGCTCTTATTTCCAAGGGAACCCTAGGCGAGTCAAGCCAGGCCTTCCGGCCGGCAGAGCCAAAGCTAAAGCTGGGCCCTGGCCCTAGCCAGGGGAAAGTATGGACAGGTAGAGTAGGAATGGGGGCGGGGCAAGCACATGAGGAAGAGACGGAAATGGATGAGGGAAAGGCATTACCCTCAAGGATCAGCAGCTCTTTAAAGCCAGCTCTACTGATTAACAAAAGTTCATAGAGATAAAAGATCGTGGAAAAGGGAAAAATAAAAGGGAATGGATGAGATGGAAAAGATTAGTGGGAGAAAAAAAGGAAAGAAGGTTCACCTGGGGGAGAGCAATGGCGCACGACCTGAAACTGCCTTCAGTACCAAAGCTCACTGATCTGTTCTACCGTCTTCGGCTCACTTGAGACAATAACCTATTTCTAGCCTTGTTCCACTCCAGTTCTGAGGACTTGTCCTTCACTGTTGATGGTCAAGAATCACTAGTGTTTTGTTTCTTTTCATAGATGAATTCCTTTAAAACTGTTATCTGCCAAAGACAAGCCTTTTGTTAAGTGAGCCATGCAGGGTTCTGTCGTTCCTTTATGCTCCTCCGCTCAAATACGTGTATCTGGCACCTACTCTCGCATCCTATGTTTTACTGTGCTGCGTGGGTGAGAAACGGACTGTGGCCTTCTAACCACACGCTCTTTGAAATAAGCTTCTCTGAGGCATAAAATAAATAATAAAAAGAATTGGTCCGTGCAGGACCTAGGTCACTTAGCCTTGAGACTATTTACAGTGAATTCTGAAGCAAACTTAGTCCAAGGGACTAAGATCCAAACAATCAAGCAGTAAATTAATTGAAAGCTCTGACATCAAAAAATACACTTGAGGTATTATAACTGAACAATAAAAAGCCCTAAAGCTACCAGTCTAGTTTTGGGGAGTTGTTTCTTCTTTCTTATAGCTCTGGACACTGTGAAATCCAATATCAAGGTGGTGGCCAATTTAATTCCTGGAGAGGGCACCCTTTCTGGCCTACAGATGGCCCCCTCCTCTCTGTGACCTCACAGGGCACTGAAGGTGGGAGGGGGAGAGAGCATGAGAGCAAGCGCACTCTGGTGGCTCTTTCTATAAGGAACTAATCCCATCAGAAGGGCTCAATCTCCATGGCCTCTTCTAATCCCAATTACCTTCCAAAGGCCCTATCTCCAACTACCATCATATTGGGGGTCAGGGCTTCAGCATATGAATTCTGGAGGGACATGAACATTCAATCCATGATAGCAAATAAGATATATTATTCCAGTTCTAGGTAACATGGAGTAACCTCATTCTACCCTGTCTTTCTCGCTGAATGTGGCTGTAAAACCTGATGGAACACATGGAACATCCATTTGAGGAGTCCAAAAATAGTAGCAGGTAAACTGGGAAAGAAGACCAGGATTCAAAGCACTGCTGAATCAGCAGTGAGTTTTCTGTTTTGCTTTTCTCTACTAGAAACCCCTGGTCCAGATGTAAGGCAGCCTAAAACTCAGAATGGGCACCAGGGCACAGAGGGAACTCCTGAAGAAGCCCTTCAGTTCTGTTCCGGCTCCAGGATCAGGAAAAGCATTTCCTGACACTTGGAGAGTGTCAGGGAAGTCTGCCATCTTTTGTTCTTTCCCCTGTTCTCCGATGTCCCAGGCCCCAGGAAATCCTGCCCCCCCCCAGCAGTAGCAATGAAGACAATGGTAGTGGGGGCCCACAGGCACCAACATCTTTGAGGGAGGGAAATCTTCCTCTACAAAAAAGCTGTGATCCCAGGAGGGGGTGCAAATCACATTTGGCATTTCATCTTTTTCCCTCCATTGCTTGGCCCTAGACAAGGCCCTGTCCCCGGAAGTAGGCTGTACAACAGGATAACTAAAGCACTGGCTTTCTGGATACAGGACTCAAAGAGGAAGTCTAGGGAGTCAGCAAGTACCAGAGATTATGGAGAAGGAGAAACTCAGGAAAGTAATAGATAAAGCTGATTAGAGACTCTCAGGCTCCCACTCAAGCTACACAAGGACAAAACGGACCTAGATAGCAAAGACTCTGAGACAGAGCTAAAGAACAGACCACCACACGTGTCGCAGATTGTGGCACACACAGAAGACAGATTCAAATAGTGCTGCAAATGCTTTGAAAACAGAACTGATGTTGAAACTACAGAATAGTGGTTGGAATTTGTAGCCTGAACCCAACCACCTCTATTGAAATTTTATAACGGAAAACTACAAAAACCAAAATAAACTCAGTACATGGAATCAATCACAGAACAGAGATGACGAAGGAAAGCATCAGAGAATTCGAAGATAACTCAACAGACATTATTCAATGTGAACAATGAAGAGAAAAATAATGGGAAAAAAATGAACAGTGTATCAGAGACCAATGGAACAAAACCAAAAGACCTAATATTCATGTTACTGGAAATCTAGAAGAGAAATAGAAATACAATGCAGTAAAACATATAGGAAAAGATGATTAAAAATTTCCTGAATGTGGTAAAAAACATAAACATACAGATTCAAGAAGCTCAGTGAACTCTAAACACGATAACCCCAAAACAATGGATGCCCAAATATAGCATAATCAAACTGCTGGTAATTGAAGACAAACAAAAAGAATCATGGAAGCGGGCAGGAAAAAAAAGGCGCATTATTTGCAAGGCAACAACAACTCAATGATTGTAGGTTTCTCATCAGAAACTGTGGAGGGTAGAATAAAATGGAACAGCTTAAAGTGCTGGAAAAACAGAAAACAAAAACAAAAACCAACCCTTCAACCCAGAGTTCAAAACCCAGGAAAAATACTCTTCATAAATGAAGTTGAAACAAACACATTATCAGGGAAGGAAAAAAAAGAATTCATTGCCACCAGACCTATTCTAAAGAATTGCTAAAGGAAGTTCTTGGGCAGAAAGGAAATTATACCATAAGGAAACCTGGGACATCAAGGATACACGAGGAACAACTGAAATCGTAAATATCTAGGTAAATATAATAGGCTATTTTTCTCTTTTTAAAAAAAATTTTTATGTTTATTCATTTTTTTGAGTCAGAGAGACAGAGACAGTGTTAGTGGGGAAGGGACAGAGAGACGAGACACAGAATCTGAAGCAGGATCCAGGCTCTGAGCTGTCAGCACAGAGCCCAATGCAGGGCTTGAACCCACGAGATCGTGACCTGAGCTGAAGTCGGTTGCTTAACTGACTGAGCCACTCAAGCGCCCCTAAACTAGTCTTCTCTTGAGTTCCTCAAAACACATTTCATGTTTGAAAGCAAAAGTGTCTGCTTGAATTTTTATCATATGTAAATGCAATACATAAGACAACTGTAACATAGAGTTTAAAGGGATTTAAGTGAAATGGTGATAAGACTTCCTCACTCCACTTATAATGAAATGGTAACATATGTTGATTCTACATAGATTGTAGAAAATCAAACATTTATATTTTTATCCCAAGGGCAACCATTAGGACTTTTTTTTTTTTACAAAGATAAATAGTGAAAAACACAATAGATAAGACAGAATACTAACAAAAATTCAAACGTCCCAAAAGAAGGCAGGAAAGAGAAATGAGGGGGGAAATTCAAAAAAGGAAACCAACAGAAAACAAATATATCAAATAGCCAAATATACCAATAATTACATTAACTGAAAATGGTCTTAAATATGCAAATTAAAACACACAAATTGGCAGAATGGATACAAAGAACACCTGAACTCAAATATAATGATATTATATTTAAAAATATTAATTTAATAATAAAAGGATATTAATTTAAAAACAAAAGGATGGAAAAATATATGCTATGTGAGTACTAATCAAAACAAAGTGGAGTAGCTACATTAATATCAAAGTAGACTTCAGAGCAAAAAAACCCAAAAAACCAAAAACCAAAACAAAACAAATTATCAGAAGTTAAGAACAATGAAATCTGGCCATGTGTAGCAACATGGATGGACCTTGAGGGTGTTATGCTGAGCGAAATAAGTCAGGCAGAGAAGGACAAATATCATATGTATGCACGTATAGGAGGATTAGGAGGAACTTAACAGAGGACCAAGGGGGAGAAGAAGGGCAGAAATGGTGGGGAAAAGGGAGAGAGGCAAACCATGAGAGACTCTTGAATGCTGACAAAAACTGAGGACTGGTGGATGTGGGGGGAGGAGGGGTGGGCATGGAGGAGGGCACTTGTGGGGATGAGCACTGGGTGTTATGTGGAAACTAATTTGACAATAAACTATTTGTAACAAAAAAAAAAAAAAAGAAGTTAAGAGCACTACCAAATGCATGAGTAAAAATCTAAAAGGACTGAAAGGAGAAACAGACATAAACACAATTATTACATTTGGACTTCAACGCTCCTCTCTCAGCAATGGAAAGAACTAGTAAACAAAGTTGGCAAGGATATAGAAGAACCAAACACTACCACCAACCCAACTGGGTTCAACAGATATACAGATTACTCCACCCAACAGCAGCAGTTCACATATTATTTCAAACGTACATGGGACGTTCTCGAAGACAGACAATATCCTGGATCACAACACCACCCCAAAAAAATATGTGAAAGAATTGTAATCATACAAATTATGCCCTCCAATCATAATGGATTAAGTAACAGGAATCACAACTAGGATTAAGTAACAGGAAAAATGAAAAGAAAGTCCCCTAACATGTGTAAACAGCACCCTTGTAAATAATCTACGGCCAAAGAGAAGTCAAAAAGGAAATGTAAAAATTTTTTGAATTGAATAAAAATGAAAAAACAACATGTCACAATTTGTAGGATTCAGCTAAAGCAGTGCAAAAGGGAAATTTGCAGCATTAAATTCTTACATTAAAAAAGAAGAAAGGTGTCAAATTACTGATCTTAAAAATACAAATAACAATAAAAAAGGAGCAAAATAAACTTAAGTCAAGCAGAAGGGAGGAAATTAAAAAGCTAAGGGCAGAAGTAAATGAAATTGAAAGCAAAAAAAATTAACAGAGAAAAATAATGAAAAACTGATCCTTTGAGAAAAATGAAATTTATAAATCTGAACAAAGAAGAAATACAAATTATCAATATCAGGAATCAAAAGGAGGATATTACCACAGAACCTGTAGATATTATAAGGGTATTAAGGGAATGCAAAAAGCAACTCTAAACACATAAATATGACCTAGGTAGAATTAACAAATTCTTCAGAGCAAACTACTAAAACTCATCAAAGAGAAAACAGACAACCTAAAGAATCCTATTACTATAATTTTTTTTTAAAAAACCTTTTAAAATAATATTCCAGGCCCAGACAGTTCTAGATTTCTACTAAACATATAAAGATGAACTACTAATTCTTCTACTAATTCTTTTTTTTCTTTAGAATTTTTAAAAATTCATTTATTTATTTACAGAAAGAGTGCACAAGTGAGGTAGGGGCAGATAGAGAGGAAGAGAGAATCCAACACATGCCCCACACTATCAGCACAGAGCCTGATGCAGGGCTTGATCTTATGAGCAGTGAGATCATTACCTGAGCCAAAATCAAGTCAGACTCTCAACCAACAAAGCTACCCAGGCTCCCCAACATTCAGATTTTTTTTTTGTCTTTTTTTTTTTTTACAAATAGTTTATTGTCAAATTAGTTTCCACATAACACTCAGTGCTCATCCCCACAAGTGTCCTCCTCCATACCCATCCCCCCTCCCCCCACATCCATCAGTCCTCAGTTTTTGTCAGCATTCAAGAGTCTCTCATGGTTTGCCTCTCTCCCTTTCCCCCACCATTTCCGCCCTTCTTCTCCCCCTTGGTCCTCTGTTAAGTTCCTCCTAATCCTCCTATACATGCACACATATGATATTTGTCCTTCTCTGCCTGACTTTTTGGCTCAGCATAACACCCTCAAGGTCCATCCATGTTGCTACACGTGGCCAGATTTCATTCTTTCTCATCGCCATGTAGTATTCCATGGTATAGATAAACCACATCTTCTTGATCCATTCATCTGTTGATGGACACTTAGGCTCTTTCCAGGTTTTAGCTATTGTGGAGAGTGCTGCTATGAACTTTGGGATGCATTTGCTCCTATGCCTCAGCATTTCTGTATCCCTTGGGTAAATTCCTAGCAGTGCTATTGCTGGGTCATAGGGGAGTTCTATTGTTAGTTTCCTGAGGAACCTCCACACTGTTTTCCAGAGGGGCTGTACCAGTTTACATTCCCACCAACAGTGTATGAGGGTGCCCATTTCTCCACATCCTCGCCAGCATCTAGAGTTCTCTGATTTGCTCATTTTAGCCACTCTGACTGGGGTGAGGTGGTATCTCAGTGTGGTTTTGATTTGTATTTCCCTGATGAGGAGGGACGCTGAGCATCGTTTCATGTGTCTGTTTGCCATCTGGATATCCTCTTTGGAGAAGTGTCTGTTCATATCTTCTGCCCATTTCTTCACTGGGTTGTTTGTGTTTCAGGCATGTAGTTTGGTGAGTTCCTTATATATTCTGGATATTAACCTTTTATCTGATATGTCATTTGCAACTATCTTTTCCCATTCCGTTGGTTGCCTATTAATTTTCTGGGTTGTTTCCTTGGCTGTGCAGAAGCTGATGAACTACTAATTCTATACAAACTATTTCAAAAACACAAGAGGAGGGAACACTCCAACTCATGTTTATAAAATTGGCATTACCCAGATACCAAAGCCAAACAAAGGTAAAAAAAACAAAAACAAAACCAAAAAACATAGGTTAATATCTCGTGTAAACACTGATATATAAATCAGACAAAATCTTAGCAAATTGAACATCTAAGTATTTTTTTAATTATATACTAAAACAACCAAGCAGAGCTTATCCTGAAAAGGCAAGGCTGCTTCAGTATTTAAAAAAAAAAATCAATCAATGTAATCTACTTTATCGATAGACTAAAGAAGAAAAGCTACATAATCATATCAGTTGATGCAGAAGTAGCACTTGAAAAAATCAACACTCATTCCAAGATAAAAAAAGAAAGAACTGTCAGCTAACTAAGAAAGAAGGGGACTTCCTCAACCTCATAAAGGTCATATACAAAAAGCTAACAACTAATACCATACTTAGTGCTGAAAAACTGACCACTTTCCCCTTCAGATCAGGAATAAGGCAAAGATGTTCTCTCTCATCACTGCAATTTAATGTTATACTAGAACTCCGAGCCAGTATAATAAGGCCAGAATAAGAGATAAAAGGCATGCACATTGAAAAGGGAGAAATGAAAATGTCCCTATTTGTAGATGACATAATTGAAACCGAAAGAAGTGACCAAAAAACCTCCCCCTTGAACTAAGTAAGGTCATAGAGCATAGGTAAGACACAAAAATAATCTTATCTGTATACCAATGGATGAACAACCGAAACTGATTTTTTTTTTAGTCATTAGTATGGCTTCTAAATTATTTAAACATTTAAGAATAAATTTAACAAAACATAAACAGGATCTCTATGCTAAAAACTACAAAACACTAAATAAAAGAAAATTTAAAAAGACTGAAATAAACAGGAAGATATATCATGTTCAGGGACCAAAAAACTCAGCTCCTTAAGCCCATGTACAGATTTAACTCAATTCTATTAACTATCCCGGGAGGAATTTTGTAGATACAGGCAAGCTGATTCTAAAATTAACAAAGAAATTCAAAGGAACTAGAAAACGCAAAATAAGTTTGAAAAAGAACAATGATATTGGAGGAATCACACTACCTGATTTTTAAGTTATGCTATACAGTTAGATTAACCAGGACAGGGTGGTGATAGTGGTGGGACAGTTACATAGATCAGTGGGATGGAACAGACAACCCAGAAAGAGATCCTCACAAATACGGCCAAGTGATTTTGGACAGAGGTCCAAATGATAGTCTTGCCAAAGAAAGGTGTGGGACATTCATACACTTAAAAATTAACCTCAACCCCAAATTCATACTTTATGCAAAAATGAATTCAAAATGTATCATAGATCTAAATGTAAAACATAAAACTTCCAGAAGAAATCTTTTTAATTTTTTATGTTTGTTTATTTTTGAGAGAGCAAGAGAGAATGTATGAGCCGGGAAGGGGCAGAGACAGAGAGAGAGAGAGAGAGAGAGAGAGAGACAGAATCTGAAGCAGGCTCAAGGCTCTGAGCTGTCAGCATAGAGCACGATGCAGGGCTTGAACCCATGAACCATGAGATCATGACCTGAACTGAAGTTGGATGTTTAACCAACTGAGCCATCCAGGTGCCCCAAAAGAAATCTTTAGAGAAAGTCTTTATAACCTGGGGTAAGTCAAAGAGTTCTTATACATGACACCAAACACATGATCCACAAATGAAAACAACTGGTAACTTGGACTTGATCCAAATTTAAAACTTTACAAAAGACACTAGCAAGAGCATAAAAAGATAAGACTAGAAGAAAACATTTGCAAATCACATACTTTCAAAGGCCTATATCTAGAACATATAAAGAATCCTCCAAGCTCAACAGTAACAACACAAACAACCCAATTGTAAAATGAACCAAACATCTGAACAGGTGTTTTGCCAAAGTAGATTAATGCATGGCAAATAAGCTCATGAAACGATGTTAATATCATTAGCCATTAGGGGAAATGCCTATTAAAACCACAATTAGATACCTACTAGAATACTTAAAAAATACTGACACTATCAAGTTCTGGTGGGAATGCAGAAGAAATGGAATGCCCACATATTCTCAATGAAATATAAAATGGTAGAGCCACTGTGGAAAACAGCTGGGCAGCTTCTTGTAAATCTATAAATACTTTTATCATGTGACCTAGCAATTCCGCTCCTCAGTATTTATTCTAAGGGAACAAAAACTTCTGGTCCACACAAACCTACACACAAAAGTTTATGGCGGCTCTGGTCATAATTATCCAAAACTGGAAACAACCTAAGTGTCCTTCAATAGATGAATGAACAAACTGTAGGATAATGGAATACTACTCGGCAATAAAAATGAATGCATGATTGATATATGCAACATCTTGGATGAATCTCAAAGGAATAAAAGAAGCCAGTCTCAAAGGATTGCACACTGCATGATCTAATTGATGTGTTATTCTCACAAAGACAAAATTCCAGGGATGGAGAACAGATCCATGGGCACCAGGGATTGAGGAAGTAACTAAAATTAGTCACACAAGGTAGTTTTGTAAGATAATGGAATTGTTACATACCTTGATTGTGGGGGTGGTTATATGAATCTATTGTCTCAAAACTCAGAGAACTGTACACACATGCACATATGCACACACAGTCAATTTTACCATATGCTAATTTAAAATAAAACTCAAACATGATACATTGCTTTTATGATATTTGAAACAATTTTTAGCAGAATAAGATCAAGATTCAGAAACCCCCATTAATTCCTTCTTAATTATAGAGTGGGAAAATAAAGGAGAGAACATTATTAGAAGGGCTAGTCTTGGGGTGCCTGGGTGGCTCCGTTGGTTGAGTGGCTGACTCATGATTTTGGCTCAGGTCAATATCCCGGGATCGTGGGAGCAAGCCCCATGTCAGGCTCTGTGCTAGGCGTGGAACCCGCCTAAGATTCTGTCTCTCTCCCTCTTCCCCTCTCCCCCACTCACATTTCCTCTCTCTCTCTCAAATAAAAATTAATAATAATAATAATAAAGCCTAATAATAATAATAAAGCCTAGTCTTGCTTAGAATGGAGTTAGATGTTGCTTATAGTCAACATTTTGGATTCTCATAAATGTTCATAGTAATTCAAAACATATTCTCTAATAATGTTTTTATAAAGTTTAGAGGTTGTGAATCCAGCAGCATTAATGTATTATACTGTTTTTAATAAGTATTTTTAATTAATTTGTTATACTGTTTTAAAGAGCTCTAACAGTCTAAGCAACAGATTTTTTTAGTTTAAGCAAATTTGGGGAAGGGCATCAGTATGAACACAGGCTCTGGAACTAGACGGATCGGTTCAAATCCCAGCTTTGCCATCTACTAGCTATTTGACCTTGGAAAGTTAGTGTTACTTAGTTACATTACCTCTCTGTGCCTCAGACAAGTCTGAGGATAATAACAGTACTTGCTACACAGGGTTAATATGAGTGAGAATTGGGTGAGTTAATATATGTAAAGCACTTAGAATAGTGCCTGCCACATATTAAATACTATACTGAGTGTCGGTTAAAGAAAATGCCCATTTGTCAGTTACACTACTGTATAGGTACGCCACGGGACAGAGTCGATTAAATGTTCAAATATATTAGCATGACTCAAGTGGAATTTTACGTTTATTAACTAATATAATAAAGATTTCATTGTAAGCTTCTGCACTTGAGTCTCTTCCTCAAAACCATGCCAAACAGCCTCACAAATGGCCTCAGCTCTTGTGAAGGTGATGAACAGGCTTTAGTTAACAGCAAATTCAATAGGTATCTGACTGGTGGCTGCCAGGAGAAGGGAGCTAGTCTGACTGTGAGTTGTACTGATCCATCTGTAGTGTCCTCACCAGCTACACCACTCTGATGGCCTGTGTTCCGTTCTCCATGACGCATTCCTTCAGGTTACAGACTTAGCCTATGCAGCCCCACTGGCAAGAATGGGAACAGCAGAGGGGCGCCTGGGTGGCTTAGTCGGTTAAGCGTCCGACTTTCGCTTGGGTCATGATCCCACAGATCATGGGTTCGAGCCCCGTGTCGGGCTGTGTGCTGACTGCCAGTTCAGAGCCTGGAGCCTGTTTCAGTCTGTGACTCCCTCTCTCTCTGACCCTCCCTTGCTCACGCTGTCTCTCTCTCTCTCCTAAAAATAAATAAAACATTTAAAAAAAAAAAAAAAAAGAATGGGAACAGCAGATAGGAGTTCTAGGGGGAAAGGAATTTGGCTCTGTAAAAGGGAGAACACTGAAGAGCTCTCCAAGCGTGACATGGGCTTCCCAGCAGTTAGGAATTCTACGTCAACTGGAAATGTTCAAATAAGTTTAATGACCAGTTGGTGGGACAATTTTGATAACCACCATCACAACCATTTACTAAATGCCTATTGTGTCTGTCCCAGGTCCTTTACATACATTATCTTCAATCCTCCCCAAACTTATAATGTAGTTACTATTCACAAGTTATAGGCCAGAAACTAAGGCTCAGAGAGATTAAATTTCCTAAAACACACAGCTACTATATGGTAAGGCTATGATTTGACCCAGGTCCACTAATTCCGTAGCAGACATCCTTTCTACAATTCTACACTGCCTCGGGTTGAAGATTCAATGCCATTTAATATTCCTTTCAATCTGAGAGAATGTGATTCCTGGAAATTATATTCTTCTAAATCTATATCTAGGTCTTCCCTAACCATTTCTATAACACTGGAGCAGGTGTCTTTATCTAGGGGGGAAATGTAGGTGTCTTCTCTTTCTTAATGTTGGTTTCTTACTTCAGTAAGAGAGATGTGTTCCAAGCTTAACACACCACTCAGCATGCCAATAGTCAATTAAATTAGCAATAAACTATACTGCAGAGCAGGTATGGCATTTCTTACTCCTGAATTTACTTCCTAAAGAATGAGATTTTAAAATCTTCTTTTAAAAAAAAGAGGAAATTTTTTTCTCTTTATAAAAGTTCCAAATGAACAGATAAGTGGAGATAAATTTGTGTCCTTACCCCTCCACTCTTCTCCTTTAGCTCTCAATTAAAAACGCAATTTATGAGAATCTATATGAGTGTTTTTAAAATCTGTTATAGTAATCTCTCATCAATTGGAGGCGGTGAAAGATACATTTCTGAAAAGTGTCCTGTTAGCTGAAACCTTCATTGGCAAGTTCCAGGTTTCACAGAAAATAGGGAATTTACAAGAGAATCCAACAATAATATTGGTAATAAAACAAAAAAGACTCTTTTCCTTCTGTTGTTCATGAGCTCATATTCTGAAAGCCGTGATCCGCTGTGGAAGATGGGGTTTATTTAAACTAACCACTTTTCCCTTTTTTAAAAGTTCTTGAGGGGCACCTGGGTGGCTCAGTCGGTTGAGCATCTGACTTCAGCTCAGGTCATGATCTCATGGTTCATGGGTTCAAGCCCCGTGTCTTGCTCTGTGCTGACAGCTCAGAGCCTGGAGCCTGCTGCAGATTCTGTGTCTCCCTCTCTGCCCCTCTTCCTCTTGCACTCTGTTTCTCTCTCTCAAATATAAACATTCAAAAATATATATTTTTAAGTTCTTGATGTAGCCCTTAATGTATTGATATTTAATACTTGTATTTGCTTTCTCTGCAGTGTCATTTTCGCCAGCCTTGGCAACATTCTTAGTAGCCAGCTTGTCTCTTCACAAAAGAAGGACATGGCTTTTTGAGACCCAGCTCCCTACTGCTATTCTCTACTCGTCATCTGTGGACAGGGTGGAGGATAGGAGACCTCCTCTATCTTTACCATCTGACCGTAATATGGGATAAGGGTGGAGATGAGGGGAGGGCTCACTGCAGCTAAGTTCCTTAATGTAAAGAAGCGAAACTTTTCCAGACATACAGAGATTACATACTTTAAAATTCAAGCACACAAATGTGAAACCACACTGTAAAAAAAACAGGACTGGCAAAATGGTGGGGGGCTTACCAGGTATTACTACACAAATCTTACAAATCTTCAGTATACAAAACTATACTCCTAAACCTAGAATTCAAATTTAGCATTCATTTGTGGGGGTCAAAGGGGGAAACAAATTCAAACAGAAGTTCCTCCACACTCAGGTCAGAAAGGATCATGAAATCATGGACTTAGGAAGCTGGTAGAAGTGTCCCAATTCCAGATTCCCAAGGAATCCAGAAAGGCTATCTACCATGGGACAGGCCACAGACTTGGCCCTTTCACTTAGTATTCTCAGAATTTCTCAAACACTGTACCCATTAATCTGCATCTCGCATGCTTGAAACTATCTTGACAGAGGCTATATTTGTATCTGATACTCAGTACTCAGCAACACTTTCCTGCCTGGGTGCAGAGACAGAATTTGGGGATGGAAAATGGAAAATGAAAATGGAGTGTCATAGACATTCCTAACGAATGAGGAGGAATGTCCCCTGGAGAGGTGGTTAGTTGCCTTCTGCTTTTGCCTACATGTGTGAGTTCAAGTGCTGGAAATGTTTATGATTCACTCAACTGAAGAAATATCATTATTTCCTCCTCTTCCCCCAAAACAATCATTGTATATCATGACTTTAGACACCACTCAATTAACTGTTTCCCCATTTATGTCCAGGAGTTCCAAGGCAGGAATGGGGGGAGGCTCCTTAAATACCAGCCTGTGAGGACAACATGATAATAGATGATGTAAAGCCAGTTTATCTAGCACAAGAAGGACTGCATGATGAATGGATCAGAATGTGGAAGGTGGAACACTGTCCAGCCTGAGAATCAAGATTATCTAGACAGAATTCTGATGTTGCTTTCAGCTGGTTAAGAATCATTAGCATCTTGGGGAGGCTGGGTGGCTCAGTCGGTTAAGCAACTAACTCTGGTTCCGAGCAAGATCTCCCAGTTCGTGAGTTTCAGCCCCACATAGGGCTCTCTGTCAGCACAGAGCCTGCTTCAGATTCTCGGTTCCCCTCTCTCTCCTCCCCTCCTCTGCACTCAAAACAAACATTAAAAAATTTTTTACAGAATCATTAGCATCTTGGGGTACCCAGGTGGCTCAGTCTGTTGAGCATCCAGTTTTTAATTTCAGTTCAGCCCATGATCCCAGGGTTGTGGAATGGAGCCCAGCATTGGGCTCTGCACTGAGCACGGAGCCTGCTTAAGATTCTCTCTCTCTCTCTCTCTCTCTCTCTCTCTCTCTCTGCCTCTCTCCCCTGCTCATGTTCTCTCTCTCTCTCTCTCTCTCTCCCCCCTCTCTCTCTCAAATAAAACACAAACAACTAAACAAATAAACACAAAGAATCATTAGCATCTCAACATCATAGGGGGGAAAACACTGCTGGGAAGTCAACCTCTTTTGTCTCCTTTCCTTAATGACCCCTTTTGTGATCCCTCCTTTCCCTGAAAGCACAGAAGACATAAAGAAAAGGGTGTGGGACGTTCCTCTGGCCTCATTCAGGATTGACCGTTCCGCTCCCATAATGACTCTGGACTTTAAACTCAATAAGAAGCATACCGGAAAGGAGAAAGGTGTGTGAAACTCTATCAGATATAGTGTTTTGAAGCTGAATGGGATTTGATTTGTTTCCTGTACTTCCGTAACTCAAGTTACAGGCTTTTCTTTCTTCCTTTTTTTTTTTTCACTTACACCTTTGTTTTGTTTTTCTGTTTCCGGAAGCGCTGACACTAAAGAGATGAGAAGGCGATTTTAATATTAGCTTGCCAGTACCCTATTGCTGGGCCTCTCTAAGGTGAAAGAAGAAGGTCTAGCATATATCTCAGTCTTAAACATATAAAATCAGCAATGTGTGACCTCAGCTTTCCCTTTAAAAGCCATGTCCTCAATCTCTAAACAGGACATAGCATTTCGTTTGCTCAGCAAAACTCCTTCAATTTTAGGAGGTTTTCATGAGTTGCACATAGTAAATGTCTTTTTAACTGTGCTGTGCTTGAGCACAAGCTCAATAGAATTAAATTCTACATGAAGAACAGCAGCTCTGATGTCATGACAGTCCCCAAGTGTAATAAGAAAGTGGAGTTTACAAGGAAAGATCAGACATGCAAAGTATTGACGTCTAAAATCTCCGGTTGTAGTCTGCAAAGGAAAGATCAGACATGCAAAGTATCGACATCCAAAATTTCCAGTCTGGTTCAGCATCTCACTTTCACCCACTGAACTAAGTTCTTTTTCTTGTGCAAAACCCACTCAGCAATCTAAGGCAGGAAGTTTTCCCTAAACAAATAAGAAATGGGGATGAAATATAGGATAAACCTTTAGCTTAAAAAAAATCAATAGCTCTGTGAGGACTTGCATTTTTATAAAATGTTTTAGTCTTTAGAACTCCATGAAAGCAAGGAGTGTAAGCTCAATAAATGGCTGTTATTAGACAGATGGGAACAACAGCCAATATCAATAATGGTCTTCAGTGAACTGAGAAATATCCAGATAGCTATTTTCATGGTTTGATCAATATTTTAAATGTAATTGTCTGGTGGTCAGAAGGATAGAATCTTATAGGTTTTATAGAACTATCATAAATGGTTTATTGACTACTAATCAGTCAGACTCAGCCAGAGGAGTGTAGTAAGATTGGGAATGAGAAGATCAAGAGGTCAGAGAGACAGAGAGGTGTGGCCTCTTCACAAGTCAGGGAAACATTGGCAGACAAGCTGCCAGGGTTAAAAACTTGAGAGGTGAAGTCCTCATGCAAACAGTAAGGAGATAGGAGGGAATCTTTGTCCTCAGAGACTTCTGGAAATGAGAGAACATCACTCATAGTACAATGAAAACATCGCCTGGGGTGTTACAACGGCAGGGCACATTAATTGAACACTTGCTAGGGGTCAGGCATAGAGCTCAGCACTTTCCTGAAATGATCTCATTTAATTTTCACTGCAACCCCGTGGCATGTGTACCATTCCTATCCCCGTATTAAAGACAGGGAAGTTGAGGCTGTATAACTTTACAGCTTGCCCCAAATCCTAGAGCTAGAAAACAACAGATTGTACATTCCAACCCAGGTCTGGTGGGCTTCAATGTCTATGTTCTTAAATTTCATGAGTACCAAGACTCACCCTGATGGGACTGGTCTCTGATGGACACACTAGGAACGGACCTACCAATAACTGGGCGGTAACATACATATGGTCAGTAAAATGGTTTGATTCCACATCTCCTATCTTTGAACTGCATACCCTACCTACCTTTTATTTTTCCTCCCCCTTGGTCAGATTAAATCTGCAGTAATGGAGCCTCCAAAGCCCCATGAGATATGTCAGATTGCAGGGGGGGACATCAATTAATTAAAGCCCTAGTTGAGAGTGGAGAGATGGGTGAAATAGGTAAAGGGGATTAAGCTTCTGGTTATAAAATATGTAAGACATGAGAATGAAAAGGGAATATGGTCAATAATATTGTAATAACCTTGCATGGTGACAGATGGTGACCGCACTTGCCACGGAAAGCATGGAGTGAGGTACAGAGTTGTTGAATCATTGTGTTGTACATCTGAAACTAATGTAATGTTGTATGTCAACTATACCTCAACAAGTACATTTTAAGAAAGCATTTAAGCCCCGCCTATGTCCTAAGCATCCTCCTTTCTCAAGTAGCTGGCATGTGACACGAGAATACAAAATACTTAAACCCCAATTAGAATTGCGTGAGGTGAAATCTCTGCCAGTGCTAAGTAGAGTAAATCACGGGGGCTAACAGGATGAGCACAGATTTTACTGTCTTTGTGGTTAGAAAATAAGAGATCTCAAATGTTTCTTTTGCATTTTAGTTTCACGAGTGTTTCAAGGTTACAACATATTCTAATAGAGAAATGGCAGGGGGGTGGGGAGGGGGGCGAATGGTTTATAGAATCTTAATTTTTTTTTAAATGTTGAGGACAGCACACATTCTTTTCCAAATACTTTCAAGGGCATTTTCCTAGAATCAGGTAAATGAGAGCAAGCAAGTGACCTACTTACAGCAAAAAAAATGCTCCAGGTTACAAAGGACGGGAAGCCAGTGCATCCTGGAAACCACAGCATCTGGTCTTGTTTCATGCTTCATCTATCAATCTGCTGTTACAGAAATTGAGAATTAATGTTTCAACTACTGTTTCTTCAGTTTTGGCTGATGAATTCATATCTTTGTTACTCTTGCCTAATCCCTCCCATCTCCTCTCCCATTTAAAAAACCATACGGAAGGGCATTTATAAAGGTCCCGAATAATTCCTAGGGAGAGGACTCATTCATCTATGCTATAAAACCTCTGCTAATGAGTCTATAGTAAGGTTAGACTTCTTCCCAAGCAATTCTGTTTTGATAGATTCTGACTTTCCACAGGTAGTATCACTTGAACAGTCTATTTTCAGTACTCTACGAAGCTGAACAATAAAATATTGCAAATTTAAAACAAATACCCAAGTTCTAGACAATGTTTATTGCTAGCATAAACGGTAAAAAGGTCTACTTGGCAGTAGTGCTTAAGGAAAAGGATTGTGTAGCGATGTTAGATTGCAGCTTAGTGCTACCCTGATAACATTAGAAAATTACATACACATGCATTTTCAATTATGTGTGAAATTTCTTTTTTAAAGTTTATTTATTTTGAGAAAGAGTGGGAGAGGGGGAGGGGCAGAGAGAAAGGGAGAGAGAGAATGCCAAGCAGGCTCCACACAGCCAACACGGAGCCCAACGTGGGGCTCCATCCCATGAACCATGAGATCATGACCTGAGTAGAAATCAAGAGTTAGATATTTAACTGACTGAGCCACCCAGGGGCCCCTAAATTATGTGTAAAAATTTAAAACACAGAAGCATGAAAACTAGATTTACGGGGCGCCTGGGTGGCTCAGTTGGTTGAGCGTCAGACTTTGGCTCAGGTCATGATCTCACGGTTCATGGGTTTGAGCCCTGCACTGGGCTCTGTGCTGACAGCTAGTTCAGAGCCTGGAGGCTGTTTCAGATTCTGTGTCTCCCTCTCTTTCTGACCCTCCCCTGCTCGTGCTGTCTCTTTCTCTCTCTCAGAAATAAATAAAACACTAAAAAATTTTTTTAAATTAAAAAATTTTTAAAAAGAAAAGTAGATTTATGAGATGTTCTTTGAGGCTTGCTATTACATCTTTCAGCTCTCTGCACTTTTTAGAGAATGAAGCTACCAATTCATCTTTCCATTCCTTCCAATCTTTTAAAATTTTAATTTTTCATTACTTTTGCCTCAACTCCATCTCACCCTTTCTATTGGAACTTCAATCAAGCACTTAATCTTGGTCTTTCTCAGTGCTTTTATGGCTTCAGGTACAGCTTCATATTCTTGCTTTCCTTTTCTGTCTCCAACCATTCTATTTAACTTGTCAAAATAATAATGAAGATTATTCTATACTAATGAAATATTTTTAAAAGAACCAAGGCTACCAAGTGCCTGTTACACTAGCATAATTACTGCTATATAATTTTATCTATTTGTTGAAGTTCTGCTGTTTTCTATTTTTTTGAAGTTTATTTTTTATTTTGAGAGAGAAAAAATGCTAGTGGGGGAGGTGCAGAAAGAGAGACAGGGGCAGAAAGAATCCCAAGCAGGCTCCATGCCATCAGTGCAGACAGAGCCCAGTGCAGGGGTTGAACCCATGAACTGTAAGATCATGACTTCAGCCAAAGTCAAGAGTCAGATGCTTAATGGACTGAGCCACCCAGGTGCCCCCAAAGTTCTGCTTTTCTAAATCACTGTCAGGTGAATCATTTCTAATGAACAGCAAACAGGGTCAGATTTACTGTTTTGATACCTTGATATATCCCAGCTGACTTAATGGGTTCACCTGATGAGAGAGGCTTTGGGACTGGGGCAATAGAGATTTTTGCAAAAATACATCTAAAATCATCACTCACTAGAGCAGAGTTTCTCTAAGTGTGATCCAAAACAACCTATATGCAAGCCATCTCAGATGCTTATTCAAAATTCAAATCCCTAGGCTAAAACCTAGAGCAGTTAAATGGGAGCTTCTAAAGCTAGAGCCTGGGAATCTGCATTTGCCATGCTGTCTCAATGAAATCTGAGAACCCCTAATCTAAGGAATCTCTTCCCCTTTAGGGTGCAGTGCAAATATTCACCTTGGCTGCAGAGCAAATTAATCATACTCCCATCCAACTAACAAAAGTAAAGGATAATTCAATTCCATGTGGTTGAAAGCTGCCATAAGCTGTTTTAGGAGGCACTGGTTAAAAACAAAATAAGACAAAAACCCAAAACCCAACTTTTAACAATAAATGTAATAATTATTTTTAATACTTTGAGTCTAACAATCACAGAGGGAAGGCCCAGAAAGTCCACAAAAAAATCTGTTGTTATAATTTCCTGATTAATATTATACATAATGAATTATTTATTGAGCCCCTACTGTGGGCCAAATATGGTGTTTTGTGCTGCCAGGGATTATATAAAGCTATCCTGGGATGAAAAGCATATGTTCACTCAGCTCTATTCTGGAAGAACCTCGCTGATTTAGTGACTGCTGGAAATGAACATGCGTGGTATGTGGGAGGGCAGTAATCTGATGTCTTAGGACCCAGACATAAGAGGCTTCTTCAGAATTTGCTAAATGTAAATCACATCCAAGACGTATGTGTGTAGATACTTGCTATACAGCCAAAGCACTGAAAAAGGATGAGCAGCAGCATTTATTTGGGAGCATGCAGACTCTTTACGGCCAGTCTTGACTTTTTCCAACAACTTCCTGTACAGTCATACATACTCCAGGTGAATAGAGACTAGATGCAATCACATTGGGAACTCCACCTCATTCTAGAATTCATTTAAGATGTCCCTAAGAGGGGACCAACGGCTCCCAGTTTGCCTGAGACTTCCTCTGTTTTACCAAAGTCCTATGTTCCAAAAACCCTCTTAGTGTCAGATAAGCAGAGTAGACTGGTCACCCTGATCCTTAGCATAAGGCAGGAGAGGTCTTCAGTTGCATTTTCACTCAGCAAATGATGGAGATCCATTACCGTCTTGAACTTCACAGCTCCTTTTTCTTACTGGCGAGTGATTACCCTAATGGGCCACCTACAGCTCTTTCCTTCAGTAACCTCTACCTTTTAGCTCTGTCAATGCAAGTTCTAGGATCATCCCAAACTCAGATTGACTCAGATTAAGGATGATCACAGGGAACCAGTATAGAGTCTCTGCCAAGACTGCAGAGCAAGCATGGCTGATGGTTTTGGGTTTGTGGGGTTTTATTGTTGTTGTTTGGGTTTTCGTTTTTGTTTTTTTGTAAACGTTGGCCAGGTCTCATAACCATCCTGTTCTTCCCAAAGTTCTACCTCCTCTCTAAATAATGAGTTTAGCCCTCCCAAACGTAGCTTCGGTTCATATCATTCAGTATTAAATTCCATTCTGATTCTTGTCATTAAACCCAATCATGGTTTTAAGATATTTACATATCCCTGCCATCCCATCCTCACCCTTTAAAGCCTATGATTTTGTCATTTCATGGTTTTCTTTCAACTAAATTTTTAAACATAACTGGTAAGAAATTACTATCGCAAAGAGAAACTGTTAAGTGTAGGGTCTGAATTGGATTTCGTTCCAGTGAAATTTGCCAATTAGGTACATGAACTTAGGAAAATTTCTTCCCCTACGCCTCAAAATCTGCTCATCTATAAAAACAGAAAATAATGGCTACTTCAGAGGATTGGGTTTTTTGAGGAACTCAGATGATGGATTTGAAGCCCTCTGAAGCACACAGCCTGACACTTAGTAGGCATTCAATATACTGTAGCTATTATCCTCACTACAGTATCAAAAGCTTGTAACGAGGAGTAGCGTACACTAACTTTTACCATCAGGCTGCAGAATTTTAGACATCCAAGATGATGCCGAAAGCTGAAAGACACAAACTGCCTTCCTGAGGAGGGTAGAGGAACCGGCTCACTACTTCGTAGTCTCACCTCCTCTACCTGAAGGAAGAATCTGGAAACAGTGGCTAATGTCATCTTGCCCCCTGGTAGTCTGTGTGTTCAAGAGGCGCTGGCCTTGCTCCCTTGGGACCTCTTGGGTCACGTCTCTCATTCTGGAAAGGGGAAGGTGTAGAAAAGGGAAGTCACCGAAATGCAAAACCTGGTACCAGATAACCTATTCTGCCCCCGACTACCGGTCCTGCCTGGGTGGGCTGCAGAGTTGTTTTGCAGGATTTTCAGGCGCCACCTCCAGGTGTTTGCGCGCAGAGACGGCGGAGGAGGGTGAGCTCACCCTTGAAACTGAAAGGCAGATGGTTAGGGGCGGGGGGTGGGGTGGTGGCCATGAGCGTCAGCGCTTTGGCCAAAGGACAGACAGAACAGCGGCCTGCGGGTGTGCACGTGGGGGTGAGGGGCGAGGGGCGGGAATCAGGATCCAGGACGACACTGCGGGGATACCGAGCATTTCTCTGCACTCTCAAGAAGGCTCCCCGCTTTCTTCCCCGCTGCAGCGCCCTGAGCCCGCGAGCGGGGAAGGGTCCTTCTGTGATTGGTGCCTTCCCCGATCGCACCTCTGAGACTCAGCAGCTAATCTCGGAGCCGAAGCGAGTGCTGCAAGGGGACACAACCGCTTCGCGGGAAGCCTCGGCCGCCCCGCAGAGAGCAAGCTAAGTATCTGCTGAGCGAGCCCCTCCCGTCCGCATCCCCTCGCCGTTCCTGAGACCCGGAAGCGCGCCCCCTCCCCGCCGTAGGCCGTGGGTGGCGCATGCTCTGTGTGAGGGGGCGGGTCACGGATCCCGCCGGAAGCATTCTCTCCCAGGCGGCGTTTCCTTCCTGTGTGAGGCTGGCTGAGGGCTTCTGCTGCTTCAGTGTCCGCCCCGGGGTGAGTAGCGGGGTCCTCGTGGGACGGGCGCGGGGTCCCGCTGAGCCCCCTTGGGGACCGGCTGGGACCTGGGAAGCCGAGCAGGAGAGGTCACCGCGCCTTCCTCCCACGCCCCACCTCGGTGCCGCCCCCCGGCGTCCCGCAGCCCTTGGTATCCCGCGGATTAACCTCCAAGGGCGTCCCGGGCCTCGCCTTGGCTTCCGGCCCGGCCTAGGCCCTTAGGTCTCCGTTAGCGCTACCCCCCTGACTGATGGCACTTGCGAGGGGACCTGTGTAGGCAGCCTGGGCGCTGCGGGGGCTTGAAGGCGGCCCGGGAGACCTCGGCACCGGGGGTCCTCGGCGGAGGCGGCCGGATGGAGCCGGGTCTGACTGTCGTCCCGGCGCTGCCACCGCCTAATGCAGACGCGGAGGCGGTTCTTCAGGCCCGGGCAGGCTTTCGCAGAGGATGGTGCTCTCCGTAATAACCTGTCCTTTATGTGAAGGTTGGCAGGCATTGTCACAGGCTGTGTCCTGCGGCCTCGTTGCCTGAGAAACTGGGACTCGGGTTGAGAAAAACTTTTTGCATCCCGGCGGTGAATTAGGACAGAAACACTAGACTCTCGGCCCCTCACCTGTCAGTCGATTGCTCAGTGACGAGGTGGTTCAATTTCCAAAAGTTTTCTGCTCTGAAACGGAGAACTCTTTCAGTGAAACATGCTTGGGATCATGTTTGCCTAACGAATAACTGAATTTGCAGCGTTTTGCCCTGCTTCCTAGTTGTACATAAGACTGTGTTTATGCGCATATTTGTGTATTCATTTGGTTGATCGTAACGCCTGTGCACGATTGAAATCCATGCCCTACCGTGGTACTTACATGCAGCTTTGGTTGTGTTTTCTGCTGTAATGGTACGGCTCCTGCAACGGCCTTCCATTGCAGGTGTATCAATGTCATATGAATGATAGATGAGTGCACAATAAAGTATATACAGTTACAACCTACAAGTAGAAGTTTCAGTTTCATTTCAGGAATTCAAAGTCATTGTAAAAGAAGGGCTACTGTTTTAGAGGTGGCCACAGGTCTGGAGTACTCTACTACAGGCACTAATTTCAATACAGGAATATATGCAGCTAACAGAGGTTTTATGTCATGGTATTCCCTGTAGGAATAGAAAGTGTCATTGTCTCTTCGCCCGGGATGTACTGAAAAATTGCCCTAGTTGTTCGTGGGTTTGCAGCGAACATCCAGCAGATGGCGGTTTTAGCACTACTAACTCAAACTTTTCAGTAAAGGAAATCATTTTATTCAGGTATCACTCGTTTTCACAGATTAGGTTAATAAAACCTTGATATTTGCCTACTGGCTTATTTTCTTTTATGAAAGATATCCCCACATAATGGTCCCACATATTCCAACTGCATTTGCAAATTTACCCCGTTGGAATGAAGGTTAGATAGGTCAGTTTTCTACACACAAGAAGCGGAGTGTTGTTCACTCCTTCTTAGGAATCTGTGCTGATGGATGAAAGCACACTTCAGTTTGTTACACGGGAGATTTTAATTAGGTGGCTTCTCCTCCCTAGCTCCATTTATAGAAATATAATTAATAAGTAAGTGTATCTTAGCCATTATTGTATGCCAGTATACAGTAGGCACTATATATACATGCTCAGTAAGTGGTTTGTGGTATGAATCAGATTACTTAATGTCCCTAGTCAACGTTTCTTCATCTGAAATGAAGGCTTTCAATTATTCTCTTAAGTTGAAGTTAGATAATGTACTGTTGTGAAGTAAATGGCTCCAGGTAATGGAGATAGGTGGAATCCTTGCCTTTTTTTGTTTTCTTTTTTTCTTTTTTCTTTTTTTTTTTGGAAAATCATTCAAAAGTCTGGCAGCAATTTAGTTGGAATGAATGAGTGGGAAGTTTTTCTGCAGTTGGAGTTTAACTGAATAGATAATTACTGAATAGCCTCTCTTTTATGTGGAGAAGATATAAATCCCATTTGTAAGGATTTGAATTCTGGTTGAGTAGAATAGGTATTATATAAGCTCAGTAATGGGGCCAGATGAATAATACAGGCTATTAGTGTGATCTGAAAGTTTTCACGGAGCAGGATGAAGTTGGTTTTGAAGTTTGGATAGAGTTTGACTAATCCTAGATAAAGGGAAAGAAATGGCCTATCCGGGGTACCAGGCAGATATGGTGCCGGGAAGATAACACTTGGAGTTTTCAGATACAAATGCCTCCAGCTATAGAAGTGGTGGGAACTAAAATGTTAGGAGTTACTCTTTGGGGCTAGGTTAGGATGTCTTGAATACTTGGAAATCCTGCAAATAAAGGAAAAGCTTTGCAGAATTGTTGGAGCTATCCCAGGGGAGGGCAGGGCCGATCTTTGAGTAGTAGTGGTGAGAAGGCAAACCTAATTTTAGAGAAGGAAGGACCATAGATAGTAATCTTTGCAGTTCCTGATTTTTACCTGTTTGTGAACTGTCTGTGCAAATTCTCATTTATTCCTTTTTCACATGAGTGCAGAATATATTCTCTCTCTTCCCCTCTCTCACTCGTGTAGCATTGCACTCACCATGGCCCTGTGGTATGAGAGAATAATGGCATTGTTTGAAGCTGAGATCCTATTTTCTGAAATGCAATAGTCCTATATCATCCCTAACCACCTTAGTTTTCTGGGTAGTTACTGCCTTTGATAGCGTGTGCATGCCGCCTGCAGGCCTGTACAGCATTGATGCAGCTGCTCAGACACGTACATAAAAGTAGGCATGTTGCCTCCTTTTTTCCCTTTCTTGGGTGAGTATTGTATTCTTGTGGTTCAAAAGTGTTTGAAGATTCTGTTGCTTCGTATTTAGCTGGGTTGTTGGAAACAAAAGGAAGGCTCAAAGAATTTAATGTTCCTTATTAATAGAGGAAATGTTATGTTTAAATTTAAGCAGGCCTTGAAAACCTTTAGAAGCGAGTCTGAGGGAAAAGCAAGTCTGTTCACGGTTTTAATTATACTCAGAAATTACCTGCTGTACGTCACACTTAGAAGAAAGAAATTCTTATCACACTCGTAATGGGCTGCCTTTCTTCATTTGGTTAGTGTTATAGTCATTATATCTCTAGATTTTCTGAAATAGTTATTTAAAAGCTGTTTAAAAGACTAAATACCGTAAGATATTGAAAGCATTTTTCATCTCGAGTTATCGTCTGCTTAAATTATATGAGCTTTAGGAAAGTTCATTAGAAAGTCCGATAAACCTCAGGTTTTTAGTATATTCCTTCATTTTCCAAATGGAGCTTAAAATGTGTTTATTTTACATTTGAAAATTCATTTTCCCTTAAAATAGAACCCTTTAAGGTAGATATTATTAAATTTGACTAAGTTTTTCTTGCTGAGTGTAAGCTACTTACCAGTCTCCCAATTTTAATCAATCTAGTTATTACCTAGCCACATTTCTGTTTGTTTTTTAAGGTTAATCAAGATGGTACATGCTGAAGCCTTTTCTCGTCCCTTGAGTCGGAATGAAGTTGTTGGTTTAATTTTCCGTTTGACGATATTTGGTGCAGTGACATACTTCACGATCAAATGGATGGTAGATGCAATCGATCCAACTAGAAAGCAGAAAGTAGAAGCTCAGAAACAGGTAATGTTGAAATGTCTGGGGCTCACTTTCTCCTAGCTAGCTGGCGTTTGTCTGGAAAACCAAGGGCATAATAGAATTATAAACTAATGAGCAGTTTGCTGTGTGAAAATGTGTTTGAACATCATATATGATTTTATTTCTAAAAAAGGTACTCATTTCTCAACTTTCCAACTATATAAATAATTTATCAGGATGAAAAAATGGTGATGAATAAAGACATTCCAGCATTTTGTTGTGAACATGTTCATTAGAATGTTTTTATCAGCTAATGAAGGAGTCTAGGTAAACAGAAGAAAAAGTTTATCTTTAGTAATGGTGTACACTTGCTTTGCATGACATTTGACATGTGGATAATACTGATAAGCTGTGATCTTACACTTGCAAACTACTCTGATTGTAATTTAAAAATTGCTAAATGTTATTAGTACAAGTAGTAGTTTTTATTTTTTTCTGTTATTGCCTCTTGTGGTCATTTTGTTATTTGGATGATATATTTGCTTTGGTGTCTATTCTTACTCAAAAAAGTAAAAGCCTTCAAGGAGTCTCGCAAGCTTTTCTTGCTGTTTGAAGGCAAGATGTTCCTACTCATCGATTTTTAGATTCCTTCTGTGAGTTGGGACTGGTGTACTCAGTAAACATATGCTGAGCTCCTAGCAGATTCTTGGTGCCAGGGATAAATGATGAATAAATCTTGTTCTTTTAAAATGCTCTGGCGGCGCCTGGTTGGCTCAGTCGGGGGGCCTGGGTGGCTTGGTTGGCTGAGTGTCCAACTTCAGCTCAGGTCATGATTTCATGGTTTGTGGATTTGAGCCCCACGTCGGGCTCTGTGCTGACAGCTCAGAGCCTGGAGCCTGCTTCAGATTCTGTGTCTCCCCTTCTCTCTGCCCCTTTCCTGTTCGCTCTCTGTCTCTCAATAATAAATGAATGTAAAAAAAAAAAATTAAAAATAAATAAATAAAATGCTTTGGGCCAGTGTGGCAACCCACGATGTGGATAGATGACTGCTTCATGGCACTGTGCATAGTTTGTATGTAGATCAGCGAGAATCAGTGTCATGAACCCTGCCTAGTGTTTGTAACCAAAAAGTGATTTGAAGAGGTGGGAGTTTGTTCCCTAAATTTGATTATAAAATAGTTGACTTAAGGTCTAGGTTATATCATTAAATCAGTCATTTTAGAACTCTCTAAGAAGTCTGACCATTTCAGGTCTGTGTTTGTGTGTCTGTGTGTATGCGTATGTCTATATGTGTTCACGCCTGTGTGTCTGTGTAACTAAGTATATCGGGTCAGCTGAAGTGCAGCTCTTCCCGCCACCTACACTGTGAAAGTCTTCTTAAGTCTGAGGTCACAGTGTTGATAAGTTCTACCACTTTCAGAATTTTTAAAATCAGAGACGTGCGCCTGATGTGGCGTAGTTGGTTAAGTGTCTGACTTCAGCTCAAGTCATGATCTTACAGTTTGTGAGTTCAAGCCTCACGGCAGGCTCTGTGCTAACAGCTCAGAGCCTGGAGCCTGCTGCGGAATCTGTGTCTCCCTCTCTCTCTGCCCCTCCCCCACTTGTGCTCTGTCTCTCAAAAATAAATAAATGTAAACAAAAAATCAGAGATGTGACTTTTTTAAAAAGTTTATTTTACTTGGAGGGAGAGGGGCAGAGAGAGAGGAGACAGAGAAGAAACCCAAGCAGGCTCAGTGTTTTCAGTACAGGTCCTGATGCAAAACCCGATCCCATGAACCTTGAGATCATGATGTGATCTAAAACCAGAGTTGGACGCTCAACCTCTGAGCCACCTAGGTGCCCCAGAGATGAGACTTTTAAAGAGAATTTTTTCATTTATTTTCTTGGTTTCCAAGAGCTCCTGAAACACATATGTGGAAGATAAGGAAAGCCAAGCACAGATATTAACTAAATAATACATAAATGAATTGTTATCTTTAAGCCTTTATTGAAAACCGTGTGTATAGTACTGTTCTTAATGACAGGATTATGAAGTATTAGACTCTGTATCTGTTCTTATAGTGCCCATGGTAAAAAAAAGACTTGTCCGTGAGAACATAAATTATAATAGTAGCATATTCTAATTGCCCAGTGAGTAGACAGAAGTTATGGAATTTAGGGAAAGCAGTGGTCACTAATGATTGAGGATGACTTTATGAAAGAATTTGGCTTCTAGAATAGGCAATGACAGTTTTACGTAGAAAGAAATCCATGAACAGAGTCATGACAGGTTTAAGAATTACAAGGCCTGATGCAGGAACAGAAAGTAAACTGGTCAGATTGGACTAGAGGGAGCCTGCAAGTACTAGTAGAATTTGAAGGGAGGGGTAAGGGAGCTCTGCTTTTCCTTACACTGTTCTTTTTGTGAATGGACAGAGGCTGATAAAAATACCACAGCATTTTAGAAGTCCTCATCAAACAAGTAGAAGGCATGCTGTTTGCTTGGTCAGGGGCTATAGCTTCTCTGATACCCTTCATCTTTTCCTTACCTCCCTGGGCGACTGCTGACCAGGTGAAATCTTTAGCATAGGCAGTGGTAAACTACTAAACTGTCAAACTGCCTATTAAAGATTTTTGAGTAGATTGGTGATATGCAAAGCAGTGTTTTAAGGCTAATTCACCTCACAATATATAGCAAGAATTGAAGTTAGGGAGACTAGAAGCAGGGTCTGTTGTTAAAATTTGCATAGACTTAACCAGACTACATTAGGCCTGGCAACAACCGAGAATAGGGGTTGACAATGGGAATGGAATGAGTGAAATAGACCAATAAGAGTGAGTGCTGGGGCACCTGAGTGGCTCAGTCGGTTGAGCGTCGAACTTTTGATTTCAGCTCAGGTCATCATCCCAGGGTTGTGGGATCGAGCCCATATCGTGCTCCACACTGAGCATGGAGCCTGCTTAAGATCCTCTCTCTCTTTCTTCTATCTCTTCCCACCCCTCACTCCCCCACCTCCTTCCCTTCTCTCTCTGTCGCTTAAAAAAACTGAATGCAGGGTGCCTTGGTGGCTGAGTTGAGCGTCCAACTTGGGCTCAGGTCATGATTTCGCAGTTCGTGAGTTCGAGCCCTGTGTCGGGCTCTGTGCGGACAGCTCAGAGGTTGGAGCCTACTTCCAATTCTGTGACTCCCTCTCTCTCTGCCCTCCATGGCTCACAGTGTCTCTTCCTCTCAAAAATAAATAAACATTAAAAAAAGTTTTAAAAAATGAGTGCTGGAAGGACTTGTGATTATATGGGAAAAGAAAAAGGACATTTTACAAATGAATCCAAGATCTGTCTGGAATCCTCAGAGACTCCGAGTACCTTTCACAGAGGTTTAGAAACTGGTAGCTAAGGGCAAGTTTGTGGGAAGATGGTACTTGATTTGGGCATATTGACTGTGTTGCTGGTAGGGATTCAGGGAAAAATGTTCATCCAGCAGTTAAAATTGTAGGTGTAAATCTCAGTGAAAAGGTCAGTCCTTAGAGCATCCATAAGATACTCATAAGTAGTCGGGTTCATTGGAAAAGTGAGTCTCACTGGGATGCAGTGGCCCCAGGGTAATTCTTATAAAAACATGTATCATTTGTGTGGTTTTCCCCAGAACACCCCTCCATTTTCCTCCTACCATCATCAGGATTTATGTGTTCCAAATTTGTTGATCGTTTTTCATGTAATTGTCGCTATGATAGATGGGGATGACTGTATTGGGAGTGATGAGGCCTCTAAAGGAGATGCTATCAAACACTGTAAACAGTAGGCCTAAGAGTAAGCCTTCACCTAGGGACTGGGAAGATGAAGTGAAGCAGGGGAAGATGAATAGGACAGTTAGGGGAACTAGATATCTGGACTGACCTTTCTGCTGAGAACAACTAAATGATCTAGATAAAATATTTCCTAAAATCTTCTTGAAGGCATTCATGAGCTAGCAAGAAAGTAAGAAATTCAGATATAGCACTGAAGGCAAAGATCGAAAAAGATAAGATGAGCTTTGATAGCCAGCTTTACTGGATTTGAGCTTCTGTTTTTATTGCTTAGAGGAGCTCAGGACACAAAGCACGGGGCCATTCCAAGGTAGAGTATCTCAGAGACCAGAGTCCCATGTTTGACCCCAAAAGTCTATATACCCTCCTTGGTAATTCACCTAAAGATAAAGATACAAGAATGATTTAAAAAGAGAAACTTAAGTCATATGCTAGTTGAAGTGACACATAGAAATAGTAGATACAGAACAACAAATAGTTGTTGAAAATAAAAGGATGGAGAATGCATATACCATACAAAGAGAAAGTTGGTTGAACAAAAATAAACTTTAAGGCAAAAATATTAGAGAAAACAAAGTTCATTACAGAATGATTAAAGGTTCAGTTCAACAAGAAATAGAGTATTTCTGTTTTTGTGTGCATCTATCAATGTGGCCTCAAAACATATAAAGCAAAAAACTGATAGAACTTAGGAGAAATAACATACCCATTATTATGGTGAGAGGTTTTGAACATTGCTTTCAGTAGTTGGTAGATGAAAGGGGTTTTGGGTGTTTTTTTTTTTTTTTTTTTTTTTTTTTGCTTGTTTGCTTTATTCCAGTATAGTAAACTTACAGTGTTATATTAGCTTCAGGTGTAAAATACAGTGATTTGTCAATTCTATACATTACTCATTGCTCACCATTGATAAGTGTACTCTTACTCCCCCTTCACCTGTCTTACCCATTCCCTGCCCCCACCTCCTTTCTGGAAACTGTCCGTTTCTCCTCTACAGTTAAGAGTCTGTTTTTTAGTTTGTCTCCTTTTTTCTTTGTTCATTTGTCTTGTTTCTTAAATTCCACATATGGTATTTGTCTTTCTCTGATTGACTTATTCACTTGCATTATACCCTATACATCCATCCATGTTGTCACAAATGGCAAGATTTCATTCGTTTTGACAGCTAAGTAATACTGTACTGTATATATGCATACCACATCTTTATCCATTCATCTATTGATGGGCGCTTTGGCTCTTGTAAACAATGCTGCAGTACACATAGAGGTGCGTATATCTTTTTGTATTCTGTGGGTAAATACCCAGTAGTGGAATTACTGGATCATATAGGAATTCTATTTTTAATTTTTTAGGGTACCTCCATACTGTTTCCCTAGTGACTACACCAGTTTGGCCTCCCACCAACTGTGCAAGGGTATTCCTTTTGCTCTGTATTCTTGCCGACACTTGTTTCTTGGGTTTTTGACTTTAGCCATTCTGACAGATGTGAGGTGGTACTATGGTTTTGATTTGCATTTCTCTGATGATGAGTGACATTGAGCATCTTTTCATGTGTCTCTTGGCTATCTGGATGTCTTTGGAGAAATGTTTGTGATGATTATTTGGGTTTTTTGACATTGAGTTGTGTAAGGTCTTTTTTGTAATATATTTTGAAAATATTTTGTAATGTTTGTTTAAACATTAAACAGAGAGACAGAGAAAGTACGTGTGCACAAGCATGTGCAAGCGGGAGCAGGGCAGAGAGAGAGACACACACAGAATTCAAAGCAGGCTCCAGGCTCCTAGCTATCAGCACAGAGCCCGATATAAGGCTTGAACTCATGAACTGTGAGATCATGACCTGAGCCAAAGTTAGATGTTTAACCAACTGAGCCACCCATGCATCCTGAGTTGTATAAGTTCTTTATATAATTTAGATAGTAACCCTTTATCATCGGATATGTCATTTGCAAATACCTGTCTCATCCAGTAGGAGATTGTCTTTTATTTTGTTGATTGTTTCTCTTTATGATGTATGGAAGCTTTCCTGTTTTGATTTAGTCAGATGAAACATTTTTAAAAAATTGGTAAGAATATAGCAGATTTAAGTAAGTAGCAGCTTACCTAGTGGCCATGTATAGTATATTGTGCCTCAAACAAATGCAGGGTACATATCTAAAGCACTCATGTAAGGTTTATGAAATTTAAGCGAATGCTAGATTGTAAAGCAGATGCCAAACTTCATGGTACCGGTAGCATGTTTATTATGCTCCCTGGCTCCAGGGTAGAGCAGTAAGATCATTAAATACTACGCTTGGAAAGTAAGAAAGATCTCCTCAGTAAAAGAAATAGAAATTAGAAAATGTTTATAATTGAATTAAATGTAATGTATTAAATAGTACTCAGAGACCAATTTATAGTCCTAAGTGTTTATTATAAAAGAAGGTAGAAGATTGATTAAATATCCATTGTAAGCTCAAGAAAAGAATTTCAACATAAACCCACAAATAATGAAAGAATGGGAACCAAAAAGGTAAGACAAATTAATAGGAAATGAATATACAATAGAAGAGTGAATAAAGATACAGAAAATGAATATACAGTAAAGAAAATCAGTGAAAGCAAAAAGTTGGTTATTTGAAAATACAAAAATACTTGACACTTTTGTAAAACCAATCGTGAAAAAAATGAAGCCACCGATAAATATTACTAGGAATGATAAAAGAAACATATTGACAATGCTGCAGACATTAAGGAAAATTAATAATTGCCAATAAGTGTAAAAACCTAGACAGACCCTTAGAAAAACATATATTTCCGTAACTGACATAAGAATTAGAAGACGAGGGGCACCTGGGTGGCTCAGTTGTTTAAGCGTCTGATTCTTGATTTCGGCTCAGGATCTCATGGTTCGTGGATGGAGCCCAGCGTCCGGCTTCGTGCTGGACATGGAGACTGCTTAAGATTCTCTCTCACTCCCTTTGCCTTTTCCCCCGACTTGCATGCGTTCTCTCTCAAAGGAAGGATTAGAAGATGTTGATAGTCTTATACCTATGAAATAATATTGGACATAGATTTTAGCAAAGAATACTTCAGGCCCATCGAATTTACTGGCAAATTCTAGCAACATATAAGGAACAAATTATAATTAAAACTTGATGCAAACTCTGGAAGAGGCAGCAGTCACTAAACCTTTTTATAAAGGTAGTATAATAACAATTCTAAAACTTGTCATGGGCTTTAATTTATCTCAGTTGTAAATGAATAGGAAAACTTTAAAATATTAGCAAGTTGAATTTAGCAATGTATTAAAAAAAAAAAAAAAGAAAACATGACCAGTTGGATTTATTCCAGGAATTTAAGGCTGGCTTCATTTGAGGAAAAAATATATTTATGATATTCTATAATAACAGATTAAAGGATAAACCTATGATTATCTCAAATGGAGAAAAAGCCTTTGTTAAAATTAAATATTCATTCTTTTTAGAAAAGCTCTTAGTATCTTAGGAATAGAAGATAATGTTTTTAGCCTGATACAGTGAATTTTCTATAGGAAACATACTTCATGGTAAAAAGTTGAAAGCATTTCCTTTATGATTAGGAGCAAGTCAAGGGAACCTGTTGTCACCACTTCTGTGTAACATTTTACTGTTAATGATGCATAAATCAAGAAAAAAGAGAAGAGGTAGAAGGATTGGTAAAGAAATTAAACAGTCATTAAACACAGATAATACAATAATCTGCATAGAAAGTAAACAAGGTCTGTAGCTAATCTGTCAAGATTAGTAAGAATTTAAGGGCTGCTGGATATAAAATTAGTATACAAAACTCGACTGTATTTCTGTGTACCCACCACGGATTGAAAATGAAGCTTTATAAAGATACAGTTTATAGTAGTATCAAAAAATACACAATAACTGGGTGCCTGGTGGCTCAGTCAGTGAAGCATCTGACTTCAGCTCAGGTCATGATCTCATAGTTTGGGGGTTCAAGCCCCGTTTTGGGCTCTTTCCTGCCAGTGCAGAACCCACTTCAGATCCTCTGTCTCCTTTTCTTGCCCCTCCCCATTTTCTTTCTCTCTCTCTCTCTCTCAAAAATAAACATTAAAAAATACACAATAACTGACAACACAAGTTGTACAGCACGTTTTTAATGAAATTACAAAACTATTGAAAGCTATACTTAAATGCAGTGCCAATGATAAAAATACAAGCCTTTTTGTTGTAATTTTTTTCTAAAATTTTTATGGAAGAATGAAAGTTAAGATATAGGCAAAAACACTCTTAAAAACAAGACATGTATATTGGTAGAGGGAAAATTTGCCTTAATTTATATCAAAACGTATCACAAAGCTAAAGTTATTAAGACAGTATGCTATTGGCCCAGGGGTGGATTGGTAAATTTAGCAGAGTCAAATCCAGAAACAGACATAGGCCTGCTCTGGGAAATTGATGTATGACAGGACTGGCTCTGCTGTGTAGATGGATTATTGGAGAAGAGGTGGACTTTTCAGTAACTCACACTTGGACAATTGGTTCTATATGGGAGGGAATAAAATTTGATTTTTACTTGATACCATTTACAATAATGGTATCCATCTTCCATGGGTTAACTTGAGTGTAGTCGTGTAATAAAAATTTATTGAACACATGTTCTATGATTCTTCTACCTCATTTGTAAATTCTAAAGACTTTTTTTTATATCTACTTAATTATGAATAAAAACACACCAAAAATGGCCAGAGGAGTAGGAATAAAACCAGTATAATGTAAGAGACTGGCGCTGGTCTTTCCCATTCCAACACACCTGAAATGCACAAAAGATTCCACACTGTAGAAGTCATGGTGGCAGTCAGTTTCAACTGGAAGGCCTAAATTCTGAAATCACAGAATTAATTGGGGGAAGTTGATGGGTATTGAATATAACCTTCAAAAGCCCCTCCTCCCATTTGTCTCCCACTATCTAAAAAAAATCCTTTGTGTCAAGTCATCAAAACCAAAGGAAGAGACAGCCACAGAAGAGAATTAGTTGTGAATGTCGTGTTATAGAGTGATCCAGGAGAAAAGGAGAATATGAAGAATGTGATCAGAGAAAGCGATCTGTAAATTTCGAGTGCTTTCCATTCACTGGAGACAGCAGATATAGCTTAAAGTAAAAGAATGTGGTCCTTCCAGAGATTGCTGGCAGAAAGGTAAAGAAAAGGGGAAAGTCTAGTGGAGAAGGAGGAGGTAGAGAGTTGCTGCCAAAGAGAATGGAGGTAGGTCCCAGAGGGATGATATCAGGAATTACAGGAACATTTTAAGGTAGAGTCCATTTGCTCTCAGTGAAGTGGAGAGATGTTATAACTAAATGGGAATGGAGGTTTTGGACCTGATGAGGTAAATATGTGATCCACGTTTAATGAGAGAAATTGTGGGTTATGAACATTAGGGCATAGTTGAAGGAAGCATGAGTTTATTGGAAATTCAATTGTTTTGTTTTTCTTAACTTCTCATGTGTTTCTCAGCACCTTGGTAGCTGATACACTGAATGGTGGTATGGAGCCAGCACGGAGGATAGGACTGACTGTACCAGTGTAAGGGGTGCTGAGGTTCAACAGAAGACATTGTCGAAATAATTACCTGTAGTCCAGGCCATTAGGAAGTCCAATATTGCCAGGTGGGGGGTAAGTAAGTGGGAGTAGAGAAAGGAACTACAGAATTCAGAGTACACATTGAGGGCAAAGATGAGGTGTGACTGTTGGGGAGGAGGAAGGTCTGACTTCCACGGTCACACAGGAAGAACACTGAATATAACAGCCTAGGCAACATTTGGAGGCTACCTGATAATCCGTGGGCCTCGTGTGAGTTTAAAGGTAGTGCAGTTACAAGATGAAAGGAAGGTAACATGATGTAGGTACATTCACGTCAGGAACAGTAACCTAGATGTAGTCTTAATGTTTGAATTAGAATATTTGTAAATAATTTCCAGCCTGAAGCCAGGAAGACTTCCTAGGTTAGTGAAACATGGGATATTTAATTGGTAATGAGAGAGAAGACTGTTTCTATGGCGTGGACAGGGATTTTCTGGGGCCATGCTGCTGCTTGAATCGTATTTAGATGTAGTAGGAGAGTTTTGATAGGTGTGTGTGATGAAAAGGTGGGTCGGGGTAATTGGGATGTAGGAAAAGGAACTCTCTGCCTATGCTGTCCAAGTACAGGAGGACGAACAGTGCTTCTGTATAATATTTCTGAGATTGTTGTGTGTCAAGGGCCAGGAAAGATTCACTTCTGAAAATGCTTCATACCCCTGAAGGTTGTGGCCTGTGATCTTAGATAATAAGTTAATGTCTTCTTATTTTTAGTCCCGTCATTATACTTTAGTCTTCAAAACTTTATTTTAATTATTTAAAAAAAAATTTTTTTTATTTTTTACAAATAGTTTATTGTCAAATTAGTTTCCACATAACACTCAGTGCTCATCCCCACAAGTGTCCTCCTCCATGCCCACCCCTCCTCCCGCCCACATCCATCAGTCCTCAGTTTTTGTCAGCATTCAAGAGTCTCTCATGGTTTGCCTCTCTCCCTTTCCCCCACCAATTCCCCCCTTCTTCTCCCCCTTGTTCCTCCGTCAAGTTCCTCCTAATCCTTTTATACGTGCAAACATACGATATTTGTCCTTCTCTGCCTGACTTATTTCGCTCAGCATAACACCCTCAAGGTCCATCCATGTTGCTACACATGGCCAGATTTCATTGTTTCTCATTGCCATGTAGTATTCCATGGTATTGATAATAGCTGAAATATTTAGTGAAGGAATTGTGAAATATTTTGTGAAACCTTAAAAAAAACTGGAACTCTGAACTGCCAGGTATTTTTTATTTATTTATTTTGAGAGAGAGAGAGAAAGAGGGTGCAAGCAGGGGAGGGGCAGAGAGAAAGGGAGAGACGGAGAATCCCAAACGGGTTCCACGCTTGTTCGCGTAGACGAACTGCAAGAAAATGACCTAAGGAGAAACCAAGAGTCAGATGCTTAATCCACTGAGCCCCCCAAGTGCCTCTCAGCTGCCAGGTATTTTTAAGAGCAGCCAGTAAATTGAGATAGGAAGTCAGGAGTAAGCAAATGGTGTTGCCTGACTGGCAATTGGTGGAAATGCTGAGGAACGAGATCCAAGAGAGGGACGCGCGGGGAGAGGTCTCCAGTGTTGGTTTACACGCACGTGCGGTGGAAGGGCACTAGCGTAGGAAGCCCGCCTCTCCTACAACTTCCAGAGACTGACCGTGAGAGGGGAGATGATGTGTCTCCATGTCAGTCCAGAAAAGGATGCTTTCAAGATTTTAACGCAAGTTTACAAGAGATTATATCTAAAATATAATTACTCAAATCCTTTGCTGTTTCCTATGTCAGCGTATTTTTTGAGCTTTGTATCAGTGATTTCCCCTAGCCCCACTTAAGTCAGGGTACTTCAGCTGTGACTTCAGGAAACAGACCTAAGTTTAATTAGTTCACCTACCTCTGGTTTTTCACCCTTGTTAATGCTATCTCTGCCTTTTTAAAATTCAAAAGAACAGCCAATTTTATGAATCAGAAACTGAAAGAAAAGTTTCTTTTCTGCTACTCCTTTTCTCCATTTCCTCCTTTCCCATTCCAGGCAAAAATACTAGTTCGCTATTTCCTACTCCACTTCTTAATCTTATTAATCTTAATCTTCTTAATACTTTACGTGGAGAAAAAAATGAAATAACATGAAACGATAAAAAAATACTATGAAATAGTTAAAAAGATGACTGTACAATAAAAGTTTCCCTCCTACCTCTGACTCCCATCAACCCCTAGCCTACCATTTTTCCTCCACAGAGTGATAGCTACTTGGAGAGATTCACTTAAAAAGTTGGTAACTAGAAAATATCAGTGTCATTAAGCTGAAAATGATAAAGCAGTACATGAACATAAGCCATTTGTAGAGTACAGTCATTTTGTTTTTCTTGGTAAAACATTTTAGAAACAGGCTCACTTAAAGTTACCAAAGCTAGAAACAGTTGGATAACTTCTTCTGGAACACAGTTTGGTGTGTTTGGGGGGGTCCTTTCTTTTTATTTGTTAACCACGTTCTCTCCCAGATGAGGAATATTAATGTTTCAGCAGAACATGATCTTTGGAATTAGACAAATTAGGATTTGAACTCTGGTAATGCCAACTCTTAGCTCCTAATCTTGGCAATTCTTTTATTTTTTTTTATTTTTTATTTTTTTTTAAAGGATGAGTTTGGAATTTTTAGAATCGTATTTTTATTTATTTATTTATTTTTTAATATTTTTTATTTTATTTCTAGGACAGAGAGAGAGAGAGAGACAGCGTGAGCAGGGGAGGGTCAGAGAGAGAGGGAGTCACAGACTGAAACAGGCTCCAGGCTCTGAGCTGGCAGTCAGCACAGAGCCTGACGCGGGGCTCAAACCCACGAACCGCGAGATCATGACCTAAGCGAAAGTCGGACGCTTAACCGACTAAGCCACCCAGGCGCCCCAGCAATTCTTTTAATTTCTCTGACCCTTGAGTTCGTCATCTGAAAAATGAGCATAGTAATAGCTACTTCTCAGGATGGTTGTAAGGACTGATTGTAAAGAAATGAAAATGAGTTTTGCCCAATAAACATTAATTTCTTTTTTCTGTCAATGTTGTTAATGCAACCTGAAGATATTGTGGGGGTTTTTTGTTTGTTTTTTTATTAATTTATTTTTTAAATTTACATCAAAGTTAGTTAGCATATGATTTCAGTGGTAGATTCTTTAATGCCCCTTACCCATTTAGCCCATCCCTCTTCCTACAACCCCTCCAATAACCCTCTATTTGTTCTCCATATTTAAGAGTCCCTTAAGTATTGTCCCTCTCCCTGTTTTTATATTATTTTTGCTTCCTTTCTCTTATGTTTATCTGTTTTGTATCTTAAAGTCCTCATAGGAGTGAAGTCATAAAACATTTGTCTTTCTCTGAATAATTTCGATTAGCATAATACCTTCCAGTTCATCCACGTAGTTAGTTGCAGATGGTGAGATTTCATTCTTTTAGATTGCTGAGTAATATTCCTATACATATACGTACATTATATATGTGTGTGTGTGTGTGTGTGTGTGTGTGTGTGTATATATATATATCCACCCCACATCTTTATCCATTCATCCATTGATGGACATTTGGGTTCTTTCTATATAAATATTGGGGTGCATGTGCCTCTTCAAAACAGCACTCCTGTATCCCTTGGATAAATACCTAGTAGTGCAATTGCTGGGTCATAGGGTAGTTCTATTTTTAATTTTTTGAGGAACCTCCATACTGTTTTCCAGAGTGGCTGTACCAGTTTGCATTCCCACCAGCATTGCAAAAGAGACCCCCTTTCTCTACAACCTCGCCAACATCTGTTGTTACCTGGGTTGTTAACGTTAGCCATTGTGACAGGTCTGAGGTGGTATCTCAATGTGGTTTTGATTTGTATTTCCCTGATGATGAGTGTTGTTGAGCATTTTTTCATGTGTTGGTTGGCCATCTGGATGTCTTCTTTGGAGAAGTGTCTCTTCATGTCTTCTGCCCATTTCTTCACTGGATTATTTGTTTTTTGGGTGTTGAGTTTGATAAGTTCTTTATAAATTTTGGATACCAACCCTTTATCTGATATGTCGTTTGCAAATATCTTCTCCCATTCTGTTGGTTAGTTTTGCTGATTGTCTCCTTTGCTGTGTAGCAGCTTTTTATTTTGATGAGATCCCAGTAGTTCATTTTTGCTTATGTTGACCTTGCCTCTGGAGTCGTGTTGAGTAAGAAATTGCCTCTGGAGTAAGAAATTGCTGCAGGCAAGGTTCAAAGAGGCTTAGTTGGCTAAAAATCCAACTCACAGTTCATGAGTTCAAGCCCCGCATCAGGCTTGGTGCTGACAGTTCTGAGCCTGGAGCCTGCTTTGTATTCTGTGTCTCCCTCACTCTCTACCCCTCCCCTGCTCATACTTTGTCTTTCTCTGTTTCAAGAATAAATAAAACACTAAAAAAAAAAAAAAGTGGTTCTTGCCTGCTTTCTCCTTGAGAATTTTGATGGCTTCCTGTCTTACATTTAGGTCTTTCATCCATTTTGAGTTTATTTTTGTATATGGTGTGAGAAAATGGTCTAGGTTCATTTGCTGCATGTCACTGTCTAGTTTTCCCGGCACCATTTGCTGAAGAGATTGTCTTTATTCCATTGGATATTCTTTGCTGCTTTGTCAAAGATTAGTTGGCCATACATTTGTGGGTCCATTTCTGGATTCTCTATTCTGTTCCATTGGTCTGAGTGTCTGCTTTTGTTTCATGAAGATATTGTTAAATTGGACTGCTTTTATGGGGAAAAGATTTTAGGTAAATTTGACCACAGCATTTTCTATCTCTATAACATAAATAACATAGTTCATAATTTTTATGTAGGAAATCCCTGACATAAATAAAGTTGGTTTATTTTTTTCAAGTTCAATATTTTTTTATTATTTATTTATTTATTTATTTTTTACAAATAGTTTATGGTCAAATTAGTTTCCACATAACACCCAGTGCTCATCCCCACAAGTGTCCTCCTCCATGCCCATCCCCCCTCCCCCTCCACATCCATCAGTCCTCAGTTTTTGTCAGCATTCAAGAGTCTCTCATGGTTTGCCTCTCTCCCTTTCCACCACCATTTCCACCCTTCTTCTCCCCCTTGGTCCTCTGTTAAGTTCCTCCTAATCCTCCTATACGTGCACACATATGATATTTGTCTTTCTCTGCCTGACTTATTTCGCTCAGCATAACACCCTCAAGGTCTATCCATGTTGCTACACATGGCCAGATTTCATTGTTTCTCATGGCCATGTAGTATTCCATGGTATAGATAAACCACATCTTCTTGATCCATTCGTCCGTTGATGGACACTTAGGCTCTTTCCATGTTTTAGCTATTGTGGAGAGTGCTGCTATGAACAAATAAAGTTTGTTTAAAGCAAGAGGCGTTTTTGGCCTAGAGTAAAAATTAAAGAGCAACTAGCCAATGGGGTGGGGTAGGGGAAAGCAGGGTTCCTCAACTAGACACTATTGACGTTTGGGGCCAGATAATGGGCTAGGGGGCAGGCTATGCTGTGTCTTTCAGAATGTTAAGCAGCATGCCTGTCTCTGCTGACTACATACAAAGAACACCCTCTGCCTCCAGGTTGGGACAGCCAGAAGTATTCCCATATCTTGCCAGATGTCCCCTGGGGGGCAGAGTCACCTGTTGGGAACCAGTGTTTTACAGCATAGCCTAAAAAGAACACATGTGGGATGGCTGCACATTTATAGAAGCATAATGGAAAAGAATAATTATTGTCATTACAGATACTAAAATAGGATATCTTTCATGGCTGACACATGAAAGATTTAAAATCAGCAAAAGAGAAGATATTTACAAGGAAGAGATTAAAGAACCTGGAAAAAGCTACTTTATTACTTTGTTGAGTCAGTAATTTTATAGGGGAGGGCTAAATAGGAAAACCGATGTGGTTTTTTATTTTAAAAATGCTATATTACTAGGATATGATTTATCCTGATATATCCACATTAATCTAATGCTCTGAGCAGTCTATAACTATAGTGCTGTGTGAGATGAATTTCCTTTTAGAGCAGTGATACCTCCTAACAAAAGCAAGATCTTAAAAGTATTTTAGGGGCACCCAGCTGGTTCACTTGGTGGAACATGTGACTCTTGATCTTAGGTTGGTGAATTGTTGTTGGTAAACAAAAATTTAGGTATTTATCAGAGCACTTTTAATTCTAAAAATGTTCACTTAATTGAAATTTGGATATGTTTTCTGTAGTCTTTTTAAGACTCCTTAGTGGTTACAGTGCCTCCTGTTATAATTGGGGAAAGCAAGGTCATGTGGGAGGAGGCCAGAGGAGCTGGGCTGCTGGCCTATGTATGTTGTCTCTTCCGTTTGCTGACTTGAACCTGAGACAGATAATTTCATCTGAGCTAATAAGCATTAATTTCTTATTCTGTGGTGAGGAGAAATTGTACCTACCCCATAGGCTCACTCGGGGGTTCAGTGAGCTACTCCATTTACAATACTTTGGCATATGGTTTGGCCCATTCCGTAAATGTTTGTAATTTTTTTTTTAAATTTTAATTGAAATCTTTGCTGTATTGCTAGAGCTCATAGGTTTCAGGTTAGTTTTGTCCAGCTCTAGAAATATATATGCAAATATACTTCTAACTTATTTATTTATTTTTTAGGTGTTTATTTTTCAGAGAGAGAGAGAGAATGAGAGCACTCACAAGGTAGGGGCAGAGAGAGAGAATCCCAATAGGCTCCGAGCTGAGCGCGGCGCCCAACTCAGGGCTCGATCTCACACCCACAACATCATGACCTGAGCTGATACTACGAGTTGGACACTTAACCAGCTGAGCCACCCAGATGGCCCATAATTTAGAATTTGGAATTTATTACCTCTGGTTGCCTAGTCCCAGGAATTGGCTTTAACCAAAAAAGGACAGCATCTCAGAACAATTTGGAATTTGATAGCCATGGGCACCTGGTGTCAATAACTAGGTAATTTGAAGGAAGTTAAGCATCTGTTCTTGGAAACTTGTTTTAAGGAAAGAAACTCCACTTGTCCATTTTTTGATATGCTTACCTGTTCTGTCTGTCATCTGGAGGTTTCACCTGCACCTGTCATGATGGTCCTACTAGAAAGTATATCAGGTTGGACCCTAGAGTCACATTGGAGCAGTGCAAAGTCCTATATGTATCTCGTCAATCATGTACTCTAATTTTTTCATTTCCTAGGAGCTGGTGGAAATTGCCCTGGTTTCTGTGGAGTAAGACACTCACATTTTTTCTTTACCTAAGGGCTTACAGTGGGGAAAGAGGAGATCAAGGAGCCTAGAATTTCCCAGGAAAATTCTTGTATGTCTGTTCATTGCTCTTTCGACTTCGCAGATAATCTCTTTTGAAGTGCCAATACCCAAATATCAAACTAAAAGAAGTTGCTTGTGTTTTTTTTGTTATAGGCAGAAAAATTAATGAAACAGATTGGTGTGAAAAATGTGAAGCTTTCAGAATATGAAATGAGTATCGCTGCTCATCTCGTAGACCCTCTTAACATGCATGTACGTATCTTCAGTCTTATTTAAGATAAGATTTTGTGTTGGGTCCTGAAGATGACCGTATGTGATGATTCTCTAGGAGGAATCACAGGATTCGGCATAGTTTTGTGCTCACGGATGTGGTTTAGTGCAGCAAAAGGATACAAGGCAAAATCGGCAAGAAAAGGGACATGGAGTGAAGTCTGAAAAAAATCAAGCACAGGCTCCCAAGAGCCTTCTCCCAGTGAAGTCATACTTAATTCCTTCAGCATCAGGTTGTGAGCAAGTGTAAAGTGCTGTGTCCTCCAGGGAAGCTCATTAGACACTTAGTGCCCAGGGTTTTAATTGGAACTAGTCATGTAGACTCCACATCCTAACATCTACCAAAATTCCAGACTTTTAGAGGGAAAACAGATGTCTACCGTAACCCGTTTTGTTTGCACAAACAGGTTAGGTACAGTGAGATGTTCATATTGGGAAATGGAGGAGTTCTCCCCAAATCTAAGCTCCCATACTCCAGCCACAGGCCAGCCTTGCAGATGGGCCTAAGGACGACAGTCTGAGGCCTGCTGTGTTAACCTTTTTGGGCACACACTTGTTGAGATAAACTTGTTCTTTTATGTATATACCTTTGTGGCATGTAAAATGGATTGCTTTAAGTTATGTGGGTATTTGATTTGGAGTTTAAATGTAGATTTTCATAATAAGATATGGTAGACAACACAAGATTCTCAGTTTTTTCCATTCATGGCCTTGGCAAATTATTTCCTCTTTGAATGTCAGCCCCCTCATGTATAATCCAAGGATGGTGTGATACCTGCTTTGCCTACTTCTAAAGGATTATTGGAGGATCAGATTAATGTAATTTATAAACTCTAAATTCCTATGTGAATATTTCATAAAGGCAGGTATAAATAGGTTTTGTATAACAGATATAGATAAATAGAAAAAATATGATATTCCTGCCTCCAAGTCTAGAAAATAAAAGTCTACAATGTGTGTTAGTATCTGTGTCCCCAGAATTAATCCCCCATTTGAATTTGATTTATAAATTTATAGTGGGATTTCTTGGCCCTGTGTTCACCACTTTGAGTAAGGCTGTACTAACAGACTCCCTTTTTTGTTACAGCTACAGTGGAAGTAGGTGATTTTTTTCAGATTTGGCTGTGGTTTTTCACCTTTTTTTTTTTGTAAGTTGTAGTGAAAGTAAATTTCTTGTAAATATGGCTTCTGACTCACCCCACCTTCAGCTTCTTTATTCTGCCAAGTTAGAGCTAGGTTGATTTTTTTTTTCCCCCTAGGCTTTTTTTCAGTTTGTTGTTTCTCCCCCTCCCTGCTCTGCTCCCAGCCTCAGTGTTTTAAGTTGAGCCAGAAGGTTTTAAAATACACAGGCTGTGCTTATTTTGACAGTATATATCCCCCATTTACTACTTACAAAGATAAAAGTTTTGTTTTCAAACAGTTTTACTTTTGATTAATAAAATTCAGAAGTCCGGTTTTGTGTGACTTTATTCCCAGAATGCCTTCTTGTGTTGGGCAGTACCCTGTATGAACTAGGGACACTCCTGGTACGCGCTTCCCTATCATCCAGCGCTGACTTCTTCTCACTGGTTCTCCGTTGTGTTGGAGGAGTATTCCCTGTTACACGGAGTGAATGCAGCTTATTAAATCCCTGTAGAGTTTTGAGTGCTGGGCCTCGCGCTTTTTTTTTTATAGTAGATAGTTGACTATTAATTCCTTTTTGTAATCTCATAGTAATTTTAATAATTTCAATGTTGCTGTAAAAGTCTTTACTGGCATTATATATTAATCTTTTATTATTTACATATAATTATCAGATCAAGTTTTGCCATTTTGGTTTTTTTTTAACTTTATGGAATATATGTAAGTTGTAAAATTCATGTTGATCTTACCTTTTATCAGGTTACTTGGAGTGATATAGCAGGTCTGGATGATGTTATTACGGATCTGAAAGACACAGTCATCTTACCTATCAAAAAGAAGCATTTGTTTGAAAATTCCAGGCTTCTGCAGCCTCCAAAGGGTATGGTAAAAGTTTACATTTGTTAAAGTATTAAAAATGTAGGAAACATTGAAACTTTCTGCCATTATAGAATTGGTATTGGTGAGGTTGGATGTTGAAGAGAATACTGAAATCCAGTGAGCTGTTTATAAATAGTAGTTTTAAAATAATTGCTCATTCTTCAGCTTCCCAAATTTAGGTCAAACTCTTTCCCTATGATTACATGTCAAAATAGTCTTTTTATTGCAAACTCATTTTTATTACTTCCAAGTAAATAAAAATTGGGGAAATTGAAATTAAAAAATCCAAAGTCGTAGTATGGGTTCTTTTGTTTTCAAAGTAAGAACTCTTTTTGTTGTCTCACATTTAGTGATATTTTACCTCCCTTTTAGTAATCATTGTTTTTGTATTGCAATGGTGTTTCAGAGGAAATACTGAAGTACAGATGAACTAGAAATTAAATGCTAATTATTTTTAAGGAATACTTCCTTATTCCTAGTTAGCAATCGCTTTGAAAGCTCAGAACTCAAGAACTAGGAATGCTTGGGCGCCTGAGTGGCTCAGTCGGTTGAGTGTCTGACTTCGGCTCAGGTCATGATCTCACGGTCTGGTCCGTGGTTTCAAGCCCTGCGTCGGGCTCTGCTGACAGCTCGGAGCCTGTATTTAATATTTAAAAAAACAAACAAAAAACCACAATGAACTAAATGCTTTTTCTTAGAGGAAAAAAAGGGAAGTTTTGTTGTCTCAGAAAATAAAAAGAAATACCTAATGAACAGTTTTGTTTTAGTTAATGAAAAGAACATGTCATCATCCTGTATTTACCAGGAGTAAAAATTATCTACTTCATGAAAATGTACAGATATTGGCCTCAATCACTTTTGAAATATAAACTGATACATTTTGATAGAACTACAAAATTAATGATTATAAGCAACCATTAACATATATAGCACTATTTTGATATTTCTAAAGATCTTATTTTTTTTTTAAATGTGTCTAATAATTTGATTTCAGCCTTGACTAGCAATGGAAGAGCTAACCTTTCTGGCTTGGGGAATACAAGAAAGAGCAGTTTCCACTCTTTCCTCCACAGGCTCTGAGCTGTGAGTCAGCACATGGCCCGACGCGGGGCTCGAACCCACGAACCGCGAGATCATGACCTAAGCGAAAGTCGGACGCTTAACCGACTAAGCCACCAAGGCGCCCCTCACCCTGCATGTTACTAATGAGTCCAGCAGTAACACTGTTTGTAAGGGCCACCTTCTCTATATCCTTTGTGGGATGAATTCTACCATGTTCGTGCTTAGAAGACTGATACATGACATAGCCTGCAATGAATGTGAGGCCTCCAGCTTCCATTATGAGTTTTGCAATCTTTTAACTAGGTTTTTTTGTTCGTTCAGTCTGATACTCTTACAACCATTTTCAATAAAACGAAAAACTATGATTACTTCATGCTCCGTAGAGGCTTAAAAATTCAAACCCCTCTTTAATGTGGATGTTCTGATAAGGGCTTTACTTCATAAGTACTACAGGCAAATGAAAGATTTAGGATGAGGAAGAAAAGAAGAATTGGGACAAGAGGTCCAAATTTGAAATAATCCTCATTAGTGACAAATATATTCCCTTATGAGTAACCAACATTTTTCTTTTTTGAACTAGCTTAATGACTTTCAAGCTTTAATAAAAAAATTGTCCAAATGGTGGAAAAGTAAGTATGTGTAAAAACTAACTCTATTTAAATACAAAGTACTCAATGAGGTAGAGGGAGGGAGGGAGATATTTACAGCCCCAGAAAAATCACTTCTCAAAATATATTTTTTCCTAAGTTACCTACATTTTCAAGAAGCATCAAAACATGGAACATGATAAAATTCACAAACATAAAATCTATGTGCCAAAATAATGATTACCGAAGCCAGAGTTTACAAAAGAACCATATGTATTCAGATTGAATTTTAATTGTAAATTTTTAAACATTTGGAAGAAAACAGGGTTACTTTCTTAATGCAACCATTAACATTTATGGCATATTCTTGTAACCACGCAGTGGTAGCCGATCTATCTTCATGTGATTGGCTGATCTCATGTGCTATTAGAAGTCATTCTCAAGTCACCCTTGTGCGGTCTGTAAGGCAGTGCGGACTTTTTACCTAGAAGGCAATAAACTGTCCAGGGAGAACATAAAATTGGCAATAAAGCAATGACTCTAACTACATAACCTAATTCCAGTTAACAAACTACGGTATACAACTGATTTTATGCTCTTCTTCTGTACGCTAACATCCGATTTATGCTGAGGGTCAAAAAGTAAATTAATGGTTTTTCAAATTTTGTTCCTGATAAAACCTTTCCAAAAACGCAAGGCTGAAAAGCTCAAACAGTATAACTTTAAGAAATACACATGTAACTTAAAAAGTCTGAAGCACACATAGAAACCACCTCTAGTTTTGGACAATGCTTTCAAAGAAGCGCTGGATACACACAGGACTCTGAAGTACCCCATCGTAATTTGGTATCTACTGTGTTAACTGACTGGAGCTTTAAACCAAGCGCAGCTGGTACAGTCACCCAAGTATCTCGGCAGAGCCATCGCTGATGAAGCCTGGAACTTTCTCTAACAGCACAGAAAACACAGCATACTTCTCTCCCATCCCAGTACTAACCAGGCCTGAGCCTGCATCTGACTTTTCTAACTTCACTAATTGAGAAACTGCGACATGAAAAATCACACAAGTTCTTTCTTGTTCAGACTACCAATGACCTGGGAGAGGGTAAAGAACTACATAAACCAACTTGTACTTTACTCTTTTGATCTCGGCTCAGATAAATCATTTGCAATTTTCTCTGGGGGAGAAGTGTTGAAAAACAATGAACTAGGGACTCCTGGGTGGCTTAGTTGGTTAAGCGTCCGACTTTCGCTTAGGTCATGATCTCGCGGTTCGTGAGTTCGAGCCCCACGTCGGGCTCTGTGCTGACAGCCAGCTCAGAGCCTGGAGCCTGTTTCAGAGTCTGTGTCTCCCTCTCTCTCTGACCCTCCCTGCTCGCGCTGTCTCTCTCTCCCTAGAAATAAATAAAACATTAAAAAAAAAAAAAAAAGAGAATTCACTGTTAAAAAAAAAAAAGTGCTTAATTAGTAACACTAATTGTAATTCCTGAAGAGAAATAATAGGAAAACCCTAATCCTGCTAGGGATTGCCAAAACTAAACTATTAGGAATAAAAAACTCAAAGTGATAAATGGATACTTGAAATTAAAGGGGACATTCTAGGAACACTTGCCCAAGTTTGTGAGGTGTCCTGTGGCCGCATAGTCAACGTGACATGTGCTGTAGTCACAAAGTAATCAAGATACGAGGACATTTGCATGAAAAGTTTGCTCAGAAAACCCTAAGATCCAAGCAGTATGCGTATAAAAGTTTCTGGATCTGCATTCCATATTAATATGATCAGAGTAACAAATGTGATGATAGTTCCAGGCGTCTGTAGTCACCCTGTATGTTTTCAGTTTGATGTGAATTAAACAGCATTAGACTACTGTTCTGGGGAAAAGTGTCCAAAGGAAAAGTGTCAGTAGGGGGTTCAAATTATAAGTGATAATAACTAAATTTTTTACACCCAGGTGAACTTAATTAAAAATTGTAAAGGGCTGCATGGAAATATTAACATGTACTGGCAAAGGTTATTGATTTAAAATTTAAAATAGCTTTTAAAATAGAAAAGTAAGATGACTAAACTTATTAATTCGTAAAGAATTATGAAGACCACTAGAAAAATCTGTGCCTGAGGAAAAGTTTATGTGCCTGAACATTATTTTGAAGAGCTTGATGTCAAAAATATTTGTTTTATGGAATCAAGCTCAAGCTTCTCATTAAAAAGAAAAAAATGAAAATTTAGTCAAGGTGAGATTTTAATACAAAATACTTTTCTTATATTTTGTATTTTTAAAATGTTTATTATGCTTGAGAAAGAGAGAATGAGCAGAGAAGGTGCAGAGAGAGAGAGGAAGACACAGAACTCAAGCAGACTCTAAGCTCTGAGCTCGACATAGGCTTGAATCCATGAACTATAAGATCATGACCTGAGGCAAAGTCAGATGCATAACTGACTGAGCCACCCAAGTGCCCCTATATTTTATTTTTATTACATAATATTTTGGGTTTAAAGAAAGTTTTTTTTATGTCTTTATTTTATTTTGAGAGACAGAGACAGAGTGAGCGGGGAAGGAGCAGTGAGAGAGGGAGACAGAGAATCCGAAGCAGGCTCCAGGCTCTGAGCTGTCAGCACAGAGCCTTTTGCAGGGCTCGAACCCACGAACTGTGAGATAATGACTTGAGCCGAAGTCAGATGCTTCACCGACTGAGCCACCCAGGCACCCCTGTATTTTATTTTTATTACATAATAATACTTTGGAAATCTCCAAAGTCTCTTCCTTTTACCCTAGCGTGCTACCCGTAAATACTGACTTTTTAAGTGCTGACATGAGGAAAGTAGAGAAGCTCTGAATTAAGCAAATATTTAAGTCTGCAGATTATAATTTTTGTCAGGCCTGTCTACAGATGATCTATAGCCAGGAACATAATTTTACTATTAACATAGAAAAATGTTACTTCATTTTAGTTGAAAAACAGTTGGTGATGATTCCCAAAATGTCCAAAGCCTCAACCAGTTTAAATCTCTCATATTAAAAGAATTACCTTAAATTGTATAAAGTGGCAAATTACTCTTTGGAGACTATAGGTTAATAATGCAGTTTTATTCCTTGGAAAGTAAAACAGAAGTGACCGGCAGCTTTTGTTCCTTTGAAGAAGAGATCATTATCTGTTTGGGAAAAGGCATGTGCCCTTTTGGCTAAAACTTAAGTCTCAGTAACATCTAAATGCTATTTGCTGCAGCCTGTTTTGAAGAAGTTCTCTGTTTCCTCTGGGCTGGTCTAATGTGCTGTAGTGCCCTGTTGGCTTGTGAAGGCGGGGGGCATTGGACCATTTTATTTGTCAACCATGAATCGAGTGGCGTGAGTTTGGAGGTCAGGGTGATCCTGAACAAGACCTTCCTTTGAAGGGAGAAGGCACAAGCATGCTGTAATTTTATAGTTGTCGCTGACACTGAACTTGGAAAGTGGCGCCTTCCTTTTCTACTACTAAAAAAAGGTTAATGATAACAAGTGAATGTCGGGGGAAATTTTAGTGTGGGCAGAATTAATATTAAGTTGATTATCGCATAAAAACCTAAATAATGAAATAACATGTTAATTTGCAGGAGTTCTTCTCTATGGGCCTCCAGGCTGTGGTAAAACATTGATTGCCAAGGCTACCGCCAAAGAAGCAGGCTGTCGATTCATTAACCTTCAGCCTTCAACGCTGACGGATAAGTGGTACGGAGAGTCTCAGAAGTTGGCTGCTGCCGTCTTCTCCCTTGCCATAAAGCTACAGCCTTCCATCATTTTTATAGATGAAATAGGTATGTGACTTTTCTGTGTGAGCATTTTATAGCACCATTCTTAGGGGAGGTATTTAGATGACCAGATGTAGTTTTCAGCACTTATTAGGGCAGATTAATAACACGAAAGAGATCACCAACACCCTTATACGCTGTGTATAATTTTCGTATTCCAGAATGAACCAACATCTGTTCGTTCTGCTGCCTAATAGTAGTTTTCTGTCTTCTCCGTATTACACACAGCATGCGGTGGGCACCCATGTCCATATTTCTTCCAGCAGGTGCTTGTCCAGGCCACATGCCCAGAAGTTGGACCATCAGTTTATGTGATGTGTCTGTCTTCAGCCTCACTGGGATTATTAGTTCTTCAAAGTGGTTCTACCTGTTTTCACTCTCAATTACATAGTTTCCTTGCATACCCCTAAAATTTGTTTTTTCAGATCCAATCATTGATTTTTTTGTCAACTTAAAGAATATGAATTATCATTGTTTTGTGTTTCCCTGCACTGCTGGGAAATTTGGGCATCTCTTAACATGTTGACTAGTCACTGAGTTTCCTTGCTTGTAAACTTCCAGTTTTTCTTTGGGGTTATTTGCATTTTCTTGGCAGTTCTTTGTTGATGTTTATTATGATTGCAAATATTGTCTAGACTGGCTTGTCTTTTCATTTTATGATTGTTTCTTTTATGGAAATTTAAATGTAGGTTGTATATCTTTTTTTTATGATTTATCCTTTTTGCATCTGGCTTACAAATTTTTCTCTACCCCCATAAATATCCCTCTTTTCCAAGTGTATATTTTGAAGTAGGAATCTAACTTCATTCTTTTCCAGTTGGACAGCCAACTTATAAAATAGGTGGTCTTTCCCTTTATGTCGTGACTTTTCTATTAGTGTACCTTTTCTGTATTTTATGGCTCTTCCGTATTTTTGGTCCTGTTCCTAGTGTGGTAAGTCATACTAGAACTAGGTAATTGAACCTATAGCTTTCAGTTAGTTATATCTTTATATGTAATATGATAGACTGCAGAAATAGAGAAAAATAGGTATAGATATACAGTACTTGGTTATTTGCCTGTCTGTGTGTCTCTCATTGGTTTATTACAGCTAGTTTGGAGTTTTGGTGTGAATTTTGCACAAAAGCACATATAGCTAGAATTTTAAAAAGTTTAATCTAAGACACCTTAACTAGAAGGCGTGGTCAGTCTGCCTTTATTTTGATAGTTCGTGTATTTAGATTTATTTCTGCCACATTATTGTGTGCTTTTTATTTACCAGTCTAGTGGACTTTTCTTTATCCCCTCTTCCCTGCTGCAGGTTTAGAAGTAACATATTCTTTTTCTTTAGTGAGACATTTAGAATACCTACTCACCTTTAAGTCTACGCTAATCATTTCTGCCCTCCTCCCAAACAACACAGGGACCTTAGCACTCTTGCACGGGTCATCCCATTCATCACTTACATGTTGACACTTCTCTCGTGTGCTGGTCTGCACGCTGGTCGTTACGCCTGTACTGGCAGTGCTTGTGTAGAGACCACATCTGCTCGTTCTGTGCTCACGGTTGCTTCTTTACACACCTGCCTTGTATGGATTTAACTCCCTTCCCTGCAGCCTGTCAAGCTCTTTCAGCAAAGATCGTGAATACAGTAAATTCTATCTTGGGGTGAAAATGTGTTGGGGCGCCTGGGTGGCTTAGTCGGTTAAGCGTCCGACTTTCGCTTAGGTCATGATCTCGCGGTTCGTGGGTTCGAGCCCCGCGTCGGGCTCTGTGCTGACTGCCAGCTCAGAGCCTGGAGCCTGTTTCAGTCTGTGACCCCCTCTCTCTCTGACCCTCCCCTGCTCACGCTGTCTCTCTCTCTCTCCTAAAAAAATAAATAAAACATTAAAAAAAAAAAAAGAAAATGTGTTAATTCTACCTACACTCCTAAATGATAACAGAATTATTTTTCTTCAGCATTTTGAAGCTATAAGTGCATTGTCTTCCAGTCTTTGTTATTGCTTGAGAATTGAGAATTCTGCTTATAGTCAAATATTTCTTTGTAAGTAATTTTATCTTTTCTCTCTAGTGTTATTAGATTTTTATCTTGTTCTCCTATTTGATTGTGGTTTTTCTAGGGCTGTATTTATTTTATTATCACACTGAGACTTACTGTGGTTCTTAATCTGATGATTTGTGATTTTCATTAATTCCAAAAAACTTCTCAGAATCTTTGATTGTGGCAAGACTTCCATTTTATAAATACATATGTTTGTTTATATGTACATACACACTCTTCACTTCTCTGCTTAATTTTGAGTCATTTCCACATCGAGTTCTCTCTCCATATTTCATCAGATCTAAAATATACCATTTTGTTGTTTACATTTTAACCTCTCTGAAATTGGGATACCATGTTATAATTTAAATGGCAGAGTTTTTTCTTTTAGTATTATAATTTACTTGGCAACATTTAAAACTTTGTTGATACATAAAATAATGGTGCAGCTAAAAAAAATCAATCTTCAAGTTTTAAACACCAATTCTTTGGCTATGTTAATGTCATGACCATTGGGTTTGTATTATGTTGATTATATCTGAAGTTGAGAAGTTCTATTTGGTTCTCTTTCAAATTAATTTTTTTCACTGTAGTTACTCTTCAGTTTGAATTTCAATCCCTTTTATGTCTCAGGTTTTTTAAATTTATTTATGTTGAGAGAGACAAGAGACCGCATGAGTGGGGGGAGGGGCAGAGAGAGGAGAGAGAGAATCCTAAGCAGGTTCTGCTGTCAGTGTAGAGCCCTACATGTGGCTCAGTCTCATGACTGAGATTTGACTTGATCCAATATCAAAAGTCGGAAACTTAATCCAACTAAGCCGTGCAGATAACCCCCTTTAATGTCTCAGTTTTAAGCATCCTAGTATATATAGTTTTTTTGGATTGTGTCTGAAATTCTACTTCTCCTTTGTGTTGTTAACTGTTTCATACTAACTTATTTCCTTGGCTCATTGCTCACATTAGATAGCTTACAGCTTGTTTGTATAGCAGATTCCTTGTTGCCTAAAGACAGAGTGGTTTTCTTATCTTCCTCTTAGAACCTCTGTGTAAGACTAACTTTGATGATAATCTCCGTGTGGATGTTCCTAGACTGATCCTGTCTTCATGCCTGAGGGAGAGCCCCTGTGATCTTGGTTCTTTATTTTTCAGGGGAGACCTGTTACCCCAGAGCCTAGACCAAGACAGACTTGGCCTTTAGCTCCCGGGAGTAGTGAGCAGGACTTTGTCCTTGTCTACACTTTGTGTGAGTGTACACCCTTTCGAGCAGCTTGTTCTCCATGTAGGTGTTAACACCGAAGCTGAACACTCGCCCCTGCCTTCCTGCCATGTACACAGCACGCGTCCATGGTGACACAAGCACCGCACGCCCGCACCACTTACCTCCTGAGTCCTGACGGTTGTTTTTCTCTTTCCCACAACCTCAGATATTTCTGAAGCTGTTTTTCTCTTTAACTGGATCTTGTTATTTAGGACTGTTCTAAGTTTACAGAAAGAACGTAGAAAGTTTTCATGTGTGCACCCCTGTACACACAGTTTTCCTGTTATCAGTACTTTGCATTTGTGTGACACATTTGTTATAATTTATAAGCCTGTATTAATCAGTAAAGTCCGTAGTCTGTATTAAGGGTCATTGTGCTTACAGTCTGTAGGCTTTGACTAATGCATAATGTCATGTGTCTACCATTCCAGCATCAGGCAGAATAGTTTCATCATCCTGAAAACCTCCTGTGCTCCACTTGTTTGTCCTAAACTCCTGAAGTCCCAGCAGCCACTGGTCTTTTCACTGTCTTGCCTTGTACAGAATATCATAACTGGAATCATGAGATAATGGAGCCTTTTCAGACTGGCTTCTTTCACTTAGCAACATGCTTTTAAGGCTCCTCCGTGTCTTTTTGTGGCTTGGGATCTCATTTCCTTTTCTGGCTGAGGAATATTCCGTTGTGTGGATAATACCAGTTGTTATCCATTCGTCTGCCCAGGGACATCTTGGTTGCTTCCAGTTAGGGGCAATTATGAATAAAGCTGCTAACAACCGTGATGTGCAGGATTTTGCGTGGACAAACATTTTCAGCTCAACTGGGTAAACACCTGGGAGTTCATTTGGATCCTAACTTTGTAAGAAATCACCAAACTGCCTTCTAAAATGGCTCTATGGTTTTTTAATTCTATAGTAAATGAGGGGTCCCATTGCTCAGCATCTTGTCCATCACTTGATATTATCAGTGTTTTGGGATTTTAGCGATCCTGGCAGACGTGTAGCGATGACTCATTGTCATTTAAGGTTATAGTTCTCTGATGACGTAGGATGTGGAACATCTTTTCATGTGCTTATTTGCCATACATGTATCTTTTTTGAAGTGTGAGTTCAGGTCTTTTGCCCATTTTTAATTGGGTTGTTTTCTTATTATTGAATTTTAAATATTTGTATATTTTGGATGCACATTTTTTATCAGATAAGTATTTTGAAAATTTTTTGTCCTAGTCTGTAGTTTATCTCTTCTCCCTCTCTTTTTTTTTTTTAATGTTTATTTATTTTTGAGAGAGAGAGTGTGGGGGTTGGGACATAGAGAGAGGGAGACACAGAATCCCAAACAGGCTCCAGGCTCTGCCTGAGCATCAACACAGAGCCGGATGTGAGACTGGAACCCACAAGCTGTGAGATCATGACCTGAGCCAAAGTTGGGCATTCAACCAACGGAGCCACCCAGGAGCCCTGGTTTATCTCTTCTCGTAGCCAGTGTCTTCCACAGGGCAGAAGTATTAATTTTTTTCTTTATTAAGCGTTGTTTAATTTAGTTTAATTTTTAAAGTAATATACCTTTATTTTATTTATTTTTTAATATAGTTTATTGTCAGGTTGGTTTCCATACATTTTTTAATTTTAATAAAGTCCAACTGAACTGTTTTTATTTGATCAATCACTTTTTTGGTGTTGTATGTAAAAACTCATCACCAAACTCAAGGCCACCTAGATTTTCTCCTATATTATCTTCTAGAAGCTTTACAGGTTTTTTTTGTTTTGTTTTGTTTTACATTTAGATCTGGAATCAATTTTCAGTTAATTTTTGTGCAAAGTATAAGGTCTTTGTCTAGATATATTTTTAGCACTTGGATGTTCAGTTGTTCTAGCACCATTTGTCAGTTATGCATTACCTTTAAAATATATTTTTTTCCAACTTTTTTGTTACTATTTACATGTATGTCTTTTTCTATCCTTTGCAACATTCTGAGCTCTTAGATTTAAAGTGTGTCCCTTGTAAGGAGCACAAAGTTGGGTTTGTTATTTTTAATCCAGTCTGATTTCTTAACCCCCCTGTGGGTCTCTAGACCATTTACATTTAACATTTTTTCTTTAATTTTTCTTCTGTGTTCATTACTTTTGAGAGACAGGGACAGAATGTAAGCTGGGCAGGGCAGAGAGGGAGGGAGACACAGAATCCCAAGCAGGGGCCAGTCTCTGAGCTGTCAGCACCGAGCCTGATGCAGGGCTTGAACCCACAAACCGTGAGCTGAAGTCAGAGGCTTAACTGACATGAGCTCCCCAGGTGGTCCTACATTTAATATTTAATGTAATTACTGACATAGTTAGGTTATTTACACTGACCTAGCATTTTAAGTTTTTTTATTATTTCAAGCAGTTGTCTTGCCAGAACCAACTTCTTAGTAATGGAGAAGATTAGGAATACTTGATGGCAGAATTACGTGCGTAAGTAAGCAGCTGTACTTACACATATTGTCTTTAAATAAAAGGAAGCAATTTAAAAATGACTACATTTCCTACATCGAGGATAGTTGAGTTAGTTTTGTGCACAGTAGGACAGACTGTATTAAACTGGACTACAAAAGAAAATCCGGGATGCATATTTGTCATCAGAAGCCCCTGTCGTCTCATGGTATTATTTTTGCTGTAATCACTTTAAAAAATTTTTTTTGTTAAAGTTTGGGCCAAAGCATTTCTGTGCTGCTTGCAGGTATGATTGATCTTCAAGTTGTAGTTTTAGTGCTGAAATAGCAGTTATTTGAAGGGATAGAAGACAACGCATTTGAAACAGGATTATACTAGAAAATCTAGGACTTACTACTGTGTTTTTTTCATTATTAGGATGTACTGTTTCCCCACCCCGCTTTAAAAGCATTTCACGTTCTTTGTAGATAGATGATTGAGAAGACAGCAAATAGCTCAAGAGAAAATTTAAATTGTCCTTAAGTCTATCACTGAGAAGTAGTGAAGGCGATTCGCATTCTTGTGTATTTTCTTGCAGGCTTGCGTACATTACATAACGTATGTGCACATGCGTACTAGTACGCATGTGTGTTCGAAACCATTTTCTGTCCTGCATTTCCCACTGAATGGTGTTTTACATTTTTCTAGTGCCATTTTTATTTCCAGGAAAAGTGTGTGAGGAAAAAGAATGTACCCACAATTAAGAATACGTAGGACACAGATAACCTGGAAAGTTAGGGCCAAAGCATACAGACCTTCCTCAAGACACTGCTTGATCCTTATCTTCTCAGTACTGGATCCTGCACTTTAAATATGCTGGTAGGAAAGAAATGAAGATTGGGAGTTGATTGTGTTTTAATTTCTCAATTATTTGCCAAGATTGTTGTATCAGACTAATGTGTGAAAAGGCATAGTTGAGCCCGTTTTCTTGTACTCTTTCACAGAGTTGTCAGATTTTGAGTAATGAGTTGAAGTTATACAAAGAGTAAATAATTCATATTAGTTTCTAAGGTTAAGGACTTTTTCCTTCTAGACTCCTTCCTACGAAACCGTTCAAGTTCTGACCATGAAGCCACCGCCATGATGAAAGCTCAGTTTATGAGTCTGTGGGATGGACTGGATACTGACCACAGCTGTCAGGTGTGTGAAAGAAATCTGCCTTGAGCTGGTGGGGGGAGGGTGGTGATGGGGTGGCGGTGGCAGTGGTGATGGGGGAGTGGCAGTGGTGGTGGCAGTGGTGATGGGGGTAGAAGGGTGGTGGCAGTGGCGATGGGTAATGGGGGTGGTGGCAGTGGTGATGGGTGATGGGGTGGTGGTGGTAGTGGCAATGGGGGTAGAAGGGTGGTGGCAGTGGTGATGGGGGGGTGGTGGTAGTGGAAAATTTAGCGGGCTATTTCTTAGGTTTTTTTAGAAAAGTTTTTTTTTTTTTTTAATAATTATACTTACCATAATTGAGGGTTTTGTGTTAAACACAATGTTAAAAGATTGCCTAAGTGCCTTAAACAAATACTACAGAAAGGAGAAAACTGGGTAAAGCCTCTCCTGGACAGTCCTCCTGCCAAGGCAGAGGAAACAACTCGTGGCTGTACTCTGTGTTTAGACCACAGTCCCTCCTCTTGGTTCCTCTGTCACTTGGTTTCACTTTACTGTGTTCATTAGTTGCTGGAACTCACACACTTTCCCACTTTCTGCCACGTGTACTTTCCTTAGGATTCCACTTTTATGTAACTCTTCTATCCTACGCTTGGTCTCCACCCTGCGGGCTGTGAAAACCAGAACTAGGTCCCCTGCTATGGTCCCAAAGGACAGCCACCTGTCTTGTTCAGTGTTCCTCTTGTGGTTCCCATTTTCTCTTAGTTCTTCTCCTCTGAATAGTCCACACTTTCCAGCCAGGACGGTAATGTATTTTCATTAAAGGAAAAAAAAAACTCACCCAGCATGTTTGTTTTTCTGCTATATTACCAGAAATGGAAGTTCTAGAACCAGAACAGAAAAATTGAGCCATTCTTCACATACCATTTCCCTCCATTCTCCATGTGACCTCCCTGTGGAGTGCCCATTGGTGTACCTTATTTACACTCCATGTGTTTCAGCTTCTCGTTCATATTTCCTCTTTGTGCTGCGTTCTGAGAAATGATTTTACCTTTCTTTAATTTGCTAGTTCTGATTTTAGTTGCATCTCTTCTGCTAGTTAACCTTTTTATTGAGCTTATTAGTTCACTTACTATATTTTTCAGTCCTAGAGATTTCAGATCCTTCTTGAAGTCTGACAGGTCAGTTTTGATGGGCTCTGGCCCATCAACTCCTGCTTCCAATTGGACTAGAGAACTAGAGCCCTGGTCATCAACCGGCTGTGTGACTTTGACCAAATAATACAATAACTCTGTATTTGAATGGCCCTAGGGAGTACTATCTGTAAAAAAGGGAAGGATAGCATCCACTCAAAACTATTGGGTAGTTTTAAGGAATTTGAGTTAAGTTCATAACTTACCTGGTTTAACTTAGTACATTAAGTATTTGCTATGTGATTTTTTTAAATTCCTTTATATATGTTAACATGCTAATTTTGTAGTCTGTATTCAACAGTTCTAATGTATGACTGCACATCTGATTCTGTCATTTGACTTTGCTTGTGTGTTTTGTGATTTCATGGGAAAAGTCATATTTGGTAAAACTGTGTGTAGATTTTTGGAACCTATGTTAAAGGTTTGTTGCTTCTAAGAGGTTTTTTGTTTTGTTTTGTTTTGTTTTTTTGTCTTCTGCTAGATTTTTCTCAACACAAATAGGTAAATAGAGGTGCGAGATCCAGGTTAGCTGGTGAAGAACCATGAAATCTTAGGGATTGTGTGTGTTTATACGTCTTACCAGGAACTAAAGCTTGACTCTGCTGAATGCGTTTTCTCATACTTCAGTACTGTTTTAGGACCCTGATACTTCATGAGCCCCAGCTTTATGTAGGGTGGCCTCTTATCACTAAGGCCATAAGGTGTCCAGAGCAAACCCCACTGCCTAAGATCTGTACATTTCTGTGTGGTACCTGGTCAGCTTCTACCCTGCCTTGCCTCCCTTGTGCATAGCCTTCACTGTTGGCTTCAGCTTAATTCCTTTACGTTTTTGCAGAATTATTAATTTGAGATTTTTTTTATACTTTATTAATTTTGCTTTATAGCTGGAGAGTTTAAGGATCTCCTACATTCACATTACTGTAAATCAAAAATTAAGACATCATCGTGGTGCCTGGGTGGCTTAGTCAGTTAACCATCCGACTTTCTCTTAGGTCATGATCTCGCGGTTCGTGGGTTCGAGCCCCACGTCGGGCTCTGTGCTGACTGCCAGCTCAGAGCCTGGAGCCTATTTCGGAGTCTGTGTCTCCCTCTCTCTCTGACCCTCCCCTGCTCATGCTGTCTCTCTCTCTACTCTCCTAGAAATAAATTTAAAAAATATATTAAAAAAAAATATTCGAGGCGCCTGGGTGGCTTAGTCGGTTAAGTGTCCAACTTTCGCTTAGGTCATGATCTCGCGGTTCGTGGGTTTGAGCCCCACGTCGGGCTGTGTGCTGACTGCCAGCTCAGAGCCTGGAGTCTGTTTCAGTCTGTGACTCCCTCTCTCTCTGACCCTCCCCTGCTCATGCTGTCTCTCTCTCTCCTAAAAATAAATAAAACATTAAAAAAAAAATTAAAAAAAAATTCTCCTAAAGAGAATATTAAGCCACATGTTCTCTTTCTACATAACCTTCATGAAAATATAATTTGGTTATGAGGGAAAGTTGCTTTTAGTGTTTGCTGAATGATTAGAAAACACAACATGGATAAGTTTAGTTGACATTAATAGAAAGAATTTTATTAGTAATTGGTGCTAATAAATCTGTTCAAAATAGGAATAGTATACAGGTTTCCAAAAATGGATTATCCTCCTGAGCAACAATACTGAAAGCACTTAGTTGAATAGTTAGCCCATGTAGGAGAAAATTGTCTAATATTATTTCATATCAGAGGGTGGTTTTAAAAGTCAGGGAAATAGCATTTGGATGAAGTATTCTCCAGAGCCACACAGCACGGTTCTGATACAAAACAACACTGGGTTTTCAAAACCGTCATTTGTTACTACCCTGATAGTAATAATTTATTGTATTCATTGTGATAGATCTTTATTTGCAGGAGAAAATGAAGATGTTGCTTTTTTAATAAAATAAATTTCTTCAACCTTTTTTTGCATGCTGAGGGGGATTAAAATTGATGTTAATTGAATATTAGTTTTAGACATATTCTTTCATATGAACCGGTTAGGCTTTCTCTAAATATATCTATTCTGTGGTTACGGATCAAGTCCAGTACCCCAGCTTTTTCTTGTATTTGTGAGATCCCACAGTGCAAACAAAAGTAGCTGTGTGGCCCAGTCAGACCCGTCACTAGGACAAGGGATCCACGGTACCCGATGACGTCGTCTTCATCTGTTGAGACCACACACAAGTTAACAGTGTATTTAGGGTATTCACTGACATGGGCAAAGGGTTCAGGCATAGTTTTAGATCTGACTGTTTTAATTGTTTTGTTTGTTTGTTTGTTTGTTTGTTTTTTAAATGTTTATTTATTTCTAGGAGACAGAGAGAGAGACAGCGTGAGCAGGGGAGGGTCAGAGAGAGAGGGAGTCACAGACTGAAACAGGCTCCAGGCTCTGAGCTGGCAGTCAGCACAGAGCCCGACGCGGGGCTTGAACCCACGAACCGCGAGATCATGACCTAAGCGAAAGTCGCTTAACTGACTAAGCCACCCAGGCGCCCCTGTTTTAATTGTTAAAGCATCACATATATTAAAGATTCTAGAAAAGTCAACTGAAACACTGACTTCTGCTTAAATACTAAAAAAGTACTGTTTCTTCCCATTTTGAATTTTAGCTCATTCGCACTTGAGTTAAGATGTATGTACAGTTGATCCATTTTTGCCCCTTAAAATCATTCTAAAACAACTTCTTTAACTGAAACAGGTAGTTTGAATCACTCACTTTTTCTTCGTCTGAATACGTGTCATCATCCTGTATTTACCCATAAGACCTTGTTGTGATGGGTTTATTTAGATTCCTCGATCCTAATTTTTAGCATCCCATCTTCCATACTAAGTTTTGCCTTGTTTTTGTTTTAGATTGATATGGCCAGGCTTCTACAAGCTTCCATATCACTTTGAATCTCTTCTAACACTTAATATCTAGTCTATCTCAAAATGTACTTCTGTTCATTCTTTATTTTATGCAGTTCCTTTGATAACTTTAGGATTTGTTTTACATTTGCTTTACCTTATTAATTTTATAGGGTTGTGGAAAGTCAGTAAATTTGAAAAAAAGGTAAGAGTGTTAATATTTTGATTTTAGGACCACTTTATTCAAATACAAAATGCATTATATTGTGGAACTAACATTTCTAAAATTTGCCTTTGTATTTACACTTTTACCCCTCTAGGTGGCAACCTCTCACAGTTAAATTGAAAATAAGTTGTCTCTTGAATGTCATTAAATGTAGAGTAGAAGTAGAATATAAGAGTTAGTGGATCTTTCAAAATGTTCTGGAAGTTAGATTTCAAATTATTTCAGAAGTCGAAAACCTCTTAGGCTGGAATAAAATTATATTAAAGAAAAGTTTCCATTAGAATACCAATAAATTTCATTTTGGGTAGCAGAATATGGGTTGTTATTGTGTTATACAAAAGATACCAACCATAATGTTACGATTGAAGGCTTTCAGAAATTAACTTGTTTTGGGTATCTCTGTCTTTATTTGTGTTGAGTTTTCATGCCTGCATTCTTTATGAATAAAGTGACATAGGCCCAGAGGTTGGCATTTTCTTTTCTTTTTTCTTTAAATTAATTTAGTTCTTTTAGTAATCTCTACCCCCAACATGAAATTCGAACTCATGACCCTGAGGTCAAGAGTTGCATGCTCTACCAACTGAGCCAGCCAGGCACCTCATTCTTTTTTCTGCCCAGCATTTATCTGATTAATTATTGCCCTTGTTGAAAGTTTGATTGCTTGAGGTTTTATTACACCATTGAGCAAATGTCACCAGCAGGGTTGATAGGGCTGTGAGATGGTGGTGTGACATCTAGAGGGAAAAGTATAGGATTCCATTACTGTCACCAGAATCCTCAGACTGGGGGGAAATGATTTAACATTAGTATCGGAGGACTCAAAGTACCCCCTGTATAGACTCCCAAGCTGTAACATAAATGGCTTTTAGTTCGTCACTGTGTAGCCACTGAACAACTATATATTGCAGAACACAACTGTTTTATCTTAAATCTTCGTCATTATTCAGTAACTGAATTGAGAGTCTGCTGAAATGCATCAGTATGACCAGCTTTGCTGTCATTGGGTCCATTTAGAATTAACTTTGGTTTGTTTTTATAAATTTTTGAGTAATACTGGATTAAAGTCATTTCTTATAGAAGATGTAAACACTCATTAGTTTTCCATAGCCTCTAACCTATTAATAACATCCTAAAAGGTGCATTATCGGTAGATTTAATGCCTTATGTTTTCTTTCTATGCCCAGGTCATAGTTATGGGCGCCACCAACCGTCCTCAGGACCTTGACTCAGCCATAATGAGACGAATGCCTACCAGGTTTCATATTAACCAGCCTGTAAGTGCTTGTGATTGGTGTTGTGCACCCATAGACTCAGCTTTTTACAGGAAAGGAATTTTTTTTTTAATGTTTGTTTATTATTTTGGGGAGAGAGACAGAGTGCGAGTGGGGCAGGGACAGAAAGACAGGGAGACACAGAATCCGGAGCAGGTTCCAGGCTCTGAGCTGTCAGCACAGAACCTGATGTAGACTCCAACTCAGGAACCGTGAGATCATGACCTGAACCGAAGTCAGGTGTTTAATCTACTGAGCCACCCAGGTGCCCCAGGAATGATTTTTTAATAGGACTGACTTACTATTTATGGCAGGCAGGAAAGGAATGGGGCAAGAGTCCCTATAATTATTTGTCCTTTCCACTCTGTCTTGCTTTTTTCTTCTGTCTTTCCTAAGATGAGGGTTATTTGCTTCTCTTCAGAGTCTATAATTACCTCAAGTTTGCTTAGCCACTTGTGTGATTTTATTTAGAATGTAGCAGGTTATCTGGGAAGGTACATAGAAAATTAAAATTATAGTTTTGGTTTAGCACAGGATAAAATTAGGAGGGCTGGTGTTAAAGAATTGTTCTTTTCAGAAGGCAGACAGAAAGAACTGGATTTATCTGATTAATTATTGGCAGTTGTTATCCATGCATTCCTTTGATGGGATTGATGATTAACCAGTGGTTAAGAAACTACACTTTAACTTCATGCAAATGTGAGGGTGGTACCAAAATGAAGCAGGACTGTCTTCTTTCTAATACCCTTTTTTGTCAGTTAAGAAGTATCCTCCAATAGGTGATTATAACTTACTCTGGTACTCTACATAATTTTTACACAGAAGCCTCACATCTTGAATTTTGTGTGCCTTTAGATTGAAAAAGAAAAAACTAGGGTTGGTAATTGAAAATGTGCACCACACAGTCAGTCCACACATTACATGCATAGCTGTGTAGAAGAGAATTTTTTGTGTCAGTCCTTTCAAATTTTGAAGTAAAAGATTATAATAACCCTGGGAGTCTCTGGCTAAAAAACACCTGTCCCATTGTATATTCCACAGCTTACCAGTTTGTGGCAGTATCAAGGTTTCCTAAAAGTGATGGTTGTAGCCTCTCTGATCAGTTGTTCGCTGTAGCTACAACCTCTGGTTCCGCTGAGAGTATGCACAGAGTGAGCCGCTCTGTTAGAAAAAGTACCGGCTACATCAGTGAAGATATTTTTCAACTCGCTGTAGGAGACTCTAAAATATATTTAGTGTGATCAGTGTTGAGCACTGGTTTGTGTCTGGCACCCACCAGGCTCTGGTGAATGGAGAACAACCCCTTTTCTCAGCCCTGGGTGGCACAGGAGGCAGACACGTAAACGCATGACATAAAATGTACTTAATAAAAGTATGTCTGAGGAACTCTGAGACCCTGAAATGATGATGAAAACAATAATTCTCTCTGAGTAGTTAACCTTACAGAACCCAGGGTGCAGGCGTTTGATATGCAAGTGAGGCGAGGAAAGTCAAGAGTGTGCGTGTTTCCTGAGAGTTCTGGGAGTAGTTCAGGTGGGGCGTCAGGAAGCAGAGGGACCCGGGGCTGGAGAGGTTAGACTGCTGCCGGGTTTCCATGTATTTGGTCTGCCTTGCCTAAGAATTGGGTTTTTCTGTTGGCAAGATAGCAACCTTAACATTACTAAGGAAAGTTAATTCCCCTTGGTGGATCCAAAGACAAAGATTACATTAATGGAAACTCTGCCTGGAGTCTGACAGGAAACAGGTTTTTGATACACAGTAGAGCAGAACATAGGACGCCGACACACGGTAGCACAGGACACGGTACGACAGCACTGACGCAGGTGGAACAGGACACAGGGTACGACAGCACCGACACAGGTAGAACAGGACACGGCACGATGACGCTGATGCGCATGGTAGAACAGGACTCGGCACGATGGCGCCACCCACGATAGGACAGGACACAGGGCACGACGGCGCCAACACACAGTAGAACAGGACGCGGCACGGCAGCGTGGACGCATGGTAGAACAGGACACGGGGCATGTCGGTGCCACCCACGTAGGACAGACATGGCACAGCAGCACTGATGACCAGTAGAATAGAACATAGGCTGCAACAGCGTGTGGAGTAGCCTGTACTAAAGTTCTCATTTTAACGTATTAATACCCAAAATGGGTTGCAATAGATTTTGTCAAACTTGTTACAGATTAGTATCCTGTTAATGTAGAAACTGGGATTTGGTAACCCCCTTTTCATTCTGTTTTTACTGGATACATACAGTTTATAGGGTAATTTTCTTCTCATTGCAGAACTGTGATGTCAAAGTATATGATTCTCCAAATTAAGTGATTATTCACCAAAAGTAGTTACTGGTGATCACAGAACATACCAAATTTACCTTCAGACTTAGCCATCTGGAATTACAGGAACGGCAGGATTTAGTTGTGTTTTCCCTACTATTTGATTTAATACTCGTGGTAACGAGCTGTGTCTTGAGTGGTCATGGGAATAGGAATGAGTTCAGCCATAATACATTTTTAAAGCTTTTATATTTACTTCTATGTAAGGTATTCTATCAACATTCCTGTTCTGTGGTGTATACAGTGAGCCATCACTGGGCTGGAAGTATAGACACACGTACTGTCAATGCCAGACAAAAACTGGCTGATACAAATTAGCGAGTGTGGGAGCAACGTGCTCCTAGAGGAACTGAGCCGACATCGCCGTCACCCCGTCCAACTACGTAAATGAAGAAAAGGACGTTTGCAGAGGCATCGGGGAAAGACCTTGAAGGGCATGTTATTTCCAGGACATTGTGCTAATCACTGGGGATTCAGAATAAGAAGACAGGAATTCAGTAGGTTGACCACAAATGATTACTCTAGAGTCTAGAGTGGACCTTGCTTAGACAGTAAGTTTCATGATTTTTGTTAAGAGTTTCTGTCATTTTCTGCAAGCATTATCAGATAATTTACAGAAGAAAGAAGAATATTAGGAAAACTAGTTGATCCTATTTTTTTTAAATTGTTAACTGGACATGATTCTGGTTTCAGGCTCTAAAACAAAGAGAAGCAATCCTGAGACTCATCTTGAAAAATGAAAACGTAAGTAGAGAATTACATTTTTTCCCAGTCATAAAACCATTTTAGAGAGAAATGAAAAAGCAACTGGAGAATAAAGAGCTTTGTATTTGGCATAAATCACTGTAAAACTGTTGGCTGTTCATGTAACACGTTAGCTGGGGTCCATTTAAACTAATTAAAGATCGTCTGCTTTTTTAAAAATCTTCTTTGATATTTTTAGACTGTTCTTCAGTTATATAAGATACATTTATTTTTGTAGAGCAGTATAGGTTTTTTTATTTACTTGATTACAGTATTTTTTGAAGTTGCAATTTAGTTTTAAGAAGGTATGATAGTCAAAATTTAAATGGTGTCTATTTAAGGTCACATGCTTCCGAATTAAAATATGTACACTAAATGGTATTCAGGAAAGAGTCTCACTTCCTCTCACATTTCCTCTGTATCCTTTCCGACGGCACTGTCTATACTGGCAAATAGGATGTACTATTCCTCCTCTTCCTTTTTCTACATAAGCGTTATTAATAAGCTGCATACTCTGCCCTATGCAATGGCTTTTCACTCACCTTTGAGACCTTTCCATATTAGCAGACAGTGTCTTTATTCTGGGCCTTCACTCGCTCTCATTCTCTCTCACGTTTTTTCATTGCATCGGACTCCGCTGTCTGGATTTACCACAATTTATGTAATTGGTGTCACACTGAAGACCATTAGGTTGATTACAGTCTTTTATTGTTACAAAAATGCCCCATTGAATAACAACCTTGTGCATATGTCACTTTGCACTTGTCGAGGGATGTTAGTGGGGGTAAATTTTCAAGAAGAGGAATTGCTTGATCAAAAGATATGATTTGGAATTTTGGTAGCTCTTGCCAAATTGTCCAGCTGGTTTACTCTCAACACCAACCACGTTAGAGCCCCTCTCCCGCAGTTTTGCCAACAACGCAGAGGAGCTTTGTGCCCGTATGATCTAGGTAGATAATAGTATCTCGTTATATTTTTAAGGATGAAATGAGCGTTTCATGTTTAAGAGCCTCTTGAGGGTTTTTTTTTTTTTTTTTTATCTGTGAAATACCTATTCATATTCTTTGCCTATTTTTCTATTGCAGTGTTCTTGTTCTTAGGGATGTATAGGAACTCTGATATTAGGCTTAACTGACTGAGCCACCCAGGTGCCCCACCTAGGAACTCTGATATTAGGGAGAATTTTGTTAGTTTACGATTTGAAAGTATTTTTTCCTGGTTTGTTTTTCTTAACTTACTGGGTTCTTTTCCCCGTTTTTGGCTTCTGAGTTTTGAATAACATGTTATTCCTTAGCATCCCAAACTTTGTTGCTAAGCTCTATTTGAGGGGCACCTGGTGGGCTCTGTTGGTGGCACCTGTGACTCTTGATCATGGGGTCATAAATTCAAGCTCCACATTGGGCGTAGGGCTTAGTTAAATAAATAAATAAGCAAACACACAAACAAACATGCTCACTGCTTGAACTTGCTGTGCAAACAAAAAAATCTTAATAGATCCCCATAGTGAGGGATGCTTGTGTTTTGTGGTTTTCCTCTGTCCCTGAATCACCATCAGGGTGCTTCTACCCCTCTGTGCCCTATCTCCCCACTTCCCAGGTTTCCTCATTATAGTGCATCTGTGAATATTTTAGTTTTGTCTCTAAAGGAAAGAATTCTTTCCTTTTTTGACTTACTCTCATAACCATTATTACACGTACCAAAAAGTTGACAATAGTTCATTATCATCATTGAATATCTAGTCCGTTCAGATTTCCTACTGTCTTCTAAATGGCTTTTTTGTTTGTTTGTTTTGTTTTTTACCATGTATTTGACTCAGGATCTATAGAATGTTCACAATTTGCGATTATTTGATAGGTTTTTTTTTTAAGTTTTATTTAATTTGAGAAAGAGAGAGATGTGGGTACACATGTGAGACAGGGAGAGGCAGAGAGAGAGGGAGAGAGAGAATACCAAGCAGGCTCTGCACTGTCAGTATAGAGAGTGACACAGGACTCAAACCCACGCACTGTGAGATCATGAGTTGGAAATCAAGAGTTGGACACTTAACCAACTGAGCCATCCGTGTGCCTCAATAGCTTTTAAATCTCTTTTAGTCTGTAGGCTATAGGTTACTCCTACATCTCTCTCCTTCATTCTCCCACCTTCTTTCAGGGTATTTGTTGAACAAGCCAGCTTGGGTTCATCCACATTTCTCTCAGGTTTGGACTTTGCTGATTGCACGGAAGCAGTTGTCTAACAGCAAGTAGGGTGAGGTGCCACTGGTCCCTCAGCCCAGTTCCCTGGCTACTTTTGTTTATTTTTCTGTATTAATTTTAGAATTAATTTGTCCTATTCAAGAAGAAACAAACACTAGTTGTTTAGTGGATTATAATTTAAGAGAATTAAGATCTTTTTGATGTGGAATCTTCTATCCAAAAGCAAGTATGTGTCTTTGGGTTTTTTGAGGCTTCTCCCGTACCTTTCAGTAGTGTCCTGTTCATTTATTTCTTTAAAACATAGATATGAAAAAAAAAGACATACGCTAAATTGCAAAAGTTTAAGGAACCTAGCAAATTATAGAGTTACTAAGTATTTGGGGGATCATAGAGCCATGTAATAAAGAGAGAAACACTGTACAGTCATTTCTTAAAAACTACATGTGCATGAAATGTTTTCTGCAATTTCGGGGAAATCCTTAAAACTCAATGTATTCTAGGTAAGGAACTCCTGTCCTATATGAGCATGAAATCAACAACTTACATTTGCCCTTTCACTGATTATTTGATAACTGCTTTCAAGACATGGTATAGTGGTGGTGCTGTTTAGGTAAAAGACATTTAGTAAACTTTTAACAAAGATGGGCATCAAGGAGCAGTTCAGGAAAAAACAAGGGAGATAAAATAATTCCACAGGTTCTTTTAAAATTAGGATGGCTATTGAGGCACCTAGGTGGCTTAGTCAGTTAAGCATCCGACTTTGGCTTTAGGTCATGATCTCACGGTTCGTGGGTTTGAGCCCCCTGTCAGGCTCTGTGCTGACAGCTCAGCACTTGGAACCCACTTTGGACTCTATGTCTCTCTCTCTCTCTCTCTCTGCCCCTCCCCAACTCTCTCTCAAAAATAAGTAAACATAAAAAAAAAAAATCAACTTTGACTTTAGTACTCTGCTTTTTTGAAGAGTAGCATCTTTGGAAATCCTTTTTTTTATTATTATTATTATCAAGTTAGTTTCCATGTAATACCCATTGTTCATCCCCACAAGTGCCCTCCTCCATGCCTATCACCCCCTTCCACTAACCCCCCCATACCCATCAGTCCTCAGTTTGTTCAAGAGCCTCTCATTGTTTGCCTCCCTCCCTCTCTCCCCCTATGTCCCCCCTTCTTCTCCCCTATGGTCCTCCGTTAAGTTCCTCGTAATCCTTCTATACATGCAAACATATGGTAGCTGTCCTTCTCTGCCTGACTTACTTCGCTCAGCATAACACCCTCAAGTTATATCCATGTTGCTACACATGGCCAGATTTCATTCTTTTAGAAATCCTTTTAGAATGACATTTATCATAGGTATAAGGAATTTTTAGCATTCTGTTTCTTAAAGCACTAAAAATTAGTGTCCAGTTTTATGATGCAGAATAGAAATGTTCTCTGGATAATTGCTGACCCAAGACCATCTTATTTCCCACTAGCTAATATTTGTATGCTGAAGGCATATTATTAACTTCAGAAGAATCTGAAAGAAATTAATGTAATTTTGTTAAAAAGATGACTCAAATGATACTGTTTTCCAGTCTTTTCATATTTCTTTACTGATCAGTCTTTAACACAGCTTAGTCATTGAAAACAGATAGTGTAGGGGCATCTGGGTGCCTCAGTTAAGCATCTGACTCGGTCTCAGGTAATGGTCTTGTTTGTGGGTTCGAGCCCTGCGTCAGGCTCTCTGCTGTCAGTTCAGAGCCTGCTTGAGAGCCTCTGTCTCCCTCTCTCTCTGCCTCTCCCCCACTGTGTTCATCCTCTCAAAAATATACATTTAAAAAAATCTAAAACTGATAGTGTAGTGGTTTTGGCTTAAAGTTTTAAGTATGAAGGGATTAGAACTAATACAATGTATATGTTATACAGGTGTCCTGTCTCTGTACTGAGGAGATTGAGTTTTTCCCCTACAAACAAATCTGAGTTTATACCTTTTCCATAATGCAGCAGTAGTAGTTACTAACAAGCATGGGCTTTGAAGACCAGCCTGAGGGCCCCACATTCTGGCTTGACCCCTCCCTACTGGGGGACCTTGGGCATATAGTGTTGAGTGTCCCTATTCCTCATTTTTCTCACTGGGAAAGTAGAGGTAATGCCAACAGTCTTATAGAATCATTTTGAGAATTTAAATGATACATGTAATGGCAATGAGAAACAATGAAATCTGGCCATGTGTAGCAACATGGATGGACCTTGAGGGTGTTATGCTGAGCGAAATAAGTCAGGCAGAGAAAGACAAATATCATATGTGTGCACGTATAGGAGGATTAGGAGGAGCTTAACAGAGGACCAAGGGGAGAAGAAGGGCGGAAATGGTGGGGGAAAGGGGGAGAGGCAAACCATGAGAGACTCTTGAATGCTGACAAAAACTGAGGACTGGTGGATGTGGGGGAGGAGGGGTGGGCATGGAGGAGGGCACTTGTGGGGATGAGCACTGGGTGTTATGTGGAAACTAATTTGACAATAAACTATTTATAAAAAAATAAAAAAATAAAAAAAAAATAAATGATACATGTAAAATGCTGAGAGTACCATGCTTGTGTGCCGTCCCCAGTAGATAGAGGAGATAAGTGCTCTTCCTTTAGGCTGTGTTAGAAAGTCGTTCATTTTATTCCAATATTGCTCTCAGTACAAACCATAATAAGATCATGATCTGAGCTGAAACCAAGAGTTGGACCCTCAACCGACTGAGTCACTCTGATGCCCCAGAAACTCCTCATTATTTCTGAACTTTGATTTCAATGTTCTGTTTTGGTTTTTTGTTTGTTTTTAAGAGTAGCACCTTTGGAAATCCTTTAGGATGACGTTTGTCATGGGTATAAGGAATGCCTAATGAAAACTGTTTCCGTGACTCTATTGGTTTATCTAATAGCTATCATTCTATAAAAAGGGTTACTTTTCGAGTATTTGCTGTGTGCCTTGCATAGTGGTGAGATATACATCATTTTTACTTAATCCCCAGTTCATCTGAAGAGCACATGCTGATATAATTTTACGTTGAGGAAACTGAAACTCAGAGACGTTCTATAAGTTGCCCAGGCTCACATAGCAAAGTATGATGGAGCCTTTCTCTTAACCAGCATGATATGCTGCCTCTGTTCATCTTCTCCCCTGGTGACTGGAATCTTCTCCTTTTTGACCTTTTCTCATACTTGTTTTGTTCATCTTTGTAACTTTATCACTGTGTCCTGCACAAGATTTGTGAGTGGTTAGAACATAGTGCGGCCCGACAAAGTATGGTCAAAAGATGGAATAGAGGTGTCAATTGTTTAAGTGAGAAAGACTCATTGTTAACGTCGCAGAGGACAGTTTGGAAGGTGGTTTTAAGTAGTTTAATTTATGGAATATTTTATATGTATATACAACCTTATATCCATCACCCAGATTTAACAGGTGATCTGAACATACTTGCTTCCCATCTCCTGCAGTCACTGGCACTGGTAGCCCGTTGTCCTGGTGGGTAGTGGAAATCCATTCCGTGGCTCTGTGTGGAGGAATGTGTGATGCATGTGCGTAGTGTGGGTTATTTTCACTCTTCCCTGAGTGTTACAGACTGTAAAGAACTTAGATTGTTGTATATGGTTGCATATGTACATGCACACGTAGAGCGAGTTGTCAGACACAAGGGAGCAGACACCTAAAAGGAAGAGATTAGATAGGTCTGGTTATAATCAGAAGTATGACAAGGTAACGTGAACAAAGTGAAAGAAAAGCCATCGGGAACTCATTTACAGCCCTGTGACCAACAAGGGACTAATATGCAAATTATACGGTACTCCCGTGGTCAGTTCATCAGGTTTTCTGTTGTGTACGTCAGATCACAGGTGCTAACAGTAACTAGACGTTCTCACTGTCTGATACGTCAGTACGCGATACATGAGTTCACTAGAGCCTGGGACTCTTGATCTCAGGGTTGAGTGCGAGCACCACGCTGGGCGGAGAGATTACTTAAAATCTTAAAAATAACATCTCCCAGTGGATTTGTCTATCTCTCTGTGTCCTTATGTTCATATCTGCTCTGTCTTTCAAAGCTGTATTTTATTAAATTATACCAGTGCAGAATTGTTACATTTTTCTGGTGAATTACTTTTTATCATTATTTAATGGTTTCTGTTCCAAATCATGTGTTCTGAGGAAAAATCTATTATTCTGATAAAGACAGACCTATATTAGCTTTCTTTTGATTACTATTTACCTTTTATGTTCTTTCTCAGTCTGTTATTTTGAACTTTTTTTTTCTTTTCAAATGGAACATGAGGCTGTTTTATTTTCCCCTTATACAGGGTGTGACCATTCTAAACCTCAAATAGCTACAATTTTGGTTTTTTTATACAGTCAGATGGGCTGTCACCAGCCTAGCCTATTTGCATTTGTGGGGATTACTGATAAACTTTGATTCATTCTTTTTTTTTGTACTTTCCAAGTATTAACGCTTTTTCTTTTTTGCCCATCCACCCCTGCTCTTGTGTTTTCTTTCCCTTTTTTCCCCTCCTTCTGCTGGTTCAGAAATTACACATTCTCTTTTTATCTTTTACTGGTACCCTAAAATTTTCTGACATATTCCTAAAGTCCAGATTAACAGTATGTCTTCCCTCTTTCCAAGACTATAATTTTACCTCAAGTGCTTCTGCGTGGATGTTCCCTGTCCCACATGGTCTCGTGGCTCACGTTTTAGTTCCATGTTGTTTCTTCACCCCAAATTAAATGACTGTTACTACTGTGTGTGTGTTAAAGCTTGCTTGCTTATTTATTTATTTATTTATTCATTTACTTAAAAACGTTTTTTGATGTTTATGTTTGAGAGAGAGACAGCATGAGCAGGGGAGGGGCAGAGAGAGGGAGACACAGAATCCGAAGCAGGCTCCAGGCTCTGAGCTGGCAGCACAGAGCCCGATGTGAGGCTCGAACTCAAACAGTGAGATCATGACCTGAGCCAAAGTCGGATACCCAACCTACCGAGAACCCCAGGCGCCCATTAAAGCTTATTTAGATTTAGTTATGCGCTTACATTTTCTTTGCTTAGCTCTGCTGCAAGCCCCACACCTACATCCTGGGTTCACTTCTTTTATCAAAGAATATGAGATTTCTCAATATTCAACCCCCACTTTTAGAAATGAAAAGACTGGCGTTGTGCGAGGTCACAGTTGCAGAGCTGACAGTGGACCCCACTTCATCCGGCTTCCCAGTCTTCTGTACAGCTGCCAGTGTTACTTAAATAAACACTGGGGCTTCCACAGAAGCAAATGGGAATTTAATAACTCATAAAGGTGGCATTTCAGGCCAGTGGGGGACAGTAAGTGTTGTTAACACAAATGGTTAGCTATGGGGGGAAGAATTCTGCTGGACCTTACCCACAATGTATCCACAGCCCGGCTCTGGTGCAGCCTCGGGCAGTGTATTTAACCTCCCTCCAAAGGAGAATGCTGCCTGACAGGGTCAAATGAGACTAACATGCAGAGTGCTCAGTCTAGTAGAAGGAAATCATTCTTGCTCATTTTCTCTTCTTAACCTACACAGAAGCCTAGTGTCATTGTACTGTCCTCAGCCTGCTGTGTGCCCAGGACAATGACCGGAATGGCTTGATTGTGTAAGCTTACGTTGTGGAGCAAGACTACTTGACGCTGAGTGCTGAGCTAGTAAACATGGAGCATTGTGGTTAGAAGGAGAGTGAGTGCCAGTTGCTAGGTTTGTTGTAATGGACCTGGGACTTGATGCAGGCTGTTTGCCAAGAATGGTGATGAATGTATCCCAGGGAAGTGTCAACTCGAGACCTTCCAGAGAGGTGCAAGGAGAGTCCGATGGCCTTTGAGTCTGTTCTTCCCTCTCACTTTGTGATCTATCTACTAAGGCTTTATTTAGTGCTCCAATCATAATGACAGTTAATGACAATTAGATTTCAAAATTCCAGCTTTTATGGCTAAAGAAAATAGAAACCGAAAGTATTTTTGGATGCTTCTCCTCCTTCCTTACTATTCCATTATGCTTAACATTCTTTAAGTGGGAGAAGAGTGGATGTATCATCCTCTGCGGCACTTCTCATATTTGTTCTCACTCCTGTAAGGTGGACAGGCACGTGGACCTGCTAGAAGTCGCCCAGGAAACTGATGGCTTCTCAGGCAGTGACCTGAAGGAGATGTGCAGAGATGCCGCCCTCCTGTGTGTCCGAGAGTATGTTAATTCTACAGCAGAGGACAGGTATGATCTATTTCTCAGATCCTTTTAGAGATTTTAGGGCAGTTTCCTTTTTTTCTTTACAATAACAACTCTGCTTATGGAATAAAAGGTGAACTTGAATTAACAAACTCCCCAACTTTACAAATTGCCTTTTCCTAAAGGGAGGTTCTGAAAGCAAGTTGGGGACGGGATTCATGGGGAGGCTCTGGAAGGAAGAGGAAGAAATAGAAGCTGCACATTTGCTGAAAAACCCCTGCGCTGGGTCCCAGGAGGCCGACAGGAGCTCAGGCTTACTTTCTCCCAGGAGAGAGGGTTCGCTAGGGTTTCTGGACTGATTTGCACCTGAAACTCCTAGTTTCATTTCCTGTGCCCTTCCAGGAATTTCACGTGTGAGTGCGCCGGGGGGCGCCGTTGCTGGGGTTCAGCCTTCAGTTTAACAGCAGTGTATTTACTAGACACACAGTTGTCACTGGGGCAGACTTCACTTGAAGGCAGTTTCAGAGCAGAGTCTGAGAAGCCAGTTCTGTGCCCAGCTGTTGCAGCAGACACACCAGTGAACGGAATCAAGTCCACCCCATGAACTGTGTCCTGCAAGGACCTGTCCCAGAAGGCCACTCACCCTGGGTCAGCGTAACACTGCATTTAACTTCTTTTCAGAATATTGACCTTCTGACGAAGAGTTTCTGTGACTCTTAGCAAACTTGTACTCTGGGGCCTCGTTTGAATGAGTTCTCCACCTCTTGCCCTTTTTTCAGCACCCCCCCACCCCCCCACTCCAGGGAACCTGGATGTAGCTGTTGTGTTTAATGACAGTGCGTTGCCGTAGCGAGCTTCACCAAAGGGTTTCGTTTGGTGTAGGAAGGTTAGCTGTGTTTGCATGAGTTCCACCCCTGCCTCTGGTGCTCCCCAGGGCCCTGTTACAGGGAGGCCCGCTTCATTTCTTTGTGGCCAGATTACCCCAGCTCCCCGAACACTAATGCTGGGAATGCTTCTGACCTCTGACGGGAGCCAAGAGTTTACCTTCCCAAGGTTTTTATTCTTGCGTGTAAGATAATGAGGAGAGGAAGAAAAACAACTTATGAATACATTTTGTGTGAATAAAGAAAGTCCTATTTCTCTGCTATCCTCAGAGCCTTTGAAAATTTTATGTCAGTATGAAGATCTGACTCATAGACTTAGCTTATCATAACTTTTTCCCTAATTGCTTTTTCCTAAGTGTGTGTAAATTACAAGAAGACATTATATATTGGATTTTGTTTTTCGCATTATGGAATAGGGGAGGGTTTAGGCGAGTTGGTTTTTATTAATAGCAAAGAATTTTAGTTTGTCAGATGTTAAATATGTACATGAAAATATACCCAAGAATGCTACTTTTGAGTTTTCATGGGAATAATTTTTTATTCCTTGATGGGAATTCTGCATCCATGTAGATAAAGTGCACACCTTTATCTAGTATTTTTATGTTGTGCTAATATTCTGCTTTTGGTTCTTAGTGTGAGGTGTTTGGTTTTCATGACCACATCTGCAGCACTGAGTTACAGCCGGCCTTTCGGGCCCCTCCCTCCCAGCACCCTGCACTTCAAAACATCCTCCCCGGCTTGTGTCTACACAGAGCATTCTGGAAATTCTCATGAAGCTCATAATTGTGGCTGTCCTTGGGGGTTGTAGGTGGGACAGAAACTTCATTTCTTAATCTCAGGAGGATATTTTAGGGAGATGTATTTGAAAGTCATTTGACCATCTGGCGGTTTTGTCTGTGTCTTAGCCGCGATGAAGATGAAATCCGGCCTGTGCAACAGCAGGACCTGCAGCGAGCAATTGAGAAGATGAAGAAATCCAAGGACGCAGCATTTCAGAATGTTTTAACACATGTTTGTTTAGATTAAGAGTAAAGATCATTTGTACAGTTCAGTGTGATCTAGTTTGGTGCACTCTCTTACCATCAGTGGAAATAGAATGAAAAACATGCCATGAGAGAGTTAAATATTCATGACACTGGTTTTATACTCTGACTCCTAAGTTATTGAGATGTAGTTGTTCTGTAAGCGGTATTACTACTCGTCAGAAATCATGAGGAGAAATAATCTAAGCCAGCCGGAGTGGGAGCTTGCATCTGACCTCTGTCACCGTGCGCTGCAGCCTCAGAACATCTAAGCTGGTCTTAAAGTAACAAACGGTTTGTCGAATCGTTCGTGAGAAACGGGGATGTGGGTAAGTGCTGGTTTCTCCATATGTGAGTGAGTGTGTGCGTGTGTGTGAGAGTGTGCGTGTATGTGTATTAAATGTATATATTCACACATTTTATATTGATATTCTGTAGATATGTTTGAATACGGAAACTTTTTTTTACCCCAACTACTGAATCAAAAAGTACCAAATAGTGTAGAGCAAAACTAAGATTTATGGTCGTGTGTGAAGGTACAGTGATTCAGCCATTTCCAGCTGTCACTTGTTTCTGCTTTTAAGTTGAACATTTCTCCACAGTGGGATAGTTGGAATCCGCCACATCTCTGTGTCAGATGGGGCTCCACTATTAGCTTGTTGGATAATCCAATAAAAATACTTGATCAGTGATCAGCATGGAGTGGTTGTCAGGCATTTGGGTGATCAACACTGATTTCAACTCTTTCTGTAAGCACACTGAGCAGAGACCTGTTTTAAATTGACATACATAAACGTGGAAGGAATAGCCTTTCCAATGGCTTTGAAAAACTACAGTGCCATGCAGTACACGTATGTGACTTTCCTTCATTTAATGTAACCTAATTCTGTTGTAACCATGGTTTTGTAATGTTATTTTAAAGTTATATGTTTTTTTAATTATGGTCAAATATAATTTGGTCACCAGAAATGAAATGATAGTTTAAAACAAGTAGCTGTTGCTAGATGTGCTAAAAATATTCATTTTGTAGCTTTGATTTTAAAGTTTTCTTAGCATATTATAAATTGTGCCCTAGTTAGTACAGATACATATGTCTGAGTCCCCATATTGTATCCGTAGTTATTTGATGCTGTGTGCCCTCCATAGGAAACATTTTTTTTTGTCTAGAATTCCACTAACCAGAATTCTGTTATAAGCCCTTAAACACACCGCATGAGGAAAATGGCACAATGTGGTCTTGAGGTGCCTTCTGTAAACCATCTGAAAGATTAAATTATGCTCCGTATATTTTTGTTTTTATTGTATTTCTTTGAAACTCTCAGTCTATATTCATGAGACATTGGAGTAATTTATCTGATAGTAAGTCTCTCACTCGAACCTGTTGGGGAGTTTATTTGGTTGTGTGAGTAGTGGGCAGGTAGAGGTTGCAGGAAGCAAGTTTCGAAAATTGTGAAAATTGACTGCAAGACATAAGATACCAAAAATAAAGTTTCATCTCCCATTTTTAATAACTATATTATACAGCTGTTTTATAATAAAGAGGTCTCTCTTTATTAATTTTTCTCCACTTGGTCTTCTTCCAAAGTTACATAAAATTTTCTGGGGTTTACTTGCGTTTGGAGTGTTTTACCTTGCTGTGTAGCTTTCATACTTTGGTAGTGTGCAGTGTTGTATCTGATCGTTATTTTGCCTTAGGTCTGATTTCAGTAATCCTTTAATCTCATGGCAGACTGGTATAAAAAAAAAGGTGGTTTGTCTCTCATGTCCTTTCTTTTTGTCTTTTCTTAAATTTAGAATATCCAATAGTATAGTTACTAAGTTTATCATGGTTTTAATCACCAAGTGAAGTTAATCACATGGACCGTGACTCATTCAGACATCTTAGAGCCTAAAGTAATTGAGGAACCTTTTTAATGTCATTTTGAAGAACTTTTAGTGTCACAGAATCTGTGCTCGCTGTATACATGCATTTGACACAGGTCACTGGGCTCCAGGTTCCCAGGTATCCCCTTGGCGGCAGTTACATGCACTGGACGTGGTTGGACGGCTCCCTGTGGATATTCAGGTGGTTAATCCAGGCTCCCCGTGAACTGACTCTGTGCCCGCTCACTAATCCCCTAACTTCTCGAAGCCTCTGCTTCTACACAGTGGAGCGGCAGTGGTGCCCTCCTAAGGGGTGGTGTGAGGAGATGGTGCATGTGAGGCACTCGGTCCCAGCCCCAGAGCAGTTCTCCCTCAAATGTGGGCTGTCACCACGGTAGTCTTATTACTTTGACACACTGATGTGCATATTGTTGGCCAGGCTGGATTTTTGAGCATTCTCTACGTTTACTCCACTTGCAGAATCCCTAGGCCTGTCCTCTAGGGACTCAGATAGAAGTGATCGCCTGTGTGATATTTCTCTGACACCCTCATCGCTGGAAGACTGCTGGTGAGTCTGATGTGTCTCAGACTATTTCCTGGCCTTTCTGTGTAGAGTTTAAGAGCTCAATATTTGAGGCAATTCAGTATCTTCTTTATGATTTCCTTTGCTTCTACCACTCAGCTCCCAAATGCAGGACAACCCAGAACCCACCGTGCTATTAAGAGCTGGGGTGGGTTAATAGAAATATCCCACATGGATCATAATAACCTAACATTACTTAGTAACTGTACCATAAAGGTTTTGATGTTCCAGGAGGGTGGCTCAAGCCTTGAGTGGTGGCTCAAGCCTTGAGTGCGTCCCTTGTTGATAGGGTTTTTTTTTTTTTTTAACTGAAAATGTGTCATTTGTAGACAAATGTTACAACTTTCTTCTGGATAAAGAAACTAAAGCAGATGATATTTATCTTGTAGCTTTTCTCAGGGTCAGAATATTGAATAGAATTCCAATATGCTGAGCATATATCCTGCCCTTAAAGCCGTAGAATCGTTCTATGTAGAGCTGACACATCTTCAGAAGCCCTTCATTATTAAATTTGTTGTAGATTGAGCCATCAAACAGTCTACTAATCTTGTCAAAAGTTAAGGCTCTGTCTACATGTGTCGGTGGAATTTATGCCCTACTCACCAGGTCATGAAATTCCCGAGAAGATGTAAATGAGATAGGACCTAAACACAATCACTTAGTCATGTGGGTAAGCACAAAACATCCTTAGTAACACAGGTGTAAAGACTAATGGCACATAAGGTCTCATTACTAAATCACTCGACTGGGGGCACCTGGTGGCTCAGTTAAGTGTCCAGCTCTTGATTTCGGCTCAGGTCATGATCTCATGGTTTGTGGGCTCAAGCCCCATGTCAGGCTCCACCTGATAGCACTTGGGATGCTCTCTCCCTCCCTCTCTCTGCACATGTTCTCTCTCTCTCTCAAAATAAATAAACTTTGGGTTTTGAAATAAGTTGCAGTGAATAATGTTCATGCTGGTGTGGAATGTGTCAAGGACACATGTTTGTGAGTCATGATAGTTCAGCTTTAAAACTAGAGCCAAAGCTCTAGTTAAATAATTACTGACATGGAAAACTTAGGGAACTGAGAGTAGAACAGTGTTGTATTCCGAAGATAGATAGCTTTGAGAAATTCTAGGAATGGCCAAGATACTCAAATGGGGGATTGTGATACATCATCTAGTAAAACAAATTCCTGGGGTGTCTGGGTGGCTCAGTCAGTTGAGCATCCAACTTTTGACTTCAGCTCAGGTCATGATCCCAAGGTTATGAGATTGAGCCCCATGGCAGGCTCTGTGCTGAGCAAAGATCTGCTTGGGATTCTCGCTCTCACTCTCTCCCTCTGTCTCTCTCTCAAAACATATCCTTCCAGACACATCTGAGGGAGACCAGGATTGTCTACTGGGCCATAGTCCTGGTCTTGTAAAGAGTACCATTTAGGGCTCTACTGCAGACAACCAAACAGCTGACATGAATTCAATGAAGAATTCATTTGAAGGATATGGGGGAGCTCAGGAGCTCAAAAAAAAAAAAAAAAAAGTAAAACCCTGGACTTAGAGAGCATCTGGCTCTTGATTTCAACTCAGGTCACCATCTCATGGTTTGTGGATTTGAGCAGATCTATTCAAGAGTCTTGCGTGGGATTCCCTCTCCTTCTCTGTCCTTCCCTCATGCTTATTTGCTCTCAAAATAAATTAAAAAAAAAAAAAGACTTAGAGGACAGAAAGCTCCAGAAGGTTTTTTAACTAGAATCGTTCAAGAATCTTGCTTTTATTCCTCCACTAGATTAAATGAATTCCATTTAAATTGTCCCATTCTTGAGTCCTGGAAGTAGGCGTGCAAACCCAAATCAAAGTCCCTGTCAGTAGCCATGGAGCTTTGTGAGAACAAGCCCCCAGGGACCCTGGCTTAAATGGCTTGAGGATAAGGATCTGGATGTACCACCTCTTCAAGACTAAATGCAACAGACAGCAGGGCTTCAACCAGAGAAAAGTGAGTTTTGTGGAGAAGGTGGCTGGACAAGAAAGGACACAGGGACATGCCGAATGACGATGGTCCTATAACTCAAGGGGGCTGCCGATGCTGTGTGCACAGCCTGCAGGGACGGCTCGCTCTGGTCCCATGCGCTCTACCCCGTGGTGCTGGAGTGCCACTTGGCTTATCCAGCATTTTAGCTGGGTGTCCCCTTGAAGTTGTTACCAATTTTGTTCCAGATAATGGATCTAAAAAGAACACTGGAGACAGGATAATGTTGGGTTTTGTTGTATTTCTAAGGAATGCAGACCTCTTCCTCTGGTGGGCAGTTACTTGAAGGCCTGTTCATCCCGATCCCAGGGCACAGGCACACCATGTCTGGGGCATAGCTTTCCTAAGATGGGTTGGCCGGGCTTAGGCCACCCCCTGCCCTCTCCTGCAGCAGCCTTTTGATCTTAGCGGTATTGGAGCAGGGAGGGCGTGGAGGTGCAAGGTTCAGATGTTTGTGTCTCTGTGGACTCAGTTCTCACGGGATCCTGACATCCGGCCACCATGAGGATGCACAAGACTCTAGCCCCTCTTTCACCATTTGCTCTGCAAGGTCCCAGGAAGGGAGATCATCTGGCCAGGCAGTTATTTTTTTTTTAATCTTTATTTATTTTGGGAAGAAAGAGACAGCGTGAGCAGAAGAGGGGCAGAGAGAGAGGGAGACACAGAATCCGAAGCAGGCTCCAGGCTCCAAACTAACAGCGCAGAGCCCAACGCAGGGCTCTAGCTCATGGACAATAAGATGATGATCTGAGCCAAAGTCAGACGCTTAGCCGATTGAGCCCCCCAGGCGCCCCCAGGTAGTTTGTGAAGGCGATGTGTTTGTAGCTTTCAGTCAGTATTGTGAGTCTTGATTGAATTCTCACCCATGCAAAGCCTCTGCATCTAAGGTAGGCCCACTCTTCTGTACACTGCCTCCAGACTCCTGAGTCTACTCCCCCGGGTATACACAAGGACCCAGGTCCCCATGCACCCCTGAGCGGCTTCTCTGGAAGGCAGTTGGTGAAGAATCCTTGTAGCCATTGTTCTTTGCGAGTCTTGTGGAAAAACATTACTTTTATTTTGCCCGGCTTTTTTTTCTTGTTGCTTTGGGAGTGAAGGTCTTTCATGCCCTCCTGCATTCTACCAGAATTATAAGTCATGTGAAGTTCATTTCCACCTTTACAGGTTTCAATCCCAGCTGTGAAACTTTTATATATTAATAATATGGCATTGTAGTCTTGGGCAAAAATCTGTTTCTTTGAGCTTCTGTTCCCTTATCTGTAAATAGGACTCATAATGTGAGCCTCCTGGGATTGTGTTAAGAACCCTGTGGAAATGAGACACTTGCGTGTGCTGGTGTTTGTATACTAGACCTGTTACCTTCCTTAACTCGGCTGGAGCTGTAGGCTCTCTTGGTGGTTGTTTACTTTGAATACCCGAAGATCTAGTGCTTTATAGAATTCCTTTTACATTCTGAGTATAGGATGGGGGATACAACCTCTTCACTGGTTCGTGGAATCAATGTCTTCCATACCTGTAGGTTTTCCTTGGTAAATACACGTGAAGAAGCCAGTCTCTTAAGTAGTTCAAAATTCCAGGTCAGTGTTGCAGTTGTTTTTCATGCAGGTAGTCCATCATTATTTCAACCTAGGCTGGGCTGAATTTTGCCTTTGAACTATTTATGGAAAGCAGGCTTATGAAATAAACATAAATCAAGATTTTTCGTTCCACGCAAGCATGTACAATGCATTACGGTTTGTACGAACTGTCACATTTTGTGAACGAAGTGCGCAGCAGGTTTAAACTTCTGGAAATAAACCCCAAACCAGCTGTATTTAATAACTTGGTACCAAGTAAAGTTTACTTTACCATGTAAAGAACTTTAGCGTGTATCATGGATACCAGCAATCATAAATACGTATGATAACATTAAAATAGCTGTGCCAAAATAAACTCAAAATGGATGCAAGACCTAAATGTAAGATAGGAAGCCATCAAAATCCTTTAGGAGAAAGCAGGCAAAAACCTCTTTGACCTTGGCTGCAGCAACTTCTTAACACATCTCCGGAGGCAAGGGAAACAAAAGCAAAAATGAACTATTGGCACCTCGTCAAGATAAAAAAGCTTCTGCACAGAGAAGGAAACAAACAAAACTAAAAGGCAACCAACAGAATGGGAGAAGGTATTTGCAAACGACCTATCAGAAAAGGGGTGGTATCCAAAATCTATAAAGAACTTATCAAACTCATACCCAAAAAGCAATCCAGTGAAGAAATGGGCAAGAGACATGAAGAGACACATGTGCAAAGAAGACATCAAGATGGCCGACACATGAAAAAATGTTCAGTATCACTCATCATCATGGAAATACAAATCCAAACCACAATGAGATACCACCTCAGACCTGTCACAACTAACATTAATTAACTCAAGGCAACAACAAGTATTGGCGAGGATGTGGAAAAAGAGGGTCTCTTTTGCATTGCTCATAGGAATGAAGACTGGTGCAGCCACTCTGGAAGTATGGAGGTTCTTCAAAAATTTAAAAATAGAACTGCCCTACGACCAGCAATTACACTGCTAGGTATTTATCCAAGGGATACAGGAGTGCTGTTTTGAAGGAGCACATGCCCCCTGCCCCAAAGTTTATAGCAGCGCTATTGACAATAGCCAAAGTATGGAAAGAGCCCAAATGTCCATCGATGGATGAATGGATAAAGAAGATGTGGTACATATACAATGGAATATTACTCAGCAATCAAAGAATGAAATCTTGCCATTTGCAACTATGTGGATGGAACCAGATGTTACTATGCTAAGTGAAATTAGTCCAAGAAAGACAAATATCATACGACTTCACTCATATGAGGACTTTAAGATACAAAACAGATGAACATAAGGGAAGGGAAGCAAAAATAATGAGACTCTTAAATATAGAGAACAAACATAGGGTTACTGGAGGGGTTGTGGGAGGGGGGGATTGGCTAAATGGGTAAGGAGCATAAGGAATCTATTCCTGAAATCATTGTTGCACTATGTGCTAACAAACATGGATGTAAATAAAATAAATTGTAAAAATTGTCAAAAAACAACAAAAAATCTGCCTGTTTGTGACTTATGTGTTTGAAAATGATAAAACTGTATTACTTCCAAAAGCATTCCATAATTAAGTATCTTACTCATGGAGACTGGCCTTCCCTGCAATTAATCCAAATTAAGAGGTCTACGGGAAGGGTAATAGGCTGGGGCGGGGGTGGGGGCGGTGGGGGACGGTACAAGAGATTAACCATTGTTACAAGAGGTAAACGGTTGGTGAACTCCTCATCTCCCCTCGAGAAGGCTGGGGGCAGTCCCCATAGAAAAGTAAGATTTGTATATTGTGGCTAATCTCCTAACTCTAGCCAATGACCTATTTATGTTTGGTTATATCAATAAAGTTCCATAGTAAGTTTTTTCATTAAAATAATTTCCAACATAAGCAGAAAAGCCAGGCATTCTTCTGGCATGTGTATTAGCCAGCTGCTTATATCATTCTGAGCATTCAGGGCCCATTAATGGTTAATATTCATCAAAGAACTAAGTGCATCTGAGAGAGACAAAAAATAAGTCCTTTTTATTACTTATGTATGGCTCATTCTTGATGTATTTTGGTAATGAGGAATTGCTTAAATAATGGAAACCTGTATCAAAATCTCAGGCGAAAGCTGCACTATTATTGCTGCATCTGACCTTCAGATGTAAGAGCAGTTGGTTGGTCTGGTGCTCATCTAATTTCTGGTCACTGGCTGTCAGGGCAGTCTGAAGATCAGTGCCAGACCTGAAAGCCATGTGACAGAAAGGAGGAGAACAAAGGAAAAACAAACTCCAGCTTAGAGTTCTCAAGTAACCAAGATCTGTTTCTTCATGCAAGCGGGATGGGTTGGAAGGAAATCCTGCAGCCTGAGTGTTGATGTACAGTACAGCCTTGGTTTGCGAGCATAATTTGTTCTGGAAACATGCTTGTAATCCAAAGCACTTGCATATCGAAGCAAATATCCCCATAAGAAATAATGGAAACTCAGATGATTGTTCCACAACCCAAAAACATTCATATAAAAATGATCACAATACTGTAATATAATACAAAATGACAAAGAAAATACAAAATATCAAGAAAAAGAAATCAACCTGCACTTACCTGGTTTTACCTTTGAAAACCTTGTGACTGGTGTAAGGGAGACAGGAGAGAGGAGGGTTATTGGGTAGGACGACTTTCACCATCACTAACAGAATCACTGCTACCTATTGACTCAAAAGAATCTTTTTCTGCATGGGAGCCACTGTATATGCTTGCACGGATGCTGACTACAGTGCAGTATTGATAAACTCTTGTCATGTACTGTATTTCATGTAACTGGCAATAAGGCAGCAGGGGAAAGGGTCTCTATTGTAGGCAGCCTCACCTAGAATGAAGCAAAGCATTCCTAAACTCACTCTTGTCTGGAAAAGCAAAGGACTGTTCATAGGCGCTTCGAAGTGACAGAAAATACACCAGTGCCAGTTGTGGGCACCTCCCAGTTCTGAAAAATCCCTGATTTCTGCCAAACACCACAGCCTGAGACCGAGCATGGGACGTGATCACCCATAATCCCACAGGGAAGGAGGGAGAGAGAGAAGGAGAGAACCACCATTGGCTCAGTTGCGATCATGTGACATTCAGTGTCCAGAACTCCTCATGTGGCAAGACATCGTTCATTAATAAAGTTAAAATATATTATAAATGTTTGCTTTTGGGGGGACAAGATTGGCTCAGTCAGTTGAGCATCTGACTTCTGCTCAGGTTATGATCTCACTGCTTGTGGATCGATCCGAGCCCCGCGTCGAGCTCGGAGCCTGGAGCCTGCTTCAGAGTCTGTGTCTCCCTCTCTCAGCCCCTCCCCTCCTCATGCTCGGCCTCTCTTTTATCTCAAAAATAAACATTAAAACAAAGACAGAAAAATGTTTGCTTGTCTTGCAGAACACTCAGAACAAGTTACTTGCAATCCAAGGTTTTTACTGTATTTGGAAGTTCTGCCCTTATCTGACCAAGTGACTTACATATGCCTTTCCAGGATTTTCGCCCTGCCCTGTACTGTCTGGCATCCTCCCTGGGCACCTCTTGTATCTCCGTGTCCTTACACATTTCCTGCCCTACTATGTGCAACTAATTGCCGCTAGGAACAAGTGAGCAGGCTTTGGACAGGAAGAGGGAGATACAAGGAGTGACAGCCTCCAGTGGCTCTTACACCAGTGTTCTACGAAGTGAGGGTCAACAGCAAAATATGCACACAGACTTTGGGGACAGAAGGGAGGCAGCCAGTGAGGGAAAAACCCCCAACTACCAGGTGCCCCGAGGCCACTGAAGTAGGGATGGAAACGTGCCCTTCCTCAGGTGGCTGAGGTTTGAGGAGGTACTGGAGTGGATGAAATAGATACAAAACGATACAAAAATACCGCTCCCCACCCTGCTGGTGGAAATCCCTGGGGACACTTTGAGACCAGGAAGCAAGTTAGAAAAGGGTCAGACCTTCCTGCAGGGACATCCTGAGGGGAGTCCCTAAGCTATCAAGTCACCCCCAAACACACCAGGAGCTGTTCACACACACAGCACGGTTTACACAGGGACTCGAACAAGGGCAAACAGCCTCTTCATTGCAGAGGGATGCTGCCGTTCCTCTCCGGTTATACAGAGTCACACCGCTCTCGTCAGTCATGGGCCAACCCACACTCAGCGTCACAGGCAGAAAAGACTCCGCTTCCAGTTTGAGAATTTATTAAAAACAACGATCACTTGTCCGTAGAAATACAATCATTTGCACTATGTGTGATACTAAGAGCAGAAAAGCAATTTTAAATATATTTTTAAAATCACAAAATATATCAGTTAAGGCACTACACTCTGTCCCGTGTTTTCAATAAATATGCTGTTGTTTTAAAAAAGCAGTGATGAGTACCTCTGATTATTAAATCAATACAGGCACTATTCTAGTCAAGGCAGTTACGTTTTGCTGTGGCCATTGTATGAAATGTATTCTCAAAAGAGCTCTCATTAGCTAAGATTAGCATTAAAAAAAAAACTGAGAATATGAAAAAAGTCAGTTTTCTCTTTCCAGTTTTAAGTCTCTCCCAGAGAGACCCAGGTACACAAGGTACGGTTTCTTCATATATTCTTTAGCAACAAGGAATGATGCATAAAGTACAAAAGATCACCTCCCAAGAAGTAAAGCCATTGGAGGTTAGGTGTCTTGGCACAGCATATGTCTTTGGGAAAGTTTTTCTAAAGTTTTATTTTTTGCAGCCGCACTAAGATCAGCAGCTTTGGGAAAACCCTGGACCTCCTTGTATCCAAGAAGGCTGCTTTGTAAATGCCCTGGTGCAAGGAGTTTGGCTGAGCAACCGAGCAATGTATGGTGCAGACAGAGCACCAGACCGGGAGTCAGGTGGAGGTGTGCCCGTTCAGGGCCCCCGGTACTTCTGAAATGATGCCAGCGGTGCATTTTTTGGGCAGCCTCAGCAGCTCACAGAGCATGTGCTATGCAACATCCAGCGTGGTCCCCCTGTGAGACCGAAGGGTTGGAAGCCACGTTTTCTGCGGTCTCTTCCCATCCCAGCAGCTCACTAGTCTGATGGTGTGAACTGGTTTCGGCCACAGCCTCACCCAGGACACGATGACCACAGCAAAGAGGAGGGAAATTAACCTGTCACGACAACGCCAGATGGTTGGAGCCCAGCATGCAAATCTTTTGGTAAAAGCATGCTTGGCTCTCCAATTGAAAATCGCCCTTTAACTGGACTTCGATTATTCACACAAGACCACTAAGACTTCTTCACGAGACAACAAAACTTTCTCGGCAGAACTAGGTTGCATAGATTAGAGATTAAGTTTGCATTTTCACACATTTGGTGTCTCCAAAGCAGGTGAACACCATCAGGCAGCGAGGTTGTACAGGGGGTGAAAGCGGAGCCTGCGAACCTGGAGGTGAGCCACGCCTCGCTTAGGGTGAGGACTTTCTCCCCCCTTAGGTAAGTCATACAGAAGAGGTTGCTCACCTGGTGTATTTTACTACCATGACATTGCGCGAGTGCAGCTTGGCTAGACTTACGCTGGAAAATACACTTTCTACCTTCTGGCGAGGAAACTAGGCACACGCTGAAAGCATCAAGAAATCTGGGACCTGTCAAATCAGATGCAGTAGAGAACACACCTAATTTCATTCTGAAATCATAACAGCATTTCTATCACCTGCTCAGATGTGGTCTTCGGTGTGACTCTCTTTTATATATTATTGAAGTTGACTTTAAATTATACACACAATTTTTAACCTCACCATAAAACATGAAAAATCAGTCACTGAGAAGCAATTGTGTATCAAGCATCTAATCACAAAAATAGAAAAGGGAATCCAAGAGCACTTCAGGAAAAAACTTCTGGAGCCAGCGGGCATTTTAGTTGTTCTTCTCCAGGGACCGGTAATAATCCGTCAGGACTTTCCACGCTTTGGGAGCCATGAAGCCGTCCGGGGGATTCTCTCCTTCCCGGGCCAGCTTCCTCATCCGGGTCCCTGAGATGAAGTCAAATTCGTTGTGCCTGTCACAGGACAGCAACACAGAACTCAGCGTGGGTGAGGCACATCGACCCTAAAGATGCCCGCAGTAGGTCAGAGGGGTGTTTAGACCCTGTTTTGTCTTTCTGTAAAATGCTGCACCTTCTGGAGTGGGCAGTTCACTAGATCTTCGGTAAAGGAACTTGCACAAGAAAGGGCGACTAATGGCAGGTGTGCATTAACACGTCCTGTGTACCTACTCTGTCTTCTGCTGTCCCACCTGTGTCTGTGAGCTCTGAATGGGGCGAGGGCACTGTGAGTGCTCACTGAGCTCTTTTCTACACTGGCTTCCTCTCCCTGCATGTGCCAGACAGTTGGTATGTCCCCAGGAAGACATGTTCAAAGAGAGCTATGGATGGACCCTCTAGTGACATACAAGGCAGCCATGCTACGACTTTATGGGGACACACCATGTGTAGAACCCGGTCTTAGCCTTCAAGGGACTCTCATTCCTATTAGGAGAAGGCAGGGATGCCCTGGAGAGCTTGCAAAGGGCCAGAGCTTTGCCTCATCATTCTGGTTGAGCAGATGTTGGTTAAAGAATTTTCCTCAGGAACCTACCTTGCTGGATCATAGAAGTCCATGGCTTTCTTGCCTTTGTTGTAGGCAGCCACTCTGAATGGAATGATTTCCACAGAGGTCAGGCCAGGGGCCATGCTCAAGACCTTGCCCCCGTGAGTGGGTTCATACAGGTCTTTCTTGGTCTCAGGGTGGGGCATTCCGGCAGGGTCCCGGCCCACGATGTAGAAGTTGGCCCCTGCAATCATCCGGGACCTACAGTGCCACTGGACCTAGGAGACATCACAGGAGGGAGATGCTGGTCACCACTGGCCAACTCTTGGGTCCCGGTTTACAGAGATGCCTTTCTTCTGCTTTAGAAGTAATTCAGTGATAGGATCGCCTAAATAGGTATAGGAAGTCAGTGGGGTGTCTAAGACCTCAACCTCTTCTTCATGCCTGTTTACATGAGGTGGGGTAGGAGCTTTAGACCCAAATCCCCTGCCTGATCCCCCAGCTTCCTGAAACCTTCCTAATCGTGCTCTCCAAACAGGCAGGTGAACCAGGAGCATGGGGGCCTTACTGTTCTACAGAACCATGTGAATCTTACTTCCCAGGCCCTTCCTATTCAGAAATAAATCACAGCTTAAAGGAAATTGCAAATTCCAACATCTCCAATCATCTAATTGCCAATAATGAGCTGATTCTACGCAGGTATCAATTCTAGTTGGACACAAACATTGGAATTTCAAAAGGAACTGTCTTCTCTAAAGCTCCGATAGAACTATGGAGGGTAGAGAAGAGAGCCAGAGGCCAGGCACTTTGATCTGGTTGGAGAGAATTAATTTATTAAACTTGGTTTGGGGCATTCCAAAGGGCTGAGACCCTTACAATTCATCATACTTCCTGCAAACGTGTTCAAACCCACTACAGTGACGGTCCAGTGGGACAAAGAAAATCTGTTTGACGGGCTCTCTGTGTTATGGTCAAAGGGAACACTGAGCTTTTAGAGACACACTCCCCTTTCTAATGGAGCTGACGGGGAGTGTGTGGTGACTCAGAGTGACTAGAGCTTTGGAAATTGAATACTAAGCTCGCTATAATTTGCCCAATGACTCTAGTTAAGCTGCACTGTCCTCCTTATCCACATGCCAACCTCCATGTTCTCAGAGGCAGTGTGTAACAGGCTCAACTTGGTGTTTCTAGCATTTTTACAAATATGAAATGGAAACCTAATGAAGTTGGATAAAGAAGAGAGACCAGGGGGCACCTGGGTGGCTCAGTCAGTTAAGTGTCCAACTTCAGCTCAGGTCATGATCTCATGGCTGGTGATTCAACCCCACATCCAGCTCTGGGCTGACAGCTCAGAGCCTGGAGCCTGCTTTGGATTCTGTCTGTCTGTCTCTCTCTCTCTGCCCCTCCCCTGCTTATGCTCTGTCTCAAAAATAAATATAACATTTTTTAAAAATAAAAATAAAAAGACCAGAAGATTCCAGAATCTGCTCATGAGGGAAGAGAGTCCCAGAGCCTCATTCACTCCTCTTAAGTCAAGTCTAAGCCCACATTTCTGAGGCCCACAGCCCTGCCCAGGGAGCAGCTCACCTCCGTGGGGCCGGCGTACAACATCGGGGACGGGAAGATGGCCACGATGGTTGACTTGGGGTCCAGGACGCCTTCCTCGAGCACAGCTGCGTGCTGCTTCATCCGCCAGTCCAGGGGCACGTCGTCGTCCTTGGTCCAGCCACCCAGCGGGTGCAGCAGCAGCACGGGGTGCTTGTAGCCCTTCTCCAGGAGCCGGCGGCGGGTGTCCTGCATCAGCAGAGCGTGGCCGTTGTGGATGGGATTGCGCAGCTGGAAGGCAAACACCGCATCTGGGGAGGGAGAGGAGAAAGGCGAGGTGAAGGAAATGTACACTGTCTGCAAGAAAAGACCAGAGGAAATGCAGGGGGAGGGGCTCCCCTCTACTTGCAAGAATCACTTAATAAAGCCAGTTAGACCTTCGATTTTCAAAGAAAGGAAGGAAACATAGCTATGTCTATGGCTTAGAACAATTGCTTTCAAAAATCATCCGGGGGGCGCGTGGGGGGCTCAATTGGCTGAGCATTTGACTTTGGCTCAGGTCATGATTTCAGGGTTCGTGGGTTCAAGCCCTGCGTCGGGCTCTGTGCTGCCAGCTCAGAGCCTGGAGCCTGTTTCAGATTCTGTGTCTCCCTCTCTCTGCCCCTCCCCTGCTCGTATTCTGTCTCTCTCTCTAAACTAAATAAAGCATTAAAAAAAAATTATCCAGAGACTCCACCGAGGGCTTCAGGGCTGTTACTCCAAAGGTGCCCACGATCCCAGACCGTGTTCACAGGGCCAGGACACACAGCCACGAAGCCCTAATGGAACACCCTGACTCAGAAATGAAGACATCTGTGGCCAGAGCCTTTCTGGCCAAGCACAGCTCAGACCAGAGCCGGTGCTAGTTAGTCCTCAGTTTCCCCTCTGCTCCTGTCTCATCCCCAGCATGGGAACCACGACCAACACCCTCTGGGGCCTGGGAAAAGTTTCAATGATCTAAAGACATTAAAAAAAATATTTCACCTTCAACTGTTAAAAAAAAAAATCTCCAAAACTACTCCATTTAATGATGGGCTCCTGGGGCGCCTGGGTGGCTCAGTCGGTTGAACGTCTGACTCTTGACTTCAGCTCAGGTCATGATCTCAATATTTTGTGGTCATTTAAGCCCCACATCAGGGTCTGTGCTGCCAGTGTGGAGCCTGCTTGGGATTCTCTCTCTCTGTCCCTCCCTTGCTTGCTCTTTCTCTCAAAATAAATAAATGAAACTTAAATAATGGGCTCCTGAGAGGCTTAATTTTTCCTTCTAGTTATGAAAGAAATATCCATTTTGGGAAACACAGAAAAGCCCAAAACAGGATATAAAAACCACTTACAATCCTATCATGACTTTTTCTCTCTCTTTTTCAAAATACGTAAAGTGAAAATCTTTCTGCCCCTTGGTCTTAACTCTGTCCCCAAGAGGAAGCCGCTGTCACCTGTGGTTTGGCGTACATGCAAAAGGACCTTGTCTTCTATACATAGAGGTAGCTCAGGGTTTTAAGAAAATTTTTGTTTTATTTTGTTTTCCAAAATTATGCTGAACATGTTCTGCAGTTCTGCTTAATAAATACACTTGGGGTATTTTTCTGTGTCAGTGCATATTGTTAACACCTGCAGTTCTTCCAATACATGGATATACTTCAACCTTATAAACTGATTACAGTTTGTACCAATACATATGCTGATAGAGGCTTCCAGCTTTTTATTTTTTATTTTTAAAAATTTTTTTTAATGTTTTATTTATTTTTAGGAGAGAGAGAGAGACAGCATGAGCAGGGGAGGGTCAGAGAGAGAGGGAGTCACAGGCTGAAACAGGCTCCAGGCTCTGAGCTGGCAGTCAGCACAAAGCCCAATGCGGGGCTCGAACCCACGAACTGCGAGATCATGACCTAAGCAAAAGTCGGACGCTTAACCGACTAAGCCACCCAGGCGCCCCCCAGGCGCCCCCCAGGCTTCCAGCTTTTTAAAACTAAGCACGCCAGGGCGCCTGGGGGGCTCAGTCCGTTAAGCATAAGATTCTTGGTTTTGGCTCAGCTCCTGATCTCACGTTTTTTGAGTTCGAGCCCCGCAAAGGTCCTCTGCCCCTCCCCTGCTTGCTTGCTCACTCTCTCTCTCTCTCAAAGTAAATAAACTTTAAAAAAAAAAAAAACAATGTAGAAAAAATTTTAAGGGGCGCCTGGGTGGCTCAGTCGGTTAAGCATTCGACTTTGGCTCAGGTCATGATCTTACAGTTCGTGAGTTTGAGCCCCACATCGGGTTGTGCTGACAGCTCAGAGCCTGGAGCCTATTTCAGATTCTAGGTCACCCTCTCTCTCTGACCCTCCCCTGTTCTCTCTCTCTCTCTCTCTCCCTCAGAAATAAATAAATCATTAAAAAAATATTTAAAAAAATTTTTTTAAACAATAAACATGCCAGTTCCTGATATCTTCAATTCTGTGACAGGAGGGTGGCGAGGAGCATTGACAAATGCGCTGGAGCCAGCCTACTCACCGGCATTCATTTCTTTACATTTCTGCTTGAGCTCCAGAGGCGTCAGGCGGTACTGGTCCAGCCCATCATTCCACCTGATTCTCTCCAGCACCTGCAGGTCTCCACCAACCAGCCAGTCCCCACTTTCCATCACCATCTAGAAAGACCATTGGTAAAGTTGTTGGAGATTAGATTGGCTTCTGTTTTACCCGGAGAAGAAAAAAAAAAAAAAAAAAAAAAACTTCTTCTGAACCGATTTTGTGTTCTTGTTGAAGAGCTGCCTTCAGCTTGCAAGCATTTCTAGCTCAGTCCTGCTCATGCTGTTTGGTCTCTTGGCCCCTTTATACTTTTCAGAATTACTGAGGACCCCCAAAGAGCTTTAACTTATGTGGCTCATATCTATCATATCTTCCATGTTAGAAATTAAAACTGGGAAATTTAGGGGCGCCTGGGTGGCTCAGTCAGTTGGGCGTCCAACTTCGGCTCAGGTCATGATCTCACGGTTCGTGGGTTCAAGCCCCGCGTCGGGCTCTGTGCTGACGGCCAGCTCAGAGCCTGGAGCCTGTTTCGGATTCTGTGTCTCCCTCTCTTTCTGACCCTCCCCTGCTCACGCCGTCTCTTTCTCTCTCAGAAATAAATAAAGCATTTTTTTAAAAACTTTTTTAACTGGGAAATTTTAAAAATATTTATAATTTGCTTAAAGTTAACCATATAAACCTACTGCATATTAATATAAGTAACATTTTATTTTTAGTGAAAAAGAAATGTTTTCCAAAAAGGAGAGAAATAGGCATTGTTTTACATGTTTGCAAATCTCTTTAATGTCTGATTTGATAGAAGGCAGTGAGGGGTGCCTCAGAGGCTCAGTCGATTAACAATCTGAGTCTTGATTTTGGCTCAGTTCATGATCTCAATGGTTCATGTGTTCAAGCCTCTCATCTGGCTCCATGCTGACAGCATGGAGCCTGCTTGAGACCCTCTCCTTTCTCTGCTTTTCCCTCCCTCCCTCTCAAATAAATAAATTTAATGAAAAAAAGGAGATGTCCACATTTACTAATATTACCATGGGCCTCATCAGTTTAAGTTTTGGGAAGAGGTCAGACTCGCTGTGGCTAATAAAAGCTTTCCAACATTTTTTGTTTGAATGCTCAGTTTGAAATCATTGGCAACCAATAGATACTGTGTTGTTTTCCTTGAAGTGATGGGCTCACTTTTTTGTTTTTTGGGTTTTTTTTTTTTTTCTTTTTTAATATCTGCCGAATGACCAAGTCTGAATAGCCATAGCTTGTCCATCATTCAAACAAAAAGAGCATTCCATGAAAAAGTGGCTGGTTCTGCTCACAGCTCTGGTGCCCGAATGAGCCTCCCCTGAAACAGCTGTCGCCCACCCATGCATGTGGCAGAGCACTTGCATGCGCGTCCCAGGACACAGACTTTCTTTTAACGTTTTTATTTTTGAGAGAGAGAGAGACAGAGAGCAAGTGAGCGAGGATGAGTGGGGGAGGGGCACAGAGAGAGGGGGACACAGAATCTGAAGCAGGCTCCAGGCTCTGAGCTGTCAGCAGAGATCTGACCTGAGCCGAGGTTGGACCACTGCTGGCACATTCCTAATACAGCCCGATGTATTTAGATTCTTTTCAATAAGGTCCCAAAATAGAGACGCTGGGAAAATAAAAATCAGGCAACTTGTTTTCTACCAGTTAGTTAATTATTGCTAAAAACACTCTTTCTAAGGAAACTCTCAAAAGACACATCTTTCTTAGTTATCCCTAACTTGAAAACAAAAGAAAACATCCAAAGAGCAGCAATATGTAGCCAAATCCACATCCAAGGCTAAGCACAGACTAATTAGCTAAAATCTTATTTTTCTCAAATCATCACTGACAAGGGCGCCAAGGCCACTGAATGGAGAAAGCGCAGTGTGTCTCGACAAAGTGTCGAGAAAACTGGATATGCACAGATAAAGGAATAGAGTTAGAGCCTTATATTATATGCTGTAAAAAAATTAACTCAGAATGGGTTAAAAGCCTAAATGTAAGATCTAAAACTATAAAACTCCTAGAAGAAAACACAGCAGAGAAGCATCATGACCTTGGACATGGCAATGGTCTCTTGGATATGACACCAAAAAGCACAGGCAACAAAACAAAAATAGACATAGGACTACTTCAAACTTAAAACCTTGTGTACCTCAAAAAATACAATCAACATAGTATAAAGGCAACCTACAGAATGGGACAAAATACTTGCAAGTCATCTAATGGGAGTTAATGTTCCAAATATATATTTTTTTATTTTTTATTTATTTTTTATGTTTTATTTATTTCTGAGAGAGAGAGAGACAGCATGAGCAGGGGAAGGGGCAGAGAGAGAGGAAGACACAGAATCCGAAGCAGGCTCCAGGCTCTGAGCTGTCAGCACAGAGCCCAATGTGGGGTTTGAACCCACAAACGGTGAGATCATGACCTGAGCCGAAGTCAGACACTCAACCAACCGAGCCACCCAGGCGCGCCGGAAATATATTTTTAGAAAGTCCTACAACCCAACAACAAAGACTAAATAACCTGCTTTTTTAAATGGGTGAAAGACTTGAATAGACATTTCTCCAGAGAGGATACACAAATGGCCAACGAGATAGGAAAAGAAGCTCAGCATCACTACTCATCAGAAAAATGCAAACCTGACCCATCAGGATGGCTACTGTTAGCAGCAGAAAAGGCCAAGTGCTGGCAACGATGTGGAGAAATCAGACTGTTTGTGCCCTGTTGGTGGGATTGTAAAATGGTGCAGCCACTGTGGAAAACAGTATGGAGTTTCTTCAAAAAATTAGAACATACAAACTACCACATGATCCACCAATCCAACTTCTGGGCATATTCACAAGAGAACTGAAAGCAAGATCTTGAATAGATTTGCACGCCCATGTTCATAAAAACACCATTCACAAAAGCCAAGAGGTAGAAGCTGCCCAAGGATCCATCAGCAGAGGCATGGATAAACCATGAAGGTCGTACATACAGACAACAGTATTATTTAGCCTTAAAAACTGAGAACAGCCTGTCCTAGGCTACGACATGGATGAACCTTGAAGATATTATGCTAAATGAAATAAGCCATTCGCAGCAAAGATTAATACTCTATCATCCCACTCACAGGAGGCATCTAAAACTAGTCAAATTCATAGAAACAGCAAATAGGAGGGTTGCTACCTGGGAGGGGAGGGGAGTCGTTGTTTGACAGGTATGGAGTTTCAGATTTGCCAAGTGAAAACATTCTGGAACTCCATTTCACAACAAAATGAATAGCCTTAACACTACTGAATGCTATGCTCAAAAATGCTTAAGATGGTGTTAGGTAACAGGCTTTTGGCATAGATAAATTGAGATTATGACCTGTTTTTTACTCAATACGGATTTCACCGAGGTCACCATTAATACCCTCACTTGTCAAAGTCTCAGTTGAAAAGGTGACTTTGGGAAAGAGTAAGGAACAGAAAATGGAAACCTTTAGGAAACACCATGTGCACTGTGTCTTACACTATCGATGACCCAACTCTGCCCGCCTGTGGTTGTGGCCTTTCTGTCAGGGCAAAGAAGCCTCAGTGGGCAGGAGCACTCAGTCTACATCTGCAAGGTCTAGGTCACGACCTGGGCACCTGGGACTCCAGGATTCCCTGCACAGCGAGCCCTGAGCTGGCTCCCAGGAGTCAGAGCGCTTCACCCCCAAGCCTGTCTCTCCAGGGTGAACCCTGCAGCCAGGGCAGTGCTGGCTCTGGAGACTGGCCAAGTGAGGGGAGTCCCTCAGGGGTGTGGCTGGAGATAAGACACCCAGCCCGGGGCGCCCGCATGGCGTGGGACAAGGCCAAGGATAGAAGAGGAAGGAGGCACCATGTTCTGGTGCAGAATCAAAAAGCTTACCTTGGAATCTGACCTTCTGGGTTATTCTCAAGGCATAGTTGTCAAAGAAGGATGGGATGCGTTTTATCTGACAGTTTGTGAGTTAGATATGTAACCTTTAAATACGGTATACAGGCTTCCGTTTGTAGGCTTGCCCCGGGCCCCACAAATGTTAGGGGTGAGCCTGGCATGAGGAGTGGCCATAGGAATGAAAAGGAAAAACAAGCCAGTGTGGGACAGAAGGAAGAAAGTCCGGTGCTCCCCCCTCACAGGAGGGAAGACACCCTCCGGCCTGACAGGACACACGCGGTCAAGGGGTCATCACCCACTTGGAGACATCCAAATCGGGTCACAAGGCATACCTTCAACTCACACAGGCTGAGTGTCAGCTATATCTCAATAAGGCTGGGGAAAGTAGAAAAACATGACCTTTGTTTTGTCTATAAACCTCAACATGACCCATGTAATGCTGTGATCACTTACAACCCACAACCTTGTAAAGCATGGGTCTCAGTTGCCAAGATGGAGGTTATAGAAAGTCCAACTCCACAATCAGTTAATGATCTCATAACCCTTCCACTGATCAAATTCCATAACTGCTCTTGCACCGTCCAAGGACAATGTGGTCGCCTATAAAGTCAGCAGGAGAGGGCCCAGGAGTAGCGAGATAAAGCTAATGGATTTAAAGCGCCAAGCTGGAAGACGCCAAGGCACCAAGGGTCTGTGTACCCCTGGTTCACATCCCATTGTGGCCAGAGGTTGTAGCTTATAATGACTTGCGTTCCATCTGGGCTCAGGATCTGGAGAACTGGGATACAGTCATGGCTCTCAAAAGAGGGTGATTTTGCCAATATCTGAAGACAATTTTGATTGTCATGATGGGGGTGGGGAAGGGTGTGCTATTGGCATCTAGTGCATTGAGGCCAGAAATGCTACTACATACCAGCACGGCATGGGACAGTCCCTACAGCAGAGAATTATCCAGTCCCAATGTCAATAGTGCTGTGGTTGAGAAACTCTGGGTAGAAAGGGTGATTTTCAAGGGATTTGGTTGCATGGCCCCCCCATCTAAACTCGGTGCCGAGGAAAATCACTTAAGATATTGTCAAATACGCTTACCTATGCATTTACTTTCTCATCATTGCCCCAGTCAGGCTACGGATAAAATTTTAAAAGATTTAACACCCCAAAATCCCTAGGAGTGCAGTAACTCATTCTGGCCACTAGGGGTCCACCCTCTATCGTTCTGCTGGTGAAGGCAACATTGAACCAATCTGGTTCACAAAGGAGGCCTGTGTCTATCTGAAAAGCAGTGCTGAAAACTATGCTTTGGGCATTTTTGAGACGGGGAGGGGACACAGGGCATCTCACTCCCCAGGATGGTCCAGTGGGCCCCAGAACTGAGATCCCGCTACCAGACTGGGAGGTTGGGTGTCTCTGCCCCGTCCTCCAGCCCCCAGGCAGGGGAACGCAGCTGCAGAGGTTGCAGACTGGGAGCAGTGAGGAACAGGCTGGGGGTGGTACTGAGCTAGGTAACAGAAAAGCAGAAATGGAGAGCAGGATCCAGAGATCAGCATCAAGAGTCAGAGACACCGGGCGGTGCACATGGAGAATATATGTCCATTTTTGTGCTGTCCATCCGCCTCAGGGAATGCTGGGGCCGCAAGGAGGTCGGAGGGGACAGAGGGGACGAAGGGGACGGGGACATGCCTCATTTGCATACAGGAGAAGAGGCAGAGCTCAAGCACACACAGTCGTCTCCCAGACGGCAGGACAGGGCACCCAGGACCCCCTCCAAACCGACCCGCATGGGCACTGCCTTCAGAGGGACCTACGCTCTGGCTCCATGCAGCCCCCGGCCCTGGAGCTGCCGGAGGCTCCGCGGAGAACCAGACAGACCAAGATGTGGCAGGAGAGTAAGAAGTGACAAACCAGTGGGGCAGGTGGGGCAGGGCAAAGGGCAAGATGAACCGCCCCGCACACGGTGGAACAGCAGAGAAGTGAACCAGTTCAAGCAATACGTGGAAAGAGCGTCACCAGGACCCAGCGGCTGAATGAAGGAGGGAGGCGGAGAAGTGAGGCAGACATCCGGAAGTGGACGGGACCGCAACTGGGGCTCAGGGCCAGGGAGGCGTTGCACGCGTGGGTGTCAGGAGCTTGCGGGAAACCGCTCCGAAGAGTCATCTTAACGTCGTGGCTCCCGACCTTCCCGGACTCACGCTAGCACCCAGAAGTGACCCAGCCAACTATCCCAGGGTCTGCAAGGGTGGGAGCTTGGGAGGCTCCCCAGGTGACGCTGGTGACTTAACGGACCCCATGATGTACTTTGCAGACCTAGGGGTGCAGACCCCCTCACTCCCACCCCTCATCAGGGAGCTGCGCTCCATGCAGTTGGTCTTTGTGTCTGTAAACGGAATTAATGATTCCTCTGTGCTTCCTGAGAATAGTCACTGCCCGAAATGATCAGTGCGTGGAAGAGCTCTGGGAGCAGACGTGGAAGGCAACAACAGGGCTCCTCTGGGCACTAGTTCCGCAACTGTCACCTCCTCTCGTGACCTCACCTGACCTCCTGTCACAAGGTTCCAGCGAGGGACTCGATGGGGGGGCGGGGGGCAAGTGCGGGGGGGACTAGGGTGGAGGGTCAGGGCGGTGTCCGAGGGGAGCTGAGGAAGCAGACCATTTCCGTGGTGGCTGACCATCCTCCACGCAAATATCACTCTCAGCACCAAGTGCAAATACAAGGCCCACGGTTCCTTTCAGAAGGGGTGACTTTTGAAAGTTTTGGGTTAAAAACAAAAATAACATCTTTAAGGGTTACTATAGATTTTGAGGTGCTAAAAACAAAGGTGCAACTAGAAGAGCCCCTTCCCCCCAAAAATCCCAGGTGTTGTGTGTCTGGTAAACACAGAGTGTAATAGCTACAGTGAGTGGCTTCCTCCGTCTGGTGATCCAGAGCCCACTCCTCACCGTTAGCTCACTAGGAATGCTTACAGAGTACCCCCTGATGATCTAACAGAAGGGCCACTGATTGTTACCAAGACCACAGGTCAGGACTGGCTTCTAAGAAATCCCGGGCTCCAGGGCCCCTGGGTGGTTCAGTTGGTAAAGCATGTGGCTTCGGCTCGGGTCATGATCTCACAGTTCATGAGTTCGAGTCCTACATCGGGGCTCTGTGCTGACAGTGCAGAGCCTGCTTGAGATTCTCTCTTCCTCTCTCTGTGCCCCCTCCCGTGTGCTCACTTGCTCTCTCGCTCTCTCTCAAAACAAATAAGTAAACTTAAAAAAAACAAAAAAGAAATCCTGAGCTCCAAGTGCCAACACATGTTGTCAGGCAAAATAAAAAGAAATAATTGCTTCAAGCTTCTTTAGTTTTTTTGTTTTGTTTTGTTTTCTTTTAGTGCTTATCATGTAGATGTGGATGATAGGCCCAGAGATTAGAAATTTCTGAAGTAGGAGGATAAAAGGTCACTATTATTCATTCCTTAGGTCACTGACTGAAGATAGGTTCCCAACCCTGTGCAATTACAATCAGGAAATAAATGAACCACAGGCATGATGAGGCCCTGGACACAGTTCCTGAAATCACTCTCAGTCAGCGTCCAGCCATTTCAAGAACGGTCTGCCAGCCTCTGGGACAGAATCTGTTCAGATGACTTTGAGTTAGATGTGCGTGAAGATTAAAGATGCTTAATCTGCAGGACAGATTGCTGTGTCCAATAAGTGAAAAGCGGCCCACTGTCCTCTTGTGTTGAGAGGCCATCATGTCACGGGGTGGGGGTGGGAGGGGCCTTGAAAGAGCCCTTCCTACCTTGCCACATTTCACAACTGAAGGAAACAAAACAAACATTTGCCCAACCAATTCCAATAGGTTTGTTCAAACAGCTGTTTTCTAGGGTCATGGGGCTGGGGAGATCCTGGAGTTACATTGAGTCTGGCCCCTCCTTTTACCGATGAAGAAACTGAGGCCCAGACCTTGTGTGATCACAAGGCTTCTAACCGCTCTTTGACCCCATGAACTTTTTTTTTTTTCTTCTGAGAGAGAGAGAGAGAGAGAGAGAGAGAGACAGTGTGGACAGGGGAGAGTCAGAGAGACAGAGAGTCTGAAGCAGGCTCCAGGCTCTGAGCTAGCTGTCAGCACACAGCCCAAAGCGGGGCTTGAATCCACAAACTATGAGAGCATGACCTGAGCTGAAGCCGGACACTTAACCGACTGACCTACTCAGGTGCCCCCCATGAACTTTCTCAAAGTTAGTTATTCCAGCTGGGAAAGCTGGTAAGTCAAATTCCTAGTGCAGGGCTTTTTGAAAATTCAACCATCATGCTCGGATATTGGGTGAGGGGTGGCTTTTGCATTCAGTTTCACATACTTTTCTTTTTGGGAAATGAACCACACCCAGTAATTCCATGATAGTTCCCATTCCTGCCCCTCCCCCAACCCCACCAAGCAGAGGTTGTGAAGGAATCCCAGGAAGATTAGCCTATTTTGCCCATAGGCAGAATGGACTCAAGATGATCCTAATCAGATGACCACATTTTTCAATCTTAAAATAGCCACTGACAAAAAATGTGCTATTTCCCTCTGGAAACTCTGCCACCGTATGCACAGACTTTTGTTTACTGAAGGGGTGTCACTGATCCGCTTAACTGGCCACAGAGCATGAACTCAGTCTCTTACCAGGGTTTGGTTGGACCCATTCTGCATGAAGGAATGCACTTCGCCGGTGAATGTTCAAGATGGAAAGCCCACAAGCCCTCGTTCGGGGCGCAGCTGCAGCTCTGACTTTTGCCCTTTACTCAAGACGCCAGGCTAAGTGACACCCAGTCCAGTTGTTTCCCATTTAGCTGAGGGAGCCGCCATCACGGCATGGGAAGGCTCAGTGGATCGATCATTCAGAGCAGCCCTCAAACAGAAAGGCATTTCTCTGCCCCCTTCTAAGAAGAGCTCCCAAGGCAAAGCCTGCAAATCCTTCCTTAGGCATGCATTCCTCCATCTACCTGGGTATCTCTAAGTCCTTCGTGAAGGAATAAAAAGGAATGCTTTCTGTCCTACATCGAAAGAGAACAAGAAAGCCCTTCCAAAGGCCTTGCAACTTACTTTGATATGTGGGTGTTTTGCACACACTGTCCCCCACACACGGGAACAACGCTCCTCCTTTCTGTGTTCGTAGAACTCAGGGTCTCGTAAGATGGCCACCCTCCGTCCATCGTAGGTCAGGACAAACTTACTGCGTCCCTCCAGCCGGGCCTTATCATCCGCAGAGACAGGCAGTACGATGGGGATGCTCATGCTGATCACTCCATCTGTGGAAGGAGGTGCAAGATGTGTGAATGTGGGATCCAAGGCGTGCCATCCTTGAAGGATGACTCGAATGTGCATAATGTCCATTCAGAACATTTCCTGCAAAGGGCACAAAGACCTGAATCCTACATGGTTGTGTTGGCTGCACCAACTTCTCAAGAGTCTCTGGCAAGAAGTCCTTGAGAGGCTTCTCAAAGCAAGAGACAGAGGCGTCTGTGAAAAGTGGGCTGCATTTTAAATCATGGAGGTGGCTTCGGTAAGTGATCTAACTTGGGGGATGAGGAAGGGGGCACCTCTCTTCTGAGTTCCCTTTTGAAAGCACGGTGCTGACCTCAACATACTAGAGAGTTTAAGGTAGAGATGCAATAAAGATTGGCCACACCAACCCAAACAAAAACCTCTGGTCTTTCTTGGAAATGAACTTGTAACAGCATTGGCCAATCTCTCGTTATCTGCTAGGCTCTCATTGTGCTCCCAACACACTCTATTGAAAAAGAAAAAACAAGTCAGACCATTAACACTAACAGGTAGGACCACCTGCTCTTCTGTTTACTACCGTCCAGACTCAGTATCACCCCTGAAGGTCACCATCCTTGCTAGCTCAACTGCAACCAGTCAGAAAACAAAGAGAAGGGAAAACCATGCAAAGCTGATTTCCTAAAATTCATGATTTCCTCTGGTCAGTGAGCACCTCTCCTCTTTACTCAAAGTATCTTACGTTAGAAGGAATTTAAGTAAACTGGCATTCTGGTCTCTCAGTATCCAACGCAATAAACTGGAAGGTGTGGGAGGTGGTGGTCAGAGAATTTACGTCTTCAGTTGCAACCAAGCCTCACGAGCTTTACCTCAAAGGAAGAGGCAGGAACACGACTTAAAAACTAACATGGAAACTTTATGTGTCCACTTGGCTAGGCTGCAGCTCCCAGGCAGTCGGCCAATGTTACTCTAGATGCTTCTCTGAAGGCATTTTTAAGATGAGATGAACGTGCAAGTCAGTAGACTTCGGGTAGAACAGATTCCCCTCTGTAAGGTGGTGGGCCTCATAGAATCACTTGAAGGACTCAAAAGAAAAAGACTGACTCTCTAGGAAGAAGAGGGAATTCTGCCCACAGACTGTGGAATTACATCTTCCCCGGGGTCTCTCGCCTGCCAGCCTATCCTGCAAATCTCGGACTTGCCAAGCCTCTGCAATTGCGTGAGCCAGTTCCTTAAAATCAATCTCTCCCTCTCTCTCTCTGTGACCCCCATCCCCACTCCAGTCTCCAGTTTCTCTGGAGAAAACAGACTAATAAAGAAAGCAAAAGTAGAGTCACGTGGGTTCCTTGTATGTGAGGCCAGTAACCCCTCAGGGGACCATTATGTTAGCACTCAGCTCCATAGTGACAATGAAGTCACTTTAAAAAAAACTGGGGGCAGGGGACACCTGGGTGGTTCAGTCAGTTGAACATCTGACTGATTCTTGGTTTCAGGTCATGATCTCACATTTTGTGAGTTCGAGTCCCACATCAGGCCCTAAGCTAACAGCACAGAGCCTGATTGGGTTTCTTTCTCCTTCTCTTTCTGCCCCTCCCCCGCTTGTGCAGTCTCTGTGTCTCTCAAAATAAGCAAATAAACTTAAAAAAAAGTATTAAAAATTAAAAAAATTTTTTTTAACATTTATTCATTTTTTGAGAGACAGAGTATGAGCAGGGTTGGGGCAGAGAGAAAGGAAGACACAGAATCTGAAGCAGGCTCCAGGCCCTGAGCTGTCAGCACAGAGCCTCATGCGGGGCTCAAACCCATGAACTGCGAGATCATGACCTGAGCTGAAGTCAGACGTTTAACCAACAGAGCCACCCAGGAGCCCCTGATGATGTCACTTTTACAGTTTCCTTGTATTTAGCACATTTTAAAAGTAAATATGAAATCATTTGGGGTTTTTTAGAGGTGCATTTTTTAAAAATTTCTAGACAAAATGGTTAAAAAGATCTCATTTCTTAATGAGGCCATATGATATAAAAGAAATGACCCAGGGCTGAACGGATGGCTCAGTCGGTTGAGTGTCCAGCTTTGGTTCAGGTCATGATCTCACAGTTAGTAAGTTCAAGCCCCACATCAGGCTGTGTGCTGACAGCTTGGAGCCTGGAACCTGCTTTAGATTCTGTGTCCGCACAGAATCTGTCCCCTCTCTCTGCCCCTCCCCGTCTCTTTCTCTCTCAAAAATTAATAAACATTAAAAAGAAAGAAAGAAAAGAAATGACCAGCTGTGTCCCCACTTCTATGGTGATACCAAACACCCACCAACCACGTCTCTCTGCCCTACTTACAGGTGAGAAAATGGGAACGCGCCGCTGAGTATATAGCACTGAAGGATTTTAGGGAAATTTAGGAGGGCTTCCCAAGTTCAAGACTCAGGAGGGAGGAAGAGCATATGAATAAGAAAGACATTCAACTCCATAGGAAACAAATACAGTTATTTATGGATCTGAGGAAATGTCCCCTGGATTAATGAAGTCTTTTAAACCTAAACTTCTAAACCCTGTGACTGCCCTGGGAGCACTGGTAAAACCATAAGTAAGACGTTGGCATAGGAAGTCATGGGTTTTGTCGTTCAAATACCTCCTTTGTTTCAAAGGGCAGGCATTCTCCCCTTGACTGCCTGTGTCATCCATCGTCTCTGTGCTCAGTTTCCCTACTTGAAAAATGGAATAACAAATACTACACACATCCCTGTGTTGCAGGAAATGGGCATACCGTCCAGCACTTTAGCAATGGAGGTTTATGATGGAAGATAATTCATCCCACCGTACAGTCTAGTTGAGGAAGGGGGAGAGAAGCTAACGAAGACTAACACCCTTGAGGATGTTGATGATCTAATTAGAACTCACGTGTTCTGTGGATTACAGACCACACTGCTTACAATGACTTGACCAAAATAAAACAAAATGCAAAGCAAAAAGTGGGCAGGAAGCTGGAGAGAGCCTAGGTCTGCCCACCACATTCTTGCAGTGCGAGCTCCCAGCAGTTATTCTGGGTTGAAATCCAAGGGCTACTCCACTTTCCTGGTGCAATCACCTCCCTCAGTCCACTAGGTTCCTCCCCAGTGCAGCGTCTGATCCACGTTCATGTTGGCTTTGAGTGAAAACCTGACCTGGGGACACAGCCCTTTCTGGCAGGTGGTCAAGATAAGAGAGCTAATCTTCCAGGACTTAGAGAAGGAGTTCCACTGAGTAATAATGCCGACCAGACTCAGCCACCTGCAGTGACAATTCCACCCAGGGCAAGCAGATTTACTATGCTTTCTCTGTGAGCGTTATCAGCTTTTCCACTGTGGGAACGTATCCAACAATGTAACCCTGTGCTGAAGCATCCCTCATGCTTCACACCTGGACTCAGACTTTCAGCCTTTTCCATCGTGTGCTGCAGGTCGGCCGACACTGATCTTACGGGGATCCAATTCTGGCATACATGCTGCTGAAGTGAGCACTGATCTTACAGGGATCTACCTCGCTTTGGAAAGGATGGTTGGGTTTTGAGTCCGTGGCTAGTCCAACACATAACTTCGTGTTTAGTGAAACAAGGACTCTTTCTACACAAAAACGAAATCACTATTTATTGTTTAACTAGGAATTTTTAAAGCTTAGTAAAAACTAGGCTTTACACAACAATGATGAAAACAATATCCAAGATAAATGGTATCTTTAGAATTTTACCTTTTCGTTCTGGTGGAATGCAGAAAGTAACAGTCGTAGCAAAGTTGTATATTTATTCCCAGTTCTACAACTATCAATTATCATAGCTTGAAATTAAATTCATGCACAATCACACATCACAAACAAATGAAGTACAATTATCCACAATCCAACCAGGTGCATCCATTTAAATTGCACCTAAAATTGATTTATCTTTCATCAATTAAAAGTGTTTTATAAAGGCAGTAGAGAAAACATTCTGGATTTGCAAAACTAAATGAAGAACAGCTTTGAGTAGAAGTAATTAGCAGAAAGGATCATAAATTCTTTAAATCTCAGGGACAAAATGTGCAACAATAATTAGGAAACAAGTTTACTTTTGTCAGCCAAATACAACATTATAGACAACAGCTGCATCTGATCAGAAATTTCCTGTTATTTGGCCTCCAATCAACAGAAGAATGTAGCGTTATTCTCTTATATCTGGTTGGATCAGGAACTGTTAGCAATTCCAACTGGTTCATTTGGATTTTTTTTAAGTCACATTCTTAACCATTTATAATTAATATAAATACCTAATTATAATAATTGAACTACTTGCAAAGTTAAAGTACATACCAGAAGGGGCCATGCCTAGAGAAATACAAACACAATTAAGAAACATGTTTTCAGCTCCCCACCAAGATAATCTTAAGCAACAATGTCAAGGAACAAATTCCTATTATAAAATGTCACACATACAACATATAAACATACTGAGCCCTTTGTTTCTGCTCTAACGAGTATGTGACAGCAAAACGCTGGTGACAGCAAAATTTGTACTGTCATTCAGTGCCATCCAAAAGTAATATTTAGATGATTATCTGTTTTAAAATAATTATAGCATATGTCAGAGGCACCTCCTATTTCAGCAAAAAGTTGTCTCTTGCAAGTATGTGATGTTGCAGAACAACTGCCAAATGGATCCAAACCAAGTATTGGTAGGCATAGTAGCAAACTGTTCTAGAATGTCCTGGAATCCCAGATATTTAGAGGACACAAAAGTATGCCTAGAAGAACAAGTACAAAAACTAGAGCTGGGATAACTTGGATTTGAATCCAGGCTTTAAGTGAGTTATTTAATCTTTCTAATACTTATCTCCTCATATGGGCAAAATATCTTTCACAGTGGTGTTACCCAGATTAAGTGTGATATCCTGTGTTAAGCGTCAGGGTCGGAACACATTAGGTGCTAAATAAATGCTGGCAGGATATATGGAAAGCCCTCAAGCCCTGCATTGGCAAGTCAGAGCCACATAAGACTTGTCATCAAAGTTTCACGAGGCCGCCATGTTGTGACGTTCCTCAAATACCATTAGTCAAGAACTTGGCGAGCTTGAGGTGCCATTTTTTAAAAACTCAGATGAGACATTTATGACCTGAGGATCTGCAACAACCTCAAAATTATATATATAGTGAAAAATAAAGTGATACAATTGACATGGAAGTAGATCCTTGTAATATAAGGAGTAACTCCTGTTATATAATCGTCAGAAACACTTAAAAAAAATTTTTTTTTTTTGCTTTTGGACTGAGTACCCTGAGGTTTTTGTTTGTTTGTTTTGCTTTTTGATTTAAGGAGAAATGTAAACCTTCACAAAAATTAAAACAACAAAATAGGGGTGCACGGGTGGCTCAGCGGAGCGTCTGACTTCGGCTCAGGTCATAATCTCAGTTTTTGAGTTCACGCCCCACATTGGGCTCTATGCTGACATTTCAGAGCCTGGAGCCTGCATCGGATTCTGTGTCTCCCTCTTGCTGCCCCTCCTCTGCTCATGCTCTGTCTCTCCTTCTCTCAAAAATAAAATAAACATTAATAAAAGAATTAAAAAAATATTTTTGGGAGACATAGTCTGAATAAAAAAAAATACTGCCTGCAGATTGTAAGTGATCAAGAAATGTACAGTTGTTTGGGTGGTAGAAGATAGAGACTACGTGTCGGTGGCTACAGAATTTCAAATGGTCATTGGTGAGTGACTCAAACTTTCATGAACTGATTAAAGTGATGTCCATATGAATGGGATCTTGTTCAGCCTTCTGATATACACATCCATCACTTTTTGGAATTTAACGGTGTCTACACAGTCCAAATGCCATCAGGCCAACCTCTCCCATGAGACTGTCACGGTATGTCGCAAAACAGGGTTGTGAGCCATTTTCTCCAGATACCCTCCGGTTGCCGTCCGGGGGAAGGGAGGCCAAGGCAACCCCCTTCTACAGGAGCAGGTTTATTTTCATCTGTTGCATAGACTGCCTCAGATTTCACTGAAATTAACACATTATTTGGCTTAAAAAAAAAAAGGCTTGGCAACCACTGATATGGGGGGAAGAACACGCACTGTTCTAGGGTTCAGAAAGCGGGCTGTATTATCTGTCTCACAAGCTCATGTCTGTCTTCACTTCCACTCTATCTCCAGCAGCTAGAACTAACCTCACCCTGGCACATGAGGGCTCTCGGTACATATTTCCTAACTGATGGATGTCTTATCTGTGCTGCTTCCACACTGATGTAACGATGGATGAGCCAGAGTCTCCTCAAGATTTCAGAGTCTTTTCATTGAATGCAGTAGGGGTCTGTTCATATACAGAAATTTACTAGTGGACTGGTTGTTCCTTAAACTTTCAGTATCCTAACGTGGTAGGTTCTGTTATTAGCATCCACACAGGAGGGAATTGGAGCCAAAGAGTTAAGTAATTTGCCCCAGGTTCCTAGCAAATCACTGGCCTGTGAACGCAGTGTGGCTCTACAACTCACTCTTCCCATTATGATATTTGGCCTCTACTTAGAGGTGGGCAGTACATTATATCCCTGGTGTCTATTTTTATTAATCGGTTTACATAGGAGTTGAGGAGGCTTCTGGAGGGTTGGGGCACTTTTGAACCCTAACTACAGCTAGGGATGCAGAGTCGTGTCCAGTGGGACTGTGGTGGACTCTGGGGGAGACAGTGACGCCACCAGAAAATCCACATAGGGAAAAAAGAGGAGTTCTGCAGAGAGCCCCGGAAACGGGCCCTGCAGGCGGGAAGGGGTAAGGGTCACAGGGGCAGCGTGGCATGTGATCTTAACTCCTGCTGACTGGCGACTGCAGGACAATAAAGGCATGTGTACACATCTCGAGATGTTTCACCCAACTCTCTAAACACCCTGGGATTCGAGCAATGCGCGAGAGAGTCCTCAACCGAGGTCAGCCCAGAGGGAGGGAACATTTTCCTTCCCACTTGAGACAGTCTGTGCCCTGTGGGTACAAGGACTTTAGTGGCTGGAGTGAGCAGGCAGGTCCTGAATTTCTGTGGGTGCAACAGTCATGCGCGGCCTGACTTGGGAGCATGGGAAACACACCCTTGAGAACTTCCACGGATGCTTGGTTGTGGGTTTTGGGAAGAAGTGGGATTTCTGTTTCAGCAGCTAGGAGTCGGGAGCTTGGGGGACTCCAGTAGTGATGGGAAAGTGACCTCACTCATGTCTCCATACTGGTAGGCTGGGCGTGGGGACACATGGATGCTGTGAGCAGGGAGGGTGATAATAAGAGCTTCATCTACCTCGTGGTGGTGAGGACCATAGAAGAAAATCAAGGTGTTTTACAAATTGAAGAACACCATAAAATGAAACAAATGGCATGTGAAGGAGGGAGAGAGAGCTGCCTAAATTCTCCAGATGGATTATTACAGCATTAGTTGTTCTTCGTCTTGGCGGATGATAGGCTCCTTTAAGAATCTATCGAAAGCTAGGAACTCTTATGGGTGCCTGGGTGGCTCACTCAGTTAAGCAGCCAACTTCAGCTCAGGTCATGATCTCGCAATTCATGGGTTCGAGTCCCGCATCAGGCTCTGTGCTGACAGCTGAAAGCTTGGAGCTTCTTTGGACTCTCTCTCAGATCTCTGCTCCTCCCCCACTCACACTCTGTCTCTCTCTGTCTCAATAATAAATAAACATTAAAAAAAAAAAAGCTAGGAACTCTCAACCCAGGAAAATGCTCCTTCTCCCCCTCTTAACCACAAATGATCTGGGCCTACTCTAGGATGGTCTTTGCACCCTCCACGCCAAAGTCCTGGACCCCCCGATTTCCATGAACACTAACTTCTGCACCCGCTCTCCCCACCCTGGTATTTTTCTTTCTGGAACAAGTACTTGTCAAAGGCGACAGCACTGTGTCTGGAATTAAATCCCCACTTTCACTGTGGTTCGCCTGTCCCTGAGCCACAGCTCTGGTTTGGGTGCTCCTGGTCAACATCTTGTCCACGTTTGGCTGCTGGACCTTGTGACATTTACTTGATGCTGCCTGCATTCAGTATGTGTCAGAATTAAGAAGTCAAGAGAAATGTCACATGTCCTGGCCCTGTAACATCTATCGGAAAGAAGAGTAGCCTGGTATGGAAACGCTCTGGGCCAGAAGTCGGGAGGCTCTGGTCTCTGGTCTTGGACAAGAAGTATGAACTCAAGCAAAGCACTTAGCCTGAGATCAGCTTCCTCATCTGCAAAGAGGGTGATAATCATTGCCTTGTCTTCCAGGGCTTTCATGAAGATCAAATTAAATAATGGCTGAGAGTATGCTCTGCAGATACGCGTTCCTGTTGTTGTAAAGGCAGGCCACGAGGAAAGCCATCAGATTTGGGACTGTTCTCATATCTGAGACATGAAGGTCCCGGGTGAGGAGACTTCATCAGGCCAATCAGAATAAGAGAGGAGGGTCTATTTTGACCAGAGCCTTCTTTGAGTTCTGATTCTGGCCTTCTGCCCCGCTCCCCAGGCAGAGCCACAAGCCCAGAACATCGATCACGTTTGTGAAGAAAAAACATCTGATGTGATTTTTCTTCCTAAAAGGTCTGGGAGCCCTGCCTGGTGTTACAAATTCCGTGTGGCTTTCCCAGCTCCTCCCACTTAGCAGCCATTCCTGACGGGGTGTGGGACGTGGGGTCTTGAAACAGACAAGTTCATTTGACAAGTGCAGGCAGTTCTGGGGAGGAAATGATCAAGGAAGAGGCCAGGAGTTTTCTGACCTGGACCAGTTCGTTCTCTTAAGTCATTCAGTCTGTGCCCGGAAGCTGACTTCACGCTCCCGTGAGGGCTGGGAGGATGAAGGCATCCTCCTTTATCTCGCGGAAGGGCGTAAACAGTGACACTTTGGCATCCACTGAGGAACACAGCTGCCGCAATAACATGTGGCCCAGCAGCCTGGGGCTGGAGGGGCACCTGCACGTCAGGACCCTGTGCTAGGCTCTTGCTGGCAGCCCCAGGAGGCTCCTAGCGGCTGGCAACGGCGCTCCTGACTCTATTCTCAACACCAGCGCAAGTGCGGGGAAACACTTAACCTTCTCCTGTCTTCGTGTGCAAGTAAAACCTTCCTTTTTCAGTTTCTTAGATCCCAATAACCATTAACCCGTCATGGATGACAAAAAAAATCCTAAAAATGGAATTTACACATAGTAGAATTAGATACACCATAAATGATCTAACTATCTCCACGGTAAGATGTGTGACCCAAGAATTAACACTAAGAATGAACGTTTCCTGTCCCTGTGAAGATCTCTGAGAAAGACGCTTTTTCCTATAATAATAAAGAGTACGAAACAGAGAGCCATACCATCCAGCAGGGTGTCAAAGTGAATGGCCTGGAGGTATTCCTTCTCCCGCATAAAGCCTTTGAGGGGAGTGGCCCAGCCTTCGCTCAGAACTTGGACCCACTGAAGGTCAAGCTGCGAAACACAAAAAGCAGGTGAACATTTCCATAAGTTCTCTTTCTCAGCCCTCCGGCCCCAGGGGAGCCCTTTCCCATTCAGCTGTCAGGAGAAAGAAGGCAGAAACTTTTCTGTTTTAAGTGTTCCCACTTTTATGCTGACCCATGATCCCAGGGTCAGACATGTTTGATTCTAGAACCTTCTTCCTGGAGAGTAGTGAACTGATTTCAAATTGAAGTGATCTATTTGACCACCTCAGGCTGCAGATTTCCCTAGGGTGTGGAACTGTGTTAACATTCACTGTTCATTCTTTTTTTTCCCCCCTTTGTTCCTACAGAAAATTCTGGTAGGGCTACAGACTTTCACCACATGTACTAGTTAGCTGACTGAAATGGCCAAATCATTCACTCTTAAAGTCCAAAATTCTCAGCGTGATACTGAAAGCCCTTCAAGCCCTGGCCCCTTGGGCTCATGGAGACACTTGCATCTCCTCGCACCGGAAAACTCTTATTCATCCTTTAAAACCCTAATCATGCATCATGGCTCCCATGACCTTTCCTCCCATCCCCTGGGCCAGAAAAATTATTAGGTTATTTGAAGTCCTGCTGTACCCTGAGTCCCATGTTGTTATTGGAACTATCATTTCACACTGTAATTATAACTATGTGTAGAAATACATAATGCATTTGCCCGGAGCATCGGAGTACTCAGAATTTATTTTGTAGGGTCAGCAGGCTCTGCTTATAATTGTCACCACTTACTAGAGTACGAATGAGCTGAAACAGGTTCCCAACTTACATTGCCGCTTACAAAGATGTCCGAGGTTTTTAGGGATAATAAAAAGGTACCAATGAAGATGTGACCACCTGGTATGGACCAACTAGTACTGACCCATTACAAGGCAAAGATGCGTACAGGGCAGTTTGCTGAGGTTGTATCTTCCATGTGCCAGCTAGTCAAATCAAGGTGACCAAGCAGTCTACACCCTCTCCTGAGGCTAGACTCTGCCTCATTAGGATAAAGTAGGATTTGCAGAGTAAATAAAAGATTCTTATCACTTTAGATCAGGGGGTGACTCTTTCTTGCCTCCAGATTCCCCCTCAATTGCCCCGAAAAACACCTGCATTCTGAACGAACTATTTTCTCAGCAGCTGCCTACCAATCAATACTGCCCGATGCCTGCACTTTGGTGTAACTGAAGATATAATAACAATCAGGCCACACTGCCCTGTGCATGACAGAAGCTACCTTCTCTATCCATAGCATTGATCAGGGCCCTGGGGCAGCTCTTTGTGGGAATTCTTTTTTTAATCTCTTGAAGAAGAGGGTTTAAAAAAAAAAAAAAGAAAAAGAAAAAGAAAGGAAGGAAGGGAGAAGAAGAAGAAGGCCAAAAAATGAAGTGTTTTTCTTTATGGACATTGCACGTCCCTCACCCATACCATCCTTATTATTAAGAGTGATTGTAAACAGATTATAATGACTATTGCGCCGGATTCTGCTGTGGGCGGTCTGCACTGTCTGTCTCACCTTGGTAATGGCCAGTGAAGGGAGAGCTTCAGCCTCAGCTTGGACTTGGTCAAGTTTATTCTCTGGCACAAAGAGTTCATGGATGCCTTTCATTATAGTGTGGGGTACAATGTTCTGAAATGAAGCAGAATTGGTAACAATTTGAAATGAAAATGGTAGACAGAGTGCTTTGGTTAATAAATGATCTTTCATGACTTGATTCGACCAAAAAAAAAAAAAAAAAAAGAGAGAGAGAGAGAGAAAAGAAGAAGAGAACAAGACGGCCAGCCACCCACCTGCTCCTGAAGGAGCTCCACCACCTGCTGGACACAGTCGCTCACTGGGGACAGGTTGGTTTTGAGCACAAGCTCAGGAGTTTGGGGCTTCTCGTAGTCAGAATCAATACCCGTAAACCCTGCCGGGCACACGGGTGAACTCACATCAGCACCAACAGAACAGGCTTTTTAAACAATAAGGCATAACACAGGTGGGAATAACGAGCTAAGCTGAGGATTTACATTATAACAGAAAAGGTCATCGGCTACACTTGACCTCTAGCCAGAGGTAAAAAATAATATACGTAGAAAATATAGCTGCGTATGTATATACATACACACACACACATACACACACACACACACACACACATACACACCCCAAATTATCAGAAAGAAACACACCAAAAGCCCTAACTATCAATAAAATTTGGTGAACTCCAAGCCCTCTTGAGCTGATTAGAATCCAAAAGGAAGACAAGCAGAACTTTCCTGTTCATGACTGAGGTAACAGTTCTCGGAAAACACAAGCCCACCTCTTCATTAGCCCGAGGACCTCCTGAGTGTTATATTGTGGTTTGGGGCACCTGAGTGGCTCAGCTGGTTAAGCGTCCGACCTCGGCTCAGGTCACGATCTCATGGTTGGTGGGTTCGAGCCCTGTGCCAGGCTCTGTGCTGACTGACAGCTCAGAGCCTGGAGCCTGCTTTGGATTGTTTTGGATTCTGTGTCTCCCTCTCTCTCTGCCCCTCCCCTGCTTGCACTCTGCCACTCTCTCTCAAAAATAAATAAATATTAAAAAAATTTTTTAATATATCGTGGTTTGATGAAAAGTTGGGTGTGCTAATGCGATTTCAGAAACTGTGAAGGCTCAGTGGCAGAAGTAACATACAGATGGGGCCACGGCGCTGGCTCTCCTACCTTTGATCTCTCCCGCTCGGGCGCGCTTGTAGAGGCCTTTGACATCTCTACTTTCACAGATGTTTAGAGGCGCGTCCACAAATATTTCAAAGAATGGCAGTCCTGTGGATTCATGGATCTTGCGCGCGTTCTCACGGTCCTGGAGAAAACACATTGGAGAATGTCAGCAGAGGCTTGGCGACGTGTGGGCTCTGGAAGCTGACAGTTGTTTTGGGGTGTTTTTTTTTTTTTAAGTTTATTTATTTATTTTGAGAGAGACAGAGATAGCATGAGTGGGGGAGGGGCAGAGAGAAAGGGAGGGATCCCAAGCAGGATCCACACTCTCAGTGCAGAGCCCAATGCGGGGCTTGAACCCACGAGCTGCGAGATCATAACCGGACCTGAACCGAAGTTGGACACTTCATGGGCTGAGCCACTCAGGCATCCACTGAACTACCCGTTCTCTTTAGCGAATTACAAGCATTCTGACTTTTTGGAGAAATTAGATTATAGAGCCTTCGACTTTTTTTGTTTAACTTTTTCTTTCTTTCAACTGTGGCCAGATGTCCCTCACAGTGGTGAGTGCGGAAGGGTTTATGTCAACCGGTGGCCCGGCATCTGGAAATGAAGGAACTCTCTTTACGTAACCAATATGAAACAGAGGAAATGAAGGAGCAAGAGAAGAAACAGTTGGGGGAAATTGAAAAGACAACATTTGTTGGTGCCTCCCCTCCACCTGACTCCTCTTCCTGGAGGTTTGGAAGCATCAAGTGAGGGGAGTGGGGGCATGGGGGTGTGAGAGTGGGGGGGGTAAGGGGGGTGGGAGGGGCGTGGGCACTGCCACATCACCTTACCTTTGTGAACGGAGAAATGAAGCTGGTAATACAGACCAGGCCAGCGTCAGCGAATAGCTTGGCCACCTCAGCGATTCGGCGGATATTTTCTTCTCTGTCCCCGGGAGAGAATCCAAGGTTTTTGTTGAGGCCGTGACGGACATTGTCCCCATCGAGGGAGTAGCACGGGATGCCATGGGACACAAGGTACTCTTCCAGAGCAAAACTTATTGTTGTTTTTCCAGCACCGGAGAGACCTGTTCATTACAACCATTTGACCTCAAATCAAAACCACTAAAATCTAGAAAAAAGCATAGTTTACTACGAGCCAAGTATTTGCAATTCTCACCAATGTTGAAATAACCGGTTGCTCCATTAGAATCACAGCATTTCAAAGCAGATGGGGTTCCTAAGTTGGGGGCCCAGGGGGGTTACACATTGTTCTTGGTGTGTTCTAGTTTGCCTGCAGGGTGTTTGAAAGATCAGCACACTGTGCATACAAATCCAGATTCTGGCTTCTCTCAAAAAAAAAAAAAAAAAAGAATATCTGGCGACAGTTCTCATGTCCCCTCCTAGCAGGAATCAGCTGTGGTGGAGGGGACAGCCTGTCACGGGGACCAGGAGGCCCACTTCTCTGGCGGAGGCTGATAAACAACCATTTTGGACAATAGATTCCTTTGGCTTCAAAATGTTTCCAAAATGACTCTCAAGACATGAAGACAGTGATCCTGGGCTAGGAGGTGGTGGCGGCGGGAGCTGTCCCACACTGTCAGGTGCCTCCGGTCTCCACCTGAGAACACAGTCACCATGGGCCTCTTCCCATGGTTCCAAAGCTCAATGACACGGACAGCATACTTTATAATTTCTATACGAGGGGAGTCATGAGGAGAAAATGAAAGGTTACTGCCAAAATTACTTAAGAACTCAAAACCTCGGGGCACCCGAGTGGCTTAGTGGATTGAGTGTCTGACTTCGACTGAGGTCATGTATGATCTCAAGGTTCCTGGTTCGAGCCCTGCATGAGGCTCTGTGCTGCCAGCTCAGAGCCTGGAGCCTACTTCAGATTCTGTGTCTCCCTCTCTCTCTGTCCCTCCTCTGCTCTCAATCTCTCTCTCTCTCTCTCTCAAAAATAATTAACATTTTTAAAAAAAATTTTAAAGGGCTCAAAACCTCAACTGTCCTGGAAAGGTAGCACTCCAGAAATCCAGTTGTCCTAAGGATCTCTGGACCAGAAAAGTGTAGCTTTGCACCGAGTCACTGTCAGGCCACAACCAGGTGTGGGAGAAGAAAAGTTAGGAGGGAAGAAAAGAAGGTCAATTAGCACAGAGAAGATGGCAGGAGGAAGGAGAGAAAAGACAAAAAAAGTAAGAGAAAAGCAGGGACAAAAGACAGAGAGGAATAAAGATTTGGAAAGAGGGGCGCCTGGCTGGCTCAGTCGGAGGGACATGCAGCTCTTGATCTCAGGCTCATGAGTTCGAGCCCCACACTGGGTGTAGAGATAACTAAAAATATAAAACTTAAAAAAAAGACTTTGAAAGAAAGGTGATATACAAAAGGTAAACAGTTTCCATAGTTTAGTTATGGTTTTAGTTTTAGTTTAGTTTTAGTTTTCAAATTATGCCCTTGGCCTTCAGAGAATCATGAGAAGAAATGGCTCCATGAGGAAGTCACCGCCATCTTTGTAAATCACTGTTGAAGGCACTATTATATTATTGTGTAACTCAGTTTCATTTGAATAGGGACTTAGGTGATAAATTTCTCTTAGAATTGTGTCTGATGTCGGGTAGGAGAAGCAGGGCTCCTGAATTTCTGGCATGTTCCCTCACATGGGAAAAGGAGAAATATAATAGAAATTCCCTCCACTTTTGCTTCGGGTCTCAAAACTAAGAGCTAAATCACAGTGACTATATTAAACTCGGTTGCTGGCATATGTATTTTAATGCATTGAGGCTACGTGAATCACACTTCCCAGGAGCTTTCCTGCGGGCCCGGCACTGTGCCCGGGGCCTACGTGCCTGCTGGCCGGTTCCTACCTCCGTCCTCATGAGGCAGATCCCGTGCTGATTCTCATCTTACAAATAAGAAAAACAAGTCTGCGCTGGGGGAGTTGACTTGTCCCCAGTCACTCCCTTAACGTAAGCGGAGCTGGGGTTCAAGACCAAGTCTCTGGATTTGAAATGTTTGGTTTCTCTTGGTCTGCCTGGTCAGTGGCCTACCTTTGCAACAGAAGAATATGGAACACATTGGGGGTAGGGGGGGAAATGTCTTTTTTTAAGAGTAAGAAAAGACAGGGGAAGTCCATCCTTGAGGTGTTTTTTTTTCCTATTCTACCTGTCCTCTCTTTGGTTTTAAGGCCATTCCACGTTCTGTAAAGCGGACTCAGTATGTATGTCCCAGTACAAAAACTGGACAGACACATGAAGGCACGGAGGAAGGAGGAAGCGTCTGGAACAGACAGCTGTGCTTTATCTACCGCTACACAGCAGGTCTCTGGGACGCAGCCGGGGGAAGGTGCAGGAATCAAGATAGGTGAACTCTGCCTTCTGGGTCACAGCGGGCTCCTGGTCCTCTGTCCGTCCCCACCCTGCCAGCTGGGAACACGTGCTGTGCCGTGGACGAATGAAACCCGGAAACCATAGGCAAGTGCCTTTGGCACCAGGGAAAAAAAACTTGAAAAAGAATGAGGCTGATAGAGCCAGGAACTGGAAAGACTCAACGGCAAGGAAAGGTCTAAGGCAGCTCCCTAGCTGCCGCGCTCGGGCATTCCCTTCAGGTGGGAATAAATCAGCATCTGTGAGCAGACAGGAACACCAACGTTGATCTCAGAATCTGGGTAAACCTCTCTGCATCTATTTGAAATACCGTGTCTACGGTATTTCCGTTTGAGTCCAGGCTATACTGGACTTCTCCCAGGGATCAACTTCCTCTGCCTTGTACTCAGAGTATAAAGTAACAGCCCAAGACTAATTCCTGTTCTGTCACAAACCCAAAGCTTTGACATTCTGAGGCTATAAAAACACAGGAAAAGGAGGGCGCCTGGGTGGCTCAGTCGGTTAAGCGTCCAACTTTGGCTCAGGTCATGATCTTGTGGTTTGTGGATTCGAGCCCCACGTCGGGCTCTATGGTGACAGCTCAGAGCCTGGAGCCTGCATCAGCTTCTGTGTCTCTCCCTCTCTCTGCCCCTCCCCTGCTCATGCTCTGTCTCTGTCTCTCAATAATAAATAAATGTTAAAAAAAATTTTTTTAAACACAGGAAAGGAGATTTGGTCACCTCCATAGGATTCAGTTATTTCTATTGACAAGGGGCAGTCCTCAGCTAAATGGGGGTCACGGGTTTTCCTTCTTATGCAGATCCTTACTTATTTTTTTTAAGTGAAATATTCCCCACAATGTGAAGACATCAGAAAACAGTAAAGAATATCTCCCAACATCCAAAACGTCAGAGACAGCCAAATGCTTGTTGTCAAATGAGGAAGGTCCCATCGTTAACTGCCAGGAAATGTGTTTGGCATAAGGGTCCTTTAGAGCAGCTGAAAGGGATGCCATCACCGACCTGTCCCTTTCTTTCCTGCCAGAGAGGACAGAACCAAGAAGGAAGGAAGCCTGGTGCCTTATCTAGCACCTTCTTCCCCTGATGGCAGAGGGAGGGCTAACACCCAGGCTTTTTGCACTACTCTCTGCCTTGTCCCGATGTGAAAACAGACATGTAATAGGTGTAATATATTACACTAAGTTCCTTAAAATTGTATGTCACACACCAATGTTCAATGAAAAAAATACATACGTATCTATCAATGCAACATACCCGTCAGCCACACGGTACATCCTCGGAAGCCGCCCCGGGTCCCAACCACCTGGCCTCGCTTGTTCCTGCTCACGTGGTGGGCCTGATAGACGACATTGGTGGATTTCTGCTGGTTCTCCTACAAAATAAGACCAATCCCAGTATTGTGTCAGTAAAATAATACAACATGTACATATATGATAAAAAATAAAATAACTGATGACATTAACGGTCACCCCTAACTGAAACTCCACTTTCCTGATTGGCATACACAGTGACACTTATTAATTCCACTAATTTGGAAAAACACACTCCTTTAGAAGACACACCATGACCCTTGGAAAGTATCATTTGAATAAGACAATTACTGACATACTGTAAAAGTTCTGATTCCATGATATTTAAAAATGTGCACCTTTAGGGGCACCTGGAGAGCTCAGTCAGTTAAGCGCCCAACTCTTGACTTCGGCTCAGATCATGATCTCAACAATTTGTGAGTTCAAGCCCAGCATGGAGCCTGCTTGGGATTCTCTCTCTCCCTCTCTGCCCCTCTCCTCTCTCTCTCCCAAAAATAAATAAATGTTAAAAAAATTTTTAATGTATACCGTTAGGTAATGATTAGGGGACAGTCTTTGTCTCTGTAAGTGCACATTCTCACCAAATGCTATGGATATCAGTGGAAAACAACCCAGATAACCCAGCCCCTGCAGAAGTACTAGGGAGGGGCTGTCTGAGCCCCTCTCTCTACAGAGCCAGGGAGATGCCCCGATCACAGAGTAAAGCACTGAGTCAGCAACACCCATCTCGGTACCCCCAGGCTCAGACTGTAGTCCCCGAGTGGAGGTCCAGTGCTTGAGGCTGCTTTTTCACAAGTACTACCCTCTGCTTCCACTTTCCCAAGGGTCAGTGTGTGAGCTTTTTATCTTTCAGAAAGGCCTGCAGAAGCAAAAATGTGCCAGTTACTAGTCTTGGTGGCAAATTCAAATCTCCAATGTCTTTATTTTGGCCATAATAAAATCAGCCAGTAAGGGCACAGGTTATCTGATCCTATGCTCCGGAGGGTATGTGTCTGATGAATAAAAATGGTAATATGAGCCAGTAAGTACAGTTTGGGGTGGACATTTCCTAAGTAACAAGTGGTCCCAGGGCAGTGAGTAGGGGGAACCCATATGGTGGTGAAATTAAAAGGCTGGCAATGACCCATATCCGTCTTTGGTGTGATAACTGAGTTTCTAATGACAGATGTAATCCAAGTCTCTGCACTAAAAATCTATGGAGCCTGTTAAACATCACACATGTAAATCCACCAGAGCTTTGGGGAAAACAAAACAAAACAAAACAAAACATTGATATTCTTTGAGCAAGGCCGAGAGAACACTCTGGGCCACATGTGGGCAATTTTATTTTCTGGAGCAAATTAAATTACTCCGTTATGGCACCTCATTTGGGGAAAAAAACTCAAAGGAGAATAGAGCTAGGACTGTTCAGGGGGCTTATATGAGATAATGGGGGTGAACACACTCTGTAAATGGTCAAGTTCTCCGCAAAAATGGATGCTGATACTGATTAGCGAGGGTCTACCCCCACAGCGGGAGAGACGGGAGCCAGCTTGGTTAGGACCAGGAAAATGGTTTGGGGACCAACGGGAAATAGCCAGTCCCCTGCTGGCCCTCGGGGGCTCAGAAACGCAGGCACATCAGTGGGCTGGGCCCCGCCAGGGAGGCATGGAGCCCAGCACAGGGGCAGTCCAGGCAGGAGACCGGCATTTTCAGAGTCAGAGGGAACCAACAGCGAGGTGCTGAAGGCACAATGGAGTCAGCTGCTTTCAGTTATATAAACCCTCTAAGGCCAGATGCTCTGATCATCGTTCAAGCAAACCCAGTCAGGACCCAAGAAGCACGAGCCGTTTCATAAATGAGGTCAAATGAGATTCATTCATGAGATATTCTAGCAGTATTCCCCTTGGGTGAGCAAATCCCCCGAAGGTATCCTGAGTCCTTTGTGCCAAATGTACTTTATGGCTCAAGGAGAACATTAAAATTGCTTTTTTTTTAATCGATTTCCTGATTAATCACTGCCATTCAGTCAAGGAAACTGTCTGGATATCAGGTCCAAAAGTGAGTTCATCTGTTCATTCACTGATTCTTTCAGCAAATGTTTATTAAATGAGTTCCTACTCTATGCCTGGGGCCACCCTAGACAACGGGAATAGGTTACTAAACAAAGCAGGATCGCCGGCATAATTTTTGGGAGAAATACAGACAAAAGGATCAAGTAACTGGGACCCCACGCCCCGAAAAGGTGGAGGGTCTCATACTTATATGCGTATACTCTACGAAGATATATAAACACCACTTGTGAGTCAGCGAGAACACAAGTACAAGATCTGAACAGTCAGTTCTCAAAGGAAGACACACAAGTGGCCAGAGAGTACATAAGTGCTCGAGGTCACTGGTGATGAGAGGACTCCAACTGAAACCCCAACGAGATGCCGCTGCCAACATCGAATGGCGACAAGGACATTGCTCTCATGTAACTAGTGCAGGTGGGACGACCAACCGGAAGCATGCCTGGCAGGTTCTCGTAAAACTAAACATTAACCTCCACTAGCGCTCGGCAATTGCATCCACAGGCAGTGATTCGAGAAAACGTGTATCCAAAAGACACGTACAACTTCACACACACACACACACACACACACACACACACTCACATACACACTCCCCAAGTCAGAACAGCAGTTCTCCCCGCAGGGAGAGCAGTGTTTTAAGTCTTGATAAGGGTATGAGGTACACAGGTGTTTGCTTCAGCACTCACCAAACGTTTACTTAAGATGGACACTTTCTTACATGTAAATTTTACCACACACAAATAGAACCATAAAAAAAAAGGAAGCAAACGAGAAAATATTTAACAAGCCTCAGATGACAGAAAGCCACGCTGTTGCCTTTATTGAAAAAGGGTTCTTCTCCCAATCACACCCTTGACCTAAGGGATGACCACCCACCTGTATACACGAACACCCACCAGAGCTGAATTTGTCCACAAAGACATTCTTTTGCGCTCTTTGGGCTGTTTTTTTTGCCCCCTACAGGCGGAGATCCAGAATAAACACTAAGCTTTGTTCATCTGTGGACACTTTGTTACCCTCTTGTAAATCGCACCCCCACCAAGTGCTTGGTTTTCAAAAACAGTGCAGAATCCACTGGAAAAATACTCCTACTGTAGTGTTTAATAGTTCACCTCCGACCTTCTAGGGTTTTTCATTAGCTGACTGTTCATCATGGGTGTTTTTACGGGTTTTCTATCACTTATTCGTGTTTTCAACAAACAAAATCTTTCCAGATAGCCAGGTACCAGGCTTTGCGGTACAGGAAAGTATTCTTGCTTCTTATTTATCTTATATTCTCCCTTGATTTTCTCCAAAAGGCAAACAGAATGGAAGCAGATGTTTCAAACGATATTTGAACTGGAAAGAGGCGGGAGAGCCAAAACCTTTGCTTCGCTGAAACCTTTACTCCCTTCTAAAGAGCATATGGTGTTCTAAGCTTTGGAAAGAAAGGGGCTGTCAGAAAAAGAATGCTCTCTGTGGAAAACAAAACACATGGTAGAGAAAAAACAGTTTGCTTCCCTGCATGTCTAACCAGAGACCCTCAGCACCTCAATGAGCACTGCCACTTGACAGAAGCCATAACGTTGGTGGTGTATTTCTGTTCTGGGTCCCTAAGAACAATTTGGCAAAAAGCCCTACCTTTTTCCAGTCACTGGCCCAGAAAAGCTCCCTCCAGCATGCACAGGGGTAGGGGGAGTACGGAGTTTGGAGTCCAGCAAACCTGGGTTTGAAACCGGCTTCATTAGCCTACCTTGCTCTGGGACTCTGGGCAAGTTAGAAACATCACGGGAACCTCCGTTTCCTGTTATGTAAAATGGGGCCAAGAAGTTTCCTCCCAGGGGTGCTGAAAATCACATAAAATGATTTTCTATATAAAGTATCAAAGAAAGTACGGGCCACAGAGTAAGATAGTGAATTTTATCTGTCCCGGGTGGCATTTAGTCTAGTCTGGAGAAATCAGATCGTTGGTCTAAATCACCCAGACTTAGAAGTGACCTAGGGACTTGGGGCCACGCTACGGCCGGTCTGGGGAGCTGAGGTAGGGCAGGAGTTTGCATGGGGCAAAGAATTAAACACTCACATGCCATGTTGTTGCTGCTGCTGTTCCAATTATTATTATCTTTGACCCAAAGTCCAGCCAGTAAACACGCCACACCCCACTGTGCTTGCCAGCTACCAGTGTGCAGCCTCCCCGCTGAAGCCCACACTCCCTGCTCCCAGACTGGCTTCAGTCCTGAGTCCTCAGTTACCTACACAGGATGGCCTTTGCCCCAGGGCAGCCTCACCCCTGCTAGCCTGGGGACCTTGTCCAGCAGCCCCGGGTCGCAGCCCAGGTCAGCAGCTCTGACTCTGGCGCTGGGCGGTGCAGAAAGGGGAGGTCAAGCTTCAGCCTTGACTTCATGTGACTGGGAGAGAGGGGACAGTGCTGGGCGGGGCAGCCCCATCCAAGCCAGGTGTTGGGAAAGTTCCGGAGCCAGAAGAACCAGGAAGCAGCAGACCACGAGTCAGATGGGGGTTTCCCTGAGCTCCCAGGCTGTTTGGACTTCTGCGTAATGTCTTCACTGAAAGATGAGCAAGCGGATTTGGATTCCTTCTGCCCCCTCCCACCTCCCACACCGCGCAAACACAGCCACCTCACTCCCCAAAGACAACTCCACTCCAGCCCTTTGAACCCGGTCCTGCCTGCCGCCAGGCTGGTGGTGCAACTGGTGTCCTGATGGCTGAAAGTGCTCCATCCAGATGCCCCTGCCCCTCTGTGCATGCAGCATGGAGATTCGTTTACAGACTCCCTTTCCCGTTAACAATCTCAGGGCAATAGAAGCTCAAGGTCACATGCATGACCTCATGGATCATGCAAAACCTGGGAGCTCAGCCAGCTGGGGACTGTGACCTGTTCACAGATGTGCACGAGCTGCTGGCCAAGCACCAGCTACACCTGGAAGACGTAGCACCCAGGAAATGTGGGGTTCTGTGTAGGCAGAAGGCAGACCAGGCCAGCCTACACAGAACCCCACATTTCCTGTCCCAGCCAGGTGACTTCTATGTCACCAGCTTCATCACTGAGGACCAAATGAGATAATGCATATTCAGGCTTTTGATACTATGTAAAAGTGTAAATAATTTAAAAATCTTTCTCTGGGCACCTGGGTAGCTCAGTCCGTTGAGCATCCAACTCTTGATTCCAGCTCAGCTCATGATCCCAGGGTTGTGGGACCCAGCCAGTCAGTGCAGAGCCTGCTTAGGATTTGCTCTCTCTCTCTGCCCCTCCCCTGCTCTCTCTCTCTAAAAACAAAATAAAAATAAAATAAATTTAAAAATCTCACTTTGTTGGCATTACTTAATATGAGGATCTTCAAATGTTTTATAATTATCAATGCATATTTATATTTCTTTCCTTTCAGATTATTTCCTTGGGACATCAACTCAAAATGAAACGGTTGAGTATTAAAAGTGACCTATTTCATAGGTCTCATTATGTACTGCCAATCCATTTTCCAGAAAGACAAAACCCAGTGACCGGGCTGCCATATACTTGTTTCTAAATAACCCAAGTCATTTGCTGTGTTTCAAATTTTATTATTTTTGCCTCCTAGATTAATTCCCAGTAAGACCATTAATTTCCATGTAATAAGTTACATATGACATTTGCATGTTTGTCTCTTCCCATAGTTATTAACTATAATCTGGACAATGACCTCACTCACCTTTAAAAAATATATTTTGTTCTTTTTTCTGTATGTTGCATAGTAAAATTTTTATTAATTATACACTTTTTGTTCACTTGCTTTCCTCTTGATATGTACTTTATTGTATATCACATGTATTATATATATATCACATATTATACTATATATCATACTAAATGGTATTTTAAGAATATGTAAAAATATTCTGTTGTCTTTGATGGCTTCCATTTGGTCATTATAGCTGGGCCTAACATACTCTTCAGACTTGTATCTATTTTTATATGATTAAAGTATATTAATTTCTAACTTTATTCTTTCCACAATTATATCCACGGATCAGAAATTATAATTCATTTACCTATTACTTTGAAAAAATTTTAACAGTTTGAATTTGTTTCTAGTATTCTTCTGTATTTATGATTCTTATACATTCATAACTTATGTAGTCTTATGAATTTCTATGGAGGCTTTTTTTCAGTGTAGTCATTGTGACAGGTTTAAAAATTTTAAAGACAAAAGCTCTTAAAATTTTTTTCCATTTTAATTTATTCTAAAACACATTCCTCCATGGAAATGTAATTATTCAGGTTTTATTCACAACATTCGATGTCTCACTCCAATTTTACCTGGTAGTCTCCTTTATATGACAGATTTAAACATTTATTATTATTATTATTATTTGAAAGAGAGAGAGCATGTGAACAGGGCAGAGGAGCAGAGGGAGAGAGAGAGAGAATCTTAGCACGGAGCCTGATGTGGGGCTTGATCCCACAACCTTGGGATCGTGACCTGAGCCGAAACTAAGAATCAGATGCTTAACCAACTGGGCCACCCAGGTGCCCTGATATGACACATTTATATGATGAGTCTGCACATCTATATTTAATGACCTAAAAATATCATGAGAAATGTCCAGATTACAGAGTAAATTAATGCTAATCTTATTAAAATAAATGTATTGACAAGTATAAGGCTACAAAGAAAAAATCTGGGAAATTTAGGACAAAATGCTACTAGTAATCATCTCGAGGGCTAGGGAGTTCTAGGTAATTATTTCTCTGATTTTTCTATATTAACTTTGGAAGTGAATATGCATTTAAAATATAAAGCAGGTCTCAACCAGAAAACGGTCACACCAAATGGTTTGATGCTCAAGGGATAACAGATGTGTGGACATGAGAAACCCTGAGGTGGACTGCAGCCATCAGAGTGCCAGGCAGCCCCGGCCAACAAGTCAGAGAACCATAACCCCCGAGACTGGAAGTAAGAAGCCTTGAAGACAACCAGTCTCTCTCAAATACATGATGGGGTACGGCAGCCTCTCCCACACAGCCTTGAGTGCGGCCCATTCTACCTGACCACAGTGGTGGTTTTGGCCTTTAGTTCCTTCATTCAGAGAAAATGCCCATGGACAGGATACAGAGCTTCCGGAAGGTGGTCTCACAAATGGGAACCCCTGCTGGCTCTTCCATCCACTCTGGTTAGTAAGGCAGAGTCTCATTCAACCGTAGTCCCCTCATGCAAATCTCTCAGACAGAGTTGTCCTAATGATACCAGAGACGTCTGCAGGCAGCGGAAGGGCAAGGCCATGCTAACTCAACTTTCACTATTCACTAGACATAAGGTCCAATTCCAGGGGTGCCTGGGTGGCTCACTCGGTTGAACATGTATGTGACTTAAGCTCAGGTCATGATCTCAGAGTTTGTGAGTTCGAGCCCTGTGTCAGGCTCTGTGCTGACAGCTCAGAGCCTGGAGCCTGCTTCAGATTCTATGTCTTCCTCTCTCTCTCTCTGCCCCTCCCTCGCTTGCACCCTGTCTCTGTCTCTCTCTCTCAAAAATAAATAAATAAATACTGAAAATTAAAAATTAAAAAAAACATTATTGGACATTACAGAAATGATGCCAATCTAGAATTTCTAAATTAAAGTTATGATCCAGTGAAAAATGTTTTCTGATGGACATAAGTCTTCTTTAAGACCAAGAAAATGATCATTTTTTTCACCACTTGCCACCACAGAAGGATTTAGTGAATAGGCTAATGCTGTGAAGAAGAAGGTAATCTACGGGGAAAACATAACTCCTTAGAGTCAAAAGTTGATCTGACTTTTAGAAGCCACTACTGCTGAATAAACCCCAGGCTGATGTCAAATAGACAAGAATTTGAGTGCTGCATGGGGGCGGGGGGGGAATGACAATTATAGGAGTAAAAGGGGAGAGCACAGTTAAGGCTTATTAAAATATTTTATAGTATTTTTCCCCCAGAGCATCTGAAAAACATGCAAATCATTAGGAAATCCTCGATGGCCATTTGGACGGTTTCCAAGTATCATTCAGATGCTTTGCTGAGGAAAATAACCCCCCAGGTAGCACCAGGGGACACTGCTAGGAGTCACCACTCCGGCGGCAGGCATACCCTGGGCCCCGTGCAGAAGCCTCCACGGGCCTGATGTTCCTCCCCGATCACCATGAGAAAAACACTCCCGGAACTCCGACCCAGGGGCTCTGCACACAGTATCTGATCTGTAGTCCTCAAAAGTGGTAAGGTCCTCGAAAACAGGGACGGTCTGAGCGACGGTCACTGTCAGGAGGAGCTTAAGGAGACATGACAACTTAATGCAATGTGGGATGGGATCCTGGAACAGAAAAATGCTCTCAGGTAAAAATTAAGGGAATCTGAAAGAAGTATGCACTTGAGGTAAGTATACTGTACCCTGGCTTCACGAACTGTACCAAGTGTAAAAGTCAGTAACAAGGTAAACTGGCGGCGGCATATCTGGGAACTCTGGACATCTTCTCAGTTTTCTATAAAACTAAAACTGTCCTAAAAAGTAAAGTCTATGTTTCTTATTTTATAATTTTTTAATGTCATTTATTTTTGAGAGAGACAGAGACAGAGCGTGAGCAGGGAAGGGGCAGAGAGAGGAGGAGACAGAATCCACAGCAGCTCCAGGCTCTGAGCTGTCAGCACAGAGCTATAAGCGGGGCTCAAACCCACAAACTGTGAGATCATGACCTAAGCTGAAGTCAGACACTTATCTGACTAAGCCACCCAGGTACCCCTATTTTTTTAAGAGTGGATTTTACTAAGATTTAGCTAAACAAAAATCGTGACAACCTAAATATTTCAAAATCACTTTAGTTTCTCACTGGCTGGATTCTTTACCTTTCCTGATCCTACTTCTTAAAATAGCAAACTCCATTAATTTACTTCTAATTTAAGGATCAAAGAACTCCTTTCCTAAGCACATGATGGAGGATGAGGAAGAGACACAAAACTAAAGGGACAAGACACTGTGACCTGTTAAGCATGCAAATAATAAGTGTGCACATAGCCACACTGTTTGTGGACATTTAAGAACATTACACGGGCACCTGAGGGGCTCAACTGTCTCTAGCTTTTGACTTCCGCTTGGGTCACGATCTCACGGTTTGTGGGTTTGAGCCCTGCATCAGGCTCTGTGCTAACAGTGTGGAGGCTGCTTGGGATTTTCTCTCTCTCTCTCTCAAAATAAATAAACTTAAAAAAAAAATTAAAAAATAAAAACATTACAAGTGAGATTTGGGTTGGAGAGGAAACAGAGGAGACCAAGCAGAGCTCTCTTCTGAAGCCCTTATGTGTCTCCAATGTGGAGATGGATTAATTCTCTTCCAGCCTTCCTTATGTCCCCAGATTTTAATGTTCGAGATAGAGGAATCTTAAGTAAATAAAGAAGGGGGTAAAAACCTCAAAGAGGAGGTGTTTTTTCTTATCTCAAATACAGGAAAGTACAAGAGAAACTGAAGGATGTTTCTTGCAAGGTCTAAGAGTACCCATTTGGAGCTGCAATAATCCTTAAATTACTTCTGTCCTAGAGCAAGTCCAGGAGGGGACACACGGCTGGACAGTGGGGTGTGTGCGCATGTGTGGACTTACTTCTTGGGACCTTCCGGAGAGGGGTTCACACGCACACGCAGATGCTCACAAATCTTCACACCCAGACCCCAAAATCTTCAGTGCTTTGGATGAGGAGAGTTTGCACCCACACCAATGAGCACCCGGAGAGACAGAGAGGGAGCAGCAGGACGGGGGAGGCTCAGGTCCCTTGCTGCTACTGGGGACAGCGATACACCTGGCACACTGGACTGATTTTTTTTTTTTTAATTTCCTTACGGAGAAAGATTCTTAATGATGAGATTTTTCCAAGGTCCAAAGAACTAATCTACAAATTAACCTTTGGAACGTGATTTGCTCTGACAATGGCCTTGTGGACGGGCAGGTCTCACTGCTCCTATGCCCTTCTAATCACGTATCATCGGTCCACAAGTCCTGTTTTCCTTCGTGATATCACTCAGGTAAGTTGTTGTTTTTTTTTTTATTCCCAGTTTCCACAGTCAACACCCTAACTTAGACTCTTACTGTCCTGGTTCCCACCGCTTCTGCTCTCGGACGCACGCCTGTGCTCACACGGCGTGGTGAGGAGGTCTCCCGCGGGTCTCTGGCCTCGGTCCGGAACCACCTGCACATCTGTCCTGCCCTGCAGCCGAACTGGCTCTGGAGCCCCATCCGGCTTTCAGGGACAGCCATGTCACATGTTAGACCCTCCCGAGGCTATGCACTGCTTCTCTAGCCCTGACCTTCACTGGTCTTCCTGACCATGATACAGAATCTCACTATGGCTGCCCTCTGGCTGCTGTGAAGAAACCGCCCCCTTGGGCCCATGTGGCTGTTTGCACCTCGCTCCTGGACACAGCCCCCCATGGACAATGCTCTTTTGGGGTATCCCTGGGGTTGTAAAGCACCCATCATACCAATCTCTCTTGGCTTGGAACCCCTTTACTGATTTCCAATTCTATCACTTCCTCATCCAACTGAGAGATTATTTTTATTTTTTCTAATTTTTTTTTTATGTCTTTATTTTGAGAGACATAAACTGAGAGCAAGCAGGGGAGGGACAGAGAGAGAGGGAGACACAGAATCTGAAGCAGGCTCCAGGCTCTGAGCTGTGAGCACAGAGCCCAACGCGGGGCTCAAACCCACAGACTATGAGATCATGACCTGAGCTGAAATTGGACACTTAACCAACTGAGCCACCCAGGTGCCCTGAAAGATTATTTTTCTAAAACACCCTTTAATCATATTCCCTTAAAAATGTTTATTTTGAGAGAGAGTGTGTGCACATGTGTGGGGGAGGGGCAGAGAGAGAGGGAGGCAGAGAACTCCAAGCAGGCTTCCTCTGCTGTCAGCACAGAGCCCATCACGGGGCTCCATGTCATGAACCATGAGATCATGCCCAGAGCCAGAATCAAGAGTCAGGCGCTCAACCGGCTGAGCCACTCAGGTGCCCCTCATGTTACCTTCATGTTAAAAGCTTTCAGTGGCTTCCTATCACCCACAGAATAAAGTCCTTCCTAGCTCTTAGCTTGGGATTTCAAGCCCTCCGTTAGCTGACTACATTTGACCTTCTCAACCACACTTTCTGTTCTCAGCTGCAGAAATTCTGCTCCAAGTGGGATGTCTGCTCAAGGCTTCCTGAATACAGCTTGCTCCTGCTGGTCTCGCACCTTTTCTCCTGTAGCTCACCCTCCCGGAAGAGTCTCTCCATACCCTCCATCTGTCCACGTACCCTCCATCTGTCTCTTCATCAAGTGGCACGGATCACTTTCACTGATGCCTCTTCCCCAAACTACTGCAGCCGTAAGATCCTACAGCACTTACTTGGATATTTCTGCACGTAGACCTAATGCCTTACACGCTTAGAGATGGAAGTCTTAGGTGTTAGACTCCACTGTCACCCTGTGTGTGGGAAGCCATGGCTTGTGTATTTTAATTTCCTGACAAGGACCAACTAGAAGGAAATGATATGGATTTTAAGGTTGGACAGATCAGACTCATTTAAAATTCTGTCTCCACCAGCACCTTGAACAAACTAAGCCTGACCTCTCTAAATCTTACAAAATTGTGGGATTATAATTCTTGGTAACTGCTGCAATGATCAAAAAGGAGGTAGCAAATGTGGAGTACTTGGACTTCACTAAGTGTTCAGTAAATATTTGTTGAATGAATAACAGAAATTTGACAAATATTCTGTTGGCTGATGGACTGAAGCGGATATCCTTAAACAAGCTCTCATCTGTTCTTTGAAATCTGCATCTAATTTGCATCAAATGTGAAATGATTTGCAATTGTGGCTTCTGGTGAGTTTCCCATATCTTCGGAGACTCATTTAAGCTGATGGGACCGAATGCATTCCAGTTAGTGCTGGAAATCCACACCATCCCCCAAACCCAGTAAAATGTTAAACTGGACCTCAATTTAAGGCATTTCTTGAATAAGTTAAATGGGTCACATACTTTCTAAGCACTCCCTTTCATGGATTATCCCACTGTTTTTCCACCACAAATGCAGAATGAATAATGCAAAGATTGCCAACTAAAATGTATATTATTGTGAACTAAAAGAGTCCCTGGTTGGAAATCCCCCGAAGCCGCCACTCTGAGAAGTTCCTATCAAAAGGCTTGCACACATGAAGGCTGCTTACTCTGTGCTCTGGCACAATTACATTAAAACTTCACCCACCCCACTGCCTGCCCTCTGCGCTGGGTGAGGCCAATTCCTAAGAATAAGAAAGGTCAATTCCTAAGGATAGGAAAGGTCGCTAAACTCATCAGGCTCTGAGATAAACACAATCCTCCAGCTTTCATGTGGTCATTCCTGCCCAGCTCAAGTCTTCCTTTCTTATGTAAAGTACAGTGGTAATTTTTTGATGATGCAATGAAGAGAACTCAGGACAGAAACTGAGATCAGAAGGCACAGTGTCCCCATCAACCGTAAGAGTGTGCCCAAGAGGCACCTACCTCAGTGGGGAAGAGCAAAGCCAGAGATGTCCGTGAAAGAGCCAGATGAATGCCTTTCTCCAGGCTCACTGCATTATCAGGAGTACAGGACTGTGACCCATTGCCACAGGACTTTGATGCCCACCGGGAGATTCAGATTAAAGAAACTGCTGCGCAGAGGGCACCTGGGTGGCTCAGTCAGTTGAGCATCCGACTTTGGCTTGGGTCATGATCTCACAGTTTGTAAGTTTGAGTCCTGCGTCGGGGCTCTGTGCCGGCAGCTGAGCCTGGAGCCTGCTTCGGATTCTGTGTCTCCCTCTCTCTCTGCCCCTCGCTCACTTGTGCTTGGTCTGTCTCTGTCTCTCTCAGCAATAAACATCAAAAAAATTTTTGCATAAAAAAAATAAATAGCTGCATGTAAAGGGTTTGAAATACTGGCTTTGGGTGCCAAAACTATCACCATGCTCCCCAGTCAGCCTTCTGCCTTTCCCCTATGCACCCTGAGAGGCTCTCAGTAATTCCCAAGCCTTTGTCTACCGTCATTACGCCATGGCCTCCAAATCTCTATCTTCACATATCCAAATGCCTAGGACATATGGTCCCCCAGAGCCTCTGAAAGTCAGCAGGATCAAGGCAGAACCCATCTCCCTGTCATCACCCCCGGCTCCTCTGCCACACGCAATGACCTCACCTCTCTCCATTAGCTAAGCTCGCCCTGCTATACCTTCCCCCTTAAAACAAACAAACAAACTACAAAAACAAGTTATCACTAAGTACTGTCCATTTTAGCCATTCAAACCACTCCACTATTGTTAGTTAGCTAATCGCTCAGGAGACCTTCCCTCCCAGCCTTCAGACTGAACTCCCGGCCTCTCCCTCCATCAAGTCAGTCCATCCTTTGCCATCAGGGTAAAAGTCTCTTGTTTAAAATCCCTTAGCTTTGAGGTGTCTGGATGGCTCTGCTGGTTAAGCATCCAACTCTCAATTTTCGCTCAGGTCATGATCTCACAATTCTGGAGTTCAAGCCCCCTATCAGACTCTGCTGACAGCTTCTGGGCTTTCCCCACATTCTCCTTGCTTGAAATGTCCTCTTCTCTACATATTTGATGCTCACTCCCTCCCGCAGATGTGGCTCAGACATCACTGTGAGCCTCTGGCGACTCTTCCTGTCCACAGACGGAGTTAGCTTCTGCCTCGGATTCCACTGTATCCTGTTTCTACCGATATCTCCTTTCCCAAACTTAATTGCAAAACTCTCAGGGGGCATTTGCTAAAAATACAGATTCCCAAGACTAACCCCAAGAGATTGTGATTCAACTGGTGAGGGGTAAAACCCAAGAAACTGTGGTTTGTTTGTTTTGAAAGTGCCTGCAATGATTTTAATGCATAGGCAAACCTAGGGAATGCTAACGGATATAAGAGAATTGATGTTAATTATGGTTATTTGCTGACAGGTCTGTCTGCTTCCCCAGATTAGGAGCTCTGTAGGGTCTGCTCTACTCACATCTGTCCTGGAATCCGTGTATCTGGAATATTGCAGGGGTTTAAAATTTACTGAATGAGGGGCACCTGGGTGGCTCAGGTTTAAAATTTACTGAATGAGGGGCACCTGGGTGGCTCAGTCGGCTAAGCCTCTGATTTCAGCTTGGGCCATGATCTCATGGCTTGTGAGTTCAAGCCCCATGTCAGCTTCAGCTCAGAACCTGGAACCCGCTTCGGATTCTGTGTCTCCCTCTCTCTCTCTGCCCCTCCCCCGCTCATGCTCTGTCTCTCAAAAATAAACAAACATTGAAAGAAATTAAAATTTACCGAATGAATGTTAAGTATTTTCAGTCAAACTAATTTATCATGCCTGTGGCAGTCTGTAAGATATGGTTTGTTTTTTTTAAAGATTATCCATGTTTTTGTTTTTAACTGTTTTTATTATTTTTATTTTTGAGAGGGCGGGGGGTGGGGGGGGAAGGGGCAGAGAGAGAGGGAGACACAGAATCCGAAGCAGGCTCCAGGCTCCGAGCTGTCAGCACAGAGCCCTAAGCGGGGCTTGAACTCATGAACCTTGAGATCATGGCCTGAGCTGAAGTTAAACACATAACTGAGCCACCCAGGCACCCCTAATTCTAATGTCTGTATGGGTAAAGGTAGAGGGCCCAATGATGAAATACTCTTGGAAGAATATGGCAGCAAATGTGGGGCATTAGTGTTAGGAGTCGTAAAAATCTTTTCAAAATCTTGGCAGAGTTGCAGATGTGGGGGTAAGCCATACTTAACAGCCCTGGCAGATGAACTCAACAATATTAATTAAAAACCACAATACAGATAATCAGCTGCCCCGGCCCCCACCCCTCCTCTCTACACTGGATGTAGGTCCCCTTGAAGCAGCAGGAGGGTCTAAATCTTAAGAACATGGGCAGTGACTGTCTGTGCAACCTGGCCCTTCCACTGGCTGCACACCTCTGAGCAAATTCCTGAATCTCTACATTCCTTCCCCTGGAACATCACCTGCATAACAGTCGCTGCCTAACTGAGCCGTCACGAGGATTAAATGAGAAAATGGACATAAAACATCAGGGCCTAACCAATAGCTAAGCCCTCCCTAAATGTTAGCTACAGTAAGAAAAATGGTTATTAATAATAATTAAAATAGTTATTATTACTAGTAAAATTACAATATAATCACAATAATTAAGTGACCAATCATAGCTAATTATCCAGACAGCCAAGGGCTTCCCTCTACTCCATCCTCTCATGTCATGAGACATGTAGTATAGAAAGAAATCTAACCATATCCCTCAAAATTCAGGGGCATTCTGGGGTGCTCAGTTGGTTGAGCATCCACCTTCAGCTCAGGTCATGATCTCGTGGTTTGTGATTTCGAGCCCCACATCAGGCTCTGTGCCAACAGCTCAGAGCCTGGAGCCTACTTCAGATTCTCTCTCTCTCTCTCTCTCTCTCTTTCTCAGAAATAAAACATTAAAAAAAATTTTTTTTAATCTCAGCAGTCAGTCCCTTACCTTCCACAGAAACTTAGGAGTTTCTAAAGCCTCACATAACAGCAGAGTATGACATGCCCCATCATAACCATTTCACAGACAGCAAAGCTAACGTTCCAAGATGTCAAGCGTTTGATCCGAGGTCACACAGAATCTGAAGTCCAAGTCTTCTTACTCCAAACTGAGCAATCTTTGAGAATCTTACACACTCAGTTTAGTCATAAGACAGGGGCAAACAAGTTGTCAGAAGTTACCACAGCTTCCTTACAAAGATGTGCTTGGGGCTGAATGACAAAACCCAAGAAGGCAGAGAGGCTGCCAGAAAGAAGCCATTTTCCCCCAGAGGATACAGTCCAGGATCTACAACACATATGTTTTGTTTACTTCATAATCTTTATTCTGATCCTCCACTCCTATTTACTTAGATCTGGCTCCTGGAAATGACCAGGGCATTTCTACCCCAGATCCACTCCCAGGCACATGGACCATTCTCCTCTCCCTTGGCAATGAGTCCTCTAGCCCTGGCTTTTCATTCTAAAACTTCTTAGAAACCACCGTTGCTCACCTGGTTTGACCCTTACACAGCTCAGTGGTGGCCCTCTGCTGTGACATCTCCATCTTTCCACCTCACCTTGCACACCCTCTCCCTCCATATTCTACACACCCGTCAGCCTGAACCCCAGAATTTCCCCCTAATGCCCAAGGGGTCTCTTGCTTCCGGGTCCATGCGCAATGTCATTCTTCATTTTTAATACTGAACTGGTAAATAAGTAATACCCATACGACTCACAAACTTTCTATTACACAAAAAACGTACACCTGCCACCCTCTCCACCTCTGAAGATATGTAACCCCTTCTATTAGTTCCGCATATCCTGTCAGTGTCTTGATGCAAACAGAAATAAAACAAACTGCAGATTTTAATTGTTTAATCCTCCTTTCCACACTGTTACACATCTTTATCAGCCCTATCTTGGTGAATCTTTCCACATCCATACAGAGTTTTCTTATTCATTTTACCCCAACATAGTTGTCCCACTGTATGGGTATACCATAATATGGTTAATTTTTGATAGACATTTCCAATGTTTTACTAGTGTAAATAGTGTGGTAATGAATTACCATGTGTTTAATTTCTCCCATGTGAAACTATGCCTGATGGGATGAATTCTTACAAGTAGGATCACTAGGTTGAGGCACCTGGGTGACTCAGTTGGTGAAGTGTCTGACTTCGGCTCATATCATGATCTCACAGTTCATGAGTTCAAGCCCTGTGTCAGGCTCTGTGCTGACAGCTAGCTCAGAACCTGGAGCCTGCTTCGGATTCTGTGTCTCCCTCTCTCTGCTCTTCCCCTGCTCATGCTCTGTCTCTCTCAATAATAAATAAAAACATTTTTAAAATGTTAAAGATCGCTAGGTCAATCAATATGGGCATTTGTAATATTGATACATATAATTAAACTGCCCTCCAGAGGTTTTATTATTTATATAAGATTTATACTTCTGGAAGGTATACCAAGCTCCACATGTACCACTGATACACACCTTCCAGGTTCCTGACAGCACTGACACCAGAGTATGTTATCAAGACTTTCAGATTTCTTCTAATCTAATGGGTAAAAAATGGTATTTCAAAAGGACTTTACTTTGAATTTCTATTTTAGAATAGAGTGGTACTGCACACCTTTTATGTTTAGGCTTGCTTGTATTTCCTTTAATCATTTATTTTTTTAACTTTCATTCATACTCCTCCACCATTTTCCTACTGCATCCTTGGTTTTTTGCTAATTGGGATTTACAGGAGCTCTTTATATTTGCAGCAATTTCCCCATTGGTTCTTTTTTCCCTGGTTTTGTGACTGGTGTTACTTATGACTTTGCTTATGATGTTGCTCACTATAGAGGAAGTTTTTGCAGCGTAGCAGAATTGATCAATCTTTTCTTTCAATCGGGACTCCAATTTTTCTGGTTATACTACAGCTTGGACACAACTGGTGGGATTGAATGTGAGTGCCACTTCAGGCAAGAGAAGAAAAGTAAGTAAAGAACAAAACACAGAGTTGGTTAGGTCAGTCTTAAAAAAAAAAAAAAAGTCTGAATAAAATGGTTGGGTTTTTGTTCCTTAGAAATTTCTATCATTTTTAAGATTTTCCACTGAAGAAGAAAAATATCTATAACCTCCATGGTAAATAGTATAAAGTCCTTGCAATCCTGAGATTTGATAAATTTATGCTTATATTAAATGTACTTGTGTTTTATCATTCTATTTTGAAAAACAATAAAACAAACTGATATAATAAACAATGAGAAGTTTCACATGCCTAATTCTTGTACTGGAAAAATATATGTGCATTAGCTTTTTATTTAGTGCTATTGTAAATGAAAGTGTTTATAATGAGTTATAAATTCCTTAGAATAATGTAGATTAAACCTACAATAATTTTGATTTTATAGCAAGTCTCCAGGTTATACTGGACTACGTAGTACACATTCATTTTCCCCTTGATCATTTGATTAAAACTTTAGAATAAACAAGTGTATGAAGGAAGGTAGGTGACATTATTTCTACTAGGGCAGTTTTAAATCAGATCATTTAAAAGACTTACATCAAATTCAGAAAAGACTATGTGCAATTTCCTACTCAATCATCACTTCCTTTTGAAGTGGGAGTAAACTTTCATGTATTTACATTCTAGTTCTTTTACCTAAGTGGGCTACTCTAGTAAGTAAACTAAAACAGTGAAAATCTAAAGTAAGACAGTCTTAAGGGCACCTGAGTGGCTCAGTAGGTTGTGTCCGACTCTCAATTTCAGTTCAAGTCATGATCTCACAGTTCATGGGACTGAGTCCCAAATCAGGCTTGGATTCTCTCTCTCTCCCTCTCTCTCTGCCCCTCCCCTGATCGTGCATGCCCTCTTTCTCTCTCCCTCTCTCTCTCAAAATAGACATTTAAAAATTAAAAAAAAAAAATAGGGGTGCCTGGGTGGCTCAGTTGGTTGAGCATCTGACTTTAGCTCAGGTCATGATCTCATGGTTTGTGACTTTGAGCCCTGCATGGGGCTTGCTGATGTCAGCGCAGAGCCCGCTTTGGATCCTCTCTCGCGCTCTCTCTCTGCCCCTCCCCTGCTCACAGTCTCTCTCAAACATTAAGAAAAAAAAAAAAAGGAAAGAAAGAAATAGTCCTGGTTCCAAACTGTTAGCTGCTAGAAACAATTGCATTGTAAGAAAACAGTATGTGTCATTGCAAGAGACTAAGTTTTACTGGTTCTGAAATTTCAGACATCACTATTTTTTAGTCTAGATCATTTTTCCCAGCAAGACTTACAGCCTATATTAAGAACGTGCAGATTTCACACATTACCTGGAAACTGGTGGGGAGCAGAGTGGTGGGCTAGGGGTGGGGGGGACGGAACAGGAAGTGGGAGGTGCAGAAAGGCTGTGAAGCAAGGCATGAGGAGACTCTATGAAGACATTGTGGGGAAGAGAGGTCAACCTCGGGATCCACAACTGAACGCAGACATTCCTAAGTGGCTACACTCTCCCTCTCTGTCAACCAATGAATAAAATGACCTTTTTTTTTGGTGGGGGCGGGACTGCCACTCTCCTGGCTCACATGACTCAGATTCCACGGGGGAAAGACATGTCTGGAAGAAAAGGATGAAGTTCTACAGAAGACAGCCTGCACGTTTAACTTGAATAAAATACCTTTAGAAAACAACTTGGCTTTAACCTATCTGGATATACATATACAACCAAGTAACAAACAGAAACTTCCATCCAGACTTGAAGGCGGCCAATGTTACTTCTTATTCTCCAGAGCAGGAAGCAAAGGGAGTGATGGGCCTTCCTGGGTGTGGAGTCTCTGGCCATCATCTCACCAAAGATCCAGCAACCCCCTTCCCTGTCCTAAAAGGGTCAGAGGAGGACGAAGGAGCGGGATATCTCATTTCCTCCCGATGAGGGAATTTGGGAATGGGTGGCCCTCTCTATGCGCCACCATTTCCTCCGAGGGAGATGCCAAGATCTGACTTCCCAGCAGCTTCTGGGTTCCTGACCCCAGGCTGGGAAATTGATCTTTCTTTTCAGTGTTAATCGGTCACGTCTCCTTGAACGTCCTGTCAACTTGAGAGGCAAGAGCAAGAAAAATGCATGTGTGGAAATTCTCTAAAAAATATACATGTGAGTTGATGGCTCTTTTCCTGCAAAGAGCCAGAGGCAGCTCCATACAGGAAAAAGAATTCCTCAATATAGGAGAAACAAGAGAGAGAAAAAAAAAAATAACAATCCAAACAGTCCAACGTCTCTTCATGTCCCGCCTGTCAAAAGTGGAGCCTAAACACTTACCAAGCCAAAGAGGCGCCCACAAAACAGACCTGCTGTCCCCACTCTGAAGAGCCAATCCCGCTTTTCACTGTGTCTTTGCAAAGGGGAGCCGAGCGGCAGCATGCACAGGATTACGTGGGGACTCAGTCAGGTGGATCAGCGGGAGCACTCGGAGAGCTTTTCATCCAAGCGCAGTAACTCTCCTGCTCAGTCCTGGAGGCGGGGACGGGTCCACATGGCCCAGTGACAGAGATTTTGTCTCTCGGTCCCACTGCCACAGCATCACAACTGAACCCTTTAAAGGGGACAGAAGACAATCAGACCCAGGAAGTGCCTCACTACAGAGCTCAGTCAGGCACTGAGGCAGAAAAGAGGGATGGTGAACAGCATGGGCTCTCAGTCTCAAGTGACCTGCATAACTTGTCATAATAATAATAATAATAATAGTAAATATAATAATAAATGTGAAAGCTGCTCCAAGGCTCAGTTTCCCCATCTGCAAAATGGACCCAACAATAGCACTTACCTCCCAGGACTGTTACCAGTATAAAAAGACACCCAGCTGTCACTCAGCAGCTGTCTGGGAACTAAGTCACAGTGTCATCACACAAGGAGGACACGCCACCCCAAGGAGGACGGACAAACGTGCAATGACATGCGATAGGGTAGCTCTTGCAAACGCAGCGCTGAGAGTGCACATACTGTATGGCTGCATTTACCCAAAGCTCAAACACAAGGTCAAGCTCAAAGCAAAAGGATCTATAGTGTTCAAAGACAGGGCGGCCACCCTGAGCTTGCGTACCCCACATCTGACAGGTCACAGGTCACAGGACGCATACAGGGACTAGCAGGCGGGGAGCCAGAGAAATGTGGCCCAGGAGATTATGACCTGAGTGGAATTAAGAGGCAGATGCTTGAGGCAGATGCTTAAGCGATGGAGCTGCCCAGGTGGCTCCAGGATTTTTGTTTGTTTGTTTGTTTAAAACAGGATTAACCTAAAAGGCTGCCTTCATCTCTGGGGATTGTGCATCAGATCATCACGCGCCTGAATTTTGCTGCAGTTCGTGGACAATGTGCACTGACTGGTACAACGTGACTATAAACAGATCCAGAGTGGCTGTGCAGGCTGCGAGCCTGTTCTCTGCTTTTCGGCTCCTGGGGAGTATATGCAGGTACGTCCTCTGAGGACGCAGAAGATGCTCACGACAGCCGTGAGCGAGCCTGATGCCCCCGCACAGGTGCACACGAGGATACATGTGTACCACCACAATCCTGCAAGATCACCATGGAGCAGCTCTGTGCTCTCGTGTCCTGCCAGGTTCTTGTGGGGCGATGGGAACACGGTGAGCGTGAGGCACGTTCCCTCAGACACACACACAGCCCCCGCTGTTGAACTAGTGTGCTTCTGGGCATGTGAGAAGCTACACAATTTGGAATGCTCGGCTGTAGCCTCTGGACTATGAGGAAAACAAACTGCATCTATGGGCTTAAAAGCCTCCCCACTCCCTGGGTGAGGAAGAGAGGTTTCTAGACGCCTCTCCTTTGCTGTCAGCACAGCAGGCGGGCTCAGCTCAGCCTCTCAATCTGCCCAGGTTTTCTTCTATGTCTGTCCTCCTTCTGAGGACAGGCAGGCCCCCTCCTGTTACCAGTGCCTGTAGCCACCTTCTGAGCTTGGCACACCTTTGCCATCAACACTGTCAGCAATAGCCTCACTTGATAAGATGCCCTGATTTGGAGGGGCCTGGGGGGCTCCATGAGTTAGCATCTGACTCTTGATTTTTTTAATGTTTTATTTCTGAGAGAGAGAGAGAGACAGACAGACAGACAGACAGACAGCATAAACAGGGGAGCGTCAGAGAGAGAGAGAGATACAGAATCTGAAACAGGCCCCAGGCTCTGAGCTAGCTGTCAGCACAGAGCCTGACGTGGGGCTCAAACCCACAAACTGTGAGATCGTGATCTGAGCTGAAGTCAGATGCTTAACCGACTGAGCCACCCAGCCACCCCCCAACTCTTGATTTTGGAGGAGGTCACGATCTCAGGGTTGTGAGGTTGAGCCCCACATTGGGCTCCACACGGATCACAGAGCCTGCTTCAGGTTCTCTCTCTTCCTCTCTCTGCCTCACCCATTTCAAAGTAAATAAATAAACATTAAAAAAAAAAAAGATGGCCTGACATGGATGATGAAACAATTCATTTCTGTACCATTTCATGCTTGCTTCCAGTCACTGCTTTCTTTTTCAGACGTCTCTTTAGATGCATGCTTTCTAACTTTTCTCAAATACAAATATCCTGCATGGTTACCAAACACACATTTCCATGGTAAGGACCTAATCTTAAAGCTCCAACTCAAGAATGGACAACTCCCATGGAGTTAAGGTGGTTTCACAGCCCTATGATATCCCCTCAAGGTACATTATAAAGACGCCTTGTTTGAATGTTGGTTATTAACTCTGTCCTCTGAAACAAGGGTCTCCTTGGTCCAACTGGAAAAATCAGCCCCAAGGCCGAGCTGACTGGATTCTGTGTGCCTGCCTCACAAGTCATCCCTCTGTTGATTTGTGTGGGCGAGGCTGGGGCACAGGGTGGAGTGTTACGCTTTGCTCTCCTATAGACATGAAGAAAGAAGCTAACTTAGCAAACCTTAAGCAAACAGAGATCTTTTATGGAAGATCTTTTACCAAAATGGAAACCTGGATCAGGTGAGCAGACATTTTAGTTTTTCTTTCTTTTTTCCTCCCCTCATCATCTTTCTTCCTTCCTTCCTTCCTCTTCCTTCCTTTCTTCCTTCCTCTTTCTTATATTAGGCATTTGTTGAACCTGGATAAAGATATAAACTCGGATTTCTTTGAATTGACATAACAAAACGTGATTTTAAAAAGTGTGTCATTTTTAATGACTTCTCCTAGTGGAACTGGTGATACATTTTCCTTCTCTTTAAGGCAGAGTTTTGCTGCCTTGCAATTTGGTTATAAAATGCCTTCTGAAATGCTAGGGCCTATATAGGTAAATGTCTGAGGTCTCTTTTCCCTGTTAGCCTAATGCTCCTTGTATCATTCTCTGGTCTTTTCCCTCCCCTATTTTTTTTTTAATTGTGTAAATTACCCTCAAAAATGACATGTATCATCTGGCCCAGAGCCATGTCCCTACTTCAGGGGCCTACTCGTGGTAGCCATTTGCCTGGCTCTGCTTCACAGTGCTTCCCCTCTGCTCTCCACAGAGTCTGTGACTGGAAACAACCCCCGTGTCCCTCGCTTTGTGAAGAGATCAGCACCAACCAGATACATCCATCCCTCCAGTGGAATTCTATTCAGCCATATAAAAAGAGAACAAACGATTCGTGCTACAACATGGATTGACCTTCAAAACATTTCACCAAGTGAGAGAAGCCAGACAAAAGACTGTATATTGTATGATCCCATTTACAGGAAACATCTAGAAAAGGAAAATCTTTGGAAACAAAGTAGATGGCTGGCTTCTTGGGACTCAGGGTGGGAACAGCAGTGATGCAAATGGGCACAAGGAATGTTCTGGGTGTGGAGGACATGTTCTAAACTTAGGTTGAGGGGTGGCTGGGGGCTCAGTCAGTTAGGCATCTGACTCTCGGTTTTGGCTCAGGTCATGATCTCAACAGTTCATGGGTTCAAGCCCCGTGTCAGGCTCTGTGCTGACAGCATGGAGCCTGCTTGGGGTTTGGGATTCTCTCTTCTCTCTCTCTGCCCCTCCCTTGCTTGTGTGCTCTCTCTCAAAATAAATAAAATTTTAAAAACAGAATTAGATTGAAGTGATGACTGCACAAGTGTAAGTATTCTCACACTCTTCAAATATTACGTTACTGCATCATTAAATTGGGCGAGTTTACAATATGTAAATTTAGGATAGTTTACAGTATGTAGATTATACTTCAAGAAAACTGTTTTTAACAACATTCTTACACATCTTCGTTGTTTGATAAAAACCCCGAGTTAGCCCATTTCATTCCCTCACTCAGAATCTCTTCAGATTCTTTTTTTTTTAATGTTTTATTTATTTCTAGGAGAGAGAGAGACAGCATGAGCAGGAGAGAGGGAGTCACAGACTATGAAACAGGCTCCAGGTTCCGAGCTGGCAGTCAGCACAGAGCCCGACGCGGGGCTCGAACCCACGAACCGCGAGATCATGACCTAAGCGAAAGTCGGACGCTTAACCGACTAAGCCACCCAGGCGCCCCAAATCTCTTCAGATTCTTGTAGTGGTTCCAAGATATACAATTTTTGTTTACGACTAAGACTGTACATAATAATTCACTTTGACTCTAACTTTTACCTGAAATGAAAAATATCTCCCGTTTGGTAGTTTCTTTATTTTGATGAGACTGTGGTAAGTGTGGCTTCAAGAATTTCGGAGCTAGGGCTGAGCTGTATAATGCTCCTGAGTGCCAAAGTTGAGGCTCTAAGAAACCCCTGGGTAAATAAATTGTGTGCGTTCACACAATGGAGTACTATATAGCAGAGTTTCTCAGCCGTCGCACCATGATCCTTTGTGGTGGGGGATGGGCCTGTGCATTTCAGGACAGTTAGCAGCAACCTTCTCCCTGCTCCTGGTTGTAACAACCAGAAAATGTCTCTGGACATCGCCAATGTTCCCGGAGGGCCCAGGTCAGCCCTGGTTGAGACTCACGGCCACACAGCAAAGAGAATGAATGAATACCAGCCACACACAAACAAAATGGATAACCCTCTCAAATATAACTTGGGCACAAGAAGCCAAACACAGAGAATCTGTAACACACAACTCCACTTACATAAACTTCAAAACCTGGCAAAACTAATCAGCTGGTGATCTTGGAGGTGGGGAGAGAGAGATGGGGGAGAGAGATGGGAGAAAGAGAGAGACTGGAAAGAGCTGCTGAGATTCGGTTAGCACCTGTTTCTCAATCTAGGTGTTGGTTACACAGGTGTGCTTATGAAAATTCACTGGGCACTACAGGTAAGGTTTATAAATTTTTCTGTATGTATATTATACTTAAAGAAAGTTTAAAAACACGGGCCATTGCTGCTACAGCAGAAATGAGGACATTCAAGGTAACTCCGGAGGGGCGTGTTCCCTTCTAACAGGGGTGCTAACTCATTCCTCCACCGTGACTCCTTCTGGGCCACCCCGTACTGCAGGACAGAAATGCAGTGTGCTCCGCCGATGAATGACAGCTTGTTCCCCCGGTACTTTGTCATCCAGGTGCCAAAACCAAGAAGGCCACCACTACCCACCCGCCCCTGCCCATTTCCAATTCATGCTTGCAAAGCACAGGCCTGTTCAGTGTGAAACAGAGTTAAAGGAGACCAAATAAAGGAAGACTCACTCCAGAGCTAAAGAAAACAGTTGGGGCGCCTGGGTGGCTCAGGCAGTTGAGCATCCGACTCCCGATTTAAGCTCTGGTCATGGTCTCTCACGGTTCAGGAGTTTGGGCTCCACAATGCAGAGCCTGCTTGGAATTTTCTCTCTCCTTTTCTTCCTGTCCTTCCTTACTTGCTCTTTCTCTCAAAATAAATACATAAACTTAAAAAAGAAAATAAAATCTTTGATAAAAAAAAAAAAAGAAAAGAAAGAAAATAGTGGGTCTAATTCCCACCTCCGAGATACCACATGTGCCCAAGATGGTGGGTACTCTTGCTCACTGCAGTCGTGGAGAATGACTTGCGGGCTCCTTCATGCTCTCTCTGTGTGCTGGGACCCCTCCAGACCAATTACCTGTCTTGCAGAGTGTGGACCTGGGCCAAGGGTGGAGTGGCCACAATGACCTTTGATCTAAGCAGAGTTGGGGAACATCAGAGTCAGGCCTACTGATACAACTGGTGAATTCATTCTCTACACCCCTTGGGGGAAAGCCTCAAAACGTCAGGACTTACTCATAGCCTTCCCATCTCCTACAGGCATACGCGTGTCCAAGTTTACAATGAAATAAATTCTCCACGGGTCTCCCATGTCTCTGCACATCACAGGGAGAGGGTGCTGACTGCCATTTATTCCAGACCACCTTTTTAAGGATGTCTGTAGACAAACAGCCTTGGATGACAGAGATGGCGTTTCCTTCCAGGGCAAAGGCCCATGTGCCTACGGCCCATTATTAAAAGGTTCAGGCTCCCTAATCTTAGAATTCCTTTCCTATAACGTAGCTCACTGCTCACGCTGTCTCTCTCTCTCTCTCTCTCTCTCAAAAATAAATAAAACATTTAAAAAATTTAATAAAAGACTAGGAAATTTGACTCTAAGTCTTCTCACCAGCCCTGTGTAGAACCAGCACAGAGAACCGTCAGGGGAATTCCTCCTCAAGGAAGCTCTGTGTGTCTCTGTTCATTTTTGATCCCAAGGTATCCTAACCTGCTACAGGTGAAATTTGCTCTTCCTCCTGATAGTTGTACAGGAGATTTATAGTCAAAGGATCATTTTTAATTTCTTTTAAGTTTAATATAAATGGGCACATAGTTTTCAAAACAGTTGTAACCAAATTCACTTCAAAATAAGACCGAAGGGGGGCACCTGGGTGGCTCAGTCTGTTAAGCATCCGACTTCAGCTCAGGTCATGATCCCATGACTCGTGGGTTTGAGCCCCGCATTGGGCTCTGTGCTGACACAGCTCAGAGCCTGGAGCCTGCTTCGGATTCTGTGTCTCCCTCTCTCTCTGAACCCTCCCCTACTCACGCTGCCTCTATTTCTCTCTCTCAAAAATAAATAAAACGTTAAAAAATTAAAAAAAAATAAGACCGAAGGAAAAAGCTGCCATCCTAAGGAACCCAAGTATAAATCAGAAAACCTACCATCAGTGTAAGAACTGCATGAGCTTGTGTTATCTAATCTTTTTGAGCCTATATATCTGTATTAAATGAGAGTCTACTTTTTTTTTTTTTTTTTAACTTCAAGAAGAATGCATAATCTCAAGTTGCCTGGGTGGCTCAGCTGGTTAAGCGTCTGACTCTTGATTTCAGCTCAGGTCATGATCTCACAGACTTGAGATGGAGCCCCCCACCAGGCTCTATGCTGAGCATGGATCCTGCTTAGATTCTGTCCCCCTCTTTCTCTATCCTCCCTCACTTGTGCTCTCCCTCTCTCAAAAAATAAAAATTAAAAAGAAAACAAGAATGAATAAATCTCTGTGAAGGTTAGTGCTGGATGTAGCAACTTATTAATTTTTAAACCTACTGAGATCAATAAAGTTGATCAAAACCCATATATCAAAACCCTCAGATAAACTGAGGCAAGAAGTCTATTAACTTGGGTGGAAAAGGCACAACGGTTATAAATTAATTTGATTCATTCTAAGTAATTTTAAAAGACAGGCATGAAATGAGGTGCCTGGCTGGCTTAGTTGGTTAAGCATCTGATTCTTTTCGGCTCAGGTCATGATCTCGGTTCATGGGTTCGAGCCTGGGTCAGTGCAGAGCTTGCCTGGGACTTTTTCTCTCCCTCTCAATCTACCCCTCCCATGCTTGTTCACGCGCGCGCTCTCTCTCTCTCAAAATAAGTAAACATTAAAAAAATAATAAATCAGCTACAGAAAGATAGGCATGAAATATAAAATGGACAGTATTTCTGCCCATGAGGTCCTTATATATTTTTACCAGAAATGCTAATTTTACAGTGACAAGTCACAGAGCAAAGGCATTTTTGGAGAATTCTCCCCCAGTGGCTTCTTATGACGCAAGTCCATCAAATGTGACAAAGGGGTTCTTTGAGATTTATTCCCATCAGAACCCACTAGGTTCAACAGTGAGGTCTGGAAACTTCCATGCTCAACAATCACAAGCTACCTACAAGAATGGGCCAGTCTCTTGATTGCAATGTGAGAAGAGGCCAATAGGGCAACTTTCCAAGGATAGACAGTCACCACAAGCCAAGAGCAGCTGACAAAGACAATGCTCTCCAGGTTTTTCCAGAAAGCTGTCTGCTCATTAGGTAATGGTAAAACAGGACAAGCCTGGCAGCTGCAGAAGTTCATCTTAAATATTCCGTGAGGAATGCAGCAATCACAGAAGTCTGCCTTAGCTGGGAAATGGCTTAACATTCCTGGAAAAGACAAAAGAATCTGAAAGGAGCAAGTATCATTCCAAAGTGGAAAAAAACCCATCTGTTACCAGCTAGCTGGTGGGCCTCAGGCCTGTCACAATGCTCCCCATCAGGCCAGGCCACACTTCTCTGGGCAGGTGGAACTATGGAATCTTCTAGCCGTTTTTTAAAGAAACCAACACAGTCCCCAATTCACTTGGATGCTATGGGAGTGAAATTTAGAGTTGAAAAATACTGGGCAAGACAGATAGTCTCTAAAGTGGCACCCAGGTCTCATTAATTAAGGGAAGCTGGCAGAATCAGCATAATGGACAGAACACGAGACCACATAAAACAAGGGCAAGTGTAATGAGAATTCTAACCACAGACTCACAACACATAGATATTAGCAAGGAACGATCTTCTCAAATGAAACTTGGCTTCCCCATACATGAACAATAAATATTCTTGAATAAAAACAACAGAACCATTCGGAGCCCAGGATCACATGATAGGTATTATGTCATTAACCTCTGGTTGCTTTCGTACTTTTTATCCCATTCCAAGCTTATGACATACATACGTATCAAGCTCTGAAAAGTCAGAGACGCAAATCTCTTTTTAATACAAATTACACATCAGAGTGTGAAAGTAGGTGTTTAATCTCTCACTGGAAAATACTAAGAGTTGATAGGGCAAAAGCCAAGAGAACAGTTTCATAGGGACATATACACTCCTAGTTTTATGCAGGAAAGAGAAGACACCCAATCATGACAGCCAGAACCGATACCATGACTAAGACGGAATTCGGGCCACTCAAATGGAGCCTTAAAAAATAAAACAAAATTGAAACCCTCCCTAGGGCACCTGGCCCGCTGTCTTGAATTCTAGTCACTAAGGCATTCATTCTTAGTCCCAGGCCCTGCAGGAGGTCCGAGAATGTTCTGAAACGGCGTGAGGCTGTGTGTGTGCATGAGTGTACCCACCCCATGAACCCCTTCGGTAGCTAGCTGTAATGGAAGCTAGATAGATCCTTCTCAGGAAAAAAAAAAAAACAAAAAACTTTTCAAAGCACATAATAAATCACAAAGGATTGCAAAGAAAAAAATGAATTGCAGCTATGAAAAGTGTTTTTTTAATTACAATACAGTAATAAATAACTATCCTTATCAACGGATTAAGTAACAAGATGTAGTTCTTTAGACAGCCATATAAGTGTCTTAATTTTGCAGCAGTAAAAGACACAGATTTGTATGTGATGTTAGCAGCAACCTAATGTGATACAAAAATGTCTGTGACATTTTCTATTAGTGACATAATAGAATTACTGCTAATGTTACTGGGTTTGTTGTGTGGGTTCCTCGTGAAAAGAAGCAATACTTTCTGTTGTAGGTTATAAAATATATTGTCCCCATCCTTGCTCACAAGTGTCCTGAGTTCTCTGGATTCTAGAGGAAGGACCTCGGTTCTATGTCCTCATCCATCCTGAAGTGGTTTGTTAATAAGCGTCCAGGAAAGGCAGAACATCAGACCCCAGAGCACCCACTGAACACTTCAGGGACTGCTGGCTAATGCCATGCAGACACAGAGCCCTAAACAGTTGCAAAATAATGGGGAGAAGGTGACACACTCTCTGAGGTGGGACCATAAGGAGAGCTCCATGATTTTCTGGAAAATTCAATTGCATCTTATTTTTAATTTAATATTCTTTCAGGGTTCCTTAGAGAATATACAGTGACTTCTAAGATACATAAAGCATACCAAAATCTCATGAATCGGAGATGGAGGAGACAGAGAAAGGGGGAAACAGCACAGGACATACAGCGAAATGGCACCAAACATAAATCTGGTACAAAGAAGAAAGGGAAGTGAGCCTCAGATTCACTTCTGAGCTTGCTGGCAGGCCTCTTGAGGGTAAAAACCCAGACAGTTGCACAACTTAGAGTTTCCAAAGGATGATGCCAAAAACAAAACAAAACAATCAAACACATCAGAAAAATAGAACCTTTCCGGTAGTTTGATCAGATAGAAATTTCTCCCATGGTTCTCTGTAAAGAGAATACCCTGTGTCATAATAAATGAACAATAACCTCAATAGTACCATTACAGAGAAATGACAACAAGTTTCTTAGAATCTTTTTAAAAGTAGCTTTTAAAAATCAAAGCAATGGTAGGGGCGCCTGGGTGGCTTAGTTGGTTAAGCATCTGACTTCAGCTCAGGTCATAATTTCACAGTTCGTGAGTTCAAGCCCAGTGTCAGGCTCTTTAAACTGTCAGCACAGAGCCTGGAGTTGCCTCAGATTCTGTGTCTCCCTCTGTCTCTGCCCCTCCCTCACTTGCTCTCTGTCTCAAAAATAAATAAACATCAAAAAAAATTAATTAAAAAAAAAGCAATGGCAATATACTGAACACAATTTACACAATTCATTGGGGGGCTCGAGAAGGAAGGCTGGGCCCTCAGCCCTCTGAATCCAGACACGAGGGAGATGCTGACAGACCCGGGACCTGAGTACGTTAGAACTCAGCACGCTGACCCCCACTGTCAACAGCAGGAAATGGCAAACTTTTCTCAAAGGATCAGATAGTATTTTCAGCCTCACAGGTCACGTGGTCCAAAGCAGACTCCTATCTATCGTGAGAGGAGCCAGACAATGCGTAAACAAATGGGCGTCACTGAGTTACAAAGAAGCCTGATTTATAGACACTGGAATTCAAATCTCATATACTTTTCACACATCATGAAATATAATTCCTCCTTTGATTTTTTTTAACCAAACTATATAAAAAATGTAAAAACCGTTCATAGCTTACAAGTTATAGCAAAACAGGGACGGGGCTGGATTGGGGGCCAAGGATGTAATTCCCTAACTCCTAACACACAGGGTCATGTACACCCCCACCCAGAGATCTCCTTGACACCCATCCATCTCCTTCCTCAAGCTTTCTATCTATGGTCACTTTGAGATAATTACCATTTCTGCATTTTATGGGCACCAGCTCACAAAGTCAACCAGGATGACACCATGAAGAGCCACACCTGCAGAGTTTTTATGCTCCATGGAAACGGGCATAATCCAGGAAGAATCAGCAGCAAAGAAGTAGTTGAGTTCCTAGCCTCCTCATTAAAATACACATACACCCAGGGGCACCAGGGTGGCTCAGTTGGTTAAGCGTCCGACTTCGGCGCAGGTCATGATCTCACAGTTTGAGGGTTCGAGCCCAACATCGGGCTCTGTGCTGACAGCTCAGAGTCTGGACCCTGTTTCAGATTCTGGGTCTCCCTCTCTCTCTGACCTACCCCTGCTCATGCTGCCTCTCTCTCTCTCTCTCTCTCTCAGAAAAACATTAAAGTTAAAAAATAAAATACACATACACACGCGGTAGTAACTCTGAATATACATCTTTCTCTGTGTCCAGGATCATGTGGTCTTGGAGAGATATATAAACACATGTATAATCAGCTGAATCACTGAATCCATGTTACGGCCGTTACAGCCCAAGCTCTCTCGATGGAAACGAAACCACGTAGGGCCTCACGACACACAGCGAGTCTGTACAATCCCAGGAAGAATTCAAATGTTCAAACTCATTGAAATAATCACTCGGCTGTCCCCAAGCCTCTGTCTGCGGAGACAAAATGAGGTGTGAGGGGCCCTGGGAGCTGGGATCGCTGCTAGTATGACACTGGCTCCGAGAAGGCTCTATCTCTTAGGCTTATTTATTTATTTTTGAGAGAGACAGAGAGTGAGCAGGGGAGGGGCAGAGAGAGAGAGGGAGACACAGAATCGGAAGCAGCCTCCAGGCTCCCACTGTCAGCACAGAGCCCAACGCGAGGCTCAAACCCACAACCCATGAGATCAGGACCTAAGTCGAAGTCCGACAATTAACAGACTGAGCACCCCCTGCGCCCCGCCCCCACCCCATCTCATTGTTGTCACGTCCCCTGATGTGATCTGCAGGACTCCTAACTGCCCCTTCTGGAGTGCTGCTAGCATCAGTGAGAAGAGTGTGACGCAAGAAACTGTGAGGCATGGCCCAGAGGAGGCCCCTACAGATCAGGGATATGACAGTCACCCCCCAACCCCATGCAAACACAGCACACATCAACCCCCATCTCCCCGAAACGTGTGACTGTGGTCAGGAGATGCCCCAAACCGCGCGGTTCCGGGGCTCGACACAGGCCTCAGTCACCCTTCCGATCACTGGCCCCTCACGCAGTCGGCTGCAGCCTGTGATTTATTACCCCTCTGGATTTGTTTTACACTTTTACAACTGCTTCTGGTAATGAGCTGTGCCTAGGACACGGGCTCCTCGGATGGTGAAAGATTAAAATTCTGCGCTGAACCAGACAAACGTCACAAAGTCTCTAGTACAAGCAGGACAGGCACGGAGCCTGGGGCCTCTGGGGACGTGTCGCTTGTGACAGCTTGCCTGGGCGGCACTCACATAAGTAACAAGGCAAGGGCCAGAGTTACATGGAAGTCACTGCAATTATTTCTAAGGACGCTCATTCTTGATGGTCTGCATTGGCCCCCTAGAAAACCCAAGCTTTGTGTTACTCAAGCAGGGCGCAGGGTTGGGTTCCAAACACCACTGTTCCTAACGCCGGCCACACAGCCTCAGCCGAACCAGAATTTATTGCCTTTAAACGGCATTTGCTAAAAATCCACATCATCTGAAGAGCACACCACATTCCAGAAAGCTAGAGGAGATTCCCTTCCCAGGGGAGGGCAGCATCTTGTTAGTTTCTCCACGGCATTCATCTGCATCCACAAAGACAAGATCTACAGGTAATTAAAGAATTGGAATAACCTTCACTGGACAGTCTTAGTATCTGTCTATCTGTTACAGTAACGCACGAAAGAATGATTGTTCTGAGAACACGCCTGGCCCAGCTTAGCCACTTACGGCCGCGTGTCTTCAGGCAAGTTATGTAACCTCAGTACACCTTACAGTTTTGGACTATAAACTGGACGAGACCGGGGCGCCTGGGTGGCTTAGTCGGTTAAGCGTCCGACTTTCGCTTAGGTCATGATCTCACGGTTCGTGGGTTCGAGCCCCGCGTCGGGCTCTGTGCCAGCTCAGAGTCTGGAGCCTATTTCAGAGTCTGTATCTCCCTCTCTCTCTGACCCTCCCCTGCTCACGCTGTCTCTCTCTCTCTCCTAGAAATAAATATATTTTAATAAAATAAAATAAATTAAATAAACTGGACGAGAACACAAGTACCTAGTAGGTTCAGGTGAGATAAGACTGTGGAAAGTCCCTGAGCGGATGCATGCTCCCTCCCTCTGCCTGGGGAACCCAGCTGGATCAACAAGATACCTTTCTGAACCCCTGAGGGAGACTCATAATGTAATCAAGGATTCATATCACAGCATGGTGTTTAAAAGGATTATTAAATGGCAGACTCAACACTGAAAAAAAAAAAAAAGTAGGAAACCAGGTAGTCACGATGACTCTGGTTTTTCCATTTATTACAGAAGCTACCTGTGCAGATACAACACATTGTTCTGACGGAACTTTGCATCCAAGGCACAGTGAAGATGTGGATTCTCGGGATTTCTGAACTGTCTCCATACTACTCTCCTCATTGAAATAGTGTAAGTTAGCTCGGGTAAAGATGTTCAGTATCCCCCCGCCCCTACAGAAGTACACACAGCCAATGCCGTGCTCCTCCACACCATGAGGGTGGGCTCGAGCTTCCTCTATACTGGCCTCCTTGAATTGGAATCCAGGCTTTTTGTCACTTATCACTGAGGAGATGGCCCAGGGCTCTATTGCCCTCCTGATGACAGGAGGGGGCAACTCCCAAAATGTTTCTTCCAACCATCATGCAATGTGCCTTTTATAATCTCACAGCTTCTAGGTGTTGCTGGTCTCCTTTTACCATCTAGAAATCACAGTTACTAGTTGGCTCAAGTATTAGCAGCTTTAGGGGAAACAAAGCATTCTGTTCACACTTGCTAAATACCGACATAGGGGAAACAGGGGTGCCAGGCTGGGGGCAGGGGGTGCCCAATCCGTTAAGAGCCCAACTTCGGCTCAGGACATGATCTCCTGGTTTGGGAGTTCGAACCCCGCATCAGGCTCTGTGCTGACAGCTCAGAGCCAGGAGCCTGTTTCAGATTCTGTATCTCCAGCTCTCTTTCCACCCCTCCCCAACTTGTGCCCTATGTCTCTGTCTCAAAAATAAATAAGAGTCAGGGGCGCCTGGGTGGCTTAGTCGGTTAAGCGTCCGACTTTCGCTTAGGTCATGATCTCGCGGTTCGTGGGTTCAAGCCCCGCGTCGGGCTCTGTGCTGACTGCCAGCTCGGAGCCTGGAGCCTGTTTCAGTCTGTGACTCCCTCTCTCTCTGACCCTCCCCTGCTCACGCTGTCTCTCTCTCTCCTAGAAACAAATAAAAAATATTAAAAATAATAATAAATAAATAAATAAATAAGAGTTGAATTTTTTTTTAAAAATCAGCTCTCTTTAAAAAAAAACAAAAACAAAAACTATTGCCCATACTTGTGGTGTCTGAAAACAAAGGAAATTCATTTTCTACTTATTTACCTCATGGCACCAAAAGGGAGAAAAGCGTGTGATGGGAAAGGTACAATACATTTGCTAACACACCTGCCACTCACTCTTTTCTAAAAAGTGCTGGGGAATATCTCTAAGTAGAATCCATTATCATCTTGAGATATTAGCACTAGGCAGCTGCCAAAATATTTTACAAGTGAAACAGTAGTACTAGTTACCCAACCCGGCTGCGCTTTTGCTACTTCGTGCTGAATCTCATTCCTTCTGTGAAATAAACACCTATTCACCACTAACACGATTTTTAGCATCTCCTGTGGGGAACTCTCCAAAGACTTCTTTCAGGGAAAGAGTTCCCTTCTGACTATTTGTTCACAAATTTGCTTCATGAGCTGTTAAGGCCTAAATGAGTTAATGCCCAGGAAAACTCTGGACCAATGCCCACCGCATAAGTGTTCAGTGCTGGAGATAAACAAGTCACAACAGAGGAGGAATTTTCTAAGACAAAGTGCTCTACACATCAAAACTCCTGATGAGTATGCAAATCCCTCAGGTGGAATTCTAATGTCTAGGTTTTATTAGCTCTTTCCTTACTCATGATTAAACACAATGGGTGAATATAAAAAATGTTCTCTCATTTTTTAGTAACTACTCAAAACATTGTGGTACTACTAACTCAATGGCCCAAGACCTGTAACTGCTTGTATAATTTAGGAACAGACTCCTGGGACTCAGCCATCCAGATAGATTTGCCTGGCAGGACCCCACAATCATTGTAATAGACTTCATGATAGGTCATGAACTTAGGAAAAATTAACATGGATGGACTTTGAGGGTAAGCTGAAAATTCTGAGAACTATGACAACTGGGGCCTTCATGTGTAACTGACAAGGTCCAACTTCTACCAAATAGTTTTATCTGCACTGCACAGCATGTAATCATTTGCATCACTCTCTTTTTTTGATAAGATGATTAGACCGTTTGAGAAGGTTTAAGGAAGAGTGTGTGAGGCTCGGAGTGGGGGAAGGGGGAACAGGTTGAAGTTTCTAACGAGAAGCAAACCAGCTAATGAGAAAACGTTTGAAAATGGTAACCTTACATTTTTTGAACACTGCTCTTTGGTCTGTATTTTCTGTCTCCTGAAAGTCAAAACAAAATGCTAAAGTTAAATCAGGGTGTAATCATGACTCACTAATAATCAGCTTGGGAGTGGTTTTTACCTTAATCTATAGAGAATGCTTCCTAGTCAATAAAAGAAGAAACCAAGTTGCAGAAAAATGGGTCGGGCTTCCTCCAAAGAGCATGTGATTAAGACAAGAAGTGTTGGGTGTGTAGTGAGTGATGACAGAGTTCTACCTTTATGGTGGTGTCACCAACCAGCTGGCCAGGAAGGCGGCGATGAGCCTTGGTAAAGTTCTTAAAAGCTGTGTTATCAACCACAATTATACAGGGCTTATTAAGAGGAGCTCTGAATTTTTCTTCCAGAAGTAAAATGCTACGGTTCTTTTAAACATTTTTTTAGGGGCATCTGGGTGGCTCAGTCAGTTAAGCGTCTGACTTTGACTCAGGTCATGTATCTCACAGTTGAGTTCAAGCTCCATGTCCGGCTCTGTGCTGACAACTAGCTCAGAGCCTGGAGCCTGCTTCCGATTCTGTGGAGACCTCTCTCTCTCTGCCCCTCTTCCACTTGTGTTTTCTCTCTCTCAAAAAAAAAAAAAAAAATTAGAGAAATAAATATTTTTTTAAGGGGTGCCTGGATGCCTCAGTCAGCTAAGCATCCCATCCTACTCTTGATTTTGGCTCAGGTCATGATCTCACGGTTTGTGAGTTTGAGCCTCAAGCAGGGCTCTGTGTAGGCAGCCCAGACCTGCTTAGGATTCTCTCTCCCCCAACCCTTACCCCCCGCCATCTGTTCCTCCCCGAGCTCTCCCTCTCTCTAAATAAATAAACTTAAAAAATATATATGTATATGTATGAGTGTGTGTGTGTGTGTGTGTGTGTGTGTAATTTAAGTAGGAGCAGCCCAAATAAAAAGCAAATAATTTAAAATTTTTAGCTTAGGAGAGAAAGAGATTTTAAAATTATATGAGAAAAAAGGAAAAAAAATTGTATTAGAAGTTAGTTGGGAATTTTGTGGATTTTGGCCTAGGGCACTGGTGTACTGACTGGGCAAAAGGTTGAAAGAATATAAAGGTTGTGGGTGGGGTGTTACAATTAGAAAAAGTAAATGCTGTGTTTAGAAAAGACTTAATGACAGAGTTTGAATGGACTAAAAAACTGTAATTGGAAAATACAAGGCTTTAGTAGCTATAGTTAATTATGCCAAGACCAAAACCTGGTTAGGTTATTCAGTAAACGCTTGTTGAATACACTGAGTACACAGATACATATGTGAGGACGTGACAGGAAGTAAAAAGGGGAAAGATTTTAAGAGACCTTAAGGAAAACAAAATAGTGTACAAAGGGACCACACACAGAGGACCAAAAAGTGAATTCAGGTTTTTAACAGTAGGAAATACAAGAAAATAAAAATCAAGCCAACATCTTGAGTTGCTGATTATGCTAGAAATTGGGAAGGCATGAAATTGTCCATAAATAAATGATGATTGGGGAGGGTATAGATGAATGAGGTTATGGGGATAACAGCTCAGACTTTACCACAGGTGATTTAAGTTTCCAAGTAAAGTCTGCAAAGGGCTTTCAAAACACAAACTCAGTATATATTAAAAAGAAGAAAAGGGGCACCTGGGTGGCTCAGTTAGTTAAGCTTCCAACTTTGGCTCAGGTCATGATCTCACAGTTCCTGAGCTTGAGCCCTGCATCAGGCTTTGTGCTGACAGCTCAGAGCCTGGAGCCTGCTTCAGATTCTGTCTCTGTCTGTCTGTCTGTCTGTCTGTCTCTCTCTCTCTCTCCTCCTGCCCCTCCCCACCTCTCAAAAATAAATAAACATTAAAAAAATTTTAAGATGTAAAAATTAAAAAGAAGAAAAAAGTAATTGTTATATTAGACTGGCCATGGACATTTGGTGGATAAATAGCAATATTTTTCATAACAAAACACATAAAGCAGATATTAACTATATATTTAAAGCAAATGATCACCTTTAATGATGTAGCATTTGATATAATATATTTAGGCAACATTTAGAAAGGCTTTACAACAGGTCACAGGCTATATAGTTTTATTGCCAAAGGTTAATATTTGATGCTAGACAGATTGAACTTGCCATGTTTTCTCAATACCAGTTATAGCAAAATCAACTTCCGGAGTAAATCTAAATGCAGAAACACGTGATGATAAGGTTTCAAAGGAAGTCACACGAGCCAACTGATGGAAGTCACTGTATATGCCATGTGTTGTTATCAGAAGAAAGTTTTGGTTTAGGTTTTGAAACAGTGGCCCTCTTGCAGAGAGGAGAAATACTTCCATCTTGTGCACTAGTTTATTCTAAACTGAAAAAAATATTTGGAGATTGAAAAGGCAGGCAAGAGGAACAAGAAGACTAAATCTGTCCAAATTGAAGGTTATTGTTAACTGATCATCCTGAAAAGCTTTATTTCATATTTACTGAAAGCAAAGGGGGTGCTTAGATGCTGGTGTGAGTCTGAGAAAGGGCTTGGTGTCCTGTGCCTGGTGCTGGGCCCAGGGACAGGGGGGCCAAGCAGCTCTGGGGGCTCTGAAAGCATGGAGCCTCAGGTGTGCTCCTGATCCCGCAGCCCCCAGAGCTCCTCAAGGTGCCAGCAGACACACAGGGGAAGAGTCCAGTACCCACACTCCTGGGAAGGGCGGGGAGTATGGCAAGGAAATTAGCCAGCCTCGCCCCGGGGGCAGCGAGTGACCTCAGGGTACCCAAGGAGGGCATGGGGAAGAAGGAGGGGCCTTTCAGACCAGAATGCACTTGAACTGGACCAACACTAAGGACAAGACAGGATCACATACATTTCAAAAGACGCTGCACACACAGAGCCACCAAGACAAGGTAAGCACCCCCCACTCGACATTAGTACTTTGTAGGGGAAAATAATTAAATATTTCTGATTAGCAAACTGATTTATGTTTTTAAAGCACTTTTTTTTTAAATTTTCTAAATGTTTATTTTGAGAGAGAGAGAAAGGGGGTAGGGGCAGAGAGAGAGAGAGAAGACAGCCTGATGTGGGGCTGGATCCCAAAGACTGTGAGATCATGACCTGAGCCAAAATCGAGTCGGACGCTTAACTGACTGAGCCACCCAGGCGCCCCTTGTTTTTAAAGTCCTCCCTTTATAAGAATGATACAAGCATGGAAGGTAAATGATACGAAACCTTACGGACATGAAGGAATCAAGAAGAGGCAGAGATTTTCATTCCAGCAATGAATGGGAATCATTGGTGATATATATTTCCTTCCAGGGAAACAGATTTAAAATGCAAGTTACAATATAAAATTATTTCATTGGAAACATCGAAAAGCTGACAACAGAATAAGAAACTACAAGGTTAAAATCTGCCAGGAAGAGGCAAGCAAGCAGAGAGCTGCTTTTACCCTGATAGGGGCAGGTGTGAATGGATTCTGACAGCCTCACAGGAAGAGGAAACAGAAGCTGAAGCCCAGAAGATGCCCAAGTGGGAAGAATGAAAAAAGCCCTTGTCAAGGTCAGCCGGGGCTCCTCGGGGTCCTCCCGGACAACTAAGAGTGCATCAGAATAAACCCACCTCCCGTGTAGAGACTGACTGGGAGGCCAACGTGCCGTGCCACGAGAAGTATCCGTAAAGGGGGCGGGGTGGGTGTGAGCACTTGTGTCCTACAGCTGGCCCTTGTGTGCAGAACTGCAGCTCTAGTTCACCTCACCTGGGTGGTCTGAGACATGTCAAGTGGTAAATTTAGGTTAAAGTGGTCCCAGACACCGGCAGAAACAAAAGCAAATTCTCTCCCTAAAAAAACGAAAACAAAAAAGACAAAGGCCATTCATCCTTGAGCCCCCAAGACTCCCTACAAGTCATTTTTCAGTGGTCATGACAAATACCCAGGCAAAAATAAGCAAGCGCCCAAGGACGTGCAGAGAAGAGAGGGGGAGGAGAAATCTCAGAAGACTACAGATCACACAGAGCGAATTCATCCTGTAATGAATTCTGTAGCTATTTGTGCAACAACTCTTTGTTGAGCATCTAGTCTGTGCCAGGTTCAATGCCAGGCTGCTGGGCATGCGTGCCATTTCAGCTATCACGTGAACAAGTCACCCAGGGGACGGAAGGGGAGTTGAAACGCCATTATACTTATGTGTCCATTTGCTTTTGGTGTCTGTGTTTTCCTAAGACTTCCAAACACAAAGACTAAGGAGTGCCCTTGACTATTTACTGATAGATCTTGAAATAAACAGTTCTCTCCCAGAGAACGGAGATTGACATCATCCATTCAGGCCCCCATTCCCTATTCAAGTTCTGCCTAATTAGCCCCTCATCAAACCAGAGCCACAGGCATGAACAGCAAAGGGACAGAAGACAAAGGTAACTGTCAGAGTGAGCTGCATTTATCTTCAACTATAAAAGTCCACACAGAGGAGTTTGGAATAACGGCATGAATTGGAGTTCATTGTAAGGTAGATCTGGAAACACTTGAAGGCACAGGAAGGGCGGAGAGAAGTTAGTCCAATACTGACAGAAGGCCTTTCTTTGTTGGCCAAGGTGGCTGGCAAAAGCTTGCTGATGTCCGGCTTACTCTGGTGTGTCCACACTACTTACCACCCTTGTGGTCTTCTGTCCAGCTTTTCACAGTCAGGGCGCATATTATCACTTCTATACTTCCGCAACTGTTTGCTCTTATTAAACATTCTGGCGGCTCTTACGTACTCAGCATCAGAACAGCAGGACCTGTGCTTTGTGCTCCTTATTTGCCCAACCGGGACAGCGTAGTAATCACAGCTGCCACATTTGGTGTGCTCACCCCGGGCCTCGAGCTGTGCGAGATACTGTTTTAGGAGTTACTCACTCCTCACCAGAATTGGAAGGGGTGAGTGGTCATTACCTCCATTTTATAGATGGGGTGCTATGTGCCAGGGATGCAGAGGGAGCAGGAGCCTGAATTTGAATCCTGACCTGCTCCTGACATTCTCCTCCCCTAGAGATGAGGCTCCGTTTGTTGGGGTGCAGGCTGCTGTGTGGATGAAATGAGATACGGTGTGGCCTCTGGGGAGTGCTATTCCTCCTTCCAAGGCTTACTCATCTGAAAATTCAGGTCTTGCCTTGGGCAGCATCTCCAAAGGAGTTTAAAAGTAGCTACTATTGGAAAAACAATGTCCTATTGAACAGAATCTCTAAAATAATACAAGGCAGGGCGCCTGGATGGTTCAGTCAGTTAAGCGTCCGACTCTTGATTTTGGCTCAGGTCATGACCTCACGCTTTGTGGGATGGAGCCTTGAGGGAGGCTCTGTGCTGACAGCGTGGAGCCTGCTTGGGATTCTCTCTCTCCCTCTCGCTCTGTACCTCTCCCACTCACTCATGCTCTCTCTCTCATCAAAATAAATAAACTTGAAAACATTACATAAAATAATAAAATGTAGATCATCTGTTACATTTGTGGATAGCTCTAAGGTTCCCATGCCCCTTCACCCCTTCCCAACCACTGGTTGGTTTGGTCCTTTGAAAAATATCTTACTATCTCAGTTGTCCTCTTCAGGTTTGTTGTCTGTCTCCAGGACACAATAACATTGTCTGAACATAATAACATTGCCTTGAAAATGCTAATCCAGGAAATGATGCAAGAAAAAAGAATCAGGCCTTTGCCTTTTCTTTCCAGTCCCCTGGACCAGTTTGACTCCTTCCTTCTCCTGGTATGTGGGAGGGGGGCAGCAGAGGGGGGGACTGTTGGTGGTCAGAGTTGGAGATAAGTCAAGGGATGGAGGGAAGCATGTGACACATAGCTGTCTTTGGTTTTCATGGTAAGGGCGGCTGAGCACAGAAGGAATGTGCTACCTTCCCCTTATTTTTTGGTCAAGCTTGTAAGAAAATCATTCTATAGTCTCTCATCCAGAAAATGTGGCCCAAAAAAGCCTGGGAAAGATGTATTCATCCCAGGATACTGCCTGGCACACAGTAGGAGCTCAACAAATATCTAAAGTCACTGCAGGTGACTGCCTATTGAACATCCTCTGTTGATGATGCAGAACATAATGTAATGGTTCCCATGAGCCTCTGAAAAAGTCGCCCAGCCAGCCTCACCTCTAAGAAAGCTTCCCAGATCAGCACTTCTCAAATAATGATTATTCCAGAGGCCACACACGTGGATATCTTTTGCTTTGGACCACAAGGTTTCAGAATACATTTTGAGTTAACATTTAAAGCTTGAGAGATTTCATATGCGTTAAAGTTGGCTTGTTTGACCCAGTTGCATCTACCTGGCCCTTTCAGCACTAGTGCTGGCACCTGGACTAGAACTGTGTTAGCTAAATAAAAGTTCAGAAGTCCTGCAGCATGTTCAGGTGTTAACTGAATCCTATACAGAACACACACACACACACACACACACACACACGCACACACACACACCTCCAAAAAAAAAATAGAAGCTTCAAAATGTGTAAATAGAAAAAGCAAAGCCTCTGGCCCTCACATTTCTCACTCTCTGACCACACAGTTCCCAGGACCAGTTTGTAAAGCTCCTGGTCTCAACGACCCCCTCCCTCCAGGAGCTTGGGCTCAGTGGAGACATGAAGGGAAAGATGACCTAACCCTTCGTTGCTAATGCCTGACGAGGCTCCCTGTCAGAACAGGGGAGAAATTCTTGAAGCAGCGAGGTAAGAATTAAAACCCAGCTGGCTTGAAAAGCTACCAAGTGCCACAGCAGCTCATCATTTACAAGATACCACTGAGAGTTTTACAGAAATTAATCAAACTAAATAGGACTAAAACACAAGTGATTTTCACTTAATATTTTCAGAGATATTACAATACTGAGAGTCTCCCCACTTTAAAATTACCCCTATAAAAGGCAGCTGGACCCCATCCCTCTCCCTTCTGAAGTAGATGCCACTTTGCTCCTGGACCTTCCTGCGGGGGTGGGTGGGTGTGGTCTGAAACCAGGGGGCCCCCACCCCCTTTTCCTTGAGGCTCAGGCCCACACCTGCAGCCCCTGACTCGCCCCATCAGGTTCCTTCCCCAATTCTTGGTTTTTCATCTCTCCTCCCAGCCCGCCAGGAACAGACCTCAAAGACAGTTCAGTAACAGGCAGTCTATAATCATAGTAATAAACATGTATTAAGCGCCTACTATGTGCCAAGTTCACATCTAACTATGTGAGTGGGGTCAACCCATGCAGTAACCATAATCTTCAACCCCAGGCTTGCAGTGCAGTGAGGATGGAGGATCTGTAGTCAGATTGCGGGCTTGAACCAACGCAAGGTTTGCAGACCACCTGGTGTGGCCCAAACGCTGTCTGCAAGGCTCCTCCCAGGTCAGGAAGTCAATGATCACAGCTGCCAATTTTAGGATTCAAAATTAACGGGAGTCCCTACTGCCAAGTGAGAACGTAACTTTTCTCTTGGCCAAGCCCTCTATTTCCCTTACAGGCCCAGATTAGTTCCGGACAAAACCGAGTCTCTGAAAGCAACTAACCCACTGAGCCCAGGAGCCTCCGGGCCCGGAACCGATGCCAAAAGAGAGCTCTATCAAGCTGGAGGGCTAAGTGCTGCGGGTGTAGACAGCTGCAGCTTCCTCCGTGAGGTCTGTCATTAAAGTCCACTCCGAGGAGGCTGCCTGGACCAAACCCCAGTGACTGTCGCCGACGTGCGCCCAGCGACCTGTTGGAACCGGGCAGGGCTCTGCCCACCGCCCACCCGAGCGGCGCGGAGACCGCGCGGAAGAAAAGGCGGGTCCCGGGAGGCTCTCGGGGAAGGGAGGAAACGTCCTGTCTCCGATCCTCTCCCTCGCTCGGGACCCGCCACGCAAGCTCTGGAGGTCGCTCCCTGGAGCGGCGACCCCGAGGGGCGCAGGTTCCCGGAGGCGCGGGCGGAGAGGGCCTGCCCCGAGAGGGTCACCGGGGGGGTCCCCCACTCTCCCTCCCCCTGCCCGTCCTCCTCCTACTTCCCCTCCCGCCGCCGGAGCCCCGGCGCCCCGCTGCTCGTGCGCTCCGGGAAGTGGGACCCGGACCCGGGAGGCGCGGCGGGGCGGGGGACGGGCGGCCCGCAGCCTACCGTCTTCTGCTTCTTGACCCCCGACATACTGGCTGGGCGCTGCGCGGATCCCGGGAGCGGAGGCGCGGGGACGCTCGGAGCGCGGAGGCGGCGGCTGGGGCCCGGCTCCCGGGAAGGAGGTATAAAAGGGCTCCGCAGACACGTCGCACTTCCCTTGACCGGCCCCCTCCTCCCACTCCTCCCCTCGCCGCACTCCTCCCCGCCCTGTCGGCTCCGCGGGCAGCGCCCAGCCCCGGGGACCCGGCGGCCGTCTGGGCGGGGTCCCGGGCCCGGCCCCCCGACTCGCCCAGCCGCTACGCCCAGCGCCAGGCCGGGGTCAAGTTCGCCCTAGCCGGCCCACTCCCGGCGGCTGCCAGGGCGCGCCCCGCCCCCGCCTCCCCTCCCAGCGCCTCTATCAGGAAGGATTCCCGCCTCCGGGAGCTGCTGCGGGGCGCCCGGCTCGCGGGCTGGGAACTTGGGGGACACCGACGGCCGGCCCCGCTACGCCTCGGCTCGGAGCCACAGCGTGGGGGGTGGGGGTTAGGGTACGAGCCCCCTGCTTCGCGCGCCCCCGCGAGGGCATCAAGGCCTCCTTTCTCCCAAACGAAGCAACTGAGGCTTTCAGACTTTCCCGAAGGTACATTCTAAGGCAGGGGATTCAAATCCAGGCTGTCGGCCTCCGTAGTCCAGGCTTTCTACACCAGCGTCCTGACGCTTGCTGCTAAAATGGAGAGCCCAGTGCTCGCCTGCGCCTTTGCGCCTGGAGCGGTGCTAAGGGCTTTCCGTGCACTCACTCCTCTGAGCTCTCCGTGTTGTCTACGTGTTACAGATGGGCCAGCCCCCAAAGTCTAGGGAGCAAGGGCAGCCCCAGAAAATGGCCAGTGGTAGTCGCGCCAATATTTTCTGTCCCCTCCCCTCCCCAAGTATTCCTCTAGTACTTCTGTGTGGATGGGCAGTGTGGGCGAAGTGCAAAACCAGGCCCACTCCAGAAGGCTTATGACCTAGACCCTAGGGCACCCGAGATTTTTATCAGATTTTATGGGAAGACAGCATGAGGCCAGCCACCCCTCTTAACCCAACCATCTGTGAGGAGCAGAGATGTGAGGAGGAGGGAAGCTGTAATTCCTGACAAGCGGTTTGAGGGCAATCACTGCGTCTCACAAATGTCACCAACAAGTCATAGAGACACGATACCAAGAAAGAACCATGAAAATACACAAGGAACGCGTAGCTCATTTCATTGCATTCCTTCTGTAAAAGGGCTGGAGAAGTTCTATTTCCTAAAGAGGTGAAAGGTGGAACTTTATTTCATACCTAATCATCCTTCTGGAGGGCCACCAGCTTTCGGGACAGACACCTGAAGTTCTGGGCGTTTGTTCCTTCTCTGTGGGAAGGTGGGAAAGAAAAATGTCAGAAGCCAAAAACTCCAGGGGCAGCCTACATGTTTGTACGGTCTTGAAATGTCAGTGTATTTATTTTCTTACGCGGTTTGAATAAGCACTCACCACCCACTTCAACTGTGAGCAGCTGGAGGGCAAATGCTGGATTTGAGTTTTTGTTCTAAACACCAACACTCTGAACTTACGTGGCTTAAACAGTAATATCCATGCTAATTTCATTGGAAAGATCCTCCTGTATCCGTTCCAACTGTATCTTGAACCCTGCTGGATCCTGCCCTCTGCAAAAAGGTAAATTGTGGATGGAGAAATAGCAGTTTGTATAATTGTTGTTTTTCATGTTGCCTCTCAGATAGCGGTGTTTTTGAAACAGACGGAGGTTAAGGGCAAGTCCCTAAGGGTTACTTCACAGAAAAGGAATATATGACTGTTTAGACCTGGGGGAGGTCTTGAGATCCTTTGTGCAATAGTCCTGTCCCTGTATTTCACAGGGGCAGTGTGAACCTAGTACTGACAAAGACAGGGAGTCTGACCCTCGCCACCAGCTGGGGGGAGGGGACAGAGGAGAGACTGAAACCCAGGTCAGTGACTCCCTAAGCGTCCTGGGAGACCTCTCTCTTGGTCAGCAATTTCAGGATTCCATGAGACTATAAACTGGACTATTTATCTTGTTTTAGATATAATTAATTCTCTAGTACTTTGGAATAGATATGCTTTACTACTTCTCCAGAAGCAGCTCCTTCGAAATAGGAGGACTCAGCAACCCTGGACCCGAGCTGCATTGTTTAAGACCCTGGAATATCACAGCATTAGGTTCACTGTAATTCAACATGGTGACTCACTCAAAAGCAAAATAACCATTCTTTTTCACTTTCACAGTTGTTGTTATTGTTTTTCTTTTAAAGGCAATGTCTTGAATTCTTTTTCATCTCACTACCATCTTAGTTCTAAAAAAGGACATGCCGGGGCGCCTGGGTGGCTCAGTAGGTTAAGCGTCTGACTTCAGCTAAGTTCATGATCTCACGGTTCGTGGGTTTGAGCCCACGTTGGGCTCTGTGCTGACAGCTCAGAGCCTGGAGCCTGCTTCAGATTCTGTGTCTCCCTCTCTCTTTGCCCCTCCTCTGTTCTCTCTCTCTCTCTCTCTCTCTCAGAAATAAATAAAACAAAAAATAATAATAATAAAGGACATGCCTCCTTATGGGCAGATGGTAGCTTAATTTTTGGTGTTAATAATTCCAGCCCATTAGGGCTGAAAAAACTCCTTCCAGAGAAGGACTGAAGTCTGTCATTCATATGGACACAGGCCCCTTCACTTTCTCAGTAGTGTTCCCTCCAAGACTCCAATGGGAATCACTGTGGACTACACTGCACGAGCTTGTAATCCTTACTCGAATGTGTACGAGGGTTTTTTCTTTTTTTCTTCTTCTTTTTTCTATTTACTTTTCTTCCTTCCAGAACTGGCTGGGCTTTATAATTAATGAGCTGGTGTTCCTACTTGGTCCTTTTATTGTTTAGAAAAAATGGACTCAGCTCCCACAAATAAACAAGGGAAACACATTTGCAAAGAACAAAAGTGTTGAGTAAAAAAAAAAAAACAACAGCGATGGTGAGATCTTATGCAGTAGTTCTCCAACACATTTTCCAGGGGCGGGGTGGCGGGGGGCACTCATCGCATTTTAGGGGAATCTGGCCATTCCAAAAGAATGCAGCTACATTGCCCCCTAGTGGCTGTAATGAATGAGAAAAAAGACCTAACTTGAAACCCCCCTGAACAAAAACTTAGTGCAACAGCTTCCCTGAGTCAAGGAGCCCTTAGAAAAAGTCCTCTAAAGGACCCAAACAGTCTTCCTAGGCACGGGTAGTCCAAGACAAGCAAGATGTCTCTGTCTTCAAGAAACTCACACCCAAGTGAAGGCGACAAACTGCCTCCCGCATCCGTCCTAATCATTTCAACACAATCCCCAATTGGACAGGTAAAAATGATCCATTCCTTGGCCGTGCACTTCACTCATCTTTGATGCGCACCTAAAGGGTTCTACTGTGGTATGGGTCTGCTGATAGGACTTCCAGAAACGGCTCATTAGGCATTTTCAACAAAGTCAAGTTTGGGATTTTATAAACTGCATTAAGTGCCCCCAGACGCCTGGATGGCTCCATCGGTTGAACATCCATCCATCAGACTCTTGATTTCAACTCAGGTCATGGTCCCAGGGTCACGGAATCGAGCCCTGCATCGGGCTCTGTGCCGAGCATGGAGCCTATTTAAGATTCTCAGTCTCTCTCCTCCTCTCTCCTGCTTGTGTGCTCTCTCTCTCTCTCTCTCTCTTAAAAAAATAGAGGAGCAGGAGAAGGCTGTAAGACAGAATGCACCATGTGCAATCAGGCAGTGCTGTGATTTTGCACTTCTCTTCCTATTCATCAGGGTACATCAGCCACATGGCTGGTCTTCCATTTGCTCGTTAGTCATTACAGGACACTTCCTGTGTCCAGGGATGAAAAGTCACTATCCTAGGAGTCCACAGTCTGGTGAGGGAGGTGGATATGTACACAAATAATTCCAAGGGAACATGATAAGTGCTGGCGTAAAGGCATAGTCAAAGTAACAGGGAAAGAACCCCCTCCCCCCTCCCAATGCAATGACTGCTGGAATATGAAGAGATTCTCATGGGCTGTGATCATTTAACATGAGTTTCAAGGATATGAGAAACCCAGATAGACTGGGGATGTCACCTGACTGAGGGTCCTAGCTGCCTAGTCTGATATTCCTGCTGCACAAAACATTTGTTTCCACCCCGCCATTCCCTGACCTTCTTCCAGATGTGCCCCAGCCTTCGCTAAAGACCCAAGCAGAGCAGAGCAAAGCAGCACACAGCCAGGACGCACAGCAGTGCAGACTCGCCCCCAAAAACCTGCGCACAGAGGAAAAACCCATACCCCCAGGCAAAAGTGACGGCCTTCTGCCATGTCTCAGGTGGAATCTGGACCAAAGTGTTTTCTACTCTTCATATTGATTGTAAAAGAAACACTTTATAAGTACACATGCACACATTATGCAAAATAGAAATGCTTATTTAGGAAAATTCACTCCCAAATCCATTGAAAACAAGTTACATTTGGTAATTGGCTGAGTGTCCAGCCTCCAACCATTTATTTTAAAACTTGTTTAGCAAGGTAGAAGGGAATGTAATCCATGTCACTGAGAGGCTTTAGATTGTTAGAGAAATGTTCAACTGAACTTAAACTATTGACTGTCTCATTAACAAATTATGTACCTTAAACTTTAAATTATTAGAAACATGTCCAACTAGGCTAAAATTTAAGACACAAAGGAATGAAGGAGCGAAGGAAGAAAATAAAAAGAAAGAACAAAAAGAAGCAGAGGTTGTGATATTTGGCCTAAAATTAAGAAAATATCACAACGGTTACCTGGGTGGCTCAGTTGGTTAAGCGTCTGACTTCAGCTCAGGTCACAACCTCAGTTCGGGAGTTCACGCCCAGCATCAGGCTCTCTGCTCACAGCTGGGAGCCTGGAGCCTGCTTTGGATTCTGTGTCTCCCTCTCTCTCTGCCCCTATATCTCTTACTGTCTCTCAATAATCAATGAATATTAAATAAAATTTTTTAAAAATCACAAAAGATGACATATTCAGAGAAATTAGTTACACTTTAGACATCTGTCTTTAATTATGAAAGGACAGAAGTTTTCCATTTAGAAATCACTTCTGGGGCACCTGGGTGGCTTAGTCGGTTAAGCACCTGATTTCACTCAGGTCATGAACTCACAGTTTGTGGGTTTCAGCCTCACATTGGGCTCTGTGCTAACAGCTCAGAGCCTGGAGGCTGCTTCTGATTCTGTGTCTCCTTCTCTCTCTCTCTGCTCCTCCTCTGCTCAGGTAGTCTCTCTCTCTCTCTCTCTCAAAAATTAATAAACATTAAAAAAAATTTTTTTTAATTCTTAGAAATCACTTCTATGGAGACATGGTAAGTGTTCTCTTTTCCAACACAACTGAGAAATGTGGTGATATAATAAATATTATAATTACTAGGGAATAATGTATAGTTAATTTGCAAATAACTGGAATATAATATGTTGAGCATAATTTCATTTTCTAGTGTGTCCTAAACCTTCTAGAAGGATTTGTAAATTTGGACAGCCACATCATGTAAAGATACGTAGTAAAAAAAAAAAAATCAACATATTCTCTTGGTCTCTCCATCTCTTTTAATTTTTTAAATTTATTTTTAAGTTTATTTATTTCTTTATTAGTAATCTCCACACCTAACATAGGGCTCAAACTCAAAAAACAAAAATCAAGAGTCACACGCTCTTCTGACTGAGCCAGACAGGTATGCCTCCTAACTTAGAGGCTTCAGGCCTCCTTACAGTATTATATACTGTATAATACTGTATATATACTCCTTACAGTATTATAAGAGGGTTTTCATGGATACTAAGCATTTTCTGAAAAAGGACTAGTTCTATATACACATTGTTATTTTTCAAATGTCTTTAGATGCTGCAGTAAAGAATAAAATTCAAGGGGCGCCTGGGTGGCTTAGTCGGTTAAGCGTCCGACTTTCGCTTGGGTCGTGATCTCGCGGTTCGTGGGTTCGAGCCCGCGTCGGGCTCTGTGCTGACTGCCAGCTCAGAGCCTGGAGCCTGTTTCAGTCTTGACTCCTCTCTCTCTGACCCTCCCCTGCTCACGCTGTCTCTCTCTCTCCTAGAAATAAATAAAACATTAAAAAAAAAAGATTGAAAAAAAAAAGAATAAAATTCAAGGGGCACCTGGGTGGTTCAGTCGGGTAAGCCTCTGACTCTTGATTTCTGCTCAGGTCATGATTTCATGGTGCACTGACAGTGTGGAGCCTGCTTAAGATTCTCTCTCTCCCTCTCTCTCTCTCTCTGCCCCTCCCCTGTTTGTGCTCTCTCTCTCTCTCTCAAAACAAACTTTTAAAAAAGAATAAAATTCAAACCCATTTAAAATGTTATCAAATTCATTTCCTGATCTTTATACAATATTTTCAATCATCATGTTTTCAATACTAAAAATGCAGGTACAATCATAGGAGAAATCAGTCTCCTATGGGGCAACAGTCCCTTTCTAATAAAAATCATAAATATGGGGCACCTGGGTGGTAAAGCACCTGACTCATGATTTCCACTCAGGTCATGATGTCATGTGTCATGAGTTTGAGCCCCTGGGAGCCTGCTTGGGATTCTCCTTCTCTGCCTCTCTTTGCCCCTTCCCTGCTCACACTCTCTTCCTAAAAATGAGCAAATAAAAAAAAACATTAAAAAATCATAAATATTGGCCCAAATTGTTATACGTACTGCTAAAACAAACTTATGCTCGAACACTGAAATCCCTGTATTTTCTTAATTACACCCATCACCCACCCACACACACATACTTGTTTTTCTTTTCGTCCCTCTTAGTTTAGGAGGACAATTCTCTCGACAGGGGGATGTAATTTTGAAGCCCTCAAAGTTCTCAGAGCACCTGGGTCGCTCAATCGGTTGAGCATCTGGCTCTTGATTTCAGCCTAGGTCATGATCCCACGGTCTGGGTCACGGTATTGTGCCCTGCATTGACCACTGCACTGAGAGCATAGAGCCTACTTGAGATTCTCTCTCTCTCTCTCTCTCTCTCTCTCTCTCTCTCTCTCTCTCTCTTCTCTCTCTTCCTCTCTCCCTCTCTTCCTCTCTCTATGCCCCTCTTCCCACACACACTCTCACTCTCTCTCTAAAATAAAAAGAATATATATATATTTGATGCTCTAATGGTTCTCAAACTTCACTGTATATTATAACCATCTGAGGAACCACACAATTGACTAATTAAATCAAGGTCAGGGGGTGGGTCCCAGGCATCAGCAGTTTATAAAGGTTTCTCTTTAAGAGATTCATTGATTCTCAAAGGGGAGGGTGCATCAATATCACCTGTGTTAAATTACAGATGGCTGCTTCCCCCCATCCCCCCACACAGAGTTTCTCACTTCAGATATCAAGGGTAGGACACAGAATTTGCATTTCTAATGAGTTCTCATGTGACGTTGCTGCTGCTGGTCCAGGGACCACAGTTCTGCAGATCCTTGCCTTAGATACAGGTCTTTCAACTCAGCCACACGTTTTAATTTGTTGTAGGAAATTTAGAAAATAAGTAGAAAGAGAAGAAAGAGATGTGCTGGGGGGACAACCTTGGGTAACATTCTTAAAAACCATCCCCACACTGAGAATAAAATGTCTTACAGTGTTAACCGGGAAGAAAATAGATTTTACAAACTCTGTTAAAATCACACTGAAAGCCTTAAAATCATACATTCAGCTGCCTGGGCTGCCCTCCCTCCTCCTAGGTCCATAGGTCTCCGGGCAGGGCTTGCACCAGAGCCCGTCACACCCTGGGGCCCGGTCTGCTTTGCAGCCAGGCAGGGAGCCGGGAATCTAGCCCACTGGTCACCATGACAAAAAACCCCTGGGGTGCTGGTAAAAACACACATTCCTGAATCCCACCCTTAGAATTCCCCTGGGAGATCACTTAGTGGTTCTAATTCTCCTTGAGGGTTTTTTAATTAGGCCTTGGCCCTTCCCACACACAGCACACACACACACACACACCCATGCCTTGTTTATTCACAGTTCTTTTTCTTTCTCTATGGGCTTTAGGCTTTAAAACAAGGCAAAGAATCTAGTTCAGTTTTCTGCTTTCCATCCTGAGCCCAGAATGGTCTTGACTGAATGGTAGAGGGCCCGAATGGGGATATATGAGGTGTAAAAACCAGTTCATACTTAAAATATTGTCCTGCTGTATCATTTGTTTTTCTAACAGTATTCAATGAATAATTTACTCATTTGTCTGTTGGTGTGTGGCGCTCCCCCGGGATGCGGTGTTAGGTGGCAGAGATCTCCCGCGGCAATTACTGAGTAATAAATCCTGTGACACCCTACCAGGAATACCCTTGGAGAAGCAGCTCAATTACAAATTATAACTTGCTTCCTTGCTGGTTTGCTCTTCCAGACTAATTAATGAATTATTTTATTAAGCCCCTTTTCTGCCCCCCAAAATTGTATAGAGTGTTATTAAATTGTTAACAACAAATAATAATGTAACAATTATACATTCATTGTGGGAAGAATCGATGGGAAGGTCAAGTTTCTCCTTTAGCATGTAGTATCTCTGTTCTGGTTTCTTTTTCTTTTGTTTTTTAACATTTATTCATTTTAGCAAACAGAGACAGAGTGTGAGTGGGGGAGGAGCAGAGAGAGAGGAAGACACAGAATCCAAAGCAGGCTTCATGTGGAGCTTGACCTCATGAGCTATGAGATCATGACCTGAGCCAAAGTTGGACACTTAACTGACTGAAACACCCGTACGCTCCTCTGTTCTGGTTTCTTCATGCTCATGCATATGTACATACGTCCCCATGGAATTATAAATGGAATTTCCCATTCTACCCACTTCTATCACTCTTGTTTTAGAGGAGTTCTATAGATTATTGCATTCAGTAACTTTTAAAAACTTATTTACTTAATAAAATTACATTCCCTTTTCCCCCCTTACAAATGGAATTCAGACACACTTTGAGAGCCAGTGACCTGGAGAATGGAATCATAGGCAGGTTGAGTCCTTCTGGGAGGGGGCTCAGTTGCATCCAAGAGTGGTCACTCTGGACAGAGCTCTTACCTGCAAATGGTCTTTTGCCAACTCTCTGAGCTACAATGCAAGGGAACTCATCTATGAGAGTGATGTATTGGACACACCAAAAGGATCCTAGGCTTAGAGTCAGAAGACCTAGATTCATACCTTCTCACTTTGCTCTGATTCTGCTCATTTAAAAAAAAATTTAGGGGCGCCTGGGTGGCTTAGTCGGTTAAGCGTCCGTCTTTCGCTTAGGTCACAATCTCGCGGTTCGTGGGTTCGAGCCCCGCGTCGGGCTCTGTGCTGACTACCGGCTCAGAGCCTGGAGCCTGTTTCAGTCTGTGACTCCCTCTCTCTCTGACCTACCCCTGCTCACGCTGTCTTTCTCTCTCTCTCCTAGAAATAAATAAAAATCTTTAAAAAATAAATAAATAAATAAATAAATAACAATTTAATGTTTATTTTTGAGAGAGACAGAGTGTGAGTGGGGGAGGGGTAGAGAGAGAGAGGAAGACACAGAATCCGAAAGGGGCTCCAGGCTCTGAGCTGTCAGCACAGAGCCTGATGCAGGGCTCGAACCCACAAACTGTGAGATCATGACCTGAGCCGAAGTCGGACACCTAACCGACTGAGCCACCAGGTGCCCCTAATTCTGTTCATTTTATTTTATTACGTTATTTTATTACAGATGACATCTGTTTCTTTTGCTCATGCTCCACCTGACATCACAATAATTTGCATCCAATTATTTAATTAGGCTGTCAGCTAGATCACTAGTGATGGCTTCTATACAGTTATGCTCTTCCGCAAAAATACTGAGACATAATAACCTCTGACATATGTCAGAGATTTTGCTGTTTAGCTTTCAAAAAGGAGCATATATCCTTTACCAGCCAGGAACACTGGGCACAGAGCTCTTGGTTCTGCATAAGATACAAAATGTGTTTCTTTAGCACAAGTCCATGTTAACGGCTAATGTAATTCTGATTCCTGGTCATCAATGACTAGAAAAGAAACTGATCTGGCAAAACAGGGAAATCTTGTCCATTTAATCCATGATCACTAGAGTGAACAAAGGACTGATTCTGGATAAGCTTTGCTCTGAGAAACACATGTTGTGTCCCTTTCAGCTTCGAGCTCTGACTCTGTTGGTCAGAGGCGCTGGGCTAATGGAGAGCCACGGCTTGGCTTTCCCACTCTGCCGCCACAACAGGATCGATGGTGGAGAAAGGGGCTCACAGTATGACTTCAACCAAATCTTGGTTTCCACCGGCGAAAGCATGGGGGCTGCTTTGGCACTTTCAAGATAACATCTGGTTTGTATTCTCACCCAAAGACTAACCTCAGAGAATTCCTAATTTACTAAAAGATTCTATGCCACATTTTACTTACTATTCAGTTGTTTGCAACTTTGAATGGTTTTGAACAGACACAAAGTTACATACTGTGTCCAAGTTCCCAGGTTAGGCCTCTGGTCACTGGCCCCCAAGAGAAAATCTATTCAATCAGTAACGGGCCTGAAATTTGGTACATGTGGAATTTTAAAGCAGAAGAAATCTTTTTATACAATGTGTAAACCCAAAAATCACTCTTTTCTTCACTTGAATGCTTGGGGCTTGAGGAGGGTCAATTAGTTAGAGTAGGTGAAAAAGCTGTGAGCTGCAACAAATCTAAGAAACCTTTTGTGCATTTTGAAGGATTTCAAAGTCGGTGGCTCTTTATTTTAATCCCATGCCTTTCCTTCTTTTTTTTTTTTAAATCAAAAGTCTATTGTGTGGCAAACAGAGACAAAAAGATGCTCAACATCACTCATCATCAGGGAAATGCAAATCAAAACTACAATGAGATACCACCTCACACCTATCAGAATGGCTAGACTCAAAATATAGGAAATAGTAGGTGTCGGTGAGGGGGTGGAGAAAAAGGAACCCTCTTGCACTGTTAGGAATGTAAACTGGCCACTGTAATATACAGTATGGAAGTTCCCCAAAATATTAAAAACAGAAAAATAGAACTACCATATGATCCAGTAATTCCACTACTGGGTATTTACCCAAAGAAAACAAAAACACTAATTCAAAAAGATACATACACCCCTGTGTTTATTGAATTATGTACAACAGCAAAGACATGGAAGTAACTCAAGTGCCCATCCATTGATGAAGGATAATGAAGATGTGATACACACACACACATACACACACACACACACACAATGGAATTTACTCAGCTACAAAAAAACAAAGGAAAGAAAGAAAGAAAAAGAAATGGAAAAGAAGAAGAGGAAAAAAAAGAAAAAAGAGAAGAAAAGAAAAGAACACTTACCCTTGCCCTTTGTGACAACATGGATGGACCTAGAGGGTATCATGCTAAGTGGAACACGTTGGACAGAGAAAGACAAACACCATATGATTTCACTTATATGTGGAATCTAAAAAACAAAACAAAAAGCAGAAACAGGCCCGTGGATACAGAGAACAAACTAATGACTGCCAGAGGGAAGGGGGTGGAGGTTGGGCAAAAAGAGTGAAGGGGTGTGGGAGACACAGGCTTCCAGTTATGGAATGAATCAGTCATGGGAATAAAAGGCACAGCACAGGGAATAGAGTCAGTGAGACTGTAACAGCATTGTGTGTGGTTGGATGGCAGCTATACTCAGGAGCAGAGCAGAAAGTATAAACTTGGTGAATCACTATGTTGTACCCCTGAAACTATTGTAACATTGTCAACTCTACTTCAATTTTTTAAAAATGTATCATGGGGGTGGGCTGATGGGTGAAACAGGTGAAGGGAATTAGGAGGTACTTCTAGTTCTAAACTTCTACTTCTATAATAAATAAGTTAAGGGATGAGAAGTAGAGCATAGGGAATGTAGCCATTAATGTTGTAATAACTTTGTGTGGTAACAGATGGGAACTATACTTATTGTGGTGAGCATTTTGTAATGTACGTAATTGCTAAGTCACTGTGTTGTACACCTGAAACCAACATAATATTGTACATCAACTATACTTCATTTAAAAATTTTTAAATGGAGGGAAAAAAAAACTGTGTCACCAAACACAGTAAGATACCAGTACATATTAAGATGACTATAATAGGGGCACCTGGGTGGCTCAGTCGGTTGGGCATCCAACTTCAGCTCAGGTCATGATCTCACAGTCCGTGAGTTCTAGCTCCACATCGGGTTCTGTGCTGACAGCTCAGAGCCTGGAGCCTGCTTCAGACTCTGTCTCCCTCTCTCTGCCCCTCGCCTGCTTGCGCTCTGTCTCTCAAAAATAAAATAAAATAAAAACATATTTTTAAAAAGATGGCTATAATTAAAAAGACAAAGAATAACAAGTGTTGGCAAGGCAATGGGATCACTGGAACCGTCACTCATTGCTGGTGTGACTGCAGAGTAGGGCAGCCCTTAGGAAAAGAGTCTGGCATTTCTTCAAATGGTTAGTCAATTCCTCTGCTAGTTATATCCTCAAGAGAAATGAAAACAAATATCCACCCAAAAACTTGTACATAAATATTCACAGCAACATTACTCATAATAGTCCCAAAATGGAAATAATCCAAAAGTCCACCAGCTGATGATGATTGGGTAAATGAAATGCGGTCCATCCATATAATGGTGTATCATTTGGCCATTCAAAAATGAAGCATTGATATCTCTTACAACACAGATGAAACTTGAAAACACGATGCTAAGTGAAAGAAACAAATTCTAAAAGATGATATACTCTATGATTCCATGTGTATGAAATGTCCAGAACAGACAACCCATAGACACAGAAGGTACATTAGTGCTGGCCAAGAGCTTGGGGTCGTGGGGACTTGAAGTGACTGCTGATGGGAATGTGTTTTTGTGTGGGCTGATGAAAATGTCCTAAAATTGCATAGTGGTGATGGTTGCCTGACTCTGTGATGGTACTAATGACATTTGGAGGGGGGAGAGCAGGAGGGAGGCAGGGTCAGAGAGAGAGGAGAATAGAAGATCTGAAGCAGGCTCTGCATTGATAGCAGGAAGCCCTATGCGGGGCTTGAACCCATGAACTATGAGATCATGACCTGAGCCGAGGTCAGACACTTAACTGACTGAGCCACCCAGGTGCTCCATAATGACACTTTTTTAAGTGTTTAACTCAAGGAAGTGGTGTTGGCTTATTTTGGTTTTTCTTTTTCTTTTTTTTTTTTTAATGTTTTCTTTATTTTTGAGAGAGAGACAGAGAGACAGAGTGAGCAGGGGAGGGTCCAAGAGAGAGGGAGACACAGAATCTGAAGCAGGCTCCAGGCTCTGAGCTAGCTGTCAGCACAGAGCCCGATATGGGGTTCGAACCCACAAACCGTGAGATCATGACCTGAGCCAAAGTCAGATCAGGTGGCTCAGCTTAACCGATGGAGCCACCTAGGTGCCCCTGTTTTGGTTCATTAAGACATAACTGTCATGTAACATCGTATAAGTGTTACGTGGCCAACAAGATTTGATATATGAATGTATTACAAACAGATGAACTGGTAACATCTAATCATACATTTGTTGCTATGTATATTATATTTCAACAAGAACCTTATTAAAAATAAAGATGCATCTCCATGTACTAACCATAGATCCAACAATCTCATTCCTAAAATTTTGCCTAAATTAAAACTTACGTTCACACAAAAAGTTGTACATGCACGTTTATAGTAACCTTATTCATAATAACCGCAAACTAAAAACAATTTAGATGCTTTTGTAATGGTAACTGGATAAATTGGTGGATGGAGACAGACCATGTTTTACTGGTACATGCATACAATGGGGTAGTACTCAGCAGTAAAAAGAAACTATTGATTCAACAACAACATGTGAGAATCTTTTTTTTTCTAATTTTTTAATGTTTTTATTTATTTTTAGGAGAGAGAGAGAGAGACAGCGTGAGCAGGGGAGGGTCAGAGAGAGAGGGAGACACAGAATTGGAAACAGGCTCCAGGCTCTGAGCTGGCAGTCAGCACAGAGCCCGACACGGGGCTTGAACCCACGAACCGCAAGATCGTGACCTAAGCGAAAGTCGGACGCTTAACCGACTAAGTCACCCAGGCGCCCCTGTGAGAATCTCAAAAGCATTTTGGTAACTGAAAAAAGCCAGATCCAAAAGGCTATCTATTACATGATTCTACTTACAAGGCATTTTCTAGGGGCACCTGGTGGTTCAGTAGGTTGAGCATCTGACATTTGATTTCTGCTCAGGTCATGATCCCAGGGTCATGAGATGGGGCCCCGCATTGGGCTCTGCACTGAGCATGGAGCCTGCTTGAGATTTTCTCCCTCCCTCTCCCCCAGTCACATTCTCTCTTTCTCTCTCTCTCTCTCTCTCTCTCTCTCCCCTCCCTCAAAAAAAAAAAAAAGACATTTTGTAAAAGACAAAACTACATGGCTAGAACACAGATGAGTGGTTGCCAGAGACAGAGGTTGGGGGAAGGGTGTGATTTCTGAAGAGTAGCAATGGGGATTTGGAAGATGATGGAGCTGTTCTGACTATTCCATACCGTGACTGTGGGGATACACACCTGATTATGCACTTGTCAAACTTAAAGATTTGTATACTACAAAGAATAAATTTTACTGAATGTGAACTTAAAATAAAAGTGTGCAGGGTATCCAAAATGGAATACAAATAGTAAAAAATATGCATAAATATGAATAACATGACTATACCGAGGAAAGTAGTAAAGGAAAGAACCACCCTAAGTTACATTAGAAAACAGTGTTTTGACTGGCTCCTGTGCGGGAAGGCAGAAGGAAGTGAATACAGATAGATGCTGTGCTCTACTTAGTAAGTTTGTTTACCAGAGGAATACGGGGTAGCAATTCTGAAACCATTCAATATGTGTATTAGGTTTCAACAAAAAGTAAATATTGCAGGTAAGGAAAGCCAGCTTTCTCAGCCAGAGAAGAAAAGATTACAAATGGAGGAGAGGGGAATGAACTGGTAGTGTTGGGGGGGAAACAGATACCAGTGTGAATTCATGGGATTTTCCTGTGTATACCTATCAGTAGATATAGAAATGTAGATGTGCATGCACAAATGTGTTAGTGTGCATGCTTATATTTCCCAGCTCCGGCCACTGAGAGTCTAAAAGCATGGACGTTACAGTAGCGATCAGCACACCTAGCACCCAGACCTTGCTTTCTAAATGTCATTCTCTGATGAAAGGAACCAGTGTTCCATGGGAAAGAGGTCAGTCTAGGGCAGGAAAAAGACAAAAGGAGGCTGGAGCATCTCGTGGCACCAGACAGTAAGGAAGTGCTAACAAACAAAAACAAAGCCACAAAGAGAAAAAAGAATGAGGACGTGTTAAAGGCCCAGGAGCCCACCTGAGAGAACTCCCAAAGGCCAAAGCTGTGATACCAGCGGTCTGCACTCCTTCCTGAAACGGTACCACATCATGAGGAGTGAAGACAGCTTTAACAAAATGAGATTCTGGGGGGTGCCTGGGTGGCTCAGTCGGTTAAGTATCCGACTTTGGCCCAGGTCATGATCTCATGGTTCGTGGGTTCGAGCCCTGCATCAGGCTCTATGCTGACAGCCAGCTCAGAGCCTGGAGCCTGCTTCAAATTCTGTCTCTCTCTCTCTCTCTCTCTGACCCTCCAGTGCTCACACTGTCTCTTTCTCTCTCTCAGAAATAAGTAAAACATTTAAAAAATTTAAAACAAAAAACAAAAAAAAAACAAAAATGAGATCCTGGGAAATCAACTTATAATAATAATTTTAAAATTTATTTTAAAGAATTTTAACATTTATTTATTTTTGAGAGAGAGAGAGAGGGACAGAGTGTGAGTAGGGGAGGGGCAGAGAGATAGAGAGACACATAATCTGAAGCAGGCTCCAGGCTCTGAGCTGGCAGCACAGAGCCTGATGTGGGGTTTGAACTCGTGAACCTTGGGATCAGGACCTGAACCGAAGTTGGAAGTTTAACTGACTGAGCCACCCAGGTGCCCCCTAAAAAGCTATTCTAATAAGAAGTAATTATTTTAACTCATGTGTCACCTTACATGCCTGGCAATGTTGACTTAAGTAGTAGATTCACACAAGACACAAAGATACCAAAAAATGATGGAGGTAAGAAGGTCTCTCAAAATAATTCTCAGTGTTCTTTATAAGTAAGTTCAGACAAAAATGAACTACTGGCTTCTGTAGACTTTTTCTTGCCTAAAAGCCATATTTTCCCACTGAGTCCAAATTATTTACTCTATTCCTTAATCCGCCTGGCCACTTTCTGCCTTCATATTAGAATTCTGCTGAAAAGCATTAGCTTAACCCACCCATGGTCTAATGATTGAGTTCTTTTTACAAATCCAGATTCCCAGGGTGGTGCAGCAAAGTGAGGCTGAGCTGTTAAGATTAATGTGTTGTTTTAGGCCCAAAGCCTAGTTGGCTAAGTCATGACAATGAAGCCAATGCACACAGAGCACTCAAAACTATTATAACTGCTTTAAATATATTAACTTACTTACCTAACCTGCACAACAAGAAGCATGTAATATTGCTTTGCTCGTTTTATAGAAGAAGAAATGAGACATACAGAGGTTGAGTATCTAAGTCAACGGCAGAGCCAGGATTCAAACCCAGAGTGTGGCCCACAGGCCATCCAACAACGATAAATCCAACCCCACCCATGCCTGTCCATGAAATCTGTCTTTACAAACTGATTACACAGAATAGTGCTCATTAGGCTTGGAGTTTGCAGGAGAAAAGTAATTTTGCATAAGTGAAAAGAGGAATTTTAATGGTTTTAGAGACTCTATCACTGTTTTCTTATTGCTTTAAAAGAAATGGGTTTCATTAATTCTTTTCAAATACCTCCGACAGTGAGCACTAATGCCCAGCTCTTGAGTCATGCTTCCCAGCAGAAACGTGGCTAGGGAAAGGGCACTCATATGTACTGGCTTTGTTCACACACATTCATCTGGTGGTCTTCAGGAATGATGGTTTCTCTTATGCAAGGTTAATGAATCCTTGAAGATGTGTTCAAAATGCCAATTTGCTTAGCAAACTGGAGACAGCATTTTTTGCAGTTTTGTCTCGTGTATTGTCCAGGCTGAATAATCAGAAAATTTCATATCAGTTGAATGCGAAGGAAGGATCTTGACGTCGTCATTGTCGTCGTCGTCATCGTCGTCTTCTTCTTCTTCTCCTTCTTCTTTTTTTTTTTTTTTTAATAAAAACTGGCATTAGAGCATTTTAGTGAGGGTCTTCTCTCCATGCTAGCTTCCAGGGCAGAGAGAATAGACTAAGTATTATTTTAAAATCATAAATCAACTCTCTCTCCTATTGGCCAGGATGGAAAATGGTGAAAGCTCAACAAACAGAAGTCCTTTCTAGCCCTTCTATTGTCTGTGGTAGGAGGGTCGGGATCTGATCACTTATTTTTAATTACAGTAAAAGAGGCTTAAAATCCCTAGATCTTTCCAGCTGAACCTGGAGGGAGAGGCTAGTGACAGAGGAATTTGCTGAGCTTGACTCAGACTTAACCTCCTTGAAGGTCAGAAGGTTTGCAACATGGACTGGGCTGTGCCTTGAGATAGAAGCAAAGCTTTGAACAATCTCTCATCTTTTTTTAAGAGAGTTTGAAAAATCTCTCTCTGCTTTTTTTCTTTCTCTCCTTCCTTTTTTTTCTTATAGTCTCATTGAATTATAACTCACATACCATAATTCACCCGTTTTAAGTATACAATGAAGTGGATTTTAGTATACTCACAAACTTGTGCTCTATACCCACTACCAGAACCAAATTTGGACCACTTTTACTATCCCCAAAAGAAACTCCACACTCTTTGGCCATCACCCCACAATTCCCCGATCTTCCAGTCTCTGGAAGTCATGAATCTTTCTAGAGTTGCCTATTCTGCATATTTCCTGCACAATATGTGAACTTTTGTGTCTGACTTCTTCCATTTTTTAGCATAATATTTTAAGGTTCATCCATGTTGTAGCATTCATCAATATTTCACTTCCTTCTATGGCTGATAATATTCCATTGTATGGAAAAACCACATTTTCTTTATCCATTACTGATGGGCACTTGGGTTGTTTCCACCTTTTGGCTAAGCTATTGTGAGTAGTGCTGCTATGAATGTTCACGTGCAAGTTTTTATGTAGACATGGTTCCCATTTCTCTTGGGTATGCATCTAGGAGTAGAATTGCTTGGTCACGTGCTAGCTCTATGTTCAAGGATTTGAGGAACTGCCAGACTATTTTCTGAAGCTGGCCGCATTGTTTTACATTCCCACTGGTGGTGCAAGAGTTCTAATTTCTCCACACCCTCACTAACACTTGTTCTCAACCATCTTTATTATAGCGTCCCAACAGTGTGAAGTGGTGTCTCATTGTGGTTGGCCTTGCATTTCCTTGAAGGCTAATGATGTTGAACATCTCATCATGAGCTTTTTGACATTTGTAAATCTTCTTTGGAGAGCTTCCTATCCACCCTTGTTTCTTATCTGCTTCTGTTTTCCTCTCATGGGAAAAGGTATTGTAACATGACACTTCATCACTGGCTTTATTCATCTTTTTGCAATCCACAGCTTCTAGAATGTCACGAAAACAGATTTATAAAGCACCTGAATCACTCAGTGATTACTTGCACTATCAAAGGACTGATTGTAATACCATTCAAGACTCAAAGAGTCTCATGGACCTACTTTATCCACAGGCTCTGTTTTAACCTTCAGTGCATTATTTCTGGACCCATTGCTCAGAATAAGGCCCAGACACGGAATATCAGAGGAAGCATTCAGGATAGAAAGATCAGTGAAACAGGATGACCATGTCATGTGACTCAGAGCCTTCCAAAACCCCAATAGGGTGATTGACCACCACAATTTTCCTGGGACTGTCTTAATTTTAAAAGTGAAAGTCCCAGGAAGTCCTTTGGTATTGGGTAAGCCCAGTTGGTTTGTCAGCCCAGAGCCAACCTTATTCTCCTGGTTATGTGACAGAACTACAGATGAGGATGCAGCAAGAGCAGGACCACATATATCTTTAGGCTTTGCTGGCAGCATCGGTTTGGATTCTTGTCACTTATTTAGTGGCTTGAGAAATTTGGCTACTACATTACCTCTGTGAGCCTCACAGAAGCTCAGATGAGATACGATGGGTCATATTTAGTGTGGATTAAGTTTAGCCACGTTAGGGGTGTGGTTCACATACAGTCAACAGTAACCTTGAAAATCCTCCAGATACAAAACCAAGTACAGTTCCAATGCATGATTTGGTATGGTCGATGGTGAAAATACTTTTACCAGATTCTCCAAGCCTTCATTAATTGCGCTTCCTGAATTCCTTACTTTCTTCTATTACCACTCTCATGCCTGCCATCAGGAGAAATGGTTTCGCTTGGATCAAACCCTTGGAGTCATTCACACGGTCTTTCCAAACTTCTCAGTCCGCAGGCGGTGCTGGCTTCAGGCACACAGTCCCGTTCCCCGGGGCACACTCCTCTGGTAGAGGAGAAGGGCCGGTCCCCACATTATTTGAATTCTTTCTCTTTTTGATAAGGACACATGATAGAATTCTTAAGTTAAAGATATGTATGATGGGACCCTACTGCTAAGTACAGGCAGACAGTCCTCGACTTATAATGGCTCATCGTATGAATTCTCAACTAGACGATTGTTCGGAAGTGACACGCTTCAGTAGAAACCACACTTGGTATTCTGAGTTTGGATCTGTTCCCCAGGCTGGTGAGATCGTCTCCTGTGATGCAGGGCCACAGCCTCCAGGCAGCCCGCCGTCACGAGGGTCCACATCCGACTCGCTGACAGCCACTCTGCACCGGCACGGCCATCCTGTTTCTCACCATAGAGAGTTCTCCGTAAATTATCCGAGACTGTCAGCACTGTTATCAGATAGGCTTTGTATTAGATGGTTCACCCAAGTGGGTAGACTATGTAAGTGTTCTCAGCACATTTAAGGCTGGCTGGGCTAAGCAATAGGGTCCTCCGGGTTAGGTATATTCAATGCATTTAGACTTACAATATTTTCAATTTACAATGGGTTTATTGGGACGGAACCGCATAGTAAGTAGAGGAAAATCTGTAAATTGGTTAGCAAAGGATTGAATAAGCCCTCAGGAGAAAGACCCTTAGATGTGTCCAAGAAGAGGTCAAAAACCCCCCAAATCTTTATGTGATTGAGGTGGCAGTTCCTAGGCTTCCTCTCCTGAGATGGAAGGAGTGTGGCAAGAGCTCGCTTGACATTAGTCTGGTTGAATCGGAGATTTCAGGGTCTACTCTGAGGAGCAGCAGGGCTCCAGAACTTGAGGTTGGGGATAACTTAAGGCAAGAATCCAATACCTCTCCCCTTATCACTCAACTAGAGTCATACGAATAGAGTGTGAGGACAGAGGAACCATTTTCCAAGAAAACTAAGGCATTCTGGGCTTTACAGGGCAATAGAGAGTGCTACTATGCCAATGCGGTGGCTTTAGAATTTTTAAAGTTTTTATTTTTATCTATTCTTTGGGGTATTCTCCAGTGATACCTTTTAATTGGCCTTTTAATAAAAAGCAAAAACATTGTGTCAGCAGAAGTGGAAAGTCCTTATTAGTGAAGTATCAAAAGATTAACAAACAAATTGTCCATCAGTAAATGAGTATTTAAAAAGTTATGGTGTTTACAGTCCTGGCAGCTCTTTCTGCCCACAGGTCCCATCCCTGTGCTTTAATAAAAATACCTTTTTTGAGCTTCTGCACAGCAAAGGAAACAACCCAGAAAATTAATAGGCAACCAACGGAATGGGAAAAGATAGTTGCAAATGACATATCAGATAAAGGGTTGATATCCAGAATCTACAAGGAACTCACCAAACTACACGCCCGAAAAACAAACAACCCAGTGAAGAAATGGGCAGAAGATATGAACAGACACTTCTCCAAAGAGGACATCCAGATGGCCAACAGACACATGAAACGATGCTCAGCATCGCTCCTCATCAGGCACATACAAATCAAAACCACACTGAGATACCACCTCACGCCAGTCAGAGTGGTAAAATGAGCAAATCTGAGAACTCTAGATGCTGGCGAGGATGTGGAGAAACGGGCACCCTCCTACACTGTTGGTGGGAATGTAAACTTGTACAGCCCCTCTGGAAAACAGTGTGGAGGTTCCTCAGGAAACTAACAATAGAACTCCCCTATGACCCAGCAATAGCACTGCTAGGAATTTACCCAAGGGATACAGAAATGTTGATGCATAGGAGCACATGTACCCCAATGTTCATAGCAGCACTCTCCACAATAGCTAAAACCTGGAAAGAGCCTAAGTGTCCATCAACAGATGAATGGATCAAGAAGATGTGGTTTATCTATACCATGGAATACTACATGGCAATGAGAAACAATGAAATCTGGCCATGTGTAGCAACATGGATGGACCTTGAGGGTGTTATGCTGAGCGAAATAAGTCAGGCAGAGAAGGACAAATATCATATGTGTGCATGTATAGGAGGATTAGGAGGAACTTAACAGAGGACCAAGGGGGAGAAGGAGGGCGGAAATGGTGGGGGAAAGGGAGAGAGGCAAACCATGAGAGACTCTTGAATGCTGACAAAAACTGAGGACTGGTGGATGTGGGGGGGAGGAGGGGTGGGCATGGAGGAGGACACTTTTGGGGATGAGCACCGGGTGTTATGTGGAAACTAATTTGACAATAAACTATTTGTAAAAAAAAAAAAAATACCTTTTTTGGGGAGCCTGGGTGGCTGAGTTGGTTGAGTATCCGACTCTTGATTTCAGCTCAGGTAGTGATCTCACTGTTGTGGGATCAGGCTCCATGTAGGGCTCTGTGCTGGGTATAGAGTCTGCTTAGGATTCTCTCTTTCCCTCTTCACTTTCCTCCCCTGCTCACTTGCTCTCACTTTCTCTCCCTCTCAAAAAAACCACCAAAACAAAACAAAACCAAAAAGACAGAAGCCCAATCACTAGGAAATTACGAAAATGTGCATCTCACCTGTATTAAAGCAGAGTAGTGAGTGATAGAATTCCTGCTGCTCTCTTTCTTTGCTTTGCTAGCAAAAGAGCTTTGAAATCATTAAGTATAGTAGTCTGTATTTGAAATGGACAATTTCCCACACCGTCTTTCAAAGATAAAGCATAAATCAGTTCATCGGAGTGCCTGGAATGGACGTCAGAGCCACAATAGCCATGCTCATTTTATATCAATTCAAGAGAAGCTCTCACTTGACTGTGAGAAGATGAAAGTATTATAAAAGCTGACGAAGAAAATGACTTCATAAAAGCATCTTCAAATTTCTATTAGTAGCTAAGATTAAGCCAATTATTCAAAAATCTGTTGGAGCCAGAATTTACAGTCATAGAAAACATGAGTCAGGAGCCCACCAAGCTGATAAGAATCAGGGGAGATTCGTGTTTTTCTGTGGGGAAGAAGGGTGACAGCTTATGCTGGTCCTTCATTCATCCTACAAGCTGTACTGAGTCCTTATGCACTTGATGTCAGGCACACGGCAAGGGGCTGGAGGTACAAAAGGAGGTATAGCTATTATTTTGCTTGCCTAGAATCCATCTCCTCCTTAACTGGTGATAGAAGCTCGACTTTCCTTTGGGAAATGACTCTGTTCATGGCGTTCCTTCCGCAGAGGATAGGCTTGACACCCCATCCCACTGCAAGCACCACTGACCACAGGTACTGGCTATATTCTCAGCCTGTGGCCACAGTGAAGTGCATGGTACTAACAAAAAGTGACCGGAACATCTGTGGAAGTACTGAGAAGATGAAGGTCTCCTTTCAGTGGAGGCTGATGCTGTCAGAGCATCAGAAGCTCGAGGCTGCCAGTAACGGGCACAGGGGCCAACAGAAACAAAAGTAGAGTTGAAAGAACAGAGTCTGGGTACCATCATCTGGATTTTTTAAAATTTTGTTTTAAAGCTTTTCTTTTTTAATGTTTTATTTATTTATTTTCAGAGAGAGACAGAGAGTGTGAATAGAGGAGGGACAGAGAGAGGGAGACACAGAATCCAAAGCAAGCTCCAGGCTCTGAGCCATCAGCACAGAGCCTGATGTGGGGCTCGAACCCACAAACTGCAAGATCATGCATAACCTGAGCTGAAGTTGTATCCTTAACAGACTGAGACATCCAAGTGCCCCTAATCTTGTTTTATAGAGGGGGAAGGAGCAGAGAGAGAGAGAGAGAGAGAATCTTAAGCTGGCTCCATGCTCTGTGCAGAGCCCGATGTGGGGCTCGATCTCATGACCCTGGGATCATGACCTAAGCCAAGACCAAGAGTCAGACACCCAACTGACTGAACCACCCAGGCACCCCAATTTTACATATTTTGAAATAAAGCTCATATTTTAATTTTAAGCAAATAGGTAAATATTATACAGCACACACTTTCTCTGTTAGAAGGAGTAAAAAACTCAAGTCAGTTGCATACAAGAAGCCACTTGTATTATAATTGTAGAGATTGTCTTCCTAATGAGAGGGTGAAGAAATAAGTTGGCTGAGAGACACAGACCTAAGAAAGAAGGACACACACAACTGGTACCTGTTAATGTATAATGTGCTATACAGTCTAAGCAGTAAGGTGCTAAGAAGACAAGGATAAACCTCTTTGACCTTCTCTTTTCTCTTTTACAAACCCATCCATCGCACCATGTGTCCAGAGTCACTGACCATGAGCACAAGGCCATTCATACCATGTCCTTGCTTGAGCTCTTCACAGCTTCCTACTGCCTCTTGATGACAGTCCTCTTTGGAGGCATTGAGTCCCTTCAGATCTCATTCCCAAGCCATATTGTGAGACTTTTCTCCCTCTAGTCCCTTGTCCCACAGCCACTGCTCAATGAGCTGCTCTGTGCTGTGAGCCGCCCTGCTCCCATTTCCTAGGATGACATTCTCCCCCCTCTCTGCCATCTTTCAAGGCTTCCATGCCCACTGTCTCTGCCATGCTCTCTGGCCTTCTCCCAGCAAATCTCCCCTGCCCTTGGTTAAATTAGAGTTGACTGAGGCACCCAATGTCCCCATGTACTGTGGGGACCTCATCTCAGTGAGCGTCCTCTCATCAGCAGCCCTATGCCCTGCACATGTACGTTACCATGTGTTTGTAGAATAGTGTTTTCCAGGCATTAAACTTATATGAAATGGTCCAATCCAGTAGGACGGTGTTTAATTGAATTATTCTCCTTCACGATGTTATTATATCAGCCATTCCGTTCTGGACCCCAGCCTTTCTAAGCATTCAAAAAGGGACTCATTGTTGGTGGGTGGGGTGGTGTCTGCAATGAACTTCAGCTTGAAATACAGCCTTTCAGCATTTACTGGCCATGAGGAATTCCATGTTATGCTTAGAGCCATTCTGGACACAGATTTGAAACTGAACATGGTCGTTTACTTCCAGGAAACATGAATAAGGGTTTCACTACAAAAAGTGCACTGAATGCACATGTTTAGGTTTTCCCCTCATGTGCCCCCAGCACACAGAGACCTGCCTGTACAAGTGACGAGGCCATTTTGCAAACAGCTTTAGAACAGCTTGCTTTGGTGCTGAGACCTGGCGACGAGATAAACCAAGAGAGCCTTGTCCCACTGTTGAATTGCTTTTTATGCCCTTCACTCTGCCAGAAGCTGCCGAAGACTGTAGCCCAATGTGTTTCATTACACACCGTGGGTAGCTGGTAGGAGTGAGGTTGACATCAGAAACTCGCCAAGACATCCATCTCCAGGACACGTCCCAGCCCGCCCCAAAATGTGTAAAGCGAGGAAACGCGGGTACGCTCAGGATGCATGCATTTAAAAAAGCTAGAGCTGTCATCTGAGGCTGTCCCCAAGAGTCTGGGGCATCTGCGAGAATCCAGAGGACCTCTCTCATTTCACCTCTCTCTGGATGCCCATTGGGAGAGGGATACTTCTGGACCATGCTGCTGATGAAGCAGGAGGAAAGCAGACCTTTATATAAATAACTGGACTTCTGTGTGTCACGCGGAGGCAAGGGAGAGGATGCCGGGCCGCTCTGGGGCCCCTCAAACAGAACAGGCTTCATAGGCTTCATGAGGCGTGTGACACATGAGCCAGATTTGGCAGGATAAGCGAGAATTTGCAAGTGCACGGGAGCAAAGGACAGTCTGGGCAGACGGAGCAGTGTGTACAGAGAGGCAGAGCAGCATGAAAAAGCCCCCTCAGCGTTCGCAGTTAGAAGTGCTTCGGAGAATTGCCATGGGGACAGAGTAGGGAGTGGGGGGGCGGGGAGAGCCTGGTGGGCAGGGACATACTGACAGCTGGGTGGCGACAGGTCTCAGGCTGAGTAGTCTGGCCAGATCGGCGCTCAGGGCAAGTAGCCGTCCCTGCCTGGGAGTCCTGGTTGCCCCTCCAGATCCACCCTCCCCCCTGCCCTCTGACCACCACAGATGGTGTCCATCAGCCCCCTTTCCCCAGCCTGGCTGTATTTCTCAGGCGTGGGAGGGAAATCAACGATTCAAATGTTAATCATACCTACAAAGTACCTTCATAGCAGCATGGAGACTGCTGTTTGACCAAAACCTGGGGACCATGGTCTAGCTGAGCTGACACATAAGATTAACCACTACCAGTACTAAAGGCCCTTCCTGCCAGGCTGCACGTGGGTACTGGCTCCCACTGTCCCTATTGATGGCCCTGACCTTCCACCACATTTCTCTCTTTACCTATCAGATGCCAGGGCAGTGACTGTGTCTTGTCCTGTGGATTGGAGCCCTTAGCTTCCCTTAAGCCCACCCATAACTTTGTAAATAGTCCCTTCATTAGGGTGGCCTGGGTGGCTCAGTTGGTTAAGCCTCTGATTCTTGATTTCAGCTCAGGTCATGATCTTGCGGTTCGTGGGTTCAAGCCCTGTATTGGGTGTGGCACTGACATCAAGGAGCCTGCTTGGGAGTCTCTCTCTCTCTCCCTCTCTCTCTCTGCTCCTCCCCTGTTCATGCTGTGTCTGTCTCTCTCAAAATAAATTCATTAAAAAAAAAATCCCTTCATTAGAGTGTCCTTGATGACAGCACTCCAGCACCCTGCTTCTTCTCCATCGAGATAGGAACAAAGACTCTGTGTCACTTTAGAGTTCCCAGTCTTAAGAATATATATAAATTAAAAAAAGAATGCATAACCCAATCTTACCTTCACTAGAGTCCAAGCTCTATGAGTGTGTGGACCATTTGTTCAGTGGTCATGTGCCTGTTACACAGGAGATGCTCAATAAATGTTAATGGAATGAGTGAACAAATATATTTCCACTTCAGGAAAACAAATTTTAAAACTGCTTAGTAGTGTTGTATGGTGACAGACGGTAGCTCCACAGAATGCTGTATAAAGTTGAATCACTACGTTATACACCTGGAATTAACATACACTGTATGTCTATTCAAAAATTTCTTTTAATTTTTTAATGTTCATTTATTTTTGACAGAGAGAGAGAGAGCAGGGGAGAAGCAGAGAGAGGGAGACACAGAATCCAAAGCAGGCTCCAGGCTCTGAGCTGTCAGCACAGAGCCCAACATGTGGCTCAAACTCACAAGCCATGAGATCATGACCTGAGCCAAAGTTGGACACTCAACTGACTGAGCCACCCGGGTGCCCCAATAAAATTTTTTGTAAGTTCATAGAGAAGACAGACAGGAGTCTATGGCTAGAAATCCCCAAAGAGAATAATATGTTCAACAGGGATGGAAGGCTCTAAAAACAAAAATATTAATAATAAAACTGCAAGTGAGTACAATGAGAATAAAAGCAATTTTTCAATAGTCCTAGAGAAAAGAAGAGGGGCCATGTAAGCAGCTTTCTGATGGGGGGACATTTCTCAAAGAACAGGCACAACAGAATCCCAGAAGAGGCAAGCTGTGTTGCTGAATTAAGGACAAATCCCAGAAATGGACACAGCCTTATCGGAAGGTTAGCAGGGAGGCGGTAAGCCAGGCTGAGTGGGAACAGTGGAGTGGACAGAACGGTTGTGTCAGCAGGACGAGAGCGAGGAAGGCTAAGGAGGGGACCTGAGGGTCACTCAAGTACCATTTTATGGTCTTCTTTCCAACAGGAGTCTTCAGATGGGGTGTGAAGAGCACTCACTGTAAAGAGGGGGCCCAATGCTCCGGGTGCTGAAGGAAAGCTGAGGACACGTGGCCATTTGAAAAGCACTCATTCAGCCATCTTCAGACAACCCACAGACCAAAGGCTGACAAGATGGAAGCTGGGATTTCAGAGGTGCTACTGGCCACCTCTTTCCCCTTAGTGGTCTTCAGCTACTGTCCCTCCGTCTACAACAGCAGATGCAGCCTAGTTTCCTTCCTGCCTGACCGGTCCCAGAGATCACATCTCCCGTGGGGAGTCTTTCTGCTCTCCCTGTGTGGTCCTGCTCTTGGAAGAGGCCCCCCAGTGGGTATGAAGCCATTTATCACTACCCTTCAAAGACTGGGTCCTGTTCACCACAGTGCCAGCGTTGGGTAGTACTAATAATAACAAGCACAGTAATTTTATCTAAGATATTATAGTCATTCCTAGGGCTGCCCTAACAAGGTGCCACAAACTAGGTGGCTTCAAACAACAGAAATAGATCGTCTTAGGGGCACTTGGGTGACTCAGTCAGTTAAGCGTCCAACTTCAGCTCAGGTCATGATCTCACAGTTTGTGGGTTCGAGCCACGCATCGGGCTCTGTGCTGACAGCTAGCTCATAGCCTGGAGCCTGTTTTGGATTCTGTACCTCCCTCTCTGAACCTTCCCTGCTCATGCTGTCTCTCTCTCTCTCAGAAATAAATTTTTAAAAACATTTAAAAAATTAATAAAATTTAAAAAAATAGAAATGGATCATCTTACAAGTCTGGAAGCTACAGTCTGAAGCCAAGGTGTTGGTCGGCCCTGTTTCATCTGAACACCATGGGGAATTCCTTCCTGGCCTCTCCATAGCCTCCCGTGGTGGCTGTCGGTCTCTGGTGTTTCTTGCCTTGCAGCCACACTGCTCTAGTCTCTGCCTCTTCACCAGGTATCTTCACAGATACCAAGGGTTAGGACTTCAATACATTGGGAGGAGGGAGGAGGACACAACTCAACCCGAACACACACACCAAGAGCTCCCAGTGATGCTCAGTGATTCACAGGCATCAGCTCATCTAATCTTTACAAAGCCCTTGTGACGTAGTCAGGAGCACCAAGCACATTTAAGAGACAAAGAGTCTGAGGTAAAAGATATGAAATAATTTGCTCAGTTCCAAATTTCTAATAAATGGAGGGGGTAGAACTTCTCTTCTCCTTTCCCCATTTCCCTTCTCTCTTCCCTCCTCTTCCTTCTCCGTCTTGAGTAATTAAAGAGCTAACTTACGGGAATGGCTTAGAGTTCCTGATTAGACAGAGCTCCCCGTTAGAGTAATGGCCCACGAATCACCTGGTGATTCTTAGATGCTGATCCAGCAGGTCTGAGGTAGGAGAGGAGCCACTGCCTTCCCAACTAGCCCCTCTTGGGTGCTGCTGGTGACCTGCAGACCACACTTGGAAGAGCACTCAACCCCCTGGTGCTGGCCATACAGAATGATTTGGGTGTGCTTTTAAAAATGACTAATTGGGGTGCCTGGGTGGCTCAGTCAGTTGAGCGTCCTACCCCTCTTGATTTCAACTCAGGTCATTATCTCACAGTTCATGAGTTCACGCCCTGCATCAGGCTCCACACTGAGTGCAGAGCCTGCTTGGGATTCTGTCTCTCCCCCCAACTTTCTGTTCCTCCCCTACTTGCTCTCTCTGTCTCTCTCTCAAAATAAATAAATAAACTAAAAAATTTTTTAAAAAATAAAATGACTACTTTTCAGAACTTAGAATCTAGTGACTTAGATTCCCTGGGTGGGGCCCAGGTAGCTGTATTTCAAGGGAGGTGATTCTGAAAGGCATCTTGGTTTGCAAACTGCCTCTCTAGACAAACTAAATGCTGATTTGAATTAGCCTCTTACAAAGTGTTTTCTGCTCACATTTGAGCTAAATGATGGCAAGTAGCACATTCGAAACTGGTTGGGTGACTGTATCCAAAAAATATGTCAACCCAGAGGCAATCCCTTAGATGAGTGGTCTAACCTTGCTCTAGGCGAGATGTGTGTGAATGACTTAGATAAAGCCAGACAAGGTATGCTCGCCAAGTTTTTAGGTGATAAAGGTTGGGAAAACGAATGTGATTGCCAAAAGAAAATCAAGATTTAATAGGCAAAGACACTGAGCAGAAAGCAGTAAGGTGTGAAGTAGTCATTCTACGGGAAAGTCCTACGTTCAGGTTTAGAAAATGAATTGTAGAAGTAAACGATGAAGAAAGCCCGGCCTGATAATTTTTTATACAAAAAGGACCTAGAGAATTTAGCTGATCACTAATATCGTATAAACCAACAGTATAACAAAACTGACAAAACATCTCGAGCAATCTCAACCTATATTTCTGTTAATAGAGTCAGGTACCCAGACCAAAGGCAGTGATGTGTCAGGGCTCCCTGCCTGGTTAGGGCACAGCACTTTGTGGGAGCCAAGTAGTCTGAGGGGCATTAGACTGTGCCCCATGGAGAAAGATCAGGTTGGTGTAGAGTCTGTGCATCACAGGTCCTTGAGCATGGATGAAAAGCATGGGTACGACCTTGGAACACGGAAGACAAAATAACACATGACCTCCATCTAAAAACGCTTGGAAGCTTGTTGTCTGAAAAAGAATGCCCTTCTTCTACATAGCTTCAAGGAGGCATAAGCAGGCTCAATGGATGGAAGTTGGAAGGCAATGGTTTAGTCAGCAGAAATGGAAGAACATTCTCAGACCTGACATGATTTACGGTAGAAAGAGACGCTTGATGGAAGATTCAACTCCCCCATGTTCTTGGAAGTGTTGAAGATGCTATGTTGTGTAGAAAGGATTCTTTTCATCTAGCCTCTTTAGAAGGCGAGGCTAGATGGCCTCTTAATCCTTCCACTGGAAAGGGGTTTGTGACTTCTAGAACATATAGAAAAAGATCCATTCATATGTTATCAAGGTTTGCTTCATCTCCCAGAGGGCTTTGTTTCCTTTATATCTTTCTCAGAAATAGAAATAATTATGCCTAGATTTGAAATTCTTCTTTTAAGGTGGTTTGGTGTTGCTAAAAATAGTATCTTGGCATAAGAAGAATATTTGTTGTTTTATTCTATATATATTAAGTACCTAATATCAGCAATAAGTAATAATGGTAATAGCTGACACATATAGTACTCTGTGTCAGTCTTTGGACTTGGCACATATTAGCCCATTTAAGCTTAGCCACAATCCAATAAACTGTTTTACAGATAAGGAAACTGAGACACAAAGACATTAAAGAACTCCCTTGTGGTCACATGGCTAGAAAGGACAGAGACAGGACTCAAACCCAGACAGCCTGTTTCTAGGTACCAAACTACCTCTTTTATGCTATATAATGAGATGTAGTTTCAGGGGTGATTATCCATTAGGAATAATTCCTGGAATCACAATCCTTTTAGAGGTCAAACTATATATATATGTATATATACATATATATATATATTTTTTTTTTTTTTGAGAGAGGGAGTAAGTGGGAAAGAGGCAGAGGCAGAGAAAGAGAGAGCAAGAGAGAATCTTGAGCAGGCTCCATGCTGGGTGTAAGCTTGGCACAGGGCTCCATCTCACAACTGTGGGATCATGACCTGAGCTGAAATCAAGAGTCAGACACTGGGGCGCCTGAGTGGCTCAGTTGGTTAAGCGTTCGGCTCAGGTCACGATCTCACAGTTCGTGGGTTTGAGCCTCGTGTTGGGCTCTGTGCTGACAGCTAGCTCAGAGCCTGGAGCCTGTTTCAGATTCGGTGTCTCCCTCTCTCTCAGACCCTCCCCTGCTCACACTGTCTCTAAATAAATAAATAAATAAATAAATAAATAGAACATTTAAAAAACAAAAAAAATTTTAAGATTACAGAAAATTTTCAAATTTTTCCTCATACAGCGCCCCCACCCCCCAAAGAAAGGAAGATTGTGGAGCCATGAAAGGCCGCTAGGATGGTGGGAGGCCTACGGGCCCCAAACAGTCAGGCTCTGAGAGTTCTACCTGCAGGAATTTTCCAAACACATTTCTTGGAAAAGGCAATGTTTTATTTCTTTTTCCCCCTACCCCCACATCCCTCTACATATAATTTGTGCCTTGTTAACAAAATTATTATTATTTTTAATACCCAACTACGAAGATCAGCAGCTGGCTGGGTACTAAGCTGCGATCTTTTCCACCTCAACCTGCCAGCCTGATGCACTGGCTGAAGCTGGACATCTCTACTCACATGTGGCTAACTTTGTGCTTCTTTTCTTAGACTCTTCTGAAAGGCAAATGGCCACAATATGCTTTGGGTAGATGGTACTTTAACCCAGCCTGGTGATTAAATGGGGAGGGTCTGGGGCTGGGGCGTGGAATCACAGGCACAGGCAAGAACAGGACGGAGAGGGAGGGAGGCAGGGAGAGAGGGGAATTACCCAGCGCGGGTGTGCGAAGAAGATGACTTTGGCGGGGCCAGAAGCGGTTTATTCACCAACATCTTTGCTGGAAGAACTGCAGAATTGCGACTCTAGAGAGCGGCGTGGGGAGGCGATTTGAACTGGGGCAAAAGAGTGCAAGCTCCATTTTGTACCGGAGGAGACAAGCTTGTCTGGAAAGGAAAAAGGTTTCCATAGAGACTGATGCACAGAGCCTTGGGGGTTGGAAGGCGTCCAGACTGCTTGTCAGGAAAATAACATTTACCCCCAGCTGGGGAGGGAGAAGGCCGCATGGCTGCTGTTTTGCAATGCAGATGTACCTCACTTCCTGGAAATGGAAATAATAGATGCAAGGAAGGATATCTTCCAGGAGACTCTCATCGGTTGAGGGTACCAAAGATTCTCGGAAGAGGGTTTAGAAATAGGCAAGACCCCAGAGCATCCAAGTGTGAAAGCTGTCTAGAGGTTAAGGACCCAAGGGATCAGTGAAGGTAAGGATTTTACAGTACAGACTTAAACAACCTTTATTTTTGCTGTACTCAGAGTTCTAATTTAATCAGCATACATGCACAGAAGTCAATGCTAAAGGCAAGCAGTTTTGAAAGAGACATCTTCTTGGTAGTGGTACCTTAGCCAAAGGGGTCTGTATCCGAGCCCCACCCCTTACAGCCCTCACACTTTGAAGTGCCTTCCTTGAAATTCTGTCAGTCCCTTTTGGTCTGGGACATAGACTAGGACCCAACTTGGCCATGTATCTATTTTGCCCCCTGTGAAGTCCTTCTGCCCCATCTGGTCAACCAGATGCCCCTAGGAGCCCTGGACTCCGTACTTATGGATTCCCTCCAGGGGCCTATGGCTTAGCTAGCTCCAGTTCTGGAAGGGTGGCTTGAATTGCTCTCACCTGGGTTCTTTTATGGACTCATGCTAAATAGTGCTGGGGGACTAAAAAAAAAAAGGTTTTTAATGGCTTGATTGAGATCAAATTCACAAACCATACAATTTAACCACTTAAAGATACAACAAAGTGTTCTTGCTTAGAGATCAGCCATATAAAAACGAACGGGCAACTGGAGGCTTACCCCACAAGGGATGGAGCAGAAAGTCAACCAAACAGCGAAAAGACAGGACAGAGTTTGTGTATCCAAGACAAGAATTATGCTGCATTGTGATCGGTTATCCACAAATTACAAAGTCCTTCAAGCTGTTCCCATAGGTTCATGGTCAGATGAGCCCTTAGCACTTTGATTCTTTGTCCGTCTTTCTTTGCCATGTTGACGGTGACGGTTATGGTTGCAGCTGAATATCTATGCTGTGTAGGCACTATGCTAAAATGCTTCCAAACATATTTCGTTTAATTCTAACATAGCACTGTGAGGTGGATTATTCTCATTTTACAGATGATAAAACAGAGTCAAGAAGAGAAAACAACACGAACAAGATTGTCGATCCAGCAAGGACCACAGAACACAAAGCTCTGATTCCAAAGCCCTTGCTTTCGGTGCCATATGTAAAAAACCACTGCCTAATCCAAGCTTGTGAAGCTCTGCATCTGTGCTCTATAGTTTGAGCTCTTTGGTGTAGGTCTTTGATCCATTTTGAATTAATTTTTGCACATGGCATGTGGTAGGAGTTCCATTTCATTTTTTGAAGTGAATAGCCAGTTGTCCCAGCACATTTGTTGAAAATACTATTCTTAGGGGGCACGTGGGTGGCTCAGTTGGTTGGGCGTCTGACATTGGCTCAGGTCATGATCTCACAGTCCACAAGTTCGAGCCCCACGTCAGGCTCTGTGCTGACAGCTCAGAGCCCAGAGCCTGCTTCGGATTCTCTCTCTCCCTTTCTCTTTGCCCCTCTCTCGCTTGTATTCTCTCTTTCTCTCTCAAAAATAAAAACATTAAAACAATTTAATAAAAATTTAAAAAATTAAAATAAAAAAGAAAATATTATTCTTGGCCTGGTGAATTGTCAAGGTACCAAAAATGAATTGACCATAAGTGTATGGGTTTATTTTTGGACTCTCAATTTGATTCCATTAATCTGCATGTCCCAGTACTTGGGTTTTAATGTATGTCACAGCTGAAAAGATAACTCATAAAGATTCTTACATCAAATGGGGAAAAATGCATCATCGGCTCCTCTTACTAAGCATTTCCTTTTTTTTTTTTTAAATAGTTTATTGTCAAGTTGGTTTCCATATAACACCCAGTGCTCATCCCCACAAGTGACCTCCTCCATGCCCATCTCCCCCCTTCCCCTCCCCCCATACCCATCAGTCCTCAATTTGTTCTCAGCATTCAAGAGTCTCTCATGGTTTGCCTCCCTCCCTCTCCCCTACTATTTTCCCCCTTCTTCTCCCCCATGGTCCTCTGTTAAGTTCCTCCTAATCCTCCTATACGTGCAAACATATGGTATCTGTTCTTCCCTGCCTGACTTATTTCACTCAGCCTAACACCCTCAAGGTCCATCCATGTTGCTACACATGGCCAGGTTTCATTCTTTCTCATTGCCATGTAGTATTCCATGATATAGATAAACCACATCTTCTTGATCCATTCGTCCGTTGATGGACACTTAGGCTCTTTCCATGTTTTGGCTATTGTGGAGGGTGCTGCTATGAACATTGGGGTACATGGGCCCCTATGCATCAGCACTCCTGTATCCCTTGGGTAAATTCCTAGCAGTGCTATTGCTGGGTCATAGGGGAGTTCTATTGCTAATTTTTTGAGGAACCTCCACACTGATTTCCAGAGGGGCTGCACCAGTTTACATTCCCAACAGTGTAGGAGGGTGCCCATTTCTCCACATCCTCACCAGCATCTAGAGTCCTCTGATTTGCTCATTTTAGCCACTCTGACCAGCGTGAGGTGTATCTCAGTGTGGTTTTGATTTGTATTTCCCTGATGAGGAGGGACTTTGAGCCTCATTTCTGTGTCTGTTGGCCATCTGGATGTCCTCTTTGGAGAAGTGTCTGTTCATATCTTCTGCCCATTTCTTCACTGGATTATTTGTTTTTCGGGTATGGAGTTTGGTGAGTTTCTTACTAAGCATTTCCTATCACATCCACCAATTACACACATATTTGGTTAAAGATCTAGCTAGTGAGTTTCTTTCCATCTTCTCTGGTGTCTTGGAATTGATCTTGCAAACCAAAAGTAAGGTATTGCATTTTTCTCCCTTTTTAAATACATAGATAGAAAACTAACTACAAGTCTTCATTTAGAAGATCTGTGTTGATCCATAAGCAGTTTACTAGTGTGATTTTAAAATCCCCAGCATATGAGAGGGGAAGGACCTTTATTTTTTGTTTTCATGCAAAACTTTCAGTTGTCTTCTTTGAAAGGATGAAGACACATTACCTCCCTGGAGTTGATTTGTGACAGTGTGTGCAGAGTATTGCCAAACAGAGGAGCTCACCTGAGTCTCAATATTCAGGGTTTTCAGTTAGGGCCTCCTCTGTGCACACGACTGATTGGTTGATTGATTGCCCACATGGTTCAATCCAGTCTCCTATATTGTGTGACCCAAAGCCCCACATTCTATATCCCATGATTGGTCTTTCTGGCATGACTAGTCCCTAATCTAAGACCACTGGCGTGGCAGTCACATTTACCCTAAACAAAGACACTCCCAGGAGGTATGACTTAGATTATCTCCCATAAGTCAAGGAAAAAAGTCAGTCCTCTCTTTGGTAAGGTCAAATTCCTTAATGCACAGTGTTTCTGTGTTTAGGAAAAGAATGTGTTTCCCCTAGTTGTTGAGTAAAGGGTTCTAATATGTCTAATAGTTACAGCATGCTGACTGCATGGGACAATTAATTCTAATTCTAATATTCCTTAGAAATCTTCATCTGCTCTAGCAATTATTGAGAAAAGTATGTGTTAATATTTCTCACAATAATGGTAGGTATAGCTATTCTTCCTTTTAATTTTGCCAACCTTTACCTAATATATTTTGAAGCTATATTTATGTTAGTAGGTACAATACATTTAGAATTTTTCTTCATATTTTCCTTTTCTTGTCTCCTTTGGATTGATTACAGTGTTTTTTCTCACTCTATTTTTCTGCCCTTTATCTATTTGGAGGATATACATTCAATTTCTATTATTTGGGTGACTACTTTTAGAATTTTAACATATAAAGTAAATTTAATTAATATTTCTTTTAAAAAGATCTTAGGGGGCATGCCTGGGTGGCTCAGTTGGTTGGGGGTCCAACTTCAGCTCAGGTCATGATATCCCGGTCCAAGAGTTCAAGCCTCATTTAGGGCTCTGTGCTGACAGCTCAGAGCCTGGAGCCTCCTTTGGAGTCTGGGTCTCCCACTCTCTCTGCCCCTCCCCTGCTCATGCTCTGTCTCTCTCTCTCAAAAATAAACATTAAAAAATAAAAGACTGTAGAATGCCTGACTCAAAACAGCCACCTCTAGCCATCTGAGGTCTTTATGGGCTTGCTTTTATCCATTTGTTGTTTCTGCTGCCTCTCATTTATGGTGGCTTATTTTCTTGAATATTCTTTGATTTTTTTTTTTTAATATTGTGAGCCTAAATTTGCTGTGCTCTCTGTGAGGATTGCCTAAGGCCTTACCCTGAGGGCACACTCTCTAGGAACTCATTTGCATTTGCTTCTTCAGGGCACCAGGGAACATTCCATCTGAAGTTACTTAAAATAAAATTGTTGGGTCTTCTCATGCTGTTGATAGTGATGTCCTTGCCTAGAAATACCTGAGCCTCCTGCTCGGGCATACTTACTCACAGTGAGCCCTACAGAAGATTTCCCCTCACCGCTAGGGCCAACATTGTGACTAGCCAGGACCCTGTGGTTCTTAACTGTGATTGCACGGTGATTACACACCTCAGCAAAACCATCAAGGAATCTGGATGAACAAGAATGATCACTGTCAAGTCTTGGAGGGTGCATGGCACACCTTCCCAGAGGCCACACAGCAAGATCACATGGCAAGACCACAGGTGCTTATCTGGAGCTCCTTCTATTAAGATTCAAGAGTGGGGTGCTCAAAATTTGGGGAACTTCATGGGTGGGGCGACACGGTTCCTTATCGAGCTGTTTTACCCGTAGCTGTGTCTCAGGCTTGTAATGGATTTCTTTGAAATGGATGCCTTTCCATCCAACAGCTTCAAAGCAGGCACCAACAATTCAGAAGTTGTTAGGAGATTTTCTCTCCACAGTATGGCACATGTGCCTGCTTCCCTTTAGAGGATACTGCATGGAAGCAACATCCTAGGTCATAGTCTTTGTGCAAACTGAAGAGTCAAATATATTGGTAATTTTGATACGTTCAAACTGAGTATGCAGTCAGACACTATTTAATCAGTACCTTCTAAATTCCTAAACAAGAACTAAAAAAACACTACCCTTTAATATATATAAGAAGTGGTTATAATATAAAGAAAGTATATTTTAATAAACCTAATAGAACTTACTGTCCCTTCTATAAAATGGAAAGCAAGCTTAAGTGAGTCTTTAAATGAGTCTATCCTTTTTTTTAGCTGTAAAAATACGTTTTTTTTAAAAGACGCACATACTGTAGAAATTATGAGTTGAGCCTCAAGAATTTGCACAATATATTTTTGTAAATTGTGTCACACATTAAAAATAATCTTGCTTAAAAAATTAAAAAATAAAATAAAAATATTCTACCTGTGTTATCTTTGAGTCTAAGTTCTTTTTTAAAATTATTTTTTAATTTCTTTTTTTAAAGTTTATTTATTTATTTTGAGGTGGGGGAGAGAGAGAGAATCCCAAGCAGACTCTGCACTGGCAATGCAGAGCCCAACACAGGGCTTGAACTCACAAACTGAGATCATGACCTGAGCCTAAATGAAAAGTCAGACACTTAACCAACTGAGACACTCAGGAGCTCCAAATTTCTTTCTTTCTTTACTTTTCTTTCTTTTTTTTTCTTTCTTCCTTTCTTCCTTCCTTTCAAATGTTTATTTACTTTAAGAGACAGGCAGAGCATAAGCAGGGGAGGGGCAGAGAGAGAGGGGAACACAGAATCTGAAACAGGCTCCAGGCTCTGAACTGTCAGTACAGAGCCCAATGTGGGGCTCAAACCCACAAACCATGAGATGATGATCTGAGCTGAAGTCGGACGCTTAACCGACTGAGTCACCCAGGTGCCCCTCTTTTTCTTTTCTTTTTTTCAAGATTTTATTTTTAAGTAATCTCTACACCCAACATGGGGCTTGAACTCCCAGCCTTGAGATCAAGAGTCACATGCTCTATGGACCAAGTCAGCCAGGCGCCCTGAGCTTAAATTCTTATACAAACACCAGTGACTATGTCTTTTTCTTATTCCAGCCAGTCTTCTGTACTTCAAACCTCTAGTCCATTCAATACAGTAGTTATTACTCTGCACTGGGCTGTACGAGGGATACAGAATAAGACGAAAAAGGCAGAAGCTCACAATGTAGCAGAGTAAATAAACAATCAAGAAAGAAAAGAGACTCTGATAAGTGCTCTAACCCAGCAGCAAAGTTTTATGACTGGGAGGAGAGTCATTCCAACCCAGGGTCAGGGAATGGGCCACAGGAGAAAGCAAACAGAAAAATTTGACAGGGACTGGCTTTCCTGACAAAGACCAGTTTCCTTATTGATTCAGCCTACCAAAGAGAGTTCTGCCCTCAACTTGAGAGTAGTTAAGAATTCAAGAGACTTTTTACCCACTGGGGAAAATGGGATCTGAGCCAGGAAAGTTTTGGCTGGATTCAGTTGGCTAAACAGAGGTTTTGAAAAATGAGAAAATGGTGAGACTTAACTCCTCAGTTTTACTCCTACCATTTCATAGACCCGGAAGAATCGGGGTTTGGGGTGACACGGTATGGGTCCACCTGAATACTGGCTTCAACCCTGTGGGCAGTCGTCAGCCAATCAATCGTGGCCCCATAAAGGAGTCTCCCTAAAGATTCTGAGCACATTAAATCAACACATCATACACCTTAAACTTTTAAATTAAAAATTAAATTAAAGATTTAAATAAAAAAAAAAAGATGACTCTGAACACTGAGGCTCAGAGGAGCTCCTCCGGTTGGCAAAGCTCCCTGCACATTGTCACACATCAATGCGGGGGGGTGGGGGTGATGCCTCCTGACCACGCAGGACAGAACAAGGGAAGCTGTGCATTGCTGTGCCCCAAACCCTGCCCTGTGTACATGTATCTTCCTTTGGCTGATTTTAATCTGTCTCAACCACAACAACCACCACCACAACAACAACTATAAAGCTTTCAGCGAGTTCTGTGAGTCCTTCTGGCAAATTATTGAACCCAAGGCCAGTTTGGGGAATTCCCAGAAGTTGGAGTTAGGGTTAGGCTTGGGAACTGCTCCTTTTAATGTTACAGGTGGCTGACACTCCTTTTAGTACCTGGTGTCTGAAGCAGGGGCAGCCTTGTGTGGACACGGCTGCCTCACACTTTACAGCTTGCCTAACTCTGGGCAAACACTTACGAAAGTCTACCAAGTATCAAGCTATAGAATCTGTCTCAGTGAAGTTCAAAAATCAGTAGCATGCAGATCGCTTTTTCTGACAATAATGCAGTGACTGACTTAAAACTGCTAAAACATGGTGCACCTGGGTGGCTCAGTCAGTTCAGTGTCCAGTTCTGGATTTTAGCTCAGGTCATGATCTCTGTGAGATCAAGCCCCACATCGGGCTATGTGCTGACAGTGTGGAGCCTGCTTGGGATGCTCTCTTGCTCTCTCGCTCTCTCTCTCTTTCTCTGTGTTCCTCCCCTGCTCGCTTTCTATCTGTCTCTCAAAATAAATAAAACATTTTTTAAAAAGCGCTAAAAAATACGGGGCACCTCGGTGGCTCAGTCATTTGAGCATCTGACTTTATTTCAGGTCATGATCACATGGTTCATGAGTTCAAGCTCCACATCAGGCTCTGTGCTGACAGCTTGGAGCCTGGATCCTGCGTCCGATTTTCTATCTCCCACCCTCTCTGCTCCTACCCCCTTGCATTCTGTCTATTTCTCTCTCTGCAAAATAAATAAATATTAAAAGGTCTTAAAATTTTTTTTAATTGCTAAAAAATAAAGACCCCACATATTGGCAATTTTAAAATCACACTATTAAATAGTGTATGGGTCAAAACAGAAATTGTATGAATATCTGAAAACACTTGAGGGGCACCTGGGTGGCTTAGATCATGATCTCATGGTTCATGAGTTTGAGCCCACATCAGGCATGTTGCTGTCAGTACAGAGCCTGCTTAGGATACTCTGTCCCCCTCTCTGTGCCCCTCCCCCACTTGCACTCTCCCTAAAATAAATAAATATTTTTATAAAAATAAAAATATTTGAAAATGAATGATAATCATACTCAAACTTGTAGATACAACTAAAGCAGGTCTTAGAGGCAAACTTAAACATACTAGGGGAAAAAGCCTAAAAAATGAATAGCTTCCAACTTAGGAGTTTTGAGAACAAATACAAGAATTACCCCTAAAAATGTAGAAAGAAAAAAAAAACATAAATGAAGTAACTAATGACATTAAAAAATAAACTTGGATTATATTATTGTCTTAACTAACTACTCTTCCAGTGTGGAGAATATTAAAAATATTTACTGTAAAAAATCATAGATTGATGAGAATGCTAGTAATATAACCACAAGTGAATAACAATAGAATTAAAGAGCTGACCTTTTTCATACTTCCTGGCACAAGCTTTTCAGAAAGAAATCAAATCCTCCTTAAACAGCATAACACACCTGAGCTAAGGAAAGATCATTTTGTAAATAAATCATTCAAACGTTTCTGTTATTCCACAGCTTTAGTTGCTAAAATTACAAAAGTGTAATAACACTTTCTAAAAACTCTCATAGTTGCACTTTTGAACATACAGAAAAAGAATATGCTAACCTGTTTACAAATTTTTCTAAATTAAGAGTTTTAGTGAGTTTTGTATCTATGTGTTGATTTGCAAGCTCAATTCACAGAGATCAGAAAAGATGGAAACTCACTAGCCAGATCTTTAACCAAACTTTTGTGTAACTGGTGGATATGATAGGAAGTGCTTAGTAGAAGGAGCCAATGATGCTTTTATTTTCCAATTGATGTTAAGAATCTTTGTGAGTTACCTTTTCAGCTGTGACATACATTAAAAACTAAGTACTGGGGCATAAAGATCAATGGGATAGAATTGAGAAAGTATCAGCATAATTCAACAGGGACATTAATAATATTTCCAGTAAACATGCTGGAATAACTGACTATCCACATTCAAAGAATGAAGCTTGAACCCCTACAAAGAATGAAGCTTGAGGCCATGTATAAAAACTAATGCTACATGGATCAAAGACCCAAACATAACTAAAACTATGAAATCTTTGAAGAAAACACAGGTGTAAAGGTTCATGACCTTGGATTAGGTAATGCTTTTTAGATATGACCCTAAAAGTACAAGCAACCTCCAAATAATAATAATAATAATAATAATAATAAAAGCATAAGCAACCTTCAAAAAATAATAAATTGACTTCCTCAAAATAATATCTTTTGTGCTTCAAAGACCACTATTGGGGGCGCCTGGGTGGCTCAGTTGGTTAAGCATCCAATTTTGGCTCAGGTCATGATCTCACGGTTCCTGGGTTTGAGCCCCGTGTCGGGCTCTGTGCTGACAGCTAGCTCAAAGCCTGGAGCCTGTTTCAGATTCCGTGTCTCCCACTCTCTCTGACCCTCCTCTGTTCACACTGTCTCTACCTCAGAAATTTAAAAAAAATTTTAAAAAAAAGACCACTATCAGAAAGTGAAAAAGATAACCCACAGGATGAAAAAAGAATTTTATAAATCATAGATCTGATAGGTGTCTACTGTTCGGAATATATTAAGAACTCTTCTTATCCAACAGTCGAAAGATAAATAACTCACTGTATAAATGGACAAATGATTTGAAAAGACATTTCTCCAAAGAAGATATACAGAAGACCAATAGGAACATGAAGAGACATTAGTAATTAGGGAGACCAAGGCAAACTACAACGAGATAACATTCACATCCACGAAGATGGCTCCAATAAAAGATGGACAGTAACAAGTGTTGGGCGGGGGGTGCTGTGGAGAAACTGGAACCCCAGTCACACTGCTGGCAGGACTGTAAAACGGTGCAGCCACTTTGGAAAGTAGTCTTCAAATGATTCATCATAGAGTTAGCATATGACACAGCAATTCTGAGCTGATGTATATACACAAGAGGAAAGCAAACAAATGTCCACACCAAAGATTGTACACAAATGTTCATAACAGCATTATTCACAACAGCCAAAAAGTGGACATAAGTCAAAAAGAGATAACAAGAAGGTGGGATGTGGGAAAGTAAGTTCAAGAATTCCTTGGGGCACCTGGGTGGCTTAGTCGGTTAAGCGTCCGACTTTTACTTGGGTCATGATCTTGCGGTTCGTGGGTTCGAGCTCCGCGTCGGGCTATGTGCTGACAGCCAGCTCAGAGCCTGGAGCCTGTTTCAGTCTGTGATTTCCTCTCTCTCTGACCCTCCCCTGATCACTCTGTCTCTCTCTCTCTCTCTAAAAAAAAAGAATTCCTTATACTTACCATGGGTTAAAAAAGCTTAGGGTGGAAAGCCGCTGCCAAAGGGTAAAAGCACCCAAGATTAGTTAGTGAGAGATTATAATGGAATCATGAGTAAGTTATTATATCATCTGCAGGAAATTGCTTTCCATCTGGTGCCAATATACTTTGATCACAGCTCCACTTGCCTCCCCCCTGCCAGACCCTTTGCTTCTTAGACACAAAGGTTAATGATTACTATCTGATTATTTTCTTCATGTTCACCACGTGTGCAAGAACTTGAGGGCTCAATAAATACGGAGACAAAACCCCTGTTCAGGTTTCTTGACTCCTCCCGGATATTAGCCTCTCTCGTATTCAATTCTGCATCTGCTCTCTTGCTGGACAAGAGAGAACTCCAGACTCATAGTCTGCAACAGTGGGATATGCAGACAATAGAATATTATTTGGTCCTCAAAAGGAATGTAATACTGGCATGTGATTCAACACGGAGGAACCTTGAAAACATTATGCCAAGTGAAAGAAGCCAGACACAAAAAGCCACATACAGCATGATTCCATTCATGTGTAATGTCCAGACTAGCCAAATTAATTGAGATGGAAAACAGATTAGGGGCTGCCAGGCACTGGGAAAGGAGGGTGTAGGTAGTGGCTGCTAATAAATATGAGTTTTTTTTGGAGGTGATGAAAATTTCCTAAAATTAGATGGTAGTAATTGTCACATCACTTTGTGAATATTGTAAAAACAACAAAATTGTATACTTAAATAGGGTGAATTTTCTAATATGTGAATAATATCTCAATGAAAAAGATTAAAAGAAGACAAGTATTGTAATAAACTGAACTAGCCCCGAATTCTGTACCGCAGTATCATATTTTCTCTTTTTTTGTTTTTAATGTTTTTAAACATTAAACATTTTAAACATTTAAACATTTATTTCTGAGAGAGAGAGAAAGAGCATGAGCAGGGGAGGGTCAGAGAGAGGGAGACACAGAATCCAAAGCAGGCTCCAGGCTCCAAGCTGTCAACACAGAGCCTGATGCAGGGCTTGAACCCATGAACTGTGAGATCGTGACCTGAGCTGAAGTCAGATGCCTAACTGACTGAGCGACCTAGACGACCCCACAAATGTTTTCTTACAAAGAAAGAAGTATATTTAAACAATCATATTGTCTCCTTAGCACAACGCAGTGGTTTTTGTACTATTACTAAATAAAACACAATTTAAAAGTACTTTTAAAATAGCTTTTTTCTTTTTTAAAATATTTTTTTATTTATTTTGAGAGAGAGAGTGAGCAGGGGAATAGTAGAGAGTGAGAATCCCAAGTAGGCTCCATGCTGTCAGCACAGAACCCAATCCAGGGCTCGATCTCACAGACCAAGAGATATGACCTGAGCTGAAACCAAGAGTCTGAGGCTAACTGATGGTGCCCCTAAAATAATTTAATCTGGGAGCTTCTATCTACTTGCTAGATGAGGTGCTGCTTGATTCATGAGTCGCTGAACAAAAGCAATTAGAATTTCAAATTTACTTGGTTGAATTTTATTTTTTAACAGATTTGGTAGCAGTGGTGGGATCCAAAGTGAAGTTCTGATGGCATTTGGGGGACAATGAGAAACATAGTCCTGGTACCCATGAACCACTTTTTGGGTTCTCTGTTTTTCTAGATGTTTCTGAGGGCCATGGGTAAGTTCCTCTTGGTTCTGAGTTCTGTTCTCTTTGCACTGAACTCCTGATAGGATTGGCTTTCCATTGAAGGACCAGTCAGGTTGAGCTGGCAGCCAGATCCGTCCAGAGCCCAGCTGAGCCGGCAGATGGCTTAGCCTAGAGCCACTAGGCCCCTAGGCCCCTAATCTTTCAGACCACAATCTCCAGGTTTTTGAGCAGGAAAACCCCCAGTTCTTAATTCCATGTGAAGTTCCACATAGGAACTGTTCATGGCAGTGCACAGTTCCCCATCAGGGTGGAGCCTACAGTCTGCACTCCCAATTGTTGATGTCTGCTATGTCAATCCTCTCTCCCTAATGCAAGGTGAACTTTGCGTCCAGGTTCTATTGAAAAAAAAAAAGGGGGCGGGGACATAAGGCAAGGATAACCAGAATAAAACTTCCTGTGTGGTCTACAGACTCTTAAAATTTTACTGGCCTCCATGGCTATCACTTTTCCAGTCTTGAGCCACAAATTCAAATGGGAATTACCAAAAGGCATTCATGACTCATGATTCACTTCCATTGTCAGGGCCCTACTTCTCTGGTTGAGACTAAGTGTAAAATAATCAGGGACTTCTCCTTGACCTCTGTTAAAAATATTACAGAATTAGGGCTGCCTGCATGGCTCAGTTGGTTGGATGTCTGACTCTTGATTTTGGCTCAAGTCATGATTCCAGGCTTATGGGATGGAGACCCAATTCGGGTTCTGCACTGAGTGTGTAGCCTGCTTGGGATTTTCTCTCTTTCTCCTTCTGCAACCCCCTCCTCAAAAAAAATATTGCAAAATCTGTTGCTAAAGCAATAGTTGCTCAACAAAAATCCTTGGGCTCTCTGGCCAAAGTTGTTCTTGATAATAGGAGAGCCGTTGTTGATCTTTTAGTTGGGCAGGGTGTCAATGCTATGACCAATACCATCTGCTATGCCTGGATCAATACTTCTGTGGAAGTTGGCTTAATAGGGTGACTCCTTCAATGGGGTCTTCAGCTTACTTGATTTTGATTGGTTTAAGTCTCAGGGATAATGACTCCAAAGTACACTGAGGACATTGGGAATTACCCTGTTTAAAACAGTTATAACTCCCTAGTGTGTTGTTTTCTTCTCAAAAACTTTAAATACATGATTGTAGCCACTAATCACCAAGCAAATTATCTTCCTAAGACCAGTATTTCAGAAAAGGAACAAAGAGAATGACTGATTTAAAAACTATGAATGTGGGGTGCCTGGGTGGCTCACTTGGTTAAGTGTCTAACTCTTGGTTTCAGCTCAGCTCATGATCTTGCAGTTCATAGGTTCAAGCCCTATATTGGGCTCCATGCTGACAGCGCAGGAACCTGCTTGGGATTCTCTCTCTCTCCCTCTGTCTCTGCCCCTCTCCTTCTTGTGCTTGGGATCTCTCTCTCTCTCTCTCTCTCTCTCTCTCAAAATAATTGTTTTTTTTTTAATTTTTTTTTTTTAATGTTTTATTTATTTCTAGGAGAGAGAGAGAGACAGCGCGAGCAGGGGAGGGTCAGAGAGAGAGGGCGTCACAGACGGAAACAGGCTCCAGGCTCTGGCTGGCGGTCAGCACAGAGCCCGACGCGGGGCTCGAACCCACGAACCGCGAGATCATGACCTAAGCGAAAGTCGGACGCTTAACCGACTAAGCCACCCAGGCGCCCCTCTCTCTCTCTCAAAATAAATAAATAAATAAAATTTTTTAAAAATGTGAACCTGAAGTCATGGCCTGTGAATATCATAGAGATCAAGCAAAAAATGTTCTAACCTGTAAATACTACGCTAAGGATCAACAGAAGCTGAGAGAACAAGAACTGTAGGGGAGACTGGCATTAATAACAACAGGCCCAAAATGGAGTCATTTGTGCTCAGCCCCGCATTAGCAAACCAAGACTTACTCTCTTTTCTTTTTTTTTTTTCTTTTTTTCTTTTTTTTTACAAATAGTTTATTGTCAAATTGGTTTCCATATAAACCCAGTGCTCATCCCCACAAGTGCTCTCCTCCATGCCCATCCCCCCCCCCCCCAGGAGTCCTCAGTTTGTTCTCAGCATTCAAGAGTCTTTCATGGTTTGCCTCTCTCCCTCTCACCCACTATTTCCCTCCTTCTTCTCCCCCTTGTTCCTCAGTTAAGTTCCTCCTAATCCTCCTATACGTGCACACATATGATATTTGTCCTTCTCTGCCTGACTTATTTCGCTCAGCATAACACCCTCAAGGTCCATCCATGTTGCTACACATGGCCAGATTTCATTGTTTCTCATTGCCATATAGTATTCCGTGGTATAGATAAGCCACATCTTCTTGATCCATTCGTCCGTTGATGGACACTTAGGCTCTTTCCATGTTTTGTCTATTGTTGAGTGTGCTGCTATGAACCAAGACTTACTCTCTAATGGAATTACGGTTTCAGGAAGGTCCCAGGAATGTGGCTTTTAGCCAGTCAGTCTGCAATTCTCTGATGCGTATTTGTGATGGAGTCTTCCTGGTAGACTCCACCTTCCCCCAAAGGGAGACCTTGCCTGAAATGATCCCCTCTTTGTGAAGAACTTCCTTTTTCTGCCCTCATGTGCCTACAAAACTCTCCATTTTGTACAGCTCCCTGGTGCTGTTTCTAATTGCTAGATGGGACGCTGCCTGATTCATGAATTTTAAGTAAAGCCAATTAGATCTTCAAATGAAAAAAACAATTAATCTTTATTTTATCCTTTAAAATTTAATTCTGGCATGCTTTATACTGTGCAGAAACTATTAGTGCAGAAGTCAACAGATATAATTCCTAAATATGTAAATACACATGTATTGGAGATTAGTGTCCACGGATTTATTTTTATTTTTTAATGTTTATTCATTTTTTGAGAAACAGAGAGAGACAGAGCATGAGTGCAGGTGAGGCAGAGAGAGAGGGCCACAGAGAATCCGAACTCTGCTCCATGAACTGACAGCACAGAACCTGACGCAGAGCCCAAACTCACAGACCGTGAGATCACGACCAGAGCCGAAGTTGGATGCTTAACTGACTGACCCAGGAGCCCCAAGGATTTGCTATTGATGAGAGACACAATCAACAAAGGTCAGAGATCACTGCCTTGATGTCTTGTTAGAGGACAGTCCGGGGGAAAAAACCTCAGGAAAGCTGATGTAAGAAAATCAGCAAGAGTGGGGTGCTTGGGTGGCTCAGTTGGTTAGGCATCTGATTCTTGATTTCAGCTCAAGTTGTGATCTAGAGTTTTGTGGGTTCGAGCCCCACATGGGGCTCTATGCTGACAGTGCAGAGTCTGCTTGGGATTCTTCCTCCTCCTCTCTCTCTGCTCCTCCTTCACTTGCTCTCTCTGTCCCTCTCAAAATGAATAAGTAAACTTAAAAAAGAAAATCAGTCAGAGGTACTCACCTATCAAATTTTAGCTTATTTTAAGTACTCCCTGGTAATTCACATATATGATTAAAATAAAAATAAGTCTGAAGGTCTCTACTGGAAAATCTCTGAACTCATATACACGATTTATGGATTCTACCTCACTTCAATTCATCATGTGCTGGCAGCTTGGCACTAAGCAAATTTCCATTCTGTGCTTCTCCACAGAAGAGGGTCACACCTTATATACACTGTGTACTAAAAATACATCCTTCGAGAATAATAATGTTACAGTTCTTTCTTTAGCTGTATCCCCGCTAGCCAGGCATTGGCGCACTTCAGTGATTCCGAGGGAACCGCAGACGTTGTCTGGTCCAGCATCCAATTTCTCTTCCCAGCCTGTCTTGGAAAAAGACAGTGGTGTCCCTGTAGTCTGTGAACTGTGTCTTCAAATGTTTGCCTGACCTCATTATCCAGAACACTCTATAAATGTAGTCTGCCGCACAGCACCGAGTCTGTGAAAGGGCAGGATACTCCCTTGAAAGTAACAAAGCAAAATCGAATGATCTGTCTGGCCAGACTTGGAAAAGGCAGTTGCCAGGTTGCTATTGGTTTAAAGAAGACGCATGAGCAATGTGCTGGCTGCGGCCCTCGGTTCCTGAAACCTGGTGTGAGCATTTTTAGAAAAGAACTAAACACTGAGAGGAAAGCCTGCTCCGGAGTTGGCTTGCCTGCCTGCTTGCTGTCTTTAGGAAGTGCTTTATACCTTTTACTCTGAGCAAGCCTGCACTCCCCACCCCCTCCGCCCCTACGGGCCAGCCAGTGGGCCCAGTCACCACTGTCCTTCCTTTCAGCAGGGTGGCGCTGTGGGTGGGGTTAAATACCAGGTCTCCACTTACTGGCCTTGGGAACGTCACACAATTTCTCTGATTCTTGGTGTTCCCATCTGTAAAATGGGGATCATGACAGCTAGGGCATATGGCTGTTGTGTAGCCAAAAGAAGAGAATACACCTAAAAACAGCACAGTGTCTGGCACGCAGTAGATGCTCAACAAATGATGGATTTCTTTCCCACATGTGAGCCAAACCACAAAATGCCCCTCATTCAACGTACTCAGAAAGCTTGAGTCAGTTCCAGAATCACTTGGAAAATTCTAAAATTGACTAATCATTTAGGGCTTGTGTATAACATGAGGATCTGTTAAAAAACAACTAGGTTTAAAAATTTTGTTTTAGATTTTATTATTTTTCTAAGTGTATATTTATTTTTGAGAGAGAGAGAGAGAGGGAGTTATTGGGGGAGGGGCAGAGAGAGAGGAAGACACAGAATCTGAAGCAGGCTCCAGGCTCCGATTTGTCAACACAGAGACCTACGCGGGGCGTGAACCCACGAACTGTGAGACCATGACCTGAGCCGAAGTCAGACGCTCAACCGACTGAGCCACCTAGGTGTCCCAATTCTCACAGGTTTCAAAATAAATTTTTGAAAAGCTGTGCTCTAACCTGGTGCCTAAGGTTTGTAGAGCACAGCAGTTCACTTAAATAGATGAAAACTATAAATATACTTAACACATTTCTGTCATTTTTACTGTACAAGGAATTTTCTAACAAAATGCAATTTTGAAATATCATGATTAACTTTAATTTATGGTTCTTATTTAGACAACGTTTTTTGCTGATTCATTTGGCACAAAAGGTTTCACCAGAACACAGTGAAAATCTACTTGTAAAACAGGTTTTCCAGTGCACAGGTTTTGAAAGTGACTCCGGGTATGGCACACAACTAGCTCTGGGCTTCTTGGTCAATTTCTCTTTCCTGCCATGACATTTTGGTGGAACAATTTCTCCAAATAACACATAAGAAAACAAAAACCACTTAAGACTGTCACTCAACACTGCCAACTGACTGTGGGCAACATGCATTACTCTTTTTGTGCTGCGAGACGTAAATTATTCAAACAGTATGTGACCTAAGAAACTCCAAGCTGATGAAAGAGGTCGGTGGCTTTCCATTTGCTCCGTGGTACTATCAAGCTGTCAGACAAAGTTCTGATTTATCAGGGATTATTTCAAAATGTCCTATCTCTGAAAGAAGGAACGAATCAAACTCTCAGAAAAACAAACATGACAGGGTAAAACATCACATGGGGGCATTAGGAGAAATGAAAAATAGAATTAGCAATGACAACATGATCAAAGCAACAGTTCATCCTATTTTTGCCAATTCAGCCTATAGTAGGATGCTTCTACGTTGGCAGCCCTAAACATCCACTTCACCTAATCAGAACCCATTGTTTCATGGCTGTTTTTGGTTTCCTATTGAACCACATTAAGCAAAACTCTAGGCCTCTCAATGTCACCTTAAGAAACTCAGATTACTCATTCTCAGCCCTCCCTGTGAAGCTCGGGTTTCAAACTAGAATTCTTAAGGGAGGAAAAGCTAAATCTCGTCTAAATCCAAATTACAGCTTTAACCTGATTACTGATCTCAGATTTCAAGCATTAAAGATGGAGTTTATTCTCATTTCATGCCACCGTTTAAGCTTCATACTGTTAACCTGTGGATGCCAAGAGTCCTGGCCATCATGATTTTGAAGGTTTGTCATCTTGGTCTGCCTCATGATAATTCAGCACAAACTTGACCATGACCTGAGCCGAAGTCAGATGCTTAACTGACTGAGCCACCCAGGTGCTCCTCGAGCTTTCCATAAGAAGGCTCGAAGGGGAGGAAAAAGGAAAGTAACTTCCCAGCTCCTTTCTATCAGAATGTAATTTCTTATTACTATTTCTGAGTATGTACAATGTATTTTAGAAACTTCTCCATTTCACCCCCATGGGCTGTCTTTTGGGAAGATGAAAAGTAGGAGAGAAGAGTGTTCTTGGTTCTCCCTCCCTGAGAAGCTTCTAGCTTTTGGGATATTATCTCAATTTGATCTATTCATAAACAAACTTTTACTGTTCGGTACCTCTGAGTGTTGGGGTAGAGGGTGAGCTCCTCAAGGATGGTATTATCAAAATCCTCAAAGAAATAAATTTAGGTGGGGATAAAATCCGTAAAACAAGAGAAAGTTTGAAAAAAGCACGTGCTAGAATTAGAATCATTAAAATGAAAACCACAGCTATGGAAATAAAAAATTTAATGGACGAGCTTCAGAGCTGATTCTTTACTGCTGAAGAGTGAACGAACAAAGCTTGTCAAACAAATGCTTATCCACCAGAATGCAGCTCAAGGAGAGAAAAAAGCAAAAATATTAACGAAAAGAGAAGAGGACACATCCAGACCTTTCAATATATATTTAATAAGAGTGACAGGAGCAAAGTGGAAGAGATAGTAAAGAGGTAATATTGAAGAGATACAGCAAAAACATCCCAAAATGGAAAGGGGGAGGTAGTTCTCAGATGGAATTATTTCCACTCAGCATACAGCAGAATAAATAAAGAACACACTCTTAAGTATGTCATGTAAAATTCCAGAGTATTAGGGATAAGATGAACATTCTAAAAGCTATCAGAGGGAAAGGATATAATAGCTAGAAGAAAGGAGAATGAGATTATTAGAAACATTGAAGGCCAGGACTCACTGTGCTAAAGGAAAGTAATTTACGACCCAGAATTCTATACCTAGCCAAAATTAAAAAACATTTTTTAATGTTTATTTGTTTTTGAGAGAGAGAGAGAGACAGAGAGAGACAGAACATGAGTGGGAAGGGATAGAGAGAGGGAGACACAGAATCGGAAGCAGGCTCCAGGCTCTGAGCCATCAGCACAGAGCCTGATGTGGGTTTGAACCCAGGAGCTGTGAGATCATGACCTGAGCTGAAGTCAGATGCTTAACCAACTGAGCACCCAGGTGCCGCTATACCTAGCCTAACTATCATCCAAGTGTAAAGGCAAGATAAAGACATTTTCAGACCTACACTACTCAGAAAGCTTACCATCCAAAGATGGTCTCTGAAAGAACTACACTAGGGGGTCCTCCAGGCAGAAAAAAAAGTGCACCTAAAAGAAGGATGCAAAAAAATCACCATGAGCATATAAATCCTGAAAACAACAGAGGTAAATCAAAATAAATAAGCAGTTTTTTAAATTGTGTGTTTAAATGCAAGCTGGAGCCCAAATTTCAGAAAGCAGTAACATGAGAGTTGGGAGAAGAAGTGTGGAGAGAAGTAGAAGTGAAATGTGTTCTCTTTTCTGTTTGGAGAATAAAGAGACTAATTACATTTAGACTTTCAGCAAAGTCTGCAAAATACGCTGTATATAACACATGGCTCCAAATCTTAGCAACTTAAAATAAAAAAAAAAAATCCATTTATTTCTCAGAACTTTCTGTACCTCATGATGCCCCTGGCTCAGGCTCCAGTCAAGGTGTCTGCTGGAGCTACTCACCTGGGGTAAGTTCCAGGTCGAAGCTCACTCATGGGCTAGATGGTGAGCCTCAGGTGCTGCGTGGCTGATGGCCAGACATATTGCCATGCGGGGCTTTCCACAAGGCTGCATACAACATGGCAGCTGGCTTTCCCCAGAGTGAGAATTCCAAGAGAGTGAGAGAAAGAGGGAGAGAGTCCAAGACTGAAGTCACAGCCCTTCTATAACTTAATCTCAGGTGTGACATTCCATTATTTCTGCCATATTCTTTTTAGAGGTAGGTTACTAGGTCTCGTACACACTCAAAGGAAAACATGAAAAATGGCACACTGGGGTAGGTTCCAAACAAGGCTATTTCTTACTGAAGAGTGACTGAGTAACCCGGTGCCATTTTAGGGGTCACCTAGAAGTCTAGGCAAACCTAAATATGTCTGGATCTCAGTGATGGGCATAGCTTAGAAATCTCTGCTACAGGCTGGTTAGTAGATTAAATAAGAAAACATGTGGGTTGGGGCGCCTGGGTGGCTCAGTCTGTTAGGTGTCTGATTTGATTTTGGCTCAGATCACGATCTCACTGTCCTGAGATGGAGCCCACATCGGGCTCCATGCTGAGCATGGAGCCTGCTCAAGATTCTCTCTCCCGCACCTCACTCACATTCTCTCTCTCTCTCAACAGAACAAAACAAAAACATGTGTGCAACACACTACCTTTATTTCTTTGCTAATACCCTTCCCTGTACGTGGAGGTATATTCTTATATTCTCTATCAAAAACCAATCCATTTTACTCTTTCAACTTCTTCCTTTTCCACGAAGCCTTTTATTAATCCTTAACTATGTGTAAATATTTCCTTGTAGAATTTCTTTGTAGAAGCCTGTAACATTTTGCTTGTGTCATTTTCATAGTATTAACCATCTTCTGCCTTGTACTTTAATTTTTGCATAGTTGTTTCTCATTCATAACCTGAATTCCACATAGAACACTGCCTAGCCCATTGACACACAGTGCCTTCGCTTTCATTAGGAGCTAAATCCTAAGGGTAACAGAGTAAAGTAGGCAAGGTTCTACCTTTCTCTGTTCTTTGGGAAATCTGGGAAAATGTAACAGAAAGAGAGCCAGCAAACAGACTCCTCTCTAATCCTCATATCTGCCTGAGAGCAACGAGCAGACCGTACAGAGCAACAGGATATGGAAATAGACGTGAGTACTTCATAGGTGAGGACTGAAGTCCTAACCTGATGAAGTGAGTGAAGGGAGATGTTCGAAGGAGCTGTCCTGCAGGCAGATCAACTGCAGACTTTCAGGTCACGTGGAACAAATGGTGAAAGAGAGGTAAGAAGGTGCAAGAAAGACTCAGCACTGGACATTTACATTGCACAACAATGGTATTCACACACACTCTTTTTTTTTTTTAATTTAATTTTTTAATTGAGAGGGAGAGGCAGGCAGAGGGAGGGAGGGAGGGAGGGAAAGAAAGAGAACCTCAAGAAGGCTCCATTCTTAGCACAGAGCTCAATGCAGGGCTCAATCTCACGACCCTGGGATCATGACTTGAGCTGAAATCAAGAGTTGAACATTCAACCAACTGAGCCACCCAGGCGCCCTTTTATTGTGTTCCACTGTATACCAGGTACACTAAATGTTTTCTTTATATTGTCTTACTGAATCATTACAAGAGGAAGAAAATGAAGTTCAGATAGACAGGTACCTCCTCCCAGGTCTGTAGCTAGCAAGTGGCTGACCTGGGATTCTAGCACAGGGTTGTATGACGCTCAAAACATGTGCTCTAAACTTCTATCATTCATTTTCAGCAAACCAGATAAGATGAAGTAGAGAATGCTTCAAATCCTCTTAGAAGCCTGTGACTCTGGAGAGAGTGATACTTGTTTCATGTATGCATGCATTTATTTTACCTCCCACTGTTTCCACCTTACTCCCATGATCCTTTGTATTTTTCTTTGTTCCCAATTATGATTTCCTCTTTCCAGGTAAGGATTGGAGGTATTGCCTAAAAAACAGACTACATTATGAAGACAGTGAAAAGACAAACCATGGAATGGGAGAAAATATTTGCAAGTCATATACCTGATGAGGATTTAACATCTAGAATATATAGACAGCTCCTACAACTCAACAGAGACAAACAATCTGATGAAAAAATGGACAAAGGACTCAAACAGACATTTTCCAAAAAAGATAGACAAATGATTCATAAGCACATGACAGGTGCTCATCACCATTCATCATTAGAGAAATGCACATTGAAACCACAATGAGAAAATATTTCTCAACAGCTGGGATAGATTCCCAACATGGAAAATAATAAGTGTTGGCAAAGATGTGGAGAAACGGAAATCCTGCACATTGCTGGTGGGAATAGGAAATTGGTGAAGCCATTGCGAGAAACAGTTTGGTGGTTCTTCAAAATGTTAAACATAGACTTGCCATATGGCCCATCAACCCTCTCCAGGTATGTGTACCCCAAAGAATTGAAAACAGGGCCTTAAATACTTGTATGCCCAATGCTCACAGCAGCCTTATTCATGACAGTCAAGCATTGGAGGCAACTCAAGTGTCCGTTAACAGATAAAAGGATAAACAAAATATAGCAGATACATACAATGATAAGGTATTAAGCCCTGAAAAGGAAGGAAGTCCTCATACACGCTACAACATGAATGGACTTTGACAACACTATGCTCAGTGAAACAAACAAACACAGAAGGAAACACACTGCATGATACCATTTACGTGAAGTGTCTACAACAGACACTTTCATAGAGGCAGAAGGTAGATTACAGGTGACCAGGCACTATGTGGAGGAGGGAATGAGGAATTATCACTTAATGGTACAGAGCTTCTGTTTGAGTTGATTAAAAATTTTAGAAGAAGTAATGATGATGGGTGCACAATGTCGTAAATGTAATTAATGACACTGAATTGCGCACTTAAAAATGGTTATAAAAGGGGTGCCTGGATGGCTCAGTCGGTTGAGCACCCAACTTCGGCTCAGGTCATGATCTCAAGGTCTGTGAGTTTGAGCCCCGTGTGGGGCTGTGTTGACAGATCAGAGCCTGGAGCCTGATTCAGATTCTGTGTCTCCCTCTCTCTCTGCTCGTACTCTCTCTCTCTCAAAATAAATAAATAAATAAATAAATAAATAAATAAATAAATAAATAAATAAATAAATATTTTTTAAAAAGGAAAGGAAACCTGAGATATGCCATTTACACAATGTTTTCACACCCAGTTTGATCTGAGATGACAGCATGAGGACAGTTAAATAGCCGTGAAATAAATTAGCCTCAGAGAGCTTATGTTCCAGGTCTAACATTCATAATACTTCCAAGCAGAGGATTTCTAAATCTGTTTTATTTACATAGGAAAACACTTGCAGTGATATTTTGTTCCTGTTGCACTCAGTAGCCAGGATTGTTTCCTGGTCATGTGGAGAATTAGAACCTTCCCTCCATGAACGGCTCTTTCTTGGGTTACAGAGAACCTAGAGGCTTTGAAACGTCCCCCTGATGGGTTCTCGCTCCCTGTTGGGGGGAGGGGGCTGGTGGTCTCTCCGCCTATTAGATTTCTGGCCGTTTTGGCCAGAGGCTGTGTCTCTGGGATGTTTTTGTCCCGGTGCTTAGCACAGGGTCTGGCCCCCAATGGTGGCTCAGTGTGACAAGTGCATGAAATGGGCCACATACTTTCCCCCAAATATGCCCGAATATTCACTTCATCATTTAGCACCTTTCTCAGCCCCTCACTGTTCTGTTCCTCCTTCCATCTACTTTTTCTTCAAGGCTGAATTCCAGTCTTGCTTTTCTCAAAAGACTTCCTTAACTGACCCACGCCTTGGGGACCACCCTCTGCTTTGGTGTCTGTCACCACTTGTCTCTTGCTTTATTATTTTCTTTATGGGAGACTGTCCCTAGGCTGCATGGCCTCTTTGTGTCGATTAGAAAAAGGTGCCCTTTGGAACCTGGGTGGCTCAGTCAGTTAAGCGTCCAGCTCTTGATCTCAGCTCAGGTCATGATCTCGTGGTTCATAAGTTCGAGCTCCACATCGGGCTCTGTGCTGACAGCTCAGAATCTGCAACCTGCTTGGGATTCTGTGTCTCCCTCTCTCTCTACCCTTCCCCACTCGTGCTCTGTCTCTGTCTCTCAAAAATAAATAAACATGGGGTGCCTGGGTGGCTCAGTTGGTTAAGCGCCAACTTTGGCTCAGGTCATGATCTCCTGGTTCATGAGTTTGAGCCCCGCTTGGGCTCTGTGCTGACAGCTCAGAGCCTGGAGCCTGCTTCAAATTCTGTGTCTCCTTCTCTCTCTGCCCCTCCTCTGCTCACACTCTGTCTCTCTCTCTCAAAAATAAACATTTAATAAATAAATAAATAAACATTAAAAAAATTTTTTAAAGCAGAACTCCCCCCGTCCCCAAAGAAACCCCACATCCATTAATAGTCACTCTCCCTTCCCTCTCCTTCCAGCCTCTGGAAACCATGAATCTTCTTTCTGGATCTTTCTCTATGCCTATTCTGGACACTTCATACACAGGCAATCACATGACATGTGATTTTCTGTGATTGGATCCTTCCAATTAGCATAATAATTTCAAGGTTATTAAATACGGTACCATGTTTATTTAAATATTCCATTTCTTTTAAGGCTGAATAATACTCCATTGTATGAATCTACCACATTTTATTTGTCCATTCACCAGTTGATAGGTATTTGGGTTGTTTCCATTTTGGGGCTACTACAAATAATGCTGCTATGAATAGTCAAGTACAAGTTTTGTGTGGACACGTGTTTCTAATTTTCTTGGGAATATATCTAGGAGTGGAATTGCTGGGTCATACGGTAACTTTGCATTTAACTCCTTGAACAACTTTCAAACTTTTTTTTCCAAAGTGGCTGCGCCATTTCCCACTAGCAATGAGGGCTTCAATTTTTGCTCATCCTCACCTGTATTTCCTACTGTCTATCTTTTAAATCATCACCACATTAGTGTTTGTGATGGGGTATTTCCCTGTGGTTTTGATTTGTACTTCCCTAATGACAAATGCTGTTGATTTTCATGAAGAATCAGAAGGAAGGTGGGGCAGGGACGCAATGGGGCCTCAGAAACAAGTAGGGTCACGATCACAGCTGCAGCCAAGACGCCTTCTCTCTTCCCTATCACTCGCTCTGCTTCCCTCTCTCTCGCTGGGCTTCCTTCCCTCTCGCCCCTGGCCAACTTCTTTCTTGCATGTGGCTGCTTCTGGCTCCTTCCACCAGAGAAGGCCTGACTCCCTTTCCTCATCGGCCTTGGGTCAAGGCACTCAGGATCAGACCAGTCAATAGTGAGCAGGAAATCCAGGTGAGAGGAAAACACAGTGGCTCCCAGTAGGGACACTGCGGGAACAGAGGAGGGGGAGACAAATTCCCAAGAACAGGGAGGTGTTATTCCCAGTAGAAAGAGGCAGTGCTACTAATAAAAAGTACTGTGTGTCCATGTCACTATTGACTTTGAAGAGCAAATGGCATTAGATTATTGGTCTAAAGTTTTTATAATGGACTTTGGTCAAAAGCCTTAATGTTTTTACTGACCTGGACTATTGCCAAATATAAAGAAATGTAAATTAGGACCTTAATAATAGGGGTGTCTTGGTGCCTCAGTCAGTTAAAGTCCAACTCTTGATTTCGGCTCAAGTCATGATCTCATGGTTGTGAGTAAGAGCCCTGCCTTGGGCTCTGCATTGGGATTCTCTCTCTCTCTCTCTCTCTCTCTCTCTTTTGGCCCCTCCCCCGCTTGTGCTCAATCTCTCTCTCAAATTAAATAAACTAAAAAAAAACAATAATGCATTATTAGTGATATTCCCGGCTATTTCGACAACAATATCCTGGGGCCGATTTAAGGTTATAACAACGTTTTTGAAGGAAATGCTGTTACAGTAAACTATAGCATCATTCTGCTTGTACCCTAGTTCTCACTAACTTTACCAAAATGGATTCTGAGGAAAGACTTAACTCACAAGTCACAATATGGCAGCTCTCAGGCCTGATTTCACCTGATAACATTAATTGTTTGACCTACGCAATTTTTTAAAAGTGTGGATGAACTTCCCATACTAGGAAATCTGGAAGTTTCACATAGAAATCTAGATTTCCAGCTTCTCTTGCAAAATCACACTGGCGGCCTGAATCCCGCATGGAGATGGTAAGAACAGTGATAGGAGTGATGACCACCTTAGTCAGAGTGTTCCCATTCCAGTTCTCAGGCATGTCATTCTGTTTCTGCTCCTCTGCTGGCACAGGCCATTGGAACCTCCTCTGGAATTTTTGCCATCACCAGTCATTAATTGTACTTGGGGAAGACAGGATTTTACAAAGGAAGGATTTGCTTCACAGTTGAATGAAACAAAAATCTCTCCTATAGGCACTTAAACTTTGTGATTATTCTAAGTTCAAGCACTTTATTTGTAATTCATTTTCATTTTTGAGAGAGAGAGGCAGACAGAGAGATACAGAGAGAGAGAGAGAGAGCACTGAAGGGGCAGACAGAGAGAGGGGGAGAGAGAATCCCAAGCAGGCTCCAAGCTGTCAGCACAGAGCCCGACAGAGGGCTCGATCTCATGAACCATGAGATCATGATCTGAGCCAAAATTAAGAGTCAGCTGCTTAACTGACTGAGCCACCCAGGTTCCCCTCTATGTTCAAGCTCTTGTATAACATGTAGAGAGCTTGAACATAGAGAATCCAAAGATCTGTGCATTAATTCTTCTTGTTACAACACTTACCAGTTTGGTTAAAACTTATTACTGGGGAACTGTATTTATCTAGAGCTATTCTGTTTCCTCACCAGTTGTTGCCAACAATTTTTAGTTAATAAAATAAATATACAAAGTTATAAAAATATAAATAAATAGGGTTAATAATACTGCACTGCATATTTCAAAGTTGCTAAAGAGTAGATCTTTAATGTTCTCATCACTAGAAAAACTTTTTTTTTGTAGCTATGTAAGCTGATGGATGTTGACTGGATTTATTGTGGTCATCAGTTCACAATGTATACAAATATTGAATCATTATGTGGTACTCCTGAAACTCATATATTATATGTCAGTGTCAGTTACATCTCAATAGAAAATACATTAAAAAATGTTTTTGGGGCTACCTGGGTGGCTCAGTTGGTTGAGTGTCCAACTCTTGGTTTCAGTTTAGGTCATGGTCTCACTGTTTATGAGTTCAAGCCCCACGTCTACAGAGCCTTCTTGGGATTCTCTCTTTCTCCCTCTCTCTGCCCCTTCCCCACTTGTGCCGTCTCTTGCTCTCAAAATAAATAAACTAAATAAACTAATAAAATAACTAAGAAACTAAATAAACTAAATAAAAGAATGTTTTTAGCTTGAAGTACTCTAAACAATGTAAGACCATCTGGTTATTATCTTATTCTAATCGACTGCAGGAAGTTTATAATCTTGTTCTTATACTTTCGTCAACCCAGTGAAGACAGCACTCTGTGTCTTTCAAACTAGGTTCTAAAGACAGGTCAAAGTAGGGGGCCGTCATATCCAATGACTGTCCAAGGTAGATACTGCCACCCTACCTAGCTTCCCCTTCGGGAATGAGAGATTTATTCCCTGAGATGCTGGAGTACTGCTGTAAGGTGGTCTTCACCATCAACCCTATTTAATCTGCCTTGCCCAAGGTCATGTACCCTCCTAGGGCAGATTAGGAGGCCCCTTTATCCCAACGTGGGATATCTAAAAGGCCATCCAATCCCCACAGCTCCTGGTGGAGTTGTCTGTATCTGAATTCAACTTCTGCATAATCTTGTTTCCCTGTGTCCTTTCCACAAGTTCTCCCTAGTGACTTCCTGTACACTTATCACCATCTTAGAGTCAGCTGGGCGGGAACCCAACTTGTGCAACTACTATGCAGAGGGTGGCCTGGGAACACAGGTGGTATTTCAGGGAGGAGGGAAGGAAACCAAGAGAACCGTAGCACAGGGTGCGTATCTGGGAGCAGGCCAATTAGAAAGTGCAGGAAGTTTCTCAAGCCCAGCAGAAACGTTTCCATTGATTTTTTTTTTTAAGTCTCTATTGATTCTTAAGCAAAACTTCCAGAGGGCAGAAACCAAACAACACTGATTACCTTTCTCCTATATCCTATTAAGATACTCATGAACCAAAGAGAGCAGATAGTTACAAAATGGCATTCGAAACTAGAAATGCAATTCGGTTATCTGCCCAATGTCCCTATACCAAAGCCTGGAGTGAGGAGCCCAGAGACAGAGCAGAGGGGCTCTAAGAGGGGTAAGGACACGGGGCAGAATGGCCAGAGATTATTCTCCTTCGGGTTAGCGGGAGGGTCAATGTTGAAGACCAGAAGCCCTATCTCGGAAGGGCCAGGGATCTATCCCTTAGAGTGAACAGGTTCAGAATGAGATTAAATCACAGGCTAATAGAAAGCTGGGCTAGGGGTGCCTGGGTGGCTTAGTCGGTTAAGCATCTGACTTTGGCTCAGGTCATAATCTCACAGTTTGTGGGTTCGAGCCCTGCATCAGGCTCTGTGCTGACAGCTAGCTCAGAGCCTGGAGCCTGTTTCAGATTTTGTGTCTCCCTCTCTCTCTGACCCTCCCCTACTCATGCTGTCTCTCTCTCGCTCTCTCTCAGAAGTAAATAAAATCATTTAAAAAATTAAAAAAAAAAAAAAAAGAAAGCTGGGCTGGGGGCGTGCATATCCATCCTCCAGTCTAAGATGCAAATGAAGCATTTGTACACTGACCATTTCCCCATGATTACAGGCATTCACTGGGGCTGAATACAGCTCTCCTTTTTCAAGGATATTATTTAAAAAGCAGTGAAGGAAGCCTATGAAACATGAACTCACCTGCACAATAGAGAATCTGGTACTTGAGGTTTTCAGCAAAACAAGTGTTTGAAAAATATTTCTCCAGTGAACCTAACTGAGTTTAGAAAACATCAGGGTTGAATTCTCAGTAAGATTTAGGAAGATGTGGATCTTATGAAATAAAAGGCAAAATATGGATGAGACAACAAACATATGAAAAAGGAGCAGATTGAGAGGGAATCAGAAATCAAAAGCTGTATGAGATAATGGAACCACAGTAAAAAAAAAAAAAAGTTAGAAATACAGTCACACAGGGGTGGCTGGGTGGCTCAGTCAGTTCAGCGTCCTACTTCATCAGTTCATGTCATGATCTCAAGGCTCATGGGTTCCAGCCCCACATTGAGTTCTGTGCTGACAGCTCACAGCCTGGAGCCAACTTCAGATTGTGTGTCACCCTCTCTCTCTGCCCCTCCCCTGCTCATACTCTGTTTGCTTCTCTTGCTCAAATTAAATAAACATTAAAGGGGCACCTGGGTGGCTCAGCTGGTTAAGTGCTTGACTTCAGCTCAGGTCATAATCTCCAGTTCGTGGTTTCAAGGTCTGCATCGGGCTCTGTGCTGGCAGCTCAGAGGCTAGAGCCTGCTTCAGATTCTGTGTCTCCCCCTCTCTCTCTGCCCCTCCCTCACTCACTCTGTGTCTCTTTCTCTCAAAAATAAATAAAAAACAGTAAAATATTTTTGAAAAAAACATTTAAAAAATCAGCAAAACTAAAAGGCAACCAACAGAATGGGAGAAGATATATGTAAAAAACATATCAGAAAAAGGGGTAGTATCCAAAATCTATAAAAAACTTATCAAACTCAACATGCAAGAAAACTTTTGGCCAGTGAAGAAATGGCCAAAAGGTGTGATGAATAGACTCTTCTTCAAAGAATACATCCAGATGACCAACCGACACATGAAGAAAATGCTTCACATCACTCATCATCGGGGAAATACAAATCAAAACCACAATGAGATATCACCTCACATCAGCCAGAATGGCTAACATAAACTCAGGCAACAACAGATGTTGGGGAGGGTGCAGAGAAAGAGGAATCCTCTTGCACTGCTGGTGGGAATGCAGACTGGGACAACCACTCTGGATAACTGTATGGAGGTTCCTCAAACAATCAAAAATAGAACTACTCTATGACCCAGCAATTACACTACTAGGTATTTATCCAAGGGATAAAGGTGTGCTGTTTCAAAAGGGCACATGCACCCCAATGTTTATAGTAGCGCTATCAACAATAGCCAAAGTATGGAAAGAGCCCAAATGTCCATCGATGGATGAATGGATAAAGAAGATGTGGTACATATACAATGGAGTATACTTGGCAATCAAAAAGATTGAAATCTTGCCATTTGCATCTACACGGATTGAACCAGAGTGTATACGCTAAGTGAAATTAGTCAGAGAAAGACAAATATTATATGACTTCACTCATATGAGGACTTTAAGATACAAAACAGATGAACATAAGGGAAGGGAAGCAAAAATAATATAAAAACAGGGAAGGGGACAAAATATACGATACTCTTAAATATGGAAAACAGAGGGTTCCTGGAGGGGTTGTGAAGGGGGGGGATAGGCTAAATGGGTAAGGGACATTAAGGAATCTACTCCTGAAATCACTATTGCACTATATGCTAAGTAACTTGGATGTAAATTAAAAAATAAATAAAGTATATATAAAAAAGAAAGAAATACAGTCACACAATTAGTCACACAATGACAGGAAAGGAAACCAAGGCAGTGATTTGGAGAATAAGCATGAGAAGTGGAAAGCATAACAAATACTCTATTTTCTTCTGAATAGTTTGTTGTTAGATTTTTCTTTCATGTTTATTTTTGAGAGAGAGAGAGAGAGAGAGCAAAGGAGCACAATTGGGTTGAGGGAGAGGGCAGAGAGAGGGAGACCCAGAATCCAAAGGAGACTCCACGCTCTGACGTGGGGCTTGAACCCATGAACAGTGAGATCATGACCTGAGCCCAAATCAGACACCTAACCAACAGAGCCACCCAGATGCCCCTGAATATTTTGTTTCCATCTGCTTACTGTCTTCAGCCTAAAGTATCTCCTAGAAGCTGAGAATTCAGAATCCATGCTCAGTGCGCTTTCGTCCGTCAAGCTTTCCGCTAAGGCACTGGTTTTCCTCAGCAACCGCAAGCGTGAACCTTGTGCTGCTGTCTTCAGAATGATCCAGTGGCAGAATTGTCCCCGTAATATCTCCTACCTTCAGTCTGTGGGTCTGGGGACCCTGGGGACAGTGCTTCTGTGTGTCTGTGAGTGGGAGTGGAAGCTACCCAAGCGGGAACAGAGAAAGGGAACACTGAGAGGTGAAATGCGATAAGTATATAGGGCAAGAGACTGGAGATCCAATAAGATAAGAGTTATCCCACAGGCTGGAATTAAACGTAAGCAGGGAATTACCAACAGGAGAAAGCTTTACTGGTAAGAAAATGTACCACGTGGAATCCAAGAGCCCATCCCATCTCCACAAATGAAAAAAATAAGAAAAAAAATTAACACCTAGACCTATCCTGTTGATTTTTGTTTGTTTCATTTTTTTTTAGAGGTGTTCTACATATAGGAGAGACAGACAATCTACAAAAGGAAAACCATAGCCTTGAAATGAAATGTGCTCCTTACCTCTCACATAGAGATTGAGGTCAGAGATAGGAAGAAAGGTTACAGAAAGAAACAAGGGTCAAATGTGCAGTAATTCCCCGTCAAAGCGTGGCATGACACGAGGACTCAAATGACACACGATCTCCTGTATAATTTCTTAGGCTCTGACCTTTTGGCCCTTTTCCATTGTGCCCCGCCACCCACCCACCCCGCCATCAATGCTGTCGTCCGCTAATGCACCATTCCATCTGCACCTTTCAGCTTCAGTTTATGGCTGTAAATGGTGGATTCATTTGCTACAATGAATGAGCACAAACTTGGTGGCCTAAAACAGCTCGCATTTATTAGCTTATAGTTCTGGAGACCAGAAGCCTGAAATGGGCCTCACTGGGCCACAACAAGGTGTCCTCAAGGTCGTCACTCCCTTCCGGGGGCTCTAGGAGAGGATATGTTTTCTTTCTCTTTCCTTTCTCTTTCCAGCTCCCAGAGGCCACCCACATCCCTTGGGACTCGTGCCCTGCCCCCACCCCCAACTTCTACACTAGCCACAGCTGGCCCATCCTTACACACCGTATCACTCTGACCTCTTCTGCCTCCTTTTTCTAGATTGAAGGGCTCCTGTGATTATATGGAGCCCACCTTGATAACCCAAGCTAATCTACCTCTCTTGAAGTCAGCTGATTAGCAAACCTTAATTCTACCTTCTACCTTAATTCCCCTTTGCCATGCAGCCCAGCAGGTTTTCATGCTTAGAACACAGCCATCTTGGGGCACTTGGGGGGCTCAGTCAGTTGAGCTTTGGCTGACTCTGGCTCAGGTCATGATCCCAGGGTCGTGGGATCAAGCCCCAAGTTGGGCTCCGTGCTGAGTGTGAAGTCTGCTTAAGATTCTCTCACTCTCTCTCTCCTTCTCTCTCTCTCTCTGCTCCTCCCCTGCATGCTCTCTCTCTTTAAAAAGAAAAAGAGGGGCGCCTGGGTGGCTTAGTCAGTTAAGTGTCCGACTTTCGCTTAGGTCATGATCTCGCGGTTCGTGGGTTCGAGCCCCGCGTCGGGCTCGGTGCTGACTGCCAGCTCAGAGCCTGGAGCCCGTTTCAGTCTGTGACTCCCTCTCTCTCTGACCCTCCCCTGCTCACGCTGTCTCTCTCTTTCCTAGAAATAAATAAAACATTAAAAAAAAAAAAAAAGAAAAAGAAAAAGAAAAGAGGATTCCAAAAATGGGCAGTTCCAGTTGTGTGTCAACTCTGTAAATAGGACTACAGTTTGTACAGATAAGGTAAATTTTAGTTATTTCGTTTTAATGACCAATTTTCAAAGTGAAGTGTTAATATGCTAGCTATGGTGAATGATTTGTTTCACATTTTTGGATATCTTTTTTTAAGGATCATCATAAACTCAGAGTTTTCTTTAAAAAAGTTTTTTTTAACATTTATTTATTTTTGAGAGACAGAGTGTGATTGGGGCAGGGCAGAAGGACAGAGACACAGCATCGGAAGTAGGCTCCAGGCTCCGAGCTGTCAGTACAGAGCCTGATGTGAGGCTTGAACTCATGAACCATGAGATCATGACCTGAGTGGAAGTTGGATGCTTAACCAACCGAGCCACCCAGGCACTCAGAACTCAGAATTTTCTATATTCAATGTGTTTTAATCGACTGCAGTTATTATTTTCAATGCTCAAATTGTCTCATCTCTGGCCAGTTAGGAGCTCCTCCAGGTCGGCACTGGTCCTGTTGACCCCCATAGGTCTGAGCTGTCTGCGACTTGCTTGGGCAGCAAAGATATCTCAGGCTCACCTTGTGGCTTCTGCCCCAGACCAGGAATCAGCCATTTCTCCAAAGTGCCCTGGTTCCTTCTAGTGGGAGCTGGCATTTGGGGAACACAAACTGGTCTTTGCTACTGGGAGGTCATTGTCCTCAGGCTTCAGCGGACACAGCTATTAACTATGAGTTTTTTAGAAAAGGAAATCACAAGTTCATACTAATCATTCCAATTCAAAGTTAAGATTGCAAAGATTTTACTTATTAACTTTTATATTTTTTATTTGCAGCTCTCTTAGGCTAAAAAAATTTGATTCCTAACGTGATAAATCATATACATAAATAATAATATCATGTATTTAAAAACCAATATAACCACTAAGACTCCTGACTATACATTTTTATGAAGTTATTTTTTTACCCTTAGAATATTTCCTAATATATTTTTATTATTTATTGTTTTATTATATATTTCCTTAAAAATAGCTTTCCTTTTATTTGTTTTTATGTAAGCTCTACACCCAACGTGGGGCTTGAACTCACAACCTTGAGATTGAGAGTTGTATGCTTTACCAACTAAGCCAGCCATGCACCCCAAAATATTGTTTTATTATTTTTTAAGTTTATATATTTTGAGAGGGGGAGGGGCAGAGAGAGAGAAGGGGAGACAGAGAATCCCAAATAGGCTCCACAATGTCAGCCTGGAGCCCAAAATGGGGCTCAAACTCACAAACCACAAGATCATGACCTGAATCGAAACCAAGAGTCTGATGCTTAACCAACTGAACCACCCAGGTGCCCCAAAATATTGTGTTTTAAATTACTGTGAAACAATTCTTTTCAGTATAAATATGTCACCACCTTAATACCCAGGTAGGTTTTCTTTATTGTTTGGTTTTGAATTTTAATTTTTTTTAGGTTTATGAGCAGAGGAGGAGCAGAGAGAAGGAAACACAGAACCCAAAACAGGCTCCAACGTGGGGCTTGAACTCAGTAACCATGAGATCATGACCTGAGCTGAAGTTGGACACTTAACCAACTGAGCCACCCAGGCACCCCTGGTTTTGAATTTTAGAGATCATGTATTTTTCTTTTTAACTTAATTTTGTTTTTAAATTATAACATTTACTTCATCATAAATAAAAATTTTATTTTTTATTACTATTATTTTTTTTTTTACAAATAGTTTATTGTCAAGTTGGTTTCCATATAACACCCAGTGCTCATCCCCACAAGTGCCCCCCTCCGTGCCCAACTAGCATAAATAAAAATTTTAAATGAGGTATATTTAGAAAAGCCTAGTTTCCCTTCCTCATAGCTAATTATTTTTATTAGTTTTAGGTTGAAATTTCCATTATTAAATTTTTTTTAATGTTTGTTTATTTTTGAGACAGAGAGCAAGAGAGAGAGAATGAGTTGGGGAGGGGCAGAGAGAGAGGCCGACAGAGGATCCATAGCAGGATCCAGGCTCAGAGCTGTCAGCACAGAGCCTGATGTGGGGGTTGAAACCATGACCGCAAGATCATGACCTGAGCTGAAGTCCAAAGCTTAACTGACTGAGCCACCCAGTCACCCCATGGAAAATACATTTTAATTCAAATATGTTTGTTGATTATGGTGATATATGCTCACTTTTAAGTTGGAGAACAAGAGCAAAGGAAAAAAAGAGAAAGAGAAGCAAGCCAAGAAACAGACTTAACTACAGAGAACACATTGATGGTCACCAGAGGGGCGGTAGGGGTGTGGGTGTGGGTGGGGGAAATAGGTGATGGGGATTAAGGATGCACTTGCCATGGTGAGTACCAGGTGACGTATGAAAGTGCTGAATCACTGTATTGTACACTGACACTAATATAACTGTATGTTAATTATACTGAGATTAAAATTAAATAAAGTTGGAGAGAACATGATGGGTGTGATTAGAAACACCCAGCAGAAACAAGTTTATACTGAGCAAAGGTCATGGTCATCATGTTTTTTAGAGTAGAGAAGGTTCTATAAAGCTTTATGTGAAAGACTGCATAGAGGAAATTTCATCCGTGCGATTATAGCAGGCTTTATATATGTTCCTTACAGTAGTGTGCCTTCCAGAAGAGCCCCATCTTCAGCTATGCATTACATTCACAGAATTTGTTTTGCAATTTTTTAAAGTTTACTTATTTATTTAAAGAGAGAGTGCGTGTGGGGGAAGGGCAGAGAGAGGGAGGGAGAGAATCCCAAGCAGGCTCCGCACTGCCAGTGCAGAGCCTGATGTGGGGCTCGAACCCATGAACTGTGAGATCATGACCTGAGCCAAAATCAGGAGTCAGACGCTTAACTGACTGAACCATCAAGGCACCCTCAGAATTTTTTTTAAATAAGAAAAGAAATAGATGCCTGGCCTCACCACTGGATGTTTGGATGTGGAAACTTCTTGGGCAAGTCCTTGTCAGCTGTGTTTTTTTGTCTTTAGATGTGGTGTGTATGTGTGCAGACGATGGACTTGTGGAACAAATATTTACTGGGTGTCTACTCAGTGCCAGGGAATGAGCTGGCTGGTGGGTGCTGGGAAAACAGCACTGATAACACAGACACAACCACTGCCCCCATGAACTGTAGAGAGAGCAAAAATGATGAATAAATTCACATTAAGTTGTCATCAAAGCTGTGAAAGAACAGGGGGCAGAGAGACAGGGAGAAGGGGAGGGAGATTGAGAATGATAAGTTCTTTGTGATAGGATGGTCAGGGAAGGTCTCTCTGAGGAGGTAACAGGCAAGCTGGTTTGCATACCCAAAATGAGCTTTAGGGACACAGAGACCTAACCTTTTAAGGAGTAAGGAGTGTTGAAATGTCTGAGCAGAATTTACATGAACTATTTCGCTCAGTGCCAGGTTTATAGTACATGGCAGCTGTTTGCAGTGATGATGAAAAGGATTTCCTGCTCAGCAAGATCTTCCTTCAAGGCCCACTGCAGACTCAACTACTCCATTAGACCTTCCTTAGTGAACCCAGCCCTCACTGGCTAATTTACCCTCAAGTGTCTGTCAGGGGCCGGCTGGGCTCTGGGGTGCACTTGCTAAGGCTTACCTGGCCTTCAGAGAACAGATGCTGCAGAAGTGACTCAATTTAATGATGATCTTTCCTTTTGTAGACTCAGTAGCATTGTTATAAACTCTTAGAGGGTAAGGGACTTGACTTATCCCTTTCTGCACCCCTCCCCGGAGTTCCTGGCTTAAGCTCAGTGTTCTGTAAAGTTCTGGTCTCTTAGCTGGTCTGATGTGCACCATCTTCTTCTCAGCCAGCGACACCAAGGCCTGGCAGTATGATTAGGAGAGAGAAGGGAGTAAGTGTAGAGTCTGACACGTTAAGGGCCCGAAAGCTATTTTTGCCTTGAAAAAGGGCCAACAACAATACGGTTCCAGTTTGCTAAGAAGTTCAAGGCTGTAAAGTGCCAAATCTCAGATCCTGTTGGCATGGCTTTTCACCAAATGGTTCTCACAGACTTCTTGGTTCTGTTGTTAACGGATCTGAACATGTTCGAAATCCTGGAGAAGCTTTTGAATGCCCTACATTAACTAATAGTTCTCCCACCCCCATGCATATATATCACATCCACATATCATGTAGAGTCCATACTTCTGTTACAAAACTCCTGTTTATTCTGAGTCAGTACTTCTCAGTATCAAGAAACATCCATTATGCCAGTAACTTATTGAGTTATGGTTCACTTATTATTAGATAAAATAATATAGGATGCCCAGTTAAGTTTGAGTTTCAGATAAACAACAAGTAATTGTTTAGTGTAAGTATGTCCCATGTGATTTGGGGCATATTTATACTCAGCAATTATTTGTTGTTTTATGAGATTCTCGTTTCCCTGGGTATCCTGTATTTTTATTTACCAAATCTGGTGATGCTACTTGTCTTCATGTGTGCTAGCTTGTGTAACCCCTAAAACACACACACACACACACACACACACACACACACACGGAGTACTATGCTTATTTTACAAATAGGGAGGCTGAGGCTCAGAGAGAGACAGTAAGATCCTCTGGGTTACAGTTGGTATGTGGTAGAGTCAGGATCTGAAGGTAGGTCTGTCCAAACACAAAGGCCCTGTTTTCATGCTTCTTGGGAAAACCAGTAATTGTGATGACTGTTTTGCTCAGATCTACATCAAGAGTATTAGAGTGTTATAATTGTGAGATTAATAGACATGGCTCTTTGCCAGGCTCAACCTTGGCACTGTCTGCCCCTTCTTACCAGGTGGGTGTTACCCAGCCCTCATGGCTCAGCCCAGAGGTCACCTTCCTGAGGAAGCTTCTCTGGCCATTCTGGGGAGGGCTGACTGCTCTGGGCCTCTGTTTCAACACTTGCACCATATACAAGGATCTTCTCAAGTGTCTGTCTTCCTCAGAAGACCAGGAGGGGCCGTGTCATTTTCTCAGTGTCCAGCATGGGGGTGGAGCCTCAGGATATGCTCAGGGAGTAAGGGATGAGGTACAGCACCTGGTCATCAGACTCCGAGACAGTCCATTAAATCCCAGGTGCAGTTACCAGCTGGGAAGCAATGGTTCTCCTGGCTCTCTGTGAAAAATGCTATCAAAGAATGGACAGCAGAAGCCGTGGCAAGAAAGCCATCGCCTCAGGGCGCCTGGGTGGCTCAGTGGATGAAGCATCCAACTTTGGCTCAGGTCATGACCTTGCGGTTTGTGAGTTCAAGTCCTGTGCTGGGCTCTGTGCAGACAGTTCGAGCCTGGAGCCTGTTTCACTGTGTCTCCCTCTCTCTCTCTGCCCCTCCCCTGTTCATGCTCTGTCTGTCTCTCTCTCAAAATAATAAATAAATGGTCATGCTCTGTCTCTCTCTCAAAAATAATAAACAAATGTTAAAAAAACTAAAAAAAAAAAAAAGCCATCATCTCTTACTATTTAACTTGGGAACAATCCTACCAAATACATTTCTTTTCATGGTGCCATTTTCCTCTGCCCTTTGACATTCATGCAACTTATGTTATTGCACAACCAACCTGGAGTATCTGAGAATGAATCACTCTTAGTTAACATTCATAAATATATGGAAGGGAAGGAGGGAGAAGAAGAAAATGTGAGCCTCACCTTTCTAGCTTAGCAAAGTTCAAGCCAGTCATTTTAAAAAGTCAATTTCATGTGAAGAATGAGGTCATTTTATGTGCTAAAGATACATATGCTGGCCATGGAGGATGTTATTCCTTGATGTATTTCCTTGAACACATTCCAGAGACTTTTTTTTTTTGAGTCATCGAAACATGTATGAAAATTCTAGTGAACACAGGGTTTCTCTATGCCTTTCCTCTTCTGTGTACAGACCCTGTGACTTACAAGGGCACCCAGTTTGATCACTGAGAAGAAATACGACACGCTTGTCCCTTGGCTGACCTGTTCATCATCCTGAACTGAGACTTGCTTTTAGTGCCAATAAAACACTATTTCGCTGAGGACAGAAATACACCCATTCCCTCTGGCTTTGGTTGTCCTGGCACATCCATGTTCTCTAGCTCTTTGGCTAGAATCATCCAGATAAGAATAATTATAAGCCAAGGCCCTTTCCAAAACGACATGTAAATGTGACAAAAAGGTAGCTATTTTGGGGCACCTGGGTGGCTTAGTCGGTTAAGCGTCCGACTTTCACTTAGGTCATGATCTCGCGGCTCGTGGGTTCGAGCCCCGCGTCGGGCTCTGTGCTGACTGCCAGCTCAGAGCCTGGAGCCTGTTTCAGAGTCTGTATCTCCCTCTCTCTCTGACCCTCCCCTGCTCACGCTGTCTCTCTCTCTCTCTCCTAGAAATAAATAAAACATTAAAAAAATTTTAAAAAAAGGTAGCTATTTAGGCTAGTCTATGTTTTAGGAATGACTGACAAATTCAGATTTTGATCATTATTTTTAATGTTTATTTATTTCTGAGAAACAGAGAGAGACAGAGTGTGAGCAGGGAAGGGGCAGAGTGAGGGAGACACAGAATCTGAAGCAGACTCCAGGCTCTGAGCTGTCAGCACAGAGCCCCCGACACAGGGCCCAGACTCAAGAATTGCAAGATCATGACCTGATCCGGAGTCGTTCCTTTAACTGACTGAGCCACCCAGGCATCCCTGATTTTGATTTCTGTTAAGACAAATAGACCTAAGGGGCGACTGTTCTTTGGTGGGAATGATCCACTCAGAAAAACAACTAAGTTATTCTTTCGTGCTGAGGAACTGACCGATGCAGCCTGGTGGGCCAATCAGTGCACTGTACAAAATACTCAGTCAGAAGGAGTTCTGCTAATGGTAGAGCCCCAAACACCAACCATGCAGTGTGGACAGTGTCTCAGGAGACAGATACGAGTGTGTGTCGGCGAGGCTGGCATGGTGGGCCCACTGCTGGCACAGTAGGGGAGAACACCAGTTCTGGAGTCACACTGCTGGAATTTGCCTCCTGCCTCTACTGCTCCCCAACCTTGGACAAGGTGCTTTTCTCTGAGCCCCACCTTCCTCGTCTGTGAGATGGAAGTGAGAACAGTGTCTACCTCATGGGTCATCAGGAGGGCTAGTGACTGAGTCCAAGGCTAGTACGGTGTGGACACATGACATCAGTTCCTATGGCTCGTCCTCCCTGCCCATCGGCATGGCTGAAATCAGCGGGACAGGAAGTTGGCGTGCCAATGGACAATTTTTCAGCTTCAGACCGCAGCTTCCTCCAGACAGATTTTCATGAGCAACATAGGTCATACTAAAAAGGAGTGGGATTTACATAGGGAGAGATAACAGAGACTTGGGGTTTCAAACGCCTCTCTCCTTCCTTTTCCTTCCTCTTGGCCCTCTTCCCACCTTACATCCTTGAGGGAAACAAAAATGAAAGCACAAAAAAACAAGGCCAGGCAAATGCACGTCCTAAGACTTTGGCCCCTGAGCCCCCGCAGACCGCAGTGAGCTGGACCAGCCCTTGTGGAAGGTCCCTTCCACGTGGCCAGAGGCAGGCTGGGTGTCTCAGAGCAAAGAAGCTCTTACGTCCCTTCCCTCACAAAGCCCAAACCAGGTTTCTCTGTATCTGAACATTGCACATTGCAAGAGCACAGAAGAGGGAGTGCAGGGAGAACTAGAAAGTTGGCAAAGCAACACGTTCTAAAAAGCCTGTGACCCTTCCTAGCACTTGGCTGCTCCAGGCTCTCTTGGGGTGAGTGCAAGCCCCAGGACTCCTGGTCTAGGTAATCCCTGTCATCGGTGGGGGAGCAGAGGAGGGACAGAAAGTCAAAAGACTCTAGAGCACCTGCCATACCTGGTTCAGAGGGTTATCTCGCTCAACGCTTCAGTATTTATTTTACGGAGTCCCTAGCATGTAGTAAGCACTTGTTCCAAATGCCGAACCCCCACACACCCCAGTTTAGAAGTCAGTTTCAAAGACAAAGAAGTCACAAGCCGTTGACCCCATGCTCTTCAAACCTGCCCTCTACTCTCCCTGAGCTTAACTCCTTCCCTTGTCAAGGCTTTGCCCTTTACCCTTGACATGTGCTGAGGACAGGGTGTGAAAGAGAGGAGGAGAGGGGGCAGAAGGGAGGTTCGAGCTTCCAAAGCTAGCAGGTAACAGGCATCAAGAGATGGATGTTTTTGGCTGTTTGCCCTGGTTTCTTTCTTTCTTTCTTCTTTTTTAAATGTTTATTTAATTTTGACAGAAAGACAGTGTACAAGCATGAGAGGGGCAGAGAGAGGGAGACACAAAATCCAAAGCAGGCTTCAGGCTCTGAGCTGTCAGCACGAAGCCCGACGTGGGGTTCGAATTCACAAACTGTGAGATCATGCCCTGAATCATGGTCCTGAACTCACAAACCATGAAATGAGCCAAATTTGGGTAGAGCCACCCAGGCACCCTGGCTTCACTTTCTTCCGCACTGAGCTCAGAACACCAGTCCCAGCAGGGAAGCGGTGGGGGATGGGACTGTATCTCCCAAGGTCTCTTTAGATTTGTAACTCTGGGCACAAAAGCCTCAGTTCTTCTCCCTTGGTCCCAAGTTCTTATGGACCTCTCATTGCTGTCAGTGGATTGCTTTTGACCCAATGGAGAAATTAGCATTTGATCTGGACTGGGGAGAAAGCAACTAGCAGATGATAGCCTGCACTTGTTTGCTTTGGGAAATGATTTGCCTGCTTTACATCGCAAGCAGGAAGATGTTAAAATAGGATTAGCTGAGAGCAATAATAATCCACTCAAGTGTGGTGAGCTGAGCTGAGGCCAAGCGCTGGAGACAACACAAGGATGCCCCACCAGATGCTTCCTTTCCAGGCCAATCCAGATCATTGGTTATGCCCGTGCAGGTCCCAGAATGCAGCCGGAGGCGCAGTGCAGGGAAAGCTGGGCACAGGCTCCTCTAAATCACTAAAGGACTGGGTTTTCCAGTGGTGCCATTAAAGTCCCATTTACGTATCCTCACCATTTAAAATTAAATCAACTCACATTAACACGCTTATATTTTTGCTTTGGGGTTTTGAAACTGAACAAACTCAGTTGATCAGGACCCCTTTGTGCTTAAAAAACAGGACAGAATTCACAGGGGAAGAAAAACCCTCCAGATCTCATGCTACAGGGGCTGTCTCCCTTGTTCTGTCATTAACATACTCGCTCAGGGGCTCTCTTCATTTTCCAGAGGAGACCAAGCAGGTGAGACATCACACTGGTAGGCAGCTAAACAGGTCACAACAGACCCTGATGATGTTTGGGGGAGATGGGGGAGGGGTCGTGGGGTCTGGAGCCGAAGGCCAAGAATGAACTCTTCGATGTTTGTTTATTTTTGAGAGAGAGACAGAGAGACAGAGACAGAGAGAGAGAGAGAAAGAGAAACAGAGCGTGAGCAGAGAGGGGCAGAGAGAGAGGGAGACACAGAATCCGAAGCAGGCTCCAGCCTCTGAGCTGTCAGCATAGAGCCCAATGCAGGGCTCGAACCCACAAAGTGTGAGATCGTGACCTAAGCCCTGAGGCGAAGTCAGATGCTTAACTGATGGAGCCACCTACGTGCCCAAGAACGAGTTCTTGAAGACATCTTTGGTGCAAAAAGGTAGTTTTATTAAAGCTCAGGGACAGGACCCCCGAAGCAGAAAAGACTGCACAGCAAGTGTTGGAGAGTCTGGGGAGATAGTCAAGAGGGAGTTCCAAAGAGGCTTTCACATGCTAAAGACTTACCAGAGGCCTAGTTATTGTGAAGCTAACGTGGTTCCCTCTAAAAAGCAGGAACATTAAGACAGTAGGGAGTTCTTGGACTTTAGGCCCTTGACAAGATTGCCTTTTTCTTGTAAACTGATGGGAGACTCGCATTTTTTTCCCTTCCTGTTTTGGGGGTGGCTGGGAGTGTCCAAGGAATATCACGCAGATCCTATCTGATCTGTGGGGCAGGAGGGGGGTGCTAGCTTGTGCTTCACCCCTTGGCCTGCCTCATGCTTCCTCATCAGACCCCAGGACCGAACTTCAGTCTAGCGCTCTTGTCTGGTCCCCAAACACGATGCAGCCGTCTCATTGTCCGCGGCTGGTGGCTGAAGCTCCTCTAGGAACTAGCTGCTAGCAAGTCAGGACCTGAGCCTGGGCTTCTTTAACTGGCTGAAAAAAACATTGCCAGTTTTCTGAAAGTTTCAGGTTTTGTGGCTTTTAAAAAAACGTTCTCTTTAGTTTGTCTGGTTGGTAAATGAAAAGGCAACAGGTATTTTTTGCTGGGCCCCCCTTCCTTGATGGCATGGTAACCTAAGAGCCCTCAGTCACCCTAACTGATAAGAGAGCATAAGCAAGCTGACAGGCTATCCCCCTAACTGATGAGGGAGCATAAGTTTAGCTGACAGGCTGCGAACAACCCCCCACACACACCCCCCTCCCCTCTCCCTCATGTGTGATGTTCCTCAGGCACTCCTGGCTGCCCAAGGACAAAGGAAAGGGGAAAAAGAAACGGTGAACTGATAGAGATCATAGTCCTGCAGGACCCGAGTCTCCATCTATTGACTATTCAATAGATTCAATATGACTATTTAATATTTTAGTAAATCAGGAGAAAAAGGCAATCTTATCAACAGTCTAATCTCCAGAAACCTATAGACTCCTGGAGCCCCAACATCAATGTCCATAGTGATGTGGGAAACAAAGGCAAAAGGAAATGGCAGATAAAACTAAATCTCTTTATAACCTGCAGCCCACTGACAACTACTTGAGGCAAGTCCAGAGTATAACATTTCTCCAGGAACCCCCTACCGTCTCAATACTAATGATTTGCTGGTGGGAAAACCACCTTGGCTTCACAATAGCTAGGCCTCCTGTATCCTGTGAGTCTTCTTTAGCAGATTAAAATTTCTTTGTAAACTTCTCCTCAGCCTTATCTCCCCACAACTCCATAGTATATAACCAGTCTCCTCATGATCCCTGGCAGCTCTTTCTGCCCACCAGTCCTATCCCTGGGCTTCAATAAAATCACCTTTCTGCACCAGAAATGTCTTCAAGAATTCTTTCTTGGTCGTGGGCTCCCAAACCCGTGAACCTCACGCACTATCATCCTCAAACCCTCATCACTAACTACCTCCTGTCTCTGTCTCAGGCCTATTTATTGCTTGCCCTGAATACTGCTCCCAGTTTAAGCTGAGACTGTAGGAACCACACTACAAGCTTCTTTCTCAATTGCTGCCCTTTGCTCCTTGCATAAAAATCCACTTTTGCATCAGAGAGGTTCTACTTTTGAAAGCGTATCCAACCTTCTGTTTGTATTCATCGCAGCAACAGCTCTTGAGTCAGAAAGCAGAATCCCATCCTGCCCCAGAAGGTCGCAGTGAATGTGGGCACAATCAGAGGCTGTTGGTTCCTCAAACTACAGAATTCAGAAGTAGGTTAAACTTTAAATATCTCAGTCCAAAGGCCTCAATTTACAGAGGAATAAACTGGTTCAGCGCAGCTCAATAATTTTTCCCACATTTGGGAGTACTCACTGATATTAAAAATATATACAGTACTTGGACTGATCAAGATGATTCAGAAAGTCCATACTTTGACATACCTCTTCTTACTCAAATACTAATACAGTATAAGGTTTTTTAAAAAAGGGGGAGCGCTTCGTGGCTCAGTCTGTTAAGCTTAGTCTAACTCAGGCTCAGGTCATGATCTCACAGTCATAGAGTTCAAGCCCCGCATCACGCTGTGTGCTGACAAGTCGGAGCCTGGAGACTGCTTCACATTCTAGGTCTTCCTCCCTCTCTGTCTCTCTTCTGCTCTCTCTCTCTCTCTGAAAAACGAACATAAAAAAAAAAAAAAGACAAGACATGAAGGTCTGAAATACAGACTTACATATTCCATGAGCTGGAACAGAAGAGTAACACAGAGCAGTGAAAGGGGCTGGCCCTCCCCAGGAAGCAGCAGAGGGGGCTGGGCCTGTAACTTCTGAAATTTAACGGGGACTAAAAATGTTCCAAATGAGGTGAGAGATTAATAATTTGTTGCTTGAAACCAGGGTCTGGGGCTTCAAAGGATGAACAAAAGTGATGTACACTTACTCCCTAGGGACACAGCTTAAGAGGAAGGGATGGGACTCAGCCCACAGGAGGACAGCGGGCCATGCTGAAGTCTAAGAGTGGCTGGGTGACACAGCACATCCCCAGATATTGTTATAAGTGTGGCTTGGGACTGGGAATCTAGGTTGTGGTAACTGCAAAAACACCAGGCATGTCAAAGTGAGGATGGAAAGAGGAAAAGGAGAAAAAGCAGACGTAAATAAACGCAAGTTCCATGCTGAACAAGTGTGTGCAGGACATTTCCAAAAAGAAATCTAAGGCTAGGAAGAGAAAAATAAATAAATAGATAAAACAAAATCAATGGTGGTAACATGAATTCACTCAGAAGGAAATGAAAATTAATTTTAGGCCATAGGCTGACAAAGACTTAAAATGAATGTTCAGAATGGCCAAAGAGATAACTGAAGATTAAACTTCAGTTTAAGGGAACAACAACAAAAAACCCCACAAAAACATGGAAATTAAAACAGGTGGATATGAAAAAGAACCCGTTAGAAGTATTGGAAAGTATTTTTAGTCACTGAAACTTTTAAAAAGTAGTAAGGAATTTAAAAAAAAAATATTTTAAATGTTTTATTTATTTCTAGGAGAGAGAGAGAGAGACAGCGTGAGCAGGGGAGGGTCAGAGAGAGAGGGAGTCACAGACTGAAACAGGCTCCAGGCTCTGAGCTGGCAGTCAGCACAGAGCCCGACGAGGGGCCCGAACCCACGAACCGCGAGATCATGACCTAAGCGAAAGTCGGACGCTCAACCGACTAAGCCACCCAGGCGCCCCAGTAAGGAATTTTTTAAAAACCCAAAACACCTCACCAAATTGGTGTGGTACGAACATGAGACAGAAAGCAGTATCCAGAGACAAAGGGTTAAAAGCAAGCAAGCAAGCAAGCAAGAGGCTTGGGGGATCAATTTACAGGTGAAGAGATTGAAAGGATCCAACATAACATCTGACAGAAATTCCAGTAGACTGGAACGGAGGACAGGCAGAGAAATAATATTTCAAGAAAGAAAAATCAAGATGTTTCCAGAACTAGAAGAAGACATGAGCTTTGACGTCTACCCTCTCATACTAAACAAAGACAATTCCAGACTTAATAATTACACTTTATCAAGGGTAAAGAGAAAAATCTAAAATCTATCAGAGCCTACAGATAATCCAATAGAAAAAGGGGGAAAGACTCAAACAGGCACCTCACCAAAATAGCTGTGTAACGACCATTTGAAAAGCAGCCCAATTCCATTAATTACCTAAGAAAGGCAAATTAAAACCATACTGAGATAACACACCCGGAAAATAGTTAAAGTAGGAAAGATGGATAATATAATGTAGAATTGTCAGCCAAATGGCATTGCCACATGCTGTTGTTGGGGGTGTGAATTAGTACAACTGCTCTGGAAAAATGTTTACCACTAACTATCCAAACTCAACATAGACATAGCCTATGACCTAGCAATTCCACTAATGGAATTGATACATATTTAGAAATGCATATACATGTCCACCAAAGGCACAAGAATGTTAATAATGGCACTACACTCCTGCCACAAACTTGAAACTAAGTTTCTAATGTCCATCAAGAGATGAATGGGTGAATTATGGTATATTCATATAAGACAATATAATATAATGAGAGTGAATGAACCACCATTCATGAAACATGAATAAGCCTCATAAAACAGTATCGATTGAAAGAAACCACAGACTAAAACAAAATATTTGCAAAACATTTATTTGATAAAGAATCTGTATTCAGAATCTATAAATAATCTTTACACATTTCAATAAACAGAAGACAAACAACCCACTGTTGGGCAAAATATTTGAACAAGTGCCTTACCAAAGAAGAGACAGGAATGGTGGTGACCCTCTAAAAAACTTGGGGGGGGGGCACCTGGGTGGCTCAGTCGGTTAAGCATCTGACTCTTGGTTTTGGCTCAGGTCACTCTCTTGTGGTTTTGTGGGTTCGGGGCCCACGTCTGGCTCTGCGCTGACAGTGTGGAGCCTGCCTGAGATTCTCTTTCTCCCTCCCTCTCTACTCCTGCTCCACTTGCACTGTCCCTTTCTCTCTCAAAATAAATACATAAAAATTAGAAAAAAAAAGACTTAGAAAAGAGAATCTGATACGATGGCCAATGATGGCATAATTTTTTTAACTTTCCCCCACCCATTGCCTCCCATAAAAACAGAGCAACAAAAATGATAAAACCAACACCCAACAGACAACATCCACAACACAAGTTGATGAAGTAGCCCCTGGCCTGTACCATATTAAGCATGGTCTCCATGGGAACAGTGGAGTAGTTGATGAAATGGGGAGTCACCCACAGGTACTCACTGAAAGTAGAGGGCCAGTACCTGACAGCAGCCACACCGCTGCTGAGTTTTCAGCTCTGAAAGGACTTAAGCAGGGGCCGTGAGCCCGTAAATGCCAGCTGCTGGCGCTCCCTTCTAGGATATGGCCTCACTTCAAGGAGATTATCCAGGGAATAAAAATCCATACAAGTGGTAGAACAGGGAGATAAGGGATAAAGGAAAGAGAAGGTCCAGATGAAAATTGGGGATGGAACTGAATCAGGAAGAGTTCATGAAGGGCGAGGGACAGCCCTTCTGATCAACCCCCCACTCCACATCCCTGCCACCAGCCAAGTTGCAGGAACAGGAATTGGCAGATTATAGGAAAATCCCACATATTAGTGCACAAGCTCCCAGGTGAGGTCAGTGCTGCTGGTCTGCAGGCTATACTTTTAAGTGGTAATGTTATCACTGAGAGATCAACTTTTGTATTCAGGTCCTCAGACTGGTAAATATTTTCTATCAATGTCTGTATGGAACAGGATTCTGACATAAAACCACCCAGTAGTCATGTGGCATTTGCTTTAACCCACGTTGTTATTGCAGTGGGGATCCAAGTGGCACATTTATATGATAGAGTAGGGCAGAGATCATTGATAAGGCATAACATATGCAACTTGCATTAATTCTTGTCTTTCACATCCCCCACCCCTTAGAATTCTGCATCACGGATATGTGGTAAAGCATCTGCCCACTGCCTCTGCTGTGTGCACAAAGAACCTGGCTTTATGGACTCAAAGGGGAAGTCATGGGAGTGAGGCTGTAAAAGCTCATGTAGGTGGCTGCCTTCCTGAATGAAGCAATGGAAGGGAAATGGAAGGTACACAACATAACCATCATCCCCATTATTTTGGAACTGAAATGACCTGGAATCTCCAACAGGGTCTGACTTGTACTTTGCTTTGAAATACTACAGGTACATGGGGCACCTGGTGGCCCAGTCGGTTATGCGTCCAACTTCGGCTCAGGTCATTATCTTGCAGTTCATGGGTTTGGCCTGGAGCCTGCTTCAGATTCTGTCTCCCCCTCTCTTTGTCCATCTTCTGCTCACACTGTGTCTCTCTCAAAAATAAAGAAACATTAAAAAAAAAATTGAAATACTACAAATACAATTTTAAGGGATGATCTGTGATGCAACAACCTGCCCTCCCAGTGAACCCAGAAAGCCTTCTACACCAGGTGTGTGGCAGAATCCACTGAGCCTGAAGAGACAGGAGGAACCCATCTGTCTTGAGAAAGGTCATCTGAAAGGCTCTGATGACATTTTGTCTCCCGTGGCCTCAGCAGTTAGAGCCAAGGGCTCTGGAGAAGGACAAAGGGAAGAGCATTTTCATTGCACTGGTGGGCATAATCAAGAGATTTATGTGCTGTACAATCAGAGTGCATTACTCAAACAATCTGCATACCAAAGTGCCTCAGATGACCTTGGTCGAAATTCCATTCTTACCACTGATAGAAGGAATTCATTTGAATAGAGCTTCAAGTGTTAACACAAAAAAACTCCAAAACAAACAAACAAAGAAACAAAAAAACGGGCACTTTCATGCTCAACCTCATTTCTGCATCTGCAAAATGGGTTTCACACTATAGACCTCACAGTCCATAACAGAGATTAAGCGGAATAACAGTAAAATACCTTCTGAAGTACATGGTAAGTATAGGTATTTCCTTTACCCAATGGGCACTATTAGTTTACACACAATCTTACAGGGAACCTAGTTAACACCAGGTACATTGAGAAAGATCAAATATCTCATTACATTATGGCTTTGTACCATGAGATGATTTTTCTCTGAAGACAAGACTTGGTGAATCCCTATTTGGGCAAATACTAACAAATAACATATGCCCTGATCTACAGTGGTGCTTATAAAATACTCAGGAACCAGAGCTTTTAGATCTGTCAAAGAAAACAGTTCTCTGAAGCTCACAGGGCTGGAGGGAAGTCTTCCAGCTAGGCTTCTATTTTTTCAAGAGTGGGGCTGCTAATAGCCAGACTCAAAAAGCAAGTATTATTCAATCTCCCACATCCAGCAGGTGATGAGGTAAACAACAGCACTATTTGAAAAAGCTGCACAGGGCTGGCTGCCCCACTCCACTTCTAGTCTCAGCTCTGAAGACTTGCAACCAGGCTCACGCAGAATCCCAGCGGCGTCTGGTTGTCACTCAGCGAGGAAAAGGCAGGGCCTCGCTTCTCTCATTCCTTCTATCTGTCCCAAGCGTCTCAATCTGTCCTCAGACTCTTTCTCAGTCATCTTAGTAGAGAAACGGCAAGGAAATCTCTGAAAGCCAGTTTCTTTTCCCACTCCGGACAGCACTCGAGTAGGGGAAGATTACAAAACTGTAACCATCTAAAAAGAGTCACATCAGGAAACCGGGCTCTCCTTGTCATCCCCCTAATGCAGTGACAGAAGGTCAGGGAGCAATACTGCAGACAGAAGAAAAAGCACTCTGTGGTCCCCACCATCTCAGGAAGGCAAGGGAAAGGGCAGGCATGGTCAGGGGAGGAGCGACTATGGCTAACACAGGGCTAGTGTTCTTCCAATCTCCACGGAAGAATGTTTCTTACCAATTAAAGAGAGCTTTCTCATCTGGAGCCACCCAAAGACATACATCACCATCTGTGGAATTTGTATCAAAACTGGATTTTTTTTAAAAAAACAGTATTTGTTGAAAAAGTCTCCAAAAGCACCCATATTGCTAACGTTTGGTCAAAAGACAATCGGAACCAAGGTTGGCAGCATGAACTCTGTAAAGAAAAAGGCAGAGAGAATCCATAGATTTCCATCCCAGCTAATCTTTCATGTTAGCTATTTCAGAAATCATGTACGATATTCTAGTGGAATTTTCTCATACTAGGAGTATTATTGAATTTGGAAGTCTGTCATTTTAATGAACAAATATTTGTTCTCCCAGTACATTAAACAAGTGTGAACATGAACTGCTTGAGTCTAAATGGCTTAAAATCTTGGAGTAGGTGGAAGGTGTTGAATTGAGACTAGTTTTAGAGTAAAATGAAGAATCCCTCTATCTTACAATATATTACTTTAGTAGTGATAAAATAGTTTTTTTTAAAGATAAACCGTACACCCAGCTGGGGCTCAAAGTCACAACTCCGAGATCAAGAGTCACATACTCTACCCAGTGAGCTGCTGGGTGCCCCAAATGGCTATAGTTCTAAAAGTCAACCTCCTCCCAGGTTGCTAGGTAGGATGCTCAAACTACAAATCTTTTAATTGGGAAGAACATTTTTTTTTTTTTTGCTGTGGAAATTTCTCAAAATACTATTATATATACACATGTACACATATACACACCACACAATGAAAAAACTCAACAGGATGTGAAGGTGCTTAGGAGTGGCCTGAGCTGCTGGGTGAGTGGAGGGAAATGCTAAGGGAGTGAGAAAGAATGGTTTGGAAGGAACACAGTAATCTGGGAAGCAAGTTCAGGATGGCCAGATATAGGCAAATTGTATGGTAATACAAATATTTATTTTCAGCTTCCATTCAGCAGAAGACAGTCTGAATTCCAAGGATCATTAATGAACCACATGAAATACCCACCTTAGAGAAATATATTCTGAAAATTTACACTTAACATCTTCTGGTTGGGTTGTTATGTGTGACTCCCAGATATCTGAGGGCATGTGTCAGTTCTGTAGGCTACAAAAAGAAAGCGACCAAGGGAAGATGCGAAAGTTGATTGTGCCTGGAAAAAAAACAGCTCTTTTTTCTTTACGAGTTCAGTTTTGCTTTCAGTGTTAAAGATTATATACAAAAATAGTATCAAGTGAATGATTACGGGTTGGAGAGCAGAAGCCTCAAGACGATAACATGACTATGAAAAACAGTATGATGTATGCATACATCAAGTTGTAGATTAGACAAAAAAATGGCTCATGTCCACAGGCTGTTATGAATCGACCAAAATGTCAGAACCAGCAGTCAGTAAATTTTGGCTTAACCGGATAATATGGTCATCTATTATTACAAACTTGTTAGCCAAAGATCATTTTTTGATGTTCAACTTTTTATATATCCCATCCTGGAGAAGACTGTTGGTTTTTACCACAAAATTCTTCAGTTTTAGGCATATCCGCAATGGGAATAATAGCACCAGGATAATCACACAATCTCTGTAGCATTAGCTAAACTGGACCACATACCCTCCTGCCTGAAATATTGACTGTTAGGATGACTATTGGGTCCTTTTAACAATAAAATTAAACGACTCTGGAGCACCTGGGTGGTTCAGTTGGTTAAGCGTCCGACTTCGGCTCAGGTCATCTCAGTCTGTGAGTTCGAGCCCCGCATTAGGCTCTGTGCTGCCAGCTAGCTCAGAGCCTGGAGCCTGCTTCAGATTCTGTGTCTCCTTCTCTCTCTCTGCCCCTCCCCTGCTCACTCTCTGTCTCTCAAAATAAAATACATTAAAAAAGTAAAAAATCAATAAAATTAAATGACTTATAAACCTTTCATGAGAAAGTTTGTGAATCAAAAATTGTTTAGTCAATGTGTCAAACGCCAAGCAAATGTGTTTTAAAGGCTTGTAAGAGAACCCCCTTGGAAGAACTAGGTCCATTCTATTTTATATGACTATAGACTGAGTCTAGTGTGCACACATATCAAGTACTCAAGTATTGATGAATTGACAAAATTAATTTGTGACAAATAATCAGGATCGAGAAAAGTCTTCAAGAGAAAACACAGCAGAGTAAATCCCTCACTCAAAAATGAGATGTACAGTATGTCCTTTCACAGAAAATGCGAGTCCTCACAACAATACTGCAAGGTTCCATGAGTCAAGCAGCAATGGAATGGTGAAAATACTGAATTAAAAAAATTTTCTTTTAATGTTTTTATTTATTTCTGAGGGAGAGAGGCAGATAGCGTGAGCAGGGGAGGGTCAGAGAGAGAGGGAGACAGAATCTGAAACAGGTTCCAGGCTCTGAGCTAGCTGTCAGCACAGAGCCCGACGCGGGGCTCAAACCCATGAACTGTGAGATCATGACCTGAGCTGAAGTTGAATGCTTAACCGACTGAGCCACCCAGCCACCCCATAAATACTGAATTTTTATGTTGGTTACTTCGAGGCACAGAACACAAAAAAGACCTTAACAGTTCTTATTTGGATCTAAAAACAGGGTGATGGATATGAATGCTGGTTATAGTATTCTATTCTCTGCCCATTTACAAAAAATAGGTAACACCAGACCTTTGCCGGGACCATCAGCAGTGTATTGTGTATTGGTGCATCACCAGTATTTACCAGCTAATTATCTATTTTATAAACGTAATTCATTTGAGGATCAATCATCAACAGATGGTCTATGCATCTTCTTTTAGAATTTCAGTATATAAAAAAAAAAAAAAAAAAAAAAGAATTTCAGTATATAGTTGTGACATTCCTAATCTAGAGTTTTAGGAAAATTAATGTTCATTCCTCTTAAAGAAGTGGAAATTTACTTGAGGAAATTTCTATTAGAAGAAAATTGCCTTATAAAGTTTAGTCAAAGCTTCTTGAAATTCCAACTTTTTACCATCAATTACTGTCTGTATTATCAACACAGCAGAAAAGACCTGATAATAAAGTCACAAGAATTCTGTTTATTATTATAGCAAACACTTTCATGGCATCTGACAAAGCCAGAAATATCTTTTGACAAATGGGTTCAGATCCATGAAACCAAGCCAGCCAGGATGAAGTCTTTATTGGGGGTTGGGGGAAGGGGGAGAATGGAAAAGCAGTAAATAACTAAAAGATACATTTCACACAGTAGCAAAATATAAAAAGAAGCAAAGTGACAGAATGAAAAAACCCTATGAAGCAACTAATTAAAAAACTTTGATTTCTGAAACTTTCTTTCTGTCTTACTCGCTGCTAATGGTCCCTATCATCCCTTCACCATTATAAACGCAGAGCAGCTAAGGGAGTAATTAAAGAATGGCCTCGCAACTCACTAGGATAGGTCAAGAGGAATTACTGAAAAAGTGTTCAAATACTTTATAAAATGTCTATTTTATTATACTCTGTCTTCCTTCAGTGAAGGTGTCCATTGAAAATCACACTCTGTTTCTTAGTATTATTTCAAATCCTTAAGTAGAGAGGTGAGCTTTCTTCTGGAGTGATGCTCTCGGGGCTCCACGAGATTTCTGCCGCAGACAGATGACAGCAGAGCTGTGCCACCAGTGGGAAAGCCAAGGGTGACACAACTGTGAGGTTCCTATGCTTCGTTCAGTCAAGTTATGGATCATACACAGCACAGACGTTGTGATTCCAGCACTTTCCAGGATCCTTCTGAAATCATGTTCTATGTCAGTGTGAGAGCTTGTCTATAAATAGGAAGACTCTAATTTCCGTAAACAGCTATAGGGCCAACTACTTCTTCCAACAGACTTTCCCCCTTGAGAGAGCTGCCCCAGTGAAGAGCAGTGCTCACACATCTTCATCCAGATTCAAAAGGAAACTCGACATCTTTCTGTGAAGAGACAGAAAGATGCACGTACTGGGAAAGCTTCCTGGGAATGCAGCCTGCCCAGCTTGTGCAAGCGTGGGATCACCCCTGACAGGTGGAAAATCTTATTCGGTTACTCATAGCTCATCAGACGTGTTGTTCACCTTTGGTAATTCACACTCGTCACTGGTGCGACAGCTCTGGAGAAGGTCCCTGTAGTGGTTCTTCAGATCCTCATACAGGGAAGCAGTCTCCTGGGAGTGAGCCAATGGCAACACCTTTTCATTCAACAGCATCTGCACTCGGAACTCCTCTTTGGGAGTCGTAGCGTTTTTACAGTGGTAAAGCACAAATATGAGGTTTGAGGCATAGGGCACGATGTGGCCACTTCGGAACTTGCGATGCATTTGTTCCTTGTAATTGTAAGCTGTCAGGGGCTCCTTATCTTTGAAGTAGCCCATGAGGGAGAGCAGTGGAAGAAGGGTCTCTGCGTGACCAAACTGCAGGATGACTGGGGAAGAAACTGGCTGAGACCTTAAAAGACAAATGGAGAAAAAATATGTATATGCATTCATGTCATGGGAGGTAGTATCTGCACTAGTGAGAGGTAGCACACAACTCTCTCACCTTTTCAAATCTTTATACACAGATGTCAAGAATACGGCTAAAGCTCTGTGTGGCTGAGAACTGAAGGTTTTATACTCAGAGTTCAGTTCCAAATTCAGGATTGCTGTAGTATTACAAATCCACTAAAACACTGTGCACACTTGCTATTCTTTATGTTCAAAGAGAGAAGAGGGTCTTTCTTAGTAGATTAAAGAACTCAAAGCAGATACGGATTTCAAAACTGTATGCCTTTCCATGAACGAAATGGAGCACACTGCCCTTAGTAAACATGGATCACTCCATGGAGGTCTTCTGAATGAACCTCAGGTTCTACTGTATCTGTATCTAGGAAATGGGGACAAGCAATACTCAGTAAATTTTGTGGTTAAAACCTGTGTGAACAGTGAATGGTAATTCACATAATCCTTCAATGTTTTATAAGACCCGCCTTGGGCACTACACGGGGAAGAGAACCACAAAGGCTGGAAACACAATCTGTCCCAGCTGCTCTGCTGTGTTTGTGGCTGGAGTGGAGTCTGCACAGTGCCAGCCATCAATGGCTTTCCACATCATAAGCTAAGTCATTTCTTTTTACTGCAAGTTTTCTACTCCTTCTATCCCTTTTTTTGGTAAAGGCTTTTTTTTTTTAATAAGCAGCAGCAAATGACTGCTTACTTTTTCCCCAACGTTAACAGAAAAAACGTGACTTTGTTCTTAAACAAAATCTGTAAATCTATTTAAACATGCTGAGCTGTCTAATCAATTAGCCTGCCAGCCCCTCACCAGATTACACACGTGCTGCACCTGGGTTTCCCAGTGGATAGCGGCATTTGAGCAGGTTTCGGATCTTCATGATTCCCCATGAAATCAGATGGAACTAGAGAGCAGATCCCAAACCAAATGGAAACATTTACAAATAGCTATATGGAAAAGTTTTCTTGGTGAAGCACCAACAGCCTCAGACCTAAATATTATGATCAGTGTCTGTGTGGAAAAGCATGCCGTGAAAGCTCGTACCTGGTGGGTGCAGGGAGCTCACACCTGTAGACTGCAGAGAGACCTCACACTTGGTGGGTGCAGGGAGCTCGCAACTGGTGGGTGGGTGCAGGGAGAGCTTGAGCCTGGTGAGTGCAGGGAGGACTAGCACAGGCCTCTCCCGGGGCTGGAGAAAGCTAGCCCCTGGAAACTCTCAAAACGGCCACTCCAAGATGTTGGTCAGCACAGAGGCCACACACACTATAAGTTGCTGGGAGGGAGTCAAGACAGAGCCGGAAAGGGACAGCAAAGACCAAGAAAAGTGCAGGTTCAGTTCAAGGTCGGGGCAGCGAACCAGAGCCGGGAGATCTCAGAAAGCAACTGCCATACTTCTGATCAGCACACACATGTAGCACCGGAGAAGGGAGCTCCAGGAGGTTATAGAAGCAACCTGACGTAAGCCACCTTCTAAGTATTCAGAAAAACTAAATGCACATTAAAATGAGCAACAGAAAAGTAAACAGAATAAGGAGAAATACATCCCTACAAAAAATAAAAGTATATATGGTACTAGAAATACATCCTCAAAAATACATAAGAACTGTAACGTCCTATTTCACAGTTATCCACTATTTTGAGATTAATATTCTCTAAAAGGGAATAAGCCCTTTAAGAAGAGGGAGTAAGAGGGGGGTTACTCCCCCTTCTTATTTGGTATATTTTAATTAGGTCATCTGAAGTATTTAAAACCTGTATTTATTTCCAAGAAGCAACCCCTTAGGCCCAAGTGACACAGCAGGTCATTTAGACCACACTTATATTTGGTTTCACCTGCAGAGCTAGTTTAAAATTTTGCATTATTTGTCAGTGTTTAAAGATTGGGTGATCTCAGATTCTTAAAAATCCACAGATTTTTGGCTCTTCTTGAAAACCTGAAATATCTGAGAACGTATACTCCCAAAGGGCAAGGATCGGCTGAACAGGAATAAGAGTCACTCCAGAGAGGGCATATGCCCACTGCCCGTGACACCTACCACTGCGTACTGTCTGACCAAGGACGGATTCATTCGCTACCTGCCTGGTGCCTTTATACATGTGAGTAAATGCAAGCCAAAGCTAATACCACTGTCATAATGCAAACACAATGGAATTTAATAATAATATATATTAAAGAAAGTAAGTAATGTAAAAATATAGTTGACCCTTTAACAATGTGGAAGTTAGGGGCACCAAACCTCTGTGCAGTCAAAATTCTGTGTATCACTTTCTGACTCCCCAAAACTTATCTACTAGCCTGCTGTGACTGGAAGCCTTTTTGATGATAATATAAGCAGGTGACTGTTTATAAGAGACTGCTGATTGACTGTATCTAATACACTGACTGGAAGCTTTTTTGATAACATAGTTGATTAAGTGTTTATAATAGTTGTTTATAAGTTTTATAAACTGTTGTTGATTGCTGTTTATAATATACTGATTGACTGTATATAATACATATAACAATTTACATGTTAGAGTATGTATTACATATATAATACAGCATATTACATATTTCATATGTAATATACATTATATGCATTATATCCTATATTCTTACAGTAAAGTAAGTTAAAGAAAATATTAAGAAAGACCTAAGAAAGAGAAAATACATTCACAGCACTGTACTGCACTTATTGAAAAATATGCACATATAAGTGACCCTGCCCCGTTTAAATCTGTGTTGTTTGAGGGTCAACTGCACTGGTTTACATGTCAAGTCATCTAGCACAAGGAAGCTGCTGCAAAGCCAGGACTGGTTCTCATCCTGAGGCTCCACTCCTGTTATCTACAGGACCCATCAGGATGCGGAGGTCCTGCAGAAAGACCCATCAGCAACTCTCTTCTCCTCCCCACTGAGGAACTCCAACAAGTGTAAGACAGTATATAATACAAACTATTCTAGTTTCATCGAATTACAGCAAAATTATTAGTGAACTATTTTACATTCTTTATCAAGTCGTCGAAATGCAGTGTGTACTTCACACTCATAGTACATCTCCATACAGACCGGCGCCATTTTCAAGTGCCAAATGATAAGCACATGCAGCTGGTGATTTCTGTGTATGACAGTATGGAGTATACACACACAGTAGTACACAAAGGCCAATACAGAGAAAACAGAAGGAAAGATATGAGACAAATAACAAACATACATATAAAACTATGTGTGCTAGGGAGGCACCCGGGTGGCTCCATCGGTTAAGCATCCACCTTCGGCTCAGGTCATATCTCTTGGTCTGTGAGTTCAAGCCCCGCATTGGGCTCTGTGCTGACAGCTGAGCCTGGAGCCTGCTTCAGATTCTGTGTTTCCCTCTCTCTCTCTCGGCCCCACTCCCACTCAGTCTCTCTCTCTCAAAAATAAATAAACATAAAAAAAAAACTTAAAAAAAAAATACATGTGCTAGGGAAAGGGAAGAAACCGACAAGGCCATGTACAAATCATGAGTCCAAAGTCCCAGTAATTACATCCAAGCTACAGAAAAAATTAAACTTAGGTTGTAACCCACATTTAAAATTTCAACCTAAAGGTTCTTTAGGTTTATACATAAAGAGCAATAAACTCATTTTCCCTATTGACTTACTTTACTGTCAGTTACATGTTAATATCAGCTATTTTTTAGAAGAAAGTTGACACAAACTATGCTTTGAAAATGATTGGTAGGAGTTTCATGGGAAATCAAATTAGTTTCTGTATTAGATTCACATAGGGAGCTTTATTAACAAAAATAAATGTCTTCTGCCATTTGATACATCTAAATTTAAAAAAAAATTTGTTTTATGTGTATTGCACCATTATTTATAATGGCCAAGACAAAGAAGCACCCCTAGTGTCCATCTACAGATGAATGGATAAAGAGGTGTTATATACATGTGGTATATACACACAATGGAATATTACTCAGCCATAATAAAGGAAGAGATCTTGCCATTTACAACAATGTGGATGGACCTACAGGGTATTATGCTAAGTGAAATATATTAGACAGAGAAAGACAGATACCACGTGATTTCACTCATACGTGAAATTTAAGAAACCAATGAACAGGAAAAAAAAGACAAAGAAACCCCAGATTCCTGAATAGAGACAACAAACTGGTTGTTGCTAGGGAAGGGGGTGTGTGTGGGGGGTATGGGTGTGATAGATAAAGAGGTACAAACTTCTAGTCACAAAATAAATGGGTCACAGAGATGAAAGTACAGCATAGAGAACACCATCAGTAAGAGAGTAAGAATGTTGCTTGGTGATAGATGGTGTCTACACTTACGGTGAACACTGAGGACGGTACAGAACTGCTGAACTATTACCTTTTACACCTGGAACTAATATAACATGGTATATTAATCATACTTCAATAAAAAACTTTTATTGTAGTATTCCTGGTAAATAGTAAGAAAAAGTCAAATTTTTACACAAATGCCATGACTGTTATCTTCCCATACAGATGAATCTTTATTAAAGAAGCTGGCATCACAAAAAATTATATTTTTAAAGGTCTAGTTAAATTCGCCAATATAATAATAACCTGAGACAAGTTAACTACAGATTATAGAGTGAAAACTAATAAAGCCTTCCCAATAGTCTTAAAAACTAAATACACTAATTTGCTTAGCAATTCAAATGTACATGTAGGAAATAAGGAACTTACAATTATTTGCAGGTTGTATTTTCTACAATAACCAATAAAAATATTTTAAGTTTATAAGACAATACCAAATATAAAGGAGAAAGCACAATTTCAAAACTGGAGATTTTTCAAAGACCATTTGATTATGGTGTTAGTAGGTGTGACAGGGTTAACCATTCCCTGCCAAGTGCCAGGTCCAATGCTAGGTGTTTTTTGTTGTTTTTGTCTGTCTTTAGAAGGGGAGGAAAAATAAGAAAGGTGGTGAGATGAAAGAACAAAAAGTCCAAATAAAACATAATCCTGGCTCTTGCAGATTAGCACTTAAATGAAAGCAAACCCTCCTGTCTGGGGAAGAACTGAATGAGCTTAGCTGAAGAGGTGGGGGCTCAGCAGGGTCACACACACATTCCTAGTGAGTCTTACAACAGAAACGCTGTCTACTGTGGCTCAGTGAAGTATCACAGCTGGTTTACCCTGTGATGTGGATATTATCATCCTCTGTTAACAGACAAAAAAACTGGGGTTAACTTACTTATCTAAGTGATCTTTACTGAGCATACAATAAGAAGACACTTAATTGATTTGGCTTATGGCTTTCAAAAATGTCAAGAAAGCAGAATATCAAAAAACTGGCTTAGAGGAATTTTATCTCATAGAGAAAAAACATAAAATAGAAAAGAATGCCTTAGGATATTTTATAAAATATATTATCAACATGAATATAAAACTGAAACCCTAAAGTAGCCTAAAAATTCTTTAAGCACTTTCTTTTAAAAAAATTACTTTTAATATTTATTTTTGAGAGACAGATCATGAGAAGAGGAGGGGCAGAGAGAGAGAGGGAGACATAGAATCAGGAGCAGGCTCCAGGCTCTGAGCTGCCAGTACAGAGCCCAACACGGAGCTCGAAGCCACAAACTGTGAAATCATGACCTGAGCTGAAGTTGGATGCTCAACCAACTGAGATACCCAGGCGCCCCTCTTTAAGCACTTTCAAGTTTTATACAATTTAAAAAATATTTTTCTTTGTTTTTGCATTAAAAAAAAATTCAGGGCACCTAGGTGGCTCAGTCGGTTAAGCAGCTGACTTCAGCTCAGGTCATGATCTCTCAGTTTGTGAGTTTGAGCCCCCTGCTGGGCTCTGGGCTGACAACTCAGAGCCTGGAGCTTTCTTTGGATTCTGTGTCTCCCTCTCTGTGACCCCTTTCCGACTTGTGTTCTCTCTCTCAAAAATAAACAAACATTAAAAAAAAAAAGACTTAGAGCTCACCAAATGTCCAGGTTGGGTTAAGGTAAAAATAATTTAACATACTCTTAAGTAAGAGATCTAAAAGAATGTTAAGTATTTTTTGTACTAACTCAAAAGTAGTTCCATTAAATTATACCTCATAATATAAATCACCTCAGTTTCCAACATACTTGTTTTTCTTCACTATTTTATGTTTTCCTAGCTGAATTCATCTTAGTAATCCTTAATGGTTCCAGTGTTAAAACTAAATATATTAAAGCAGTCTTCAAGACTCCCCAAGAAAGTAGAATTAAAACATCTAACTCATAATTACAAGGTATAAAATTCCAAAGAATGAAGCCAATAATTTTTCATTTTATACTCTCTAGTACAAATCAGGGATCTACTTATAGCTAAGAAAGTCAGAATACTTTCCTTATAATGATTAAGCAATATGTAAGCTGATTTTTACTTTATTGTTTAAAAATCAACTGCCAAAATATCAAACTCCGGGTATATATTTTTTAATGCTTATATATTATTTTGAGAGAGAGTGCATGATAGAGTGTGAGCAGGGGAAGAGCGGGGGGGGGGGGGACATTGAAGACATTGAATCAGAAGCAGGCTCCAGGCTCTGAGCTCCAAGCTGTCAGCACAGCATCCGATGTGGGGCTCAAACCCATGAACTGTGAGATCATGACCTGAGCCGAAGTCAGATGCTTAACCAACTGGACCACCCAGGTGCCCCTCAAATTCTAGGTATAAAAACAGTAACCAAAACAAACTGAAAAGTCAGTTAAGTGGGAAAACCTCAACTGTTACTGATGAATGACTAGGGGCTCAATGTGGACAAGTCAGAGTTGTTAACTTCAAGGGACCCTGGGGAGCACCTACACCTAATGAGTTTTACCTTCAGGAACCGAGCCAGGTCCTCACAGTGAATCCCTGGTTTCTGGCAGTGGGAGGAGAAAGGAACCATTTTGAAAGATGCCAGAGCTTTCTGTTCCTCTTAACAAGGCCTGCCCTGAGGAGAAACTGTTGCACCAGAGTTTAACCTACCCAGGGGCAGGGAAATACCAAGCTGTAGCCACATCCCCCCATCCCGTGCCACCGAAGGAGGGCGAAGAGCGAGAAGTACTGGTGCCATTCACAGCCTGAGCCACAAACTCATCAGAAGACTGAGACCACATTGCAAGTCTACAGAACTATACACCTCACCACCACATGACTAAGGGCTTATCTATCACAGTTCTTTGTACCCAGTACATTAAGTCCATTTAAACAAAAAAATTACAAGGCATACTAAAAGGCAAAATACAGTTTAAGGAGACTGAAAAAACATCAGAGACAGAGTCAGATATGGCAGATAAGGTGGGATTAGCAGGAACTTTTAACTATGATTCATATGTAAGGGCTTTATGGGCGCCTAGGTGGCTCAGTTCGTTGTGCATCTGACTCTTGATTTCAGCTTAGGTTACAATCTCACAGTTCGTGGGATCGAGCACCACAACACAGGAGCATGGAGCCTAAGATATTCTCTCTTTCTCTCTCTCTCTGTCTCTCCCTCTCCTAGCTTGTGTGGCTCCCTCCGCCATGATAAAAAATAAAAACAACAACAAATATTACAGAAATTTTTAAGGGCTTTAAAGGAAAAGCTGAATAACATGCAAAAATGGATGGATAATGTAGAGAGGTGGAAATTCTAAGAAAGAATCAAAACAGTATCAGACATTATAAACATGGTACGGAAGTGAGGAATGTGTCTATAACCTGGACACGGCTCAAGAAGGAATCGCCAGGCCTGGGCATATGACAGCAGAAACTTCCCAAACCGAATACCACAGAGAATAAAGACTGGAAATAGCAGAACAGAATATCCAAGAACCGTGGGGCCATCACTAAAGGCTTAATTAACATGTGTAATGGGAATACCAGAGGAGATGAGAAAGACAGAAGATGGTGCAATATTTAAAGCAATAATGACTGAGAATTTCCCCAAACCACAGATCCAGGAAGCTCAAACACAAAGGAAATAAATTTAAAAAACAAAACAAAAAACCCCACTGTACCTGGACATACCATAATCAAACTTCATAATATCAAAGAAAAAGAAAAAAAATCTTGAAACAAGTCAAGCAAGCAAGACTTGTATTTATGTGTTAAGGGAAAAAGCCCACTAATCTAGAATTTTGTACCATGCAAAATTATCCTTTAGAAGTGACAGAGAAATAAGAGTTTCTCAGACAAACAAAAATTGAGGGAATTTGTTGCCAGTGGACATGGCTCATGAGAAATGTTAAAACAAGTTCTTCAGAGGGGCGCCTGGGTGGCTTAGTCGGTTAAGCGTCCGACTTTCGCTTAGGTCATGATCTTGCGGTTCGTGGGTTCGAGCCCCGCGTCGGGCTCTGTGCTGACTGCCAGCTCAGAGCCTGGAGCCTGTTTCAGTCTGTGACTCCCTCTCTCTCTGACCCTCCCCTGCTCACGCTGTCTCTCTCTCTCTCTCCTAGAAATAAATAAAACATTAAAAAAAATTAAAAAAAAAAAAAAAAAACAAGTTCTTCAGAGACAGGAAAATTGTTATAGGTCAGAAACTCACATCTACACAAAGAAAAACACTGGAGATGACTATGTGCAGATAAAGTAAAAATGTTTATTTTTTTTCTTTAAAAAATTTTTTTTAACATTTATTTTTTGAGAGACAGAGACAGACACAGTGTGAGTCGGGTAGGAGCAGACAGAGAGGGAGACACAGAATCTGAAGCAAGTTCCAGGCTCTGAGATGTCAGCACTGAGCCTAATACAAGGCCTGAACTCACAAACTGCAAGATCATGACCTGAGCCGAAGTCGGATGCTTAACTGACTGAGCCACCAAGGAGCCCCTATATTTTTTATCCTTAACTGACCTAATAGATAATAATTTGTTCAAAATAATAATAGCAATAATGCCCCTAATTATATACACATGTACATGTGTGTGAAGACACACATGTATGTTTATGTGTAAGTAAAATGAATGACAGCAATGACTCAAAGGACAGGAAAGAAAAATTTGGAACAGTTTGTTAATAAGGTACTTGCACTACCCATGAGTGGTAACAGTGTTACTTGAAAGTAGACTTAGGTTAGTTGTATAGGCAAACTGCAAATTCTAGGGCAACTACCAAACAAAGAAATACAGCTGATATGCTACGAAAGGAGAGGAAATGGAATGATATAAAATCCTCAACTCAGAATAACTGGTTTTGTTTGCAGATGACATGACTGTCTATGTAGAAAATCCAAAAAATCAACAAAAAAACCTCCTGGTACTAATTAGTATATATAGCAAGGTTGCAGGATACAAGGTTAATACATAAAAGCCAACTGCTTGTCTATCCACCAATAAACAAGTGGAAATTTGAAATGAAAAACACATTGTTGTTTATATTAGTACCACCAAAATGAAATACTTAGGTATAAAAAAACCAAAATAGGTCTGAGATCTACATGAGAAAAAGTACAAAACTCTTATAAAAGAAATCAAAGAGGACTCAATACTGTCAAAATGTCAGTTCTTCCCATTTTGATCTATGGATTCAATACAATCCTAATAAAAATTCCAGCAAGTGATTTTGTAGATATCAACAAACTGATTCTAACGTTTACAGGGAGAAGAAAAGACCCAGATGAGCCAAGTCAATACTGAAGGAGAAGAAGAAAGTTGTTGGATTGACATAACTTGATTTCAAGAACTACTGCGACTTTACAGTAATCAACGTAGTGTGGTCCTGGCGAAAGTAAAGACAAAAGAGACCAATAAAAAGGAACAGAGAGCCCAGAAATAGACCCCTACAAATAGAGGCAGTTGATCTTTGACAAAGTAAAGATCACACAAAGCAAAGATTATACAATAGAGCAAAGACAATCTTTTCAACAAATGGTACTAGAACACTGGACATGAAGGAAAAAAATGTACCTAGACACAGACCTTGTACCCTTCACAAAAACTCAAAAGGATCACAGACCCAAATGTAAAACTCAATACTATAAAACTCCTAGAAGATAACATAGGAGAAAAACTTTCACGACCTTGGTATTGCAAGGACTTTTAGAGGCAACACCAAAGGCATGATCCATGAAAGGTAAAAAATTAATAATCTGAACTTCATTAAAATTAAGAATTTGTGCTCTACTAAAGACAATGTCAAGAGAATAAAGACAAGTCACAGACTATGAGAAAATATTTAAAAAGACATATCTGATAAAGGACTGTTACCTCAGCAAAGAAGATAAGTGGATGGCAACTAAGCATATGAAAGGTGCTCAACATTATACATCATTAGGGAATCGCAAATTAAAACAATGAGATACCACCACACACCTATCAGAATGACGAAAATCCAGAACACTGACAATACTAAATGCTGACAACAGAAACTCTCATTCATTGCTGGTGGGAACACAAAATGATAGAGCCACTGTGCAAGTCAGTTTGGAGCTTTTCTTACAAAACTAAACGTATTTTTACCATACAATCCAGCAACTGTGCTCCTTGGGATTTATGTAAATAAACTACAGAGTTATGTCCACACAAAACCTGAACATGGATGTTTATAGCAGCTTTATTCATCTGTCAGACTTGGAAGCAACACCTGTTAGTAGGTGAAGGGGAACTAACCTGTGAAACATCCTGATAATAAAATATTACTCAGTGCTAAGAAGAAATGCCATATCAAGCCATCAAAAGACACAGGGGAAACTTAAATGTGTATTACTAAGTAAAAGAAGTTTTTATTTTTATTTTTTTTTATTTCTGAGAGAGAGAGAGAGAGAGAGAGAGACAGACAGACAGACAGACAGACAGACAGCATGAGCAGGGGAGGGTCAGAGAGAGATGGAGATACAGAATCTGAAGCAGCCTCCAGGCTCTGAGCTAGCCGTCAGCACAGAGCCCGACGTGGGGCTTGAACCCATGAACCATGAGCTCATGACCTGAGCCAAAGCTGGATGCTTAACCGACTGAACCACTCAGGCGCCCCAAAAGAAACTGTTTTGAAAAGGCAAATTGTAGGATTCCAAATAATGACATTCTGGAAAAGGCAAAACTATGAGGACAGTACAAAGCTCAGTAGTGCCAGGGGTTAGGGGAAGAGAGGGATGGATTGGCAGAGCAGAGTTGTGAAGGCAGTACAATGACTGTGCAGGGTGTTACAATGGTGAATAGGGGTTGGTGTACAACTGTCCACACCCTGAGAGTGTAGAACATCAAGAGTGAGCCCTAATACAAACCCCAGACTGTGGTGATGATGATGTGTCAGTGTAGGGTACTCAGTTACAGCGAAGGTACTGCTGTGGTGAGTTAGGGTATGTGTTGGGGCAGGGGAGGGAATTTATGGGAACTCTGTACTTTCTGCCCAGTTTTGCTACGAACCTAATGCTGCTCTAAAAAATAAATTTCATTAATTAAAAAAACAAAGGAACAAACTACTACGATAAGAATATAGGTGACCAAAAGGAGTACATTTTCCCTCTAAATAGCGAATATAATTCCCCTGTAAACAGCTGCTCCTGTGTATACGTGTTTGCCCTCCTTTTTAAGACTTAACTCACATTTCAGTTTTCTTTGACAAAGTTAAGTAGCATTAAGGCTAAATGGAAAACATATTGTATTTCTATCCTAAATTACACCCACACACTAAAAGTGGGGACTTGGATACCTTCAATTAGTGGAGACTAAAGAACTGCGGGGGTTTGTGTGCACATACACACAAGGAGTTTTTTGTTTGTTTTTCTACCTCTAAAGATGACAAAGCAAATACATAAGAGTATTTATTTATGGTCCTATTTTTATCAGAAGCTGTTAAAGGTGTGTGCCAGGTTCTGTAAAGTAAATCAGTAACTTCTCTGAAGTAAGCTGGTTCTACTTGAAGAACACACCGCTCTTTGCTCTGTCTCCTAAGAGAAAATAAATCTCAGAAGTACTCTGGACCGTCCGCTAGAACTGATTTAGTCCAGTTAGGCCTGATTGCTATTGGAAGAACGAAATCCCCAGCTTCTCCTTGAATACACCAGAGTCCCAAGGTGGCCTAAGAACTTTCGTGGGTTTCATTCCCAAGCTTCTTCGAAGCAAAGCTGGTATACGATTAAGCCCAAAATACTGGCAACAGAAAATGGGTAGGAGGTGTGTGTCTGAGTGAGGGAGTAGGGGAGTGTGTGTGGATGTTGGTGTGGAGTGGTCAGAACATGAGGAGTAAGAGAACATAATGTGCGGGAGGATAAAAGGGGAAAGAATGTGGGGAAAAAAAACCATTTCTCAGTTTACTCAATACCTAATTTAAGACCACTGCACATAATTTTTTCATTAGACTGCTGAACGCAATCTAAAGACGCTACCTCCCGCTCTCTCTATGATCCTGTGTGGCCTTCTCTGTCAAGACCATCCCAGAAACAAGGCTGGGAGGTTCAGGGTATCCTGACAGAGGTATGAAGTTTTTATCTGTAACAAAAGAATGCAGTCTTTTGCTGGAAAGACACAAATGCTTGTTAGAGGAGGGGCCTCAAGAACTCGATACCTAATGCATCTGTAGCCATAAACTTACGGGGACACACAACCGCTGAGAACGTCACTCAAAGACTGGGACTTCATCCCAGAGAAACACATGGACCCACAGAACTGGGAGTAGAGGTTTGGGAGCAGACTCCCTGTGCTGTGTGTGTGTCACCATATGACATCCTAAGGAATAGCGCGTCCTATCCGGCCCACACTTGTTTGTACCTCCTGCACTATGTGGGCTCTGGGGAAGCCTACTAATCTCCCCCTAATGAGGCCTGTAGTTCAAATGTCTGAGCAGACTAATAATTAAATTAACATTTAACATCTACATACTTAAGAACAAATTAATAATTCAGACATTTTAGAATTTGCTTTGAACTTACCTATTTTTCTTGAATCATTCTATACTTTCTGTATTCTCATCCATTAACCAACACAGACTTCTTTTTAATATTTATTTTATTTTGAGAGAAAGACAGTGAGCACATGAGTGGGGGAGGGGCAGAGAGAGAGGGAGACAGAGAACACCAAGCAGGGTCCACAATGTCAGCGCAGAGATCGAACTCGCGACAGTGAGATCATGACCTGAGCCCAAATCAAGAATCAGGCGCTTAACAGGCTGAGCTACCCAGGTGGCCCCCCAACACAGATTTCTATTGGTCACATTTGTCAAATTAACATCTATCCCTGACTTGTAACGACTGTTCTTTAGAACTCTTAGGAGAATAGTCTTCCAAACAACAAGAAAACAAAGACGTGAAATAGAGTACCATTAACTGTTCTCTTCTTGTGATAAAAATGCATATTTTTAACAAGTGCATTTTGGAATGTCACATTTTCCAAAACGTAACAAAACCACTTTTAAAAAGGCACATTTTTGCTTTAAAAAGGAAAAAAGAACATAGAAAAATGTAAACTATTGATACAAATCTTAAGAAAACAAATTAATATTCTGTATTTATATAGAGAGAAACACACAGTCGGAATTCTAATGTTTAGGGTTGAGATGTGGTCAAGCACTCTCATTTTAAAAATAAGAAAGACAAATGGATTATCTAATGCTACCTAGCCAGATAAGAATGTAGTTCTCAAATCAACAGCCCCCTTTTACTTATACTCTTATTTTTCACACTCAACCAATGTTATACAAAAATGTGTTTTCTTTTTCTTTTAAATGGTTGTTTTATTTTTGAGAGACAGAGCGTGAGCATGGGAGAGGCAAAGAGGGAGACAGAATCCGAAGCAGGCTCCAGGCTCTGAGCTGTCAGAACAGAGCCCGACATGGGTCTCGAACCCATGGACCACGAGATCACGACCTGAGCTGAAGGCATATGATCAACCGACTGAGCCACCCAGGTGCCCCATGCAAAGTATGTTTTTAAACATGATCCAGGAATACATATCAAGCTTTAGACAACTCAGACAATTCCCATACACACTTAGGTACATGAATAAATGTGAAGTGCCAGAGACAGCAGGTGCTCTGGGAAGAAAATTACCAGGAAAAAAAAGTATTGCTTAAGTCTTCTTCTACATCTGATTGAAACATCAGCTCCAATGTGACACCTGGGGAAGCATCAGTTTGACAGCTTAGCACAAATGCAAAACTAAAAGGACTTGAGCATAAAGTTTTTATTCTCAGGCAAGAATACAACAGAAATAAGTGCTTTCAGCCAAGATGGAGCAACAGGGATCAGATTTACCTGAGTGCCTGACATTCACGAAGCCACAAAGCCTACAGGAGGTGGGAGTTCTGAGGCGCTCAGCACAAGGCAGAGGGGGGGCGAGGACAGGTAAGCAGCTCTCCCAGCCCACCGCCTAGCGCTTGCAGGCAGCAGCCCGGGGAAGGGGGGCCCAGGAAGTGGATGAGACAGGACTGAGAGCGTAGGGAGGCCACACTGGCTGGAATTCACAGGGCAGAGTCCCAGGGAAGAGAAATTGGCAGGGACCCACACCTCAGGGTTTCAGCTGGCACCGATGCGCACACAGTTGTGAGAAAACGATCCAAATCCAGGGAAGAACACTGGAAAGGAACAGGAGAAACCATTCCCCAAGGTAACCTGGGACCAAGAGTAGTCTGTGTCCCATAATGCAGACTAGGAGAATCTCAAAACATACAGGGTACCAAACATGTGCTCGGAGCAAGTGGCTCCACAGTGGGGCAGAAACAGCACAGAAAGGACATTTTTACAAAAACGAAAAGGCAAAACCCCAGACTAAGAGAATCTATCTGTAGGACATAAATGCGAGAAAGGACCTGTACCCAGAACGTCTACAAAGAACTCTTACAACAATGAAAGAGAAACAACCTGATTACAAACCGGCAGCAGATGTGAAGACACTTCAGCAGAGGACACATACGGCTGGTAAATGAGCACACAGGATGGAAAACGCCAATAGTGTTTAGGGAAACTAATACTACATGCCCTCAGAGCTCCTCAAATCACAAAGACCCACCACACTTAGTGTAGCCAGAACGCACAGTAACTCAGCTCTTCTTTTCAGACGGGAAGAGTTTGGCAGTTTCATAAGAAGGGAAACGTTTACCGACAGGTGACTTGGCTATCCTAGGACTCGGTGTCACCCAAGAGGAAGGACGGCACACATCCGCAGCAAGACAACCAAAGTGCACAGCAGCTTCACCTGGAACATTCTAGAAACAGAACCTACTATCTACCGCAGGGAGAATGGATTCACGACCTGGTGTGTATGAGGGGACACTATTCAGCTTTAAAAAGGAGTGACTATGGACAACCACAAGAACGTGGGTGAAATCTCCTGACCATTATGCTGAAAGAAGCCAAACCAAACAATGTACACAGCAGATGGTACTGTTATCTAAAAGCCTAGAAAGAGTAAGTTAATCTAGAGTGACAGAAAACAGATCAGTGGTTGGCTTGGGGATGGGGCTGGTGGGAACGGTCACAAAGAAAGCTTTGCACGGGATGGATATTTCATTATCTTGCTTGTGCTGATGGCTTCATGGGAATGTATGTCTGTATAAACTCACCAAACTGTGCACTTTAAATGTGTGCCACTCATTTACATCATGATATGTCAACAAAACTGTTTTTAAATAAATTAAAACAAGCATTAATGGTGGCTATGCTGAGGTCACTGATAGAAGTCTTCAGACTCATCCCATAAAGCCTTGACCAAACCCCACGGTTCAAATTCATTCTCCATTATAGCACTTTTTTTAAAAAAACAAAAACCTGTTTTGGTGCTGTTATACAGATATCCTCCAAACTAGGACACAAGCTCCCTGAGACAGTAACCTAGACATACACCCTCTACCGCCTGTGTAATATATGCGAGTGGGGCATGCGGACACCGAGGCCAGGGGGAGACCTAAAGGAGTTGCTAAAACCTAAGAGAAAGATACTGGCCTGAACTGAGGAGGGAGCCATGGGGTAAAGAGACGTGGAAGGAACCGATATAAAACTGGAAGCAAAACCAAAAAAACCCCACAAAAAACCAAATAGAGGATGCACCATGGTGAGTAGATGTAGAAGGTGAGGGAGGCAGAGTCCAGGACGAGGCAGTTTGGGGCTGGGACGCCTGGGGGGCGGGGGGTGGCAGCCGGCCCGAAAGAGGGAGGACGGATGGGACCGAGGGAGAGAGGCCTGCGGGTACTCCTGGGATGGGTACTCAACACCAACTGCACCCCACGCTCATTCCAGGCACTGAGGAGTGGACACCGAAATAAAGTTCCAGACGTGACACACCTACGGTCTGTGGAGAGTCCAAAAGTTTTTCCAGAAGCCAGGTAGACATGTGCATCTGAACTCAGAACACAGCCAGACTAGTCCTATTTTAATCTTTACTTAGCCAGTTTCTTTTGACAGGCAGCACCACCAGAGTCTCCAGGTAAGCCCACCCGGACTGCACGGAACCCTGACTGCACACAGGGAGCAAAAGACAAGCACACAAGTCCTGAGGACTTAGAATCTGCACACATTTCTAAGAACGTTCAAAAACAACCCCCCTCCCCAATTCCCACGGGCTCATTGACCCAAACAGCTATTTAAAATCACCTACTGGGGCACCTGGTGGCTCAGTCAGTTAAGCATCTGACTTCAGCTCAGGTCATGATCTTGTGGTTGGTGAGTTCAAGCCCCGAGTTCGACTCTGTACTGACAGCTGAGAGCCTGAAAGTCTGCCTTGGATTTTGTGTGTGTGTGTGTCTACCCCTTCCCTACTTGTGCTTGCTCTCTCTCTCTCTCTCAGAAATAATAAATGAATAAACTTTAAAAAACATATAAAAAGTAAAAAAAAAAATAAAATCACTTGTTGCAACATGTATTTCAATGCTGCCATCTTATGTTGAAATATGGAATTACAATGTTAAAAAGCCATATCCTTGTTCAACAGCAAAATTTGAAAATCTCAAGATTTGAGTATCAGTGAAAAGGCAGACATAATTAATGAGTTTAATGACAGTAACAAATATTTACAGCAGTCACTTTCAGCGTCTGAGAATATCCATGATGAAATGAAAGCTCTCATGAGGCTAAGCAATAAGTCCAGAATATAAACCTTACTTAAAAAAAAAAAGTGACCTACTGAATTACCCCAATGTAAAAAGATAAAACATATCAATGGAGATAATGGGGTATGGGTAGAGTAGTATAAAATCCATATAGTCTCATCTCTTCAGTAAATCCAATCTTTTTTTTTTTTTTTGAAATCTTTAAATGTTTATCTACGAGACAGAGCATGAGCGGGGAAGGGGCAGAGAGAGAGGGAGACAGAATCTGAAGCAGGCTCCAGCTGTCAGCACAGAGCCAAACGTGGGGCTCGAAATCACCAACCCTGATATCATGAGCTCAGATAATATAGGACTCTTAATTGAATGAGGCACCCAGGTGCCCCCCATCTGCTTCTCTAATCACAGCTGTTTAAACGGCAAAAGCTGCTTACATTTGCTTAATTAGTAAATGTACTGGTTTTAACTTGAATCCCATCACTGTGGTGATGGTTCAAGAAGGAAAATAAAAATCAAGATCCTAATGAGAGTGAAGGACTCTGAGCTTGAACAGAAGTTATACTTGTCAATTAACATTATTTGCAGTCTCTGGTTTTTCTGTGAAGTAAAACCATGCTCCTAAAGTTATGCTGAAGAAGTACTCCGAAACACTGAAGCCCATCTCTGATTTAACATGAAGATAAAGAGGAACAACCTGTGTATACAGTAGTATATTGTAGCAGACAGCAAACAGCCTGGGTACTCTATCATGAAGTAAAGACATCTCCCTCAGACAACAGGAATGACAAAATACTGCTCATAAACAGACTCTAAATCCAAATACAAAGAAGATTTTAAGAGTCACAGAGAAAAAAGGTTAATTCTGACAGAAGAGATCAGAAAAATCTATTGAAATCTTACTCTACCATAGTGTGTGCGATATTAATGTTGAGGGAGGCTGGGAATGTAGAGGGGATGGTAGGTGGGAACTGTAGAATTTCCACCCCCAACTCTGTTGTGAACTTAAAACTGCTCTAAGACACAAAATCAATTTTTTAAAAACACTGTTGTTCTCTTTGCTCTTTGTTGGTGTTCTTTAGAAGTACTCTTAAATTTAGCACTGCTCTAAAATCTTATCAACTTGGTTTTTTGGACAGAAAGAAGTCTCTAAATATACGTTCTTCCCTCTCAGAAGAATTCATTTTTTAGGTGTTTTTAAATTTTTACTCATTAAAAAAAACTTTACATCCAAGTCAGTTAGCATATAGTGCCATAATGATTTCGAAGTAGAATCCAGTGATTCACCCCCTACATATAATACCCAGTGTTCATCTCAACAAGTGTCTTCCTTAATGCTCCTTGCCCACTTAGCCCATCACCCCCACCCACAAGCCTTCCAACAATCCTCCGTTGGTTCTCTATATTTAAGTCTCTTATGTTTTGTCCGCCTTCCCTGTTTTTATATTATTTTTGCTTTCCTTCCCTTATGTTCATCTCTTTTGTATTTTAAATTCCACATATGAGTGAAGTCGTATGATATTTGTCTTTCTCTGACTAATTTCACTTACCATAATACACTCTAGTTTCATCCGTGTAGTTGCAAATGGCAGGATTTCATTAATTTTGGTTGCTGAGTAATACTCCATTGTGTACACACACACACACACACACACACACACGCCCCATCTCCTTTATCCATTCATCTGTCGATGGACATTTAGGCTCTTCCCAGACACTGGCTATTGTTGATAGTGCTGCTATAAACACTGGGGTGCACGTGGCCCTTTGAAACAGCACTGCTTAATCCTTTGCATATACACTAAGCGCAACTGCTGGGTCGTAGGGTAGTTTTAATTTTTTGAGGAACCCCCATACCATTTTCCAGAGTGGTTGCACCAGTTTGCATTCTCACCAACAGTGCAAAAGGGTTCCTCATTGTCCGCATCCTTGCCAACATGTTGTTGTCTGCGTTGTTCATTTTAGCCATTCTGACAGGTGTGAGGTGGTATCTCATTGTGTTTTAGGATTTGTATTTCCCTGATGATGAATGATGTTGAGCATTTTTTCATGTGATAGCCATCTGGCAGTCTTCTTTGGAAAAGGGTCTCTTCATGTCTTTTGCCCATTTCCTCACTGGATTCTTTGTTTTTTGGGGATGCTGAGTTTGCTAAGTTCTCTATAGATTTTGGATACTAACCCTTTAGTATCCAAAGGGTTAATCCATTTGCAAGGATTTTCTCCCATTCTGTTGACTGCCTTTTAGTTTTGCTGATTGTTTCCTTTGCTGTGCAGAAGCTTTTTATCTTGATGAGGTCTCAGTAGTTCATTTTTGCTTTTGTTTCCCTTGCCTCCAGAGATGTGGTAAGAAATTGCTGTGGCTAAGGTCAAAGAGGTTTTCCCTGTTTTCTCCTCTATAATGTTGATGGCTTCCTGGCTTACTTTTAGGTCTTTCATCCATTTTGAGTTTATTTTTGTGTACTGTGTAAGAAAGTAATCCAGTTTCATATTTCTGCAGGTCACTGTCCAGTTTTCCCAATACCATTTGGTGTAGAGATGGTCTTTATTACATCGGACATTCTTTCCTGCTATGTCAAAGATTAGCTGGCCATGTGTTTGTGGGTCCATTTCTGGGTTCTCTATTCTGTTCCACTGACCTATGTGTCTGTTTTTGTGCCAGTACCATACTGTCTTAACAATTACAGCTTTGTAGAGTTTGAAGTCTGGAATTGTGATGCCTCCAGCTTTTATTTTCTTTTTCAGGATTACTTTGGCTATTTGGGGTCTTTTCTGGTTCCATACAAATTTTCAAATTGTTTGTTCTAGCTTTGTGAAGAATGCTGGTGTTATTTTGATAGGGATTGCATTGAATATGTAGACTGCTTTGAGTAACACTGACATTTTAACAATATTTTTCCTTCCAACCCATGAGCATGGAATGTTTTTCTGTCTTCTTCAATTTCTTTCATAAGCTTTCTGTAGTCTTCAATGTATAGATTTTTCACCTCTTTGGTTAGGTTTATTCCTAGGTATTTTATGTTTCTGGTGCAATCCTAAATGGGATCGATTCCTTGATTTCTTTCTGTTGCTCCATTATTGGTGTATAAAAATGCAACTGATTTCTTTGCATTGATTTTATATCCTACAACTTGGCTGAATTCATGAATCAGTTCTAGCAGTTTTTGGTGGAATCTTTTGGGTTGTCCATATAAAGTACCATGTCATCTACAAAGAGTGAAAGTCTGACTTCTTCCTCGCCGATCTGGATGCCTTTTATTTTTGTTGTTGTTGTTGTTGTTGTCTGATTACTGAGGCTAGGACTTCCAATACTATGTTGAATGACAGTGGTGAGAGTGGACATGCCTGTGGTGTTCTTGACCTTAGGGGGAAAGCTCTCAGTTTTTCCCCATTGAGGATGACATTAGTGCTGGATCTTTTGTACATGGCTTTTATAATGTTGAGGTATGATCCTTCTATCCCTACTTTCTTGAGGGTTTTTATCAAGAAAGGATGCTGTATTTTTCAAGTGCTTTCTGTATCTATTGAGAGGATCATGTTGTTCTTATTCTTTCTTTTATTAATGTATAACACACCGATTGTTTGCAGATATTGAACCAGCCCTGTATCCCAGGTATAAATCTCACTTGATAGTGGAGAATAATTCTTTTAATGTATTGTTGGATCTGGTTGGCTGGTATCTTGCTGAGAATTTTTGCTTCCATGTTTATCAGGCAAATTGGTCTATAGTTCTCCTTTTTAGTGAGGGCTCTGCCTGGTTTTGGAATCAAGGTAATGTTGGCAAGACAATTTAATCTTGATTCAGCTATGTAAATACTTTTTAAAACTCTGATCAATCTTCTAGTATAGAGATAACTGGTCCCTGAAAAGCACTGCCAGTTTCTTTACAATTCCTGTGTCTCTCCTTCCTCAGATAGAAAAGGAGGCAGTGGCCAACATGATCAGTTGTCATACAAGGTCAAACTTTCCTCCCTTTGACTGTTTATACTGTTTCACAATTTCACATGGACAGTTACACCATTACCTTTGACTTTAATACACATTTCTATTTTTTCTAGATTGTAAGAGTCACAAGTGCAATGAGTGTCTTACTCATCATTGGTTCCAGGTCCTAAAACACTGCTTGACATGTATCATAGCAGGTGTTTTAATTTATTGTTGAATGCATCTTCAATTCACAAATAAAGCAGAAACCATCCAAAAGGAGGTAAGACTTCCTTCATCTTGGTGATGGAAACGTCATATTATACGAAGTGCTTTAAAGACATGATCTCATTTCATTATCACAACCACTCTGTCAGTCAGCAGACGCAGCCCCCTTTCAGAACTGAGGAATCTGCAGCATTGATAAAGCAGAATCAAGACTCACAATAAATCCAAGCACCTGACTACAGCATCACACTGCCTCTGCATTACTGCATCAGATTCCATGACCATGCATGAAAATTAGCTTCATTAGCTTCTAAGTATAGAGTCGGCTACCACCTAACATAGTGATTCATCAGTTAGTTGCATTTTTCCGTCTGTATTTCATCTGGGGGTGAAATAAACAAATTATAAGAAAATAAGCAAAAAATTGGAATTTCACTTTAAGGTAAAAACAAAATAAGTAAAACCTCCCAGCAGGTCATCTGGGTTACTATAAACAGGGCAACCTTAACTCGGAACGCTTCATCTATAGGTCACATCCAGAAACTAGTGCCTGTGAGGGATTGCCCACATAGCTACCGCTTCAATATTCTTTAACAATCCTGATAGTCAAACTTCACGACTCCCTAGAAATTCCATTCCTGGTCATATACCCGAGCAAAAGGAAAACATGACCACACAAAAGTCTGTATACAAATGATCACGGAAGCATTATGCACCGAGAGCAAAAATGTGTATATGACCCAGATATCATCAACTAGAAATGAACACAAAACCGTATATTCATACAATGGAATACTATTCAGCCATTAAAGAAAGAACAAAACACTGAAACATCTACAATACAGATGAACCTGAAAACGTTATGCTAAGTCAAAGCAGCCAGTCACAAAGAACCACATATTATACAATTCCATTTATATGAAATGTTCAGAAAACTCAAATCCATAGAGAAAGAAAGTAGATTAGAGGCTGCCTACTGCTCGAGGGTTTGGGTAAACGGGGAGTGACTGCTAATGAGCATATGATTTCTTTCTCAGGTAATGAACGTGATCTAAAATTAGACACTGGTGATGGCTGCACAACTCCGAATACACTAAAACCCACAGAACCGCACAATTTAAATAGATGAACTACAAAATATAGAAACTATTACTCAAAATTGTTTTTAAAAAATAACTCTGGTAGGAGATTGTGACAGTGGGGACAGCTGCAAGGGAGTACTGGGAAGTCCTTCTACCTTCCACTCAATTTTCCTGTGAACCAAAAAGTGCTCTAAAAAACTATTTAAAGCAAACTAAAACAGGTTGTCCTGTTTATCGTAATCCAGATCATCTCTGAAACTGCAAGAAGAACTGCAAGAGGCTAATTTTTTGTTTTTACTATTTGATTACTTTACAGTATACTTTATCAAGGCAGGGAAGTGAACTAATAATTTAAAAACACATTTTAAGTAATTACACATCATAAGCATTTTGGAGTCACTCTGTCAAAATTAAAAAAAAAATTTTCATGTTTTATTTCTGATAGAGAGAGAGCATGAGCAGGGGAGGGTTAGAGAGAGAGGGAGATACAGAATCTGAAACAGGCTTCAGGATCTGAGGTGTCAGCACAGAGCCCAACATGGGTCTTGAAACCATGAACCATGAGATCATGACCTGAGCCACCCAGGCGCCCCAAAATTTCCAAGGAAAGATTCCATTTTCCTGAAATAGTAAATTCACTAGAAATTATTTCCACTTTTACCAAAAGATTGTTTCATTCTTCCCTTTTTCCTTTTATACCCATATTGTTTTAATTTTTTTACTGAAGTAACTACCATAAAATCTACCTATTTTTAACTGTTGAGTTATATGTATTTTAGTACATGAACAGTTTTGTGTGCAATTTTCACAATCCAGTGTAGGAACACTTCTATCACGCTAAAAAATTTCCTTCTACCCATCTGCAGTCAGTCTCTGCTCCCATGTCCAGATCCAGGTGGTGACTGACAGACTTTCACCTGTAAAGTTTTCTTTTCTACCAATTTCAAATAAAAATAATCATTCAATAAACAGTTTTATGCAACTGGGTTCTTTCAGTTAGCATAATGTTTTGGAAGCCATTCATTTTGCTGCATCTGTCAGTAAATCATTCTTATTTAAGAGAGAGACAGAGAGAGACAGAGTGTGAGCTGAGGAGAGGCACAGAGAGGGAGACACAGAATTGGAAGCAGGCTCCAGGCTCTGAGCTGTAAGTATAGAACCTGATGCAGGGCTCGACCTCACAGACCGCCAAGATCATGACCTGAGTCGATGTCGGACGCTTAACCAACTGAGCTACCCAGGTACCCCAGTAATTCATTCTTTTTTATTACTGAGTAGTATTCCATCATATCGACATACCACCTTGTGCTTTTTATCAGCTGGTGGACAATTGAACTGTTTACAGTTTTTAGCTATTATGAAAAATACTGCAATAAACAGTCACATAAAAGTCTGTGTAGACACGTAAAACTAAATTTGCTAAATCATATGGCAGATTTACGTTGAACTTTTTAAGAAGCTGCCAAACGCTTCCCAAATGGCTATATTCAGTCTTACATTCCTACTGGCAACATGTAAAGCTTCTAGTTCCTACACATCTTGCCAACATTTAGGACAATCTTTTTTCTTTTTCACTTTAGCCAGTGAGTAGAAAAACACCCAAGTGTTCCTGCTGTGTTTCTCCTCTATTCTCACACTACCATGCTCCTACCACTTCTGATACCAAACATGTGGGGCTTTCCCCCAACATCCAGCAATTCTGTAACAGCAGCTAGGTATCCTACAACTTGCCTCAATTCGGACACTGTGTACCTGGAGCTAGTGTCAGACTGTACTCAGGGCTTGGTCCCACGAGATTGCTCCCTCCTTCCAATTCCAGGTATCAACTACCAAGTATTAGTATTAGTCCCAGGTTACCCACAACTTCTGTCCAACTTGGCTGCAAATCAGAGGTTTCGACTACTCCCTCCTCAGGTTTATTAACTTGAAAAAACAGCTCACAAAACTCAGGCAAATATATTTGCCAAGTTTATTATAAAAGGATATGATAAAGCATACAGGTGAAGGTCCACATGGAAGGGATGGGCAGGGCCAGGGATGTCGGATGGGGCATGGAGCTTCCATATCCTCTTGAGGCATGGACTATATCATAGTCCACTTTCTTGGCACATCTACTTGTTCATCAAACAAGAGCTCCCGAAACCACAAACTTGTTTTGGATTTTGATGGTGTCTTCATCACACAAGTATGACTGATCATTAACTCCATTTCCAATCCTCCTTCCTTCTCAAAACAATGGGGCTCAGGGCTGAAAATGGCAAGCCTCTGCTACTAAAGCCTTAGTCTTTCAACTCTCCTCCTGGAGCTGTCCAGGGTGTGACCCGAAGTTACCTCATTAGTACAAAAGATACTCCTATCAACCAGGAAATTACATGGGTTTCAGGAGCCCTATGTCAAGAACTTGGGGAAGAGACCTATGTGTATATATATGTCATTTATCTTTCCACAGACAGTTTTGGGATATACTGGTGATATTTCACTGTGGTTTTAATATCTAATGATGTTGAAATAATCTTTTCTTGTACTTATATTTGCCATCCACATATCTTAACTGTCCATTCAAATCTTATGCTCTTTTTAAAAATCAGGTTGTCTCCTTATTGGGATGTAACGTCTCTATATATTTTCTGGATTCAAATCCTTAATCATATATGTATATTTTGCCAACTTTTTCTACAAGTCTATAGCTTACCTTCTCATTTTGCAAATAGCATTTTTAGAAGCACAAAAAATTTTAATTTTGATGAAGTTCATTTTATCAATTTTGTTATGGATTCAGCTTTTTAGGTTTTTTAACTATGAAATTTTGGCCTAATCCAAGATCACAAAGATTCACTCCCATGTTTTCTTCTAAGAGTGTAATTGTTTTTTCTTTTATACATGTGAAATAAGGGTCTAAGCGTCATTTTTAAACACACCAATATCCAACTGTTCCAGCACTATCCGTTGAAGACTATCCTTTTTTCCAATGCATGACCTTGGCATCATTGTTGAAAATTGACCATATAAGGGTTTATTATGAGTTTATTTATTGACTTGATTCTATACCATTGATCCATTTGTCTATGGCTAGAGTTTTATAATAAGTTTCAAAAGGAAATATTTTTAACTTTTTGTTGCTGTTTTTTCTTTCAAAATTGTTTTAGTTATTTAAGGTTCTTTGCATTTCTGTATAAATTTTAGAATAAGCCTCTCAATTTCTACAAAGAGACCTACTGAGACTGTGATAGGGATTGCACTCAGTCTACAGATGATCAATCTATCTTCCAATACATAAAGACAGTATCTCTCTTCATTTATCTGGGTCATCTTTAATTCTCTCTGTAATATAGTTTTCAGTGTACAGAAATAATCATTTTGAAACACCAAGATAAACTTCTTAACCTTAAAATATGGTATCAAATTATAATAGCAAATCTTACAAAAATTATTAAGAATCTTGCTGACACAATTTCAAGTTTGCCAAACCTCACATTCAACAATGGGGCAGATAACATTGAACAAATAGCAAAGATCCAGTATCTTATGAAGTCTATGGGTTCTAAACTACTCATAAAACTAAGTAGGAAAGAATTAATGCCTATCTCAAAGACAGAACTTGCCTTGATTATTTTGCCCCACAAAAGCACTTGGTAGCAGAAACTAAACACTCAACTGAGTTTTCTCCCTAACTCCCATCAAACCCAAGAAAACTTCATGAACTAGAGTTATATACACAAATGCATGTAAATTCTCTCTCTACATGTATACACAAAAAACTTAATATTGCAAACACAATCAAATACACAATCTTCAGTCTTTCTGTCTCCATGTTTACAGCATTTTTGTCTCTAACTATGAATGTATGAGCTTTCATAGAAGCATGTTTGTCAAATGGGGTTTAGATTCTATCAGGTTTAAATTATGAAATGTTTTTTTAAAAAAAACCTTGAAAAGTATGATTAACAAAAGATTTTCCATGAGAGACTCTCATTCAAAATAAAAGCATTCTGCAATTCCTACCAGAAGCCATGTACAGTTCATTACAGTATTTTACAACGGCAAAAAATAGAAAGTACCCAAACGTCCACTGATAAGAGAAGGTAGTATAAACTGTGGTACTTATTTATTGAATATCACATTTTATTGAATATTGTACTATAGTAAAAATGTTTACTTTCTTTTTTCTTTAAGTTTATTTGGGAGGGAGAGGGAGAGAGAGGGAAAGGGAGAGGGAGAGGGAGAGGGAGAGAGAGAATGCATACAAACATATGAGGGAGAAAGATCCCAAGCAGGCTTTGTGCAGTCAGTGCAGAGTCCGACGTGGGGCTCGAAACCACAAACCATGGGATCATAACCTGAGCCGAAACCAAGTCAAATGTTTAACTGACTGAGTCACCTAGGAGCCACGTAAAAAATTTTATTTTCTACCTTTAAAGTATATGTGACAATACAATGAACACTGTAAATATAATGCGGAAGGGGAAAAAAAAGTCTCAGAAGACAACAGACATATGACTAAGTAAAACTAAACATGTTCTCTGCACACATATTTTTACAATAATATTTTTAAAGAGGCAAAGCAATGATATACAGGAAATTTACAACAGTGATTACGGGGGACATGGAATAGAGAGGACACAGGGTACAGAAGAAGGGAAGTACTGCAAATGCGAATGTTCTAGTTCCTGGGGTGAACAAAGGGTGTATATGCCTCATAACTAATCATTCTTTTGTATGTCTAGTTATAAGTTTTTAAAAACACAAGCAAACCTATTAAAAAAAATTTTTTTAATGTTTATTTACTTTTGAGAGACAGAGCATGAGCAGGGGAGGAGCAGAGACAGAAGGAGACACAGAATCTGAAGCAGCTTCAGGATCGGAGCTGTCAGCTCCAGTGTCAAACTCACCAACAGTGAGATCATGACCTGAGCCAAAGTCAGATGCTCAACCCACTGTGACACCCCCACAGCCCAGACCTAATTTTTAAAATCACCCATTATAAAATGTTTTTCAGAAGGTCATTTGAGCATTTAAGAATACATATCAAAAAAAAAAATTAAGCTTTTACCTTTGTTTCTGTTCAATTGCCTTGTCTAAGTGCTGGAAGATATCCTGAAAAAGGGTGCAGCTGGACCGACTGTTAATAGTGTACCCATATCCTCTTTTCCAATATTGCTTCAGATCATTTAAATATTCTAGTACCTAAAAATAAAAATTTCAAAAGTCATTATTACATTTTTTAATGTTAACAGATTCTCTGACTTAATAATGATTCTCAGGAAAGATTACATTGTTTGTCATTCTACACAAAGTATGTCGAGTTTATACTGCCATTTTAAGTCTATGACCCATAGAGATTTATGACGACACACAAACTCTAACTGTGGGAGTGTAGAGGTGGGCATGCAAGAGCAAGCCAGTAGTACTTGCGCCGTAACCCAGCATCCGGGACACTTTGGGACAGATGTGTGTAGTACCCAGGCCGTAACCGGCCTCCAGGACACGTCTGGACAGAGGCCAGCAGTACTCATGCTGTAACCTAGGATCCAGACACTTCGGGACAGACGCAAGTAGTACTCAGGCCATAACCCGGCCTCCGGGACACCTTTGGATGGACGTGAGTAGTACTCATGCCATAACCCAACATCCAGATGCTTCGGGACAGATGCAAGTAGTACTCAGGCTGTAATCCAGTCTCTAGGACACTTCAGGACAGGGGGGTAAAGACAAGCTCACTTCTCCTTTCTGTGAAAATTATATTAAAGTGATAGCAAATATATATATAGAAAGAAGAAAAAAAGATATACAAAGAAGATTTTTTATTATAGCACAAAAAGATGCCAACAGTGGATCTGGAACTTTTAAGAATTTTACGAAGAAAGAAACCAGACAGAAGTCAAGTACTTTGGTTCATATATCAGTTTGGCAAAATCAGTAATAAAAGTAGACCAAGAATACAGATAAGGAATGCATACTGGCATAAATGTTCTAAAGGGCAAATTGGCAAAATCCATAAAAGCATGCATCTCTATGACCCACTTAATTCCACTTCTTAGGAGGGTTTAGTCACCGGAACACAAGAGAATGTGTGTGGGAATGTCTTACAGTAGCACTGCTTATTGACTGGAAGAGAGATTCCTGGAAATACTGAGTCTTCATGAATAGGCAGATGGCTGACTAAACTATGGCATACACATAGTATGGTACACTGTGCAGCGATTTAAGACTTCTATATTGTAGATCTTCATGTACTGATGTGGAAAGATCTCCAGGATGTCCTGAATGAGAAGGGCAGGTTGAGAATAATAAATACAGTGTAGTACCTTTTATTACCAAGACACACGGACCTACGCACATACATGCGGTTTATAGCACTAAGAATGACATAGATTATAAACAGCAGCACAGAAGAGGGCTAAAAGGTACACATCAAACTGACAGCAGTGACTGATCACTATGGAGAGGGCTTGGATGAGAAATGGTGATTAAGGCAGGCTTTCTCTGAATGTTAGACTGCACTCATGTATCACTTGATCAGATAAACACCAAAACTAGAGAACTAAAATGGGCAATTAAAAGAGATACAAGAGAAGACTCTGTAGTAATTTTAAGTTATTCTTCTCTGAAAAAGCCTCTAGAGAAAACTAAGTGCAAACCATAATAACTTGAAGAGCAAGCGTAAGGGTAAGCCATTGCCATATACCAAAAATAAAACTAAAGAGATATTAAAAAGGCAATTAAATCAAGTTAGCAAAAGGGACAAAGTAAACATTTTTTGTTAAAGGAAGGAATTAACATTAAAGGGATTAAAGTTCTCTGGGTGCCTGGGTGGCTCAGTTGGTTAAGTGTCCGACTTCAGCTCAGGTCATCATCTCACCGTTCGTGGGTTCAGGCACGACGTCGAGCTCTATGCTGATAGCTTGCTCAAAGCCTGGAGCCTGCTTCAGATTCTGTGTCTCCTTCTCTCTCTGCCCCTCCCCTGTTTGTGCTCTATCTCTCAATAATAAATAAATGTAAAAACAATTTTTTTTTAATTAAAGGTATTAAAGTTCTGTCAAATCCATTCAGATTGATTCAAAGATAGTGTCAGAAATAAAAAAGGAGATATAACTAAAGACTTTTAAAAAATCATACATGTACACAATTGAAACTTTATCTCAAAAAGATTTGAAAATGTAAATGAAATAAGTGGTTTTTCTAGGAAAACACAAATTACCCAAACTGATTCAGAAAAATCTGATTATACAAAATAACTAGAGACAAAGGTCTACCTAAAAGATACTAGGTATATACTTTCGTGTGTGTGTGTGTTAAGTTTACTTATTTATTCTGAGTGAGTGAGAGAGAGAGAGAGAGAGAAAGAGAGAAAAAGAATCCTAAACAAGCTCTGCACTGTTTGTGCAGAGCCCGATACTGGGCTGGAGCGTCTCTCACGAACTGCGAGATCCTGACTTGGGCCTAAGACCAGAGTCGACACTTAACTGACCGGACCACCCTGGTGTTCCCCAGGTATATCTGGTTTTAAGAGTTAGTTCCTAATATTTAAATTATTTCAAGGGAAAGGGAAAGGGAAAGATGGAAAGATTCTAACTCATTTTAGGAAGCTACTGGAAGCCTGTACCTAAACCTGAACAAAGAAAGCATGAAGGAAAGGGGCAAGGAAAGAAAATCCGGACTGCTGCACTGCAATTCCTGTGCCCTCACCTGTGTCTCCTTGTCACTGCTGCAAACACAGATTCCCCCTCACATTCTAACCCCCTCAAAGGAAAAAGAACGGGTCCAGGCCAGGAGTACCACTCACAAATGAGAGCCACGGCCATAAACCAGCCTCACTACAAACATGCTTTAATGAATTGGAAATAAAACATTACCAAATAAAATGCAGCAGCATACTGAAAGAACGTACCATTTGCCATGACGGACAGATACCAAGCCTGCCCTCGAGACCAAAAAGAATAAAATACATAAAATGTTTTGAAGTCATTGAGTAATCGGCACTGAACTATCATCACTGAAAGAAGAGAAACCCACACAGCAAACTCTACAATTGTCCCAGGGTTTGTGCCCAGAGGTACAGGGAAAGGAATGGGAGGCAGAATCCCACGGTCCTGCTGAGCAGAAGAGGGAGAACAGAGTCTTAAGGGCCTGAAGTAGCAGGGTGGAATATCGGAAAGGAGGAAGCTGCACAGAAAAGAGCTCCAGGAAGCTGGGGGTCCCCTGGATTCTGCAGCTGAATGCTGTGGAACTTCTAAGCTGAATTCCGGAGCTATCACAAGAATGGGAGATCATCAAGCTCCAAGCAGTGTAAGGTAAGAGAATTTCAGGGCACACCCAGGGGTCCACAGCTTCAACATAGACCCCAGAAGCATCACACTTTAAAAATACTTTATTTATTTCTGAGAGAGAGAGAGAAACAGCGTGAACAGGGGAGGGTCAGAGAGAGAGAGGGAGACACAGATCAGAAGCAGGGTCCAGGCTCTGAGCTAGCTGTCAGCACAGAGCTTGACGCGGGGCTCAAACCCACAAACCATGTGATCATGACCTGAGCTGAAGTTGGACGCTTAACCGACTGAGCCACCCAGGCGCCCCGCATCACACTTTAATAGAAGAAGCATGTTTACAAGTCAAGGTTTGGATTTGAGTTTTGTAAGGTCAGATCTAGAGCATGAAACTCAGAAATAAACCTCAAAAGGATCAAGCTGACCCACAAGTAACTTAAGCGCAAAATAAAACAAAATTCACAACTCTTTAAAGTTAGGTAACAAGGGGTACCTGAGTGGCTCAGTTGGTTGAGCGTCCGTCTGCACCTCAGGTCATAATCTCACGGTCCGTGGGACTGAGCCCCCCATCAGGCTCTGTACTGACAGCTCAGAGCCTAGAGCCTGCTTCAGATTCCGTGTCTCCGTCTCTATCTGACCCTCCCCTGTTCGCACTCCATCTCTGTCTCAAAAATAAATAAATGTTTTAAAAAAACCTGCTATACAGATAAAATACCCAGAAGAAAACTGTGAGTAAATAAAGTATTATGAATTCCAAAGGCTTAAGAAAATTAAAAAGTCAAGAGCAGAAAATAAAAGATATGAAAAGAAGCATAATCACAGAAACAAGCTAGAACTTCAAAAATAGTTTGGCATTACTGTCTAGTAAATTTGAAATTCTATATAACCTGTGATCCAGCAATTCTACCACACACACAGACAGACCTTCAGAAATATGTGTGTATGCCTCAATTCACATACAGAATAATATGCCCTATACATAATAGCCCCAAACTGAGAACAACCCAAATGTTTACCAACAAAATAATGCATTTAAAAAACCTGCGATAATTCATATGATGGAATACAATACAGCAATGAAAATAAGCGAACTACAGGTAAATCTTAACAACATGCTAAATAAAAACTAGATAGAAAAAAAAGGTGGGTGATTTCATTACATAAAGTTAAACTATCACATGTGAAAAAAATAATGTATCGGTAAACACTAAATTAGCGTAATGATGAAAACCCAAGTACACAAGTAATAACAGTGGGGAAATGGTATCAGATATACGTAAGAAACATTTTGTTTAAAAAATTGCGAGAGGGGCACCTGGATGGCTCAGTCAGTTAAAAGTCCAACTTCAGCTCAGGTCATGATCTCGTGGTTCATGGGATCAAGCCCCATGTTGGGCTCTGTGCTGACACCTCCGAGCCTAGAGTCTGCTTCAGATTCTGTGTCTTCCCCTCTCTCTGCCCCTCCCCCACTTTCACTGTCCTCTCTCAAAAATAAATATTAGAAAAAGAATTGTGAGAAAAGTTGCCATCCTCTACAAATAAATCTGAAAAACTGAATGATTTTTATTAGAAAATATTAAATACCAAAACTGACTCCAGAAGAGATAGAAAATCAAGATATACTTATTACAGTAGAAGACAGATACAAAGTTGCAAAAAGCTATCCCACAGAAAAGTGCCTAGATCATATGTCTTTTCTGAAGACCGCCATTAAATCAACTTTCTCCTTTATGTATCACTATCACTTCTATATATCTCTATTACCTCAATGGTCTTGTTTTTTAGATGCATACGCAAGTATTTAAGGGTGAAGTGTTTTGATATCTGCAAAGAAAACAGATCATATGTGGCAGACAGACAGAAGAAACGGCTGTCCAAAGATGCTTCCCTCCGAACCCCTAGACTCTGTGAATATGTCATCCTATGTGATGGAAGGGAATCTGTAGGTGTGATTAGGGTAAGGCTCTTAAAATGAGAAAGTTATCCTGGGCTATTTTGGAGGGCCAATGTCATCACAAAGATCCTTAGAAGAAATAGTTAGGGAGGACAGTCAGAGCAGAAGATTAACCACAGCAGCAAGGCGGGGGGTTGAGTTAGAGTGATGGGGGGAAAATGTAGGGTAGTTTCTAGAGACTGGAAAAGGCAAGGGACAGATTTTCCTCTTGAGCCTCCAGAAAGAACATGGTGCTGATATCCTGATTTTACCTAAATTTCATCTTGAACTTCTGACTTCTAGAACTCTGAGATAATAAATGTGTATTTTTTAAAACCACTAAGTCTGCAGTAATTCATTACGGCAGCAACAGGAAACTCCCATATATAGAGAAAAGCAAATGTGGCCCCCCCCCAAAAAAAAAGGTTAACAACCAGTGGATGTAGGTGAAGAATGTGAATGTTTATTGTATTATTCTTACAATTTCTGTCAGCTTGAAATTTCTCAAAATAAGTTGCAGAAAAATAAAAACAGAAATGCTTCAGAAGCAATAGATAGATATAAGGATAATCCTAAAAAAAAAAAAAAAAGGACAAGAAAAAGTCAAGTAGTACGGAATCTTAGAATTAGAGGAGTGCTCCTGAGTAACCCAACAGTTGCATCCTTTAACAGATAGGGAAACCACGGCACAAGAAGAGGAAGTGTAACTTACCCAGATCACGCACTTCCAGGTTTCTGTAGCATGTCACACTACTTCCCAGAAGACACAGATGCACAAAAAGCCAGGGGAAATGTTTCAGAGAAGGGCTCAGGAAGGGACAGGGAAGGAAGCAAGCAGGTGGCAAGAAGATGAGTAAGCGGAGGCTGGAGGCGCATCTGCACTGCGGTGGCGGAGAGCCTGCACTTTACCCCGAAGCTGCCAGGCCTCGGAAGGGACCACATGTGGGCACATGCCTAACAGTCCACCGGCTGTAGTAATTGGAACAAATCAAATTGTTGTTCTGCTAGAAGGTAAATTTCCCTTTGACAAGCCTCATCAGTCATTTGTACGGCACTGAAAATTACTGTGGTTTATCAACTTTGTGCCCTCGAACAATCTGGGTAGGGAAAAAAACAAGGAATCTTGACACAGGTGAATGGGGCTCCGAAGTTTCAGTTTATACCTATACTGGCATAATTATTAATTTTATGGTCAAGAAGTTTCTTTTAAAATTTAAGTTTGTTTATTCATTTCGAGAGAGACAGAGGGCAAGCAGGGGAGGGGCACAGAGAGAGGGAGAGAGAGAGTCCCAAGCAGGCTCTGCACTGTCAGCATAGAGCTTGACGCAGGGCTCTAACTCACGAAACGCGAGACCATGACCTGAGCCAAAACCGAGAGCTGGTCACTTAACCGACTGAGCCACCCAGGGGCCCCGGTGGTTAAGAAGTCTCTAAGTGATGAGTTTTTGAACAGTTAGAGGGAGGAGCAGATAGGGAGGAAACGGAACACACCCATTACCACTGGTGCCATGTCCTAGAATAGCCATCCACCCGGGGCCCTCTCCTCTGCCCCCCACTCCTCTGCTCTTTCCCACCTGAGCATGTAACACTTCACTTCCCCTTTCATCTGGTCACTTTGGTCTTTGAGTATCACAATAAAGCACTTGTTTACATATGTATATGAGCTCTCAGCCTAAAAGACTGCTTTTATCATCTGGCAAATATTATACTTCTTTTCAAAATCTGATGTTAAATTTTGAGATTAATAATGTATTTTTGCATGGAATACTGAACGCAGGAGATGACGGAAGTTTCAGATGTCCACGTTCCTGAATGATCCACATAGACACCAGCACTCTGCCTGCTGGTGCTGTTCTCAGTGCTTGCGAAAACAATGAACTCTCCGACCCACCTGTCTGGCTCCCAACATCTCAGAACTGACCAGAATTCACTGGAGGTCTGTCTGCCCTTTTCCTCCTAGAGTCTGAAAGTCCACAGAGAAGTGACATGAATGAAGAGGAAAAGAAGGAAACAGGAAGCAGGCAGACAGAAACCATAGAGGAGTTACTGCCATGGAACTCAATTTATCATGAAAACTGCTAAAAAAGAAAAGTTAGATATTTGAAAAACCATTCAAACTCTCTGAGATTTGGCTTCTTATAAAAAGAGATCTTGGGTTTTAAGAGCTCTGTAGTCCTTTCCAGCAATAAAGTCTGATGACAGGCAAAATAGACCCAGAAATCACATCACCATGGAGGAATGTTTTCCAAAGTTTCCTGAGCCTCAACTATTTATAGGTATGTGGGCCCTATCTGAACAATTTATCTCTTTTTGCAAGGAAAATTACGAGTTAATCAAAGGCAGTTCATGTTCCCTACCCTGCTTATTATTTGAAAAACTGTTCCAGGTAACAACAACAACAACAAATATCATGCAAAAATAGCAAAGAAACTACAAAAGTAATACTTACCTTTGCATCATCTATGTCAAAAACATCACACCAAGGAGATTTAACACCTTTAATTGCCAGGTCAAATGAACAGGTAAAAAAAGCTACCTGAATTAAATCTGGGGGGGGAAAAGAAAGGTACAATTTGTGAGTTACTGTTTTCTGTAATCTTCCAAAGGCCGAATATTTACAGAACGTCCCTTACAGCCAGTCGGAGGACCTGGGCACGTCTAGCATGGAGAAAACACGATTCAGCTTCTTCCTGGCCATCACAGTAGCAAGACTAACTGTGTATTATCCTAACAGAAGGAACTGTCAGGAAGAAACCAAGCGGGCATACAAATTTCAGTCCAATGAAAATAGGATACTTTCTATAAAACGATGACTATTTTTGGTTTTAAAGGTAAGGTGTTTGTTAAGGGCATATTTGCCTAACAAATCCAACAAGAAGTTTAATCCAAGAACTTGCTAAACAGATCTTGACTTTGTTCCTATAAGAGGGCTATAGGAGGGGACATAAAGTTTTGAGCTTTCAGTCCCCATCTTGAAAATCAGGAATAAGAACGCACATTTTCTGAACAGTTCTCTTCACTACACAATTCACACTGTAACTGTTATGAAGGAGTAGAGAGAGAGAATATAAAAGGAGAGAAGAGAATGCAGAAGGTGGTGAGGGAGGAAAGGGCAGAGTGAATCAGGAAGAAGGTGAGACAAAGGGTCAAGAAGAGAAACAGCAGGGAAAATCACACACTGGGGGAGGGGGATGCTAACAGCACTCGTTTTTCAAACTTGGCTGTTGGCTGCTCAGTCAGGCAGCAGGTTTCTGAACAAGGTACCTGGATGTTTACACTGCTAACTGGCCAATGACATTTAGATACACCTGGAATTTGAAAAGAAGGAGAAAGCAACAAGGCCCTGGGCCCTGAAAGGTGCCTGTGTCAGTACCAAATAAGAGCAGTGCTCTTTGGTCACGGCAAAGCTGGTGACATTCAATTTCACAAAGAGAAAATGGAAGTCCACTGTGGGGCTGCCTCCTACGTTTTGCTTTCTCTTTAATTTCAGTGTTTCCGCGTTCCCAAGGAACCAATTTTGATTTGGAAGAACTTCCCTGAAGCAGCATATAGTACACAAAGAATATTTAATTGAGAATACACGTAAAAGCCATTTAAAAACCTTGCTTATGTAAACAAAGGGCTTACAATCATAATACCTAACATACTACAGAGACTTCTAAGTGCCATGGAGGTTTGATGGAAGAGCTGGACTCATTCACACCCGAAGTTCCAGTGCTGAGACTGTGAAAGTCAGTCCTGGTGGTCTATTCTTCAACTAGAAGGGAGTCGACAGAAAAATCTCACCAAAAACCACTTCCAAAGGTGACAGGCTATGGAACCTAACTCTGCCACCAGTCATCCTGAGCAAGTGACTCTAGCCTCTCAGGTCCCACTCTCCCCACATGCCAAAGAGAAACGTGAGAGATCTCTCAGGAGTCATGGCCCTGACCATCTACTATGACCATGGTGACCTCTTGGTCAGTCTTCTGGAACCACAGAAATATTTTAGATGGATCAGAGATCTAAACAGCTAGGGGCGCCTGGCTGGCTCAGTCAGTTAAGCATCTGTTTCTTGATTTCTGGTCAGGTTACGATCTCGCTGTTCATGGGACTGAGTCCCACATGGGGCTCTATGCTGACAGGGCAGAGCCTGCTTGGGATCCTCTCTCTTTCTCTCTTCCCCTTCCTGGCTCGCATGCACACATGTATGTACACTCTCTCTCTCTCTCAAAACTAAATAAACTTAAAAAATAAAACGTTATAAAATTAAAAGAAAATAAAGACATAGAAAAATATAATAATCTTGGGTTAACAGAGGATTCCTAGGCAAAATACAACATTGAACAGCCGTAATGAAAAGACATATGTGGCCACGTAAAAGATGTAAAGTGTACAGTCAAAGGCACCACACAGTTAAAAAGCGTGCAACGAATTAAAGAGAAAATGCTAGCAATGTACAATACGGAAAAGATTTATCCTTTGTCAAGAAATATTAAGGATATAATAATTGATATATCCATAATACATAAAGGGCACCAATGACCAATAAGAAAAACACAAAAACAATCCAACAGAAAATGGACAAGGTAATGAAGAGGCAATTCCCAGAAGGAATGCAAATAGCCAATAGATATATGAAGCGATGCTCACCCTCACAGGTAACCAAAGAAATGCAAATTGAAGCTAGATGCCATCTGGGGTGCCTGGGTGGCTTAGTCGGTTAAGCATCTGACTTTCGCTTAGATCATGATCTCGCGGTTCGTGGGTTCAAGCCCCACATCGGGCTCTGTGCTGACTGCCAGCTCAGAGCCTGGAGTCTGTTTCAGAGTCTGTGACACCCTCTCTCTCTGACCCTCCCCTGCTCACACTGTCTCTCTCTCTCTCTCCTAGAAATAAATAAAACATTAAAAAAATTAAAAAAGAAAAGCTAGATACCATTTTTCATTAATCAAATTGGCAAAAATCAAAATGTCTAAAGGGGTGCCTGAGTGGCTCAGTCGGTTAACAATTCTTGGTTTTCAGCTCAGCTCATGATTCCTGGTTTCTATCCCCGCATCCAGCTTTGTGCTGACAGTGTGGAGCCTGCTTGGGATTCTCTCTCTCTCTCTCTCTCTCTCTCTCTCCCTCCACTTCCCTCTCTATCTCAAAATAAAAAAAAAACACTTGGCGCCTGGGTGGCTTAGTCGGTTAAGCGTCGACTTTCGCTTGGGTCATGATCTCGCGGTTCGTGGGTTCGAGCCCCGCGTCGGGCTCTGTGCTGACTGCCAGCTCAGAGCCTGGAGCCTGTTTCAGTCTGTGTCTCCCTCTCTCTCTGACCCTCCCCTGCTCACGCTGTCTCTCTCTCTCTCTCCTAGAAATAAATAAAAAATATTTAAAAAAAAAAATTTTTTTAAATGACTAATAACCACTGTTTGATGATCTAAGAAAACTGAGGATTCTCAAATATTGTTGATATAAATTTTTCTACACTTTCGAACAATTTGGAAATATATGCCAAGTGGTAAAATATTCACTGTCCTTAACCCAACAACTCTAATCTACAGTTATTTATCCTATAGATAAATTCTCAAGGGCAAAAACCAGACTGTCAGAATGTTCACTGTAGCATCATTTAAAAGAGGTAAAAACTAAGAAAAACCTCAGTAGGAAAATGATTTCCTGTAAAAAGAATTTGCACTGTATTAGCTCCAGCCCCCTCCACCATTAAAATCTGATGGGTTAAATAAGTTTTTAATTATCATTGACCTAGAAAATGAATCACATAGCCTATGAAATAACATAGAATTCAAAAGAATGAGACAGATCTGTGTAAGACAGATATACTGCTCAGTAAAAACGATTACACACATTATTATCCCTCTATGTTAGGAAGGAAGGATGGAAGGAAAGAAGAAAAGAAATAAAGAAGGCATTTAAACAGCTACAATATTTTTGAGCAGTTACTCTGCAAGGCAGTATGCTAATGCTTTGCATTAATTAACCTTATACAATCTTTACAGTAATCCTAAAAGAAAGGTATAATTCCTATACCCATTTTACAGAGGAAAAACTATGGCCTAGAGATACTAGGGAACTTGCCAAAGACCAGAGAGTTATTCGATAGTGGAACAGAGTCAAGATTCAAAAGCAAACAGTCTAGTTCCAGAACCCATGATTTCAACAACCAATGCTCACAGCCTCCAAAAAGAAATTGCTCTCAGCTACTCTATCAGTAAAACACAAAATTCATTTCCACTCAGAGACTGAATATTGTTTTTTAAAGAATCTTTAACACTCTAAGCACCTACTGACAAAATAATGGCTAGACACTGCTATAGTTATATAATGGAATCCTGTACAAAAGTTTAAAATGTTAAGACTAAAATCACTACATTAAATCAAAACTAAAACGTTGAATTAAAATGAAATTTCAGACTGCTATCATAGTTTGATACCATTCACAAAAGTTTTAAAACCTGCAAAATGACATCCCATTTATGTATAGGAAGATAAATATAAAAATGGCATGGGATGATTTAAATGCTCAATTCATGACAATGGTTACCACTGGGAAGAAAAGAAGAGGGATGAAATCCTGAGAGGGACCAAAGGACCTCAAGTGATTTACAGCAACTAATGGCAGTATGTTAAAATTTGATACAACTGAGTCGCGGGTATATGGAAGTTCATTAGATGAGCCTTTATGATTATTTCTGTGTTTAAGTTACTTCCCACTTAAATAATTTTTAAAAAAATTTTATTTGCAGGGTCGCCTGGGTGGCTCAGCCTGTTAAGCATCTGACTTCAGCTCAGGTCATGATCTCACACCTTGTGAGTTCCTGCCCCGCAAAGGGCTCTGTGCAGAAAGCTCAGAGCCTAGAGCCCGCTTTGGATTCCGTGTTTCCCTCTGGACCCACCCCTGCTCGCCCTGTCTGTCTCTCTCAAAAAATAAACATTAAAAAAATTTTTCTTTTAAAAAAACAAGATTTTATTTTCAAGCAATCTCCACATTCAACGTGGGGTCTGACCTTACCATCCTGAGATCAAGAGTCACACGCCCTACCAACTGAGCCAGCCAGGTGCTCCACAAATAAGTAATTTTTAAAGCTCTGTAGGTGATCCCAATGTTTAGCATCTTTGGAGAAAGAGAAAACATTCCATTTTAAATGCCAGTCTAGGCATCTTCACTTCTTTGATGCTTATCAAGCATTCAGGCTCCATGATTCTGATCTTTCCCCAACATCTCCTACTTCTGGTCTTTGGAAATTTATGAAATTTATTGAAATCCACAATCTTTGTACGTATATTTGTCACCATTTCTTGTGTGATTTATAAATTCTTAGAGATCAGGAAAAAATCTTATTATGTTTTCTTAAATTCCTATAAGTAGGTGATCATGTGCCGTGGGTTCCACCTGCTTTCCCAGCACAATTATTAACAGTGTCTTTCACCTTAAAAGTATCCCAGGTTGCATGACAAATTACCAGTCAGCCCATCCACTGCAACACCTCTCAAAAGACACAACTGTTCTTTTTTCTTCTCTCTCTTTTTTCTTTTTTAGCATCTCTAGGCTTAAAAGCCTCAAATAAAATTCCCACACCACTTTACTTTTCACTTTCTAATATCCCTCTTCAAACATTAACATGGACACACTTCTCAACGACTTCAAAAGCTAAAGAATTAATATAATTTTCCACTTGTATCATTTTATGGGGAGATAATTCAAAAATATACTTTTTGTTTCATATAGAATGCTTATAGTTGGAAGTTTTATATACATCTGCCCTCAATAAAAAAAAAATTTCAGGATACAGCAAGACTCTTGTACATTAATTTACATAAAGTTCAAAGAAGAATATGAATCTAAAAATAGTAGGCATGAGATACACAATTTTCTAGACCCAGAACACATTATCTTCTTAATGTAAAATCAATTGTGGGCCTTTAAAAGGAATAACCATGCTTCCATATTTTTTCATTTTCAGAGTTCAAGACCCATTTAAATTATTTCTGAGTTCAAATGAGAGATAAGGGGCACGTTACCTGCATTTAAATTGTTGACTGGCACTTGCAGAGTAGCTGCGACCTTTTTTAAAATGGTCTGCATTTCTGGCCCAGTTTTGAAGGCTTCCACATGATAAAGAGCTGTAGCATTCTTTTCCACTTCAGTTAAAAACTTCTCACAATGATCAAAGAACCTCATTAGTTTATCATTAATCCTTGGAGGTCCACACTCCATATCTGAAAGAAAAAATTATATATTATGTATACAATAGATATAAATGCCAATCTCAAATTATTGAAAATTTTGTTTCGAGTGTGAAAAACAACACTAAAAACCTGCTTACTTATTTGCATATCTGAAATAAGCACACACTGACCAAGAAAGGACCAAACTATTTACCCCCGGTGGAATGACTATAATTCATGAGTCTCTGGTAGAAAACACTAAAGAAACAAGAGAATCAAATACAAAAGAAAATGTGACTGCATGCAATACTGCGCAATCACACACACACACACAAAGGTAGCTGAAATGACTGTGCTTTCTTAAAGAAAACAAAAATAGAGATGAAAATCAAAAACAGTGCAAAAATGTATTCTATTAAGTATTATCTCTGCCAGGCACAGAAAACTTGACAAAGCAACAGAAAATTAGCAAAGTTCTTAATTACAAAGTGACAGACAAATTCAACAGGTCAAATCTACTCTAAGCCAAAATCTAAATAGCATATTTTATTTTCTCTATTAACTTGCCCAACGCTGTGTTACTTTCCAAGACTATGACTTGGACAAAAACTACTGACAACAGCACAAAATACAGGAACTGAGTTTCGGGCCTTCTATTTCACTGTGTTTCTAATTTTGGCTCATTTTATAATGAAAGCTCCCAAAGACTTTTGGTTTAAAATTTGGTAATTTATCTTATTTGCCCGGTTTGGCAGTGATTATGGACTGTGGAAGCATCTATAATCCTGCTTTAACTACTGGGTGCCTTGTAAGTTTTTTCAGTCCTATTCAAAACACACCCATTTCAATCATCTCTCCAATAATTCACCATGAAAACACCAAGAATACTATTTCTGTCTACAAAATAAGAAAAAGAATTAAATTATTACTCTGCTTTGGATGTAGGTGTGAAAAAATATATTTACACAGATGTGTGGGTGTATCCATTTTCAGAAGATCCTGACTGGGTAATTCTGTCCACTTTACCTGCCTGTTGGATTACAGTTCCTAAACCATCCTGACTTGGAAAGTACGGGAGCTCTGACGTCTTTCTCTGTGGACAGACAAAACAACGGTCTATAATAATGACGTAGGTAGACAGAGAGTTCAATCTCTAACACCTCATCTCAGGGGTCCGGTAGCACCTTTTTGGTATACGCTACATACCCTGTGCTATACTGAAGTACGTTCTGCCTTTAGCATTCAGTTCACAGATTTGTGGGGATTTTTCACGCATATTAATCATTAAAAAGCACAATTCAACAAGTGACTAAACCCAAGTTGGCCAAATTTACCCGCACAGCAGTAACATGACACACGGTCAACGGAATGCCCTCCTGAAGGTGGCAGAACCTTCAGAGAGAGAGTGCTGCTGGAGAAATGGCAAACTGGTCCAGTCCTAACTTGGGTTTAAAAGGGGAACAATGTATCTCCTCAACTCTGCCCTTAAAACTGGCCAAGGAAACATGAACCCGTGCTCAGCTCTCTGGCGCAGGCAGCTGTATGTTTTCATGATTATCCTTAAGTCATGGGAGAAACCGAAGGTATAATGCAGGTATAATGGTTAGGAGCCCAAGCGCTGAATCCCATCTCCTGGGACCATACATAGCTATAGGAAAGCAGGCTACTTATTTAGTGTTTCTGTGTCTCAATTTCCTCTTCTGTTACCTGGGGAGAAAATACTCCCGACCTCAGGGAGTTTTTGTAAGGATTTAGTGAAATAAATGGTATACAGCCGCGTAGCAGGCCTTAAGAGTTTGTTATTATTAGTATCTGCGACTATTAAGCATTTTCTCAGGGAGTGAAAAAGGCACCAGTTCGAGGGAGAAAAAGAAGACATGGACTCCAGGCCTGACTCTAGTCCTCAAACTAACCAAGGACAATCAACAAGGCTCAGCTTATTCACCTGTGGAATAAACGGGCCCCACTACATGGTCTCCCTTATTTTGAAGAAGAATAAGTAATGGAATCAGAAGAGTACTGAGCGCGACCGCAAATCACAGCTACAGGGAAGGGAAGTCTACAGTACGTCCAAGAACAAAACAGAGAAAAGTGATGTGGGAGCATGGGGCAGGCTGAGAACAAAGTGCAAGCAACACCCCCCGCCCCACGTGGGATGTGTGACCTGTTCCTCAGGCTCTCCTGGCTGTCCAAGGACAAAAGACAAGAAAGAAAACAAATGGCTAAGTGATAGAGATCACAGTCACGCAGGACATGAGTCTCCATCAGTTCACAAATATCTTAGTAAATATATAAAAAAAGCCCCATCTTATCAATAGCTTCATCTCCAGGAACCCGGAGTCTCAGTTTCCTGGAGCCCGGACATCAGCCCTCACTAGTGATGTGGGGAACAAAGGTAAGGAGGAAATGGCAGGTAAAACTAAATTTCCTCATAAGCTGCAACCCACTGCAAATACTTAAGGCAAATACAGAGTAGGACATTTCTCCAGGAAGCCCCTCGCATCCTAATGTTAATGCCCTGCTGGAGGGTAACAACCTTAGCTTGAGGACAGCCAGGTCTCAGGTGTCCCAGGAGGCATGTTCAAGTCCCTGGGGAGGCTCCCTGTGCCTTTACCTCCCCATTTCCACAGTATAAAACCGGCGATTCTTCACAACCCCAGCGCAGCTCTTCCAGCCCAAGGGTCCTGCCCCTGCTTTAATAAAATCACCTTTTTGCACCAAAGACGTCTTCAAGAATTCTTTCTTGGCCGTGGGCTCGCGACCTCCCCACCATCACCCCAAAATCTCATCAAAAGCACAGCAGTAAAAAAAGTTTGAGAGTAGCTTCCTACAGCAGGATGTGGGTAAAGAACCAGTACGTTAAAAAAAAAAAAGTGAAAAATAAAAACCCAACAGTATCAGAAGCAAAGGCCGATGAAGAAAACTTCTAGGTTGTATACAACAAGCGCTCCCGACTACCCAACTACAGAAATAGCTGCCAGCGAGGAGGAATGCCGGGTCGGTGCTCAAAGGGGGCGCAATTAATAGGGAAGGGCGGATCAAAGAGTGTCCCGGTCAGTCCCCTCTCCTCTCGGACCCCGAACGCCTAAGGCAGTGTCCCGCCCACACGTGATCAGAGGAAAAAAGAATGTGGAGAAGGATGGCCGCCCAGTCCTGAAGCTGAGCTGGGGTGGGGGTTGGGAGAAGTGAGGGAAGCCCTGGCCTGGGGGGCGGGGGCCGGAGTGAAGAGAGACCGAGGCCCCGGGAGCTGGGACCCGGAGAAGGGGTGGAGGCCCCGGGGACAGAGGGAGATGAGGGGAGCCCAGAGAGGAGCCAGAGCTCTGGGAACGGGGGGAGAGGAGGTGAGCAGGAGACTGAGAAAGATGACCAGCACGGAGGACCCAGGCAGGGGGTCCGGGGGGCGGGGAGCCCGGGAAGAAGCCAGGGCTCTGGGGACTGGGGGAGGGGAGGGGAGGTGACCCGGGGGCTGGGGAAGACGTGGTGCTCGGAGGAGCCAGGCAGAGGGTCTGGGGAGTGGAGCCCGGGGAGAAGCCAGGGCTCTGGGGACTGGGGGAGGTGAGGTGAGGTGACCCGGGGGCTGAGGAAGACGTGGTGCTCGGAGGACCCAGGCAGGGGGCCCACCCGGCGGCCCGGGCTGTCACCTGCGACGTCGGGGGGCGGCAAGCCGGGGTGGTAGTGCTCCCACAGCCCCTGCAGGAAGGCGGCGCCGCTGTCCACGCAGCGGTGTTTGGAGCTGGTGACCAGTTGCAGGCGGCCGTAGTTCTCGAGGCTGAACAGTGCCGGGAAGAGGGAGGCCAGGCGCAGCGCCAGCTGTCGCATGTCCTGACGCCCCTTCTCCACCAGCTGCCCGTCCATCCAGTCGGCGTACCACAGCGGCCAGTCGGCCAGCGAGGCGCCCAGGTCGCGGCCGCCGGCGGGGCCAGCGCGGCCGTCGCCGGACTGGCGGGCCTGCAGGAGGCCGTGCAGCTGCCGCAGTTTGCGGATCTGTTTGGCCGTGGGGTAGCGGGTGCCGTGGCGGATGAGGGCGACCAGCTGCACTGGCGTGCAGGCGTCCTCCAGCAGCTCGGGGTCCCGCCGTGGCGCCTCGGGGTCCGGCAGCAGCCCAGGGTTGGCATCCTCGTAGCGGGTCTTGGTGCCGAAGTAGGGGCTGAGCGCCGAAACCGCGGGGTCGTCCGACTCCAGGAGGGAGCAGCGCGAGAGCGACGAGAGCAGCGCCACAGCCAGGGCCGCGACCGGTGCCACGGAGACCTTGAGGAGGCACTGGGGACCACGGAGCATGGTGCGGCGCGGCCCGCGGGGGGCGACGTACGGGCCGGGGTCGCAACTTCCGGCTCCGGCGGGCAGGGGGCGGGTCCGGATGGCGCTTCCGGCCTGCGCCCCTAAGATTCGCCGCGCAAGGCGGGCGCGCGGGCGCCGTGCGCCGAGGGGTCCGTGACGCCTGTGGCTCTGCTGGCGGCCGGACGGCTGCCCGCGGAGCTTCGGAGACCTGTGGCTGTGGGGGAGCCGGCGTCGGCTTGCCCTGCGGTGCGGGCGAGCTTCCGCGAAGCAGGCGCCTTCCGGGCTGACTCGAGTGCGCCCCCGCTCTTTGAATTTCTACGGCGGGAATGCGCCGGGACTCAGCCCAAGTCTCTGATGCGGCCGAACAGGACACCTGAGGGCTGACCCGTGCCCCGCCCCCCGCCCTGCCCCGTTCGCCTGCACATTTGAAAGCGTCGTGTTGGAACCACCCACGGCCAGGGCACCTGAGGCGGATGTTCTAAACTGTAGCTCCCCGGGCCCCGCCCCCGCGTGCCTCCCGGAGTCCCAGGCCCTTCTAGTTGTAGCCCAAAAATAGCACACAGCGAGGCACACGTGGACCCGAAAGAGGCTCTGTCTTCCAGGAAGTCTAATTCCCGAGTCTTTGGTGGTATCTGGACCTTGTCCGGCGGACCTGACCTCAGCCAGACAGCAGCCCAGAAGGATTGTGCTTGTTGATGCCAGAGGCTTAGAGAGCAGAGACATAGCGACGGTCATCACCTGGGCACACCGAATCACAGCCTGGCAGACTTCCTGCATTATTAAGTATGAGCTAACCTGTTGTACGGAGCAAACCTGCTTTCTGTTCACCGTCAGCGCAAACTCTCCTCCCGTATAATTGCATACTGCGATCAGCAGCTAGGTTTGTCCTTACTCAGAATCTTTGCTCCGAGAAAAAAAAAAAAAAGAAAAATAATACATCTGAATGAACCACAGTTCATTTTCTCCACTCGAACACCATTTTGTGCGCTAGTTGGGAAAAGAATAAAGATTGAAGAAGTCCTCTGGTGATCCGAATTGAAGGAAATTGGGATCATGTTTTTGTAAGGTTGCTTTTCTTTCACAGACGTTACTGCATTGCTCCTGGTAAGCCCGCGTGCATCTTTACCTCTTTTCTCCCTGCATAAGGGGCTCTCTGGTTCAGAGAGGTGTACCTCTGAATGGTAGCCACGGAAGAAAATGGTGTAAAATGAACAGTAGACTCTAATTTGGGATGCTGCAAATTTTAAGACATTATGTAGCGGGAAGTCATCTTTTTACATGGACAGGTGTTCTTTTTTTGTTATGCCATTTTGTAGGGTGTCTGAATATTTGTGGTCAGAATTTTGTTGAAATTAACGTTTGGTAAACATCTTTTCTTCGTGGACTTTCTAACCTTTGCATTAAAAAAAAAGTTATGTATTTGAGAGAGAGAGTGGGGGTGGGGGGTGCATTCGAACTCGGGAGGGGCAGAGAGAGAGAAAGAGAATCCCAGGCAGGCCACACTGCCAGGACAGAGTTGGGCTCCGGGCTCCATCTCATCAACCTGAGGTCATGACCTGAGCCAAAATCAAGAGTCAGATGCTTAACCCACTGAGCCATTCAGGTACCCATAACTCTTACATTTTATAGGCTGAAATGCTTGATAATATTTCTAAGTCAGTAAGCATTTGTGCAGGGTGCATGTTGTTGTATTTTGGTTAATATATGCACCTAATAATGTTTGCCTCTCATGTCTTATCTTTTGAATCCTCAGGAGGTAACAAGTCTTTAAAAAAAAATGTGGTACCAATTCTTCCCAAAGGCATCAACCTTCCTAATGAAGTAATGTTTAGAGATCCTGTCTAACTACATACAGAACCACTGACACACTTTCTTTTACACTAAATTGTCCCCAGCTTGATTTTATTTTCCTTTTCTTTATTAAAAAATTTTTAATGTTTATTTATTTATTTTTAATGTTTTATTTATTTTTAGGAGAGAGAGAGACAGCGTGAGCAGGGGAGGGTCAGAGAGAGAGGGAGTCACAGGCTGAAACAGGCTCCAGGCTCTGAGCTGGCAGTCAGCACAGAGCCCGACGCGGGCTCGAACCCACGAACCGCGAGATCATGACCTAAGCGAAAGTCGGACGCTTAACCGACTAAGCCACCCAGGCGCCCCTTAATGTTTATTTATTTTTGAGAGACAGACACAAACACAGAGCATGAGCAGGGGAGGGGTAGAGAGAAAGGGAGACACAGAATCCAAAGCAGGCTCCAGGCTCTGAGCTGTTAGCACAGAGCCTAACATGAGGCTCGAACTCATGGACCATGAGATCATATCCTGAGCCGAGTGGGACGGTTAACTGACTTAGCCACCCAGGTGTCTCAATTTTATTTTCCTTCTCATCCTCATTCCTCATCTGTGAATGTTATTGTGATTTATATATATTTTTAAACCTGTTCCAATCATTTTGATGTTATGATTAGATGACAAATGATAAATGTAAGCAGTGCCTTCATGGTGTAGTTAGGAAGAAGCTGGAAATAGTATAAAGAGGACAAAGACTATATAGAAGCTTTAGATCCAGTCTCCAAGCTTGGCCCATCATTAAGTGAGTGACTTTGGGAAGTAACTTAACTCCTCCGAGCCTTAGTGTCGTTATTTGAAAATCAGTAATATTCGAACCTACATTGTGGGATTATTGTGAGAATCAGAGATGACATTTAAAATTCATATAAGAGGGTGCTACAAATAATATTTTTATCATTAATGTTACTGATACTATATGTTGTTATTCCTGCGCTAAGATGTAAAACTCTCTAAGAACTACAACGTATCAACTTATTTCTGAATGTTAAAGTGAATGGCTTTCACAAGACATCCATAAAAGATTATTTCATAACTTTGTAATAATGAAAATATTCCAATTTTACTGCAAGTGGGTTTCTCGTTCTTAAAGCAGTGAGTACATTTTGAGACGTTTTAAGTAGGCACCAGGGCCTGCTCACTGTTTCATGGCAGGGCATGCCTTCATTCCCTGGCCAGTCTGTAAGTTGGCTGCTCTTTGAGATACTTGCTGCCCTTCCCTGGTCAGCCAGTACCCAGGAGTTTGCATGGTACAAAACATGGCTGCCCCTTGGCAAGGACCGTGGATGGCTTGCCTTCTCTCCTGGGATGTTGGGAGCATGATAGCAATGTATTTGACAAATCTACCACAGCACAAGGCGGAATGGAAAATTGATGGTTTGGGCTCCTTGAAGAGATGTGAGAACATGGAACCCGGAGCACAGAGAACTTGATTTAGACTGAAACAAGAGGAGACCTTATTTCTGGAGAGAAGATTGGAAGGATGGTTGCTCGAGTTGCTAAATTTTCTTGGTCTAGCAGGAGGAAATTGATGGATTTCAAGCCTGATGGGCTCAGGGTCTCAATGACATAGGAGGCAAGATGAAAAAGATGGGAGAATAGGATTTAGGCCTTTGGAATTTAGAAATGGCTTGGATTTACAACAGAGAGGAATGGGAAACACAAAAAGTTAGGTGGTCAGCTCTGGGAATCCAATGGAGAATGGAAGCCTTGAATTACTAGCAGTAGTGCAGTTTTTTCCAGAACATTACCTTTTGTGTCTATCAGAGCAGAAAAGAAAAAAAATTGAATTCTGTTGTTGTACCTTATTCTAATTTGTCTTAAGCAGAACTTTTCTGGGGCATCTGGGTGGCTCATTGGGTTAAGTATCTGACTCTTTTGATTGCGGCTCAGGTCATGATCTCAGTTCATGAGTCGGTTGATGAGTTCGAGCCCCACATCTGACTCTGTGTTGACAGCATGGAGCCTGCTTGAGATTCTCTTTATTCCCCCTCTGTGTCCCTCCCCACTCTCTCAATCTCTCTCTCAAAATAAATAAATAAATAATAAATAAATAATTGTAGACCTTTTCTAATCAACTCATTATATTAAAGAATATGGTATTTTTGCCAGATTATTCATAGGATTTCTAAAATGGTCGTTCTACTCTTAAAACTGCATGGTGTCAAAAATAGTATTTTAAATTACAGACATCTATAATACTTTTTAAATTGTTACTAAAGAAGATGGTTTTCTTGTGCAGAAACGATAAAGAAAGAAAACGGCGAAATGGTATGGGAGAAAGGGTAGGCTGGCTATGTAAGCATAGGAAATATTGATTAAAAAAATGATTTCTGGGGCACCTGGGTGGCTCAGTTGGTTAAGCATCTGACTCTTGGTGTTGGCTCAGGTCCTGATCTCATGGTTCATGAGTTTGAGCCTGCATCAGGCTCTGAGCTGAATGTGCAGAGCCTGCTTGGGATTCTCTCTCTCCCGCTCTCTCTGCCCCTTCTCCGCTTGTGTTGTCTCTGTCTCTCTCAAAATAAATAAACTTAAAAAACAATTTAAACCATGGTTTCTGAAGTTAGACTTTTTGGTTGTCTAATTCCAGCTCCATCACTTAATATCTGCGAAATCTTGAGCAAATTAAACCGTTGCCTTGATTTGTTTGCTTCTGCAAACTGAGGATAATACCTATGGCTTGGGGCTGTTAATAGGATCAAATGAGGCTGTTTCCATAAAGATTTGATCTACTTCCTGTCGCTAAATCAATATGTAATGTTTACTGAGCAGATTTAAAATATTTCTTTTTATCATTTCTCCTTTAACCAAATAAACTGACAATGGCCGGTTTGTCATAGATATTTGTGGTCTCACAACTACATTTAGCGACTCACTTTGTGCCTATGCCAAGAAAGCTTTAACTCTAGTATCTTACTGCCCTGCTGTTTCACCTTTCCTCTCCTGGTCATTGATTTAGTGCTTACTTGTTTGTTTGTTTTTTTTTTTTTAATGTTTTATTTATTTCTAAGAGAGAGAGAGAGCGTGAGCAGGGGAGGGTCAGAGAGAGAGGGAGTCACAGACTGAAACAGGCTCCAGGCTCTGAGCTGGCAGTCAGCACAGAGCCCAACGCGGAGCTCGAACCCACGAACCGCGAGATCATGACCTGAGCGAAAGTCGGACGCTTAACCGACTAAGCCACCCAGGCGCCCCAGTGCTTACTTGTTTTTTATTGCAGTAGAAATAGCCACCAGGAGGGTCCATATGTATGGACATGGCCAGGGAGGTCCATGCTTCAACAGCAGTCCCTCCAATCTTGCTTGAATGTGGAAGTTCTCAGACTCCAGAGATAAACTACCTTTGCTTGAAAGGAACGATAGCATCATCACTGATAGCTAACCACTACACTGTCCCCAGCATACCCAAGCTACGCTCAGTTGTTTAAAGTTGTGTTTCAGTTGATGAGTAGAAAACTTCACTGAACCAGGCAAATAATGGCGGTGACCTTCTGTCTTACATTCTCTATAATACTTTGCTATGGGAGTTATTTTGCAGGGAATAATGTTCCCCTCTAATGTCCTGACAAATCTTAGGACTTTTATCTTGGGAATTCTTCCTTCCCATCAAATGTTGGTTCTCAATTAACTGAACTATTTTAGAAACCAGATACAAGGTTTAAGTTGCCCATATTCTTTCTGTGGTTTGCTGCCTCATTTAATAGGAGGAAACCATAGCTATTCACTTACTAGTCCTGGTCAACAATGATTTTCCTGGGGCGCCTGGGTAGCTCAGTTGGCTAAGCGTTCGACTTCGGCTCAGGTCATAATCTCATTATGGTTTGTGGGTTCGAGCCCTGCATCGGGCTCTGTGCTGACATCCAGCTCAGAGGCTGGAGCCTGTTTTAGTTTTTGTGTCTCCTTCTCTCTCTGACCCTCACATGCTCTCTCTCTCTCTCTCTCTCTCTCTCTCAGAAATAAATAAAACATTAAAAACAAAATAACCAATGATTTTCCTGCACATGCCAGTACTGTTGCTCAGAGACATCGTTTCCTTGAGAAGTCCCCTCCAACGTATCTTGTTATTCATCACAGAGCTGAATAGTGTGTTCTAAATCCTGGGAAGATTTTCTCCTTTTCTTTGTATTGTTCAAGAACAAGCATAGACAAGAGCAGTCATTTAAACATCTTATTTTTTCCCCAAAATGTTGGATTTCCAACATGGGAAAATCTCTTTGAGTGATTAGATCTTAAAGATGATCTTTAAGATCATCTTAAAGATGGGTTTAGCTGACTTAAACCCATTAGTATTTCCTTATTCCAAAGAATGGAGACTTTTCAGCTAAGTTTTTGTTAGTCCTTCTTTAATGCATGAATGGGTGTTTCACGTAGTCTCACTCGCCCAGGCACGAACCAATTGCTCAGGTTTCGTTCACTGTTTTCTTGTAACATGAACCCATATTTCTTTGTTTGCTTGGCCTATCCTGTGGATCAGTAAGTGCTTCTTGTAACATGAACCCATATTTCTTTGTTTGCTTGGCCTATCCTGTGGATCAGTAAGTGCTTCTAAGCTAGAAAAGCAGCATAGGCATCTCTGAACTCATGTACTTGGTGGCAGCGTCTGTAGTAAACAGAGTAATTGTTCCAACTGAACCAATCATTATGGTTGCGTAAACAACACCCCTCATTGCTCCACCTTTTTTGTCTTACATCTTGCACTGCCTTGTCTGATTCTGTGCTCCAGGACATAAAGCAGTTCCTGCTAAATCATTCGTTCGTTAATACCTTAGATGCAAGAGCCATGGTGAAAACCCTGTTGATTTTCAAATATTTATCCCTTACATTACATAGACTGTCAGCAATATTGTGAAAAGGGTGTGGGTATGGATGGACAAATGAAACAGAACAAACATGTGGGAAGATGAAATGGGGAAACACTATTGTTTTGCATTTCTGCAATGTAATTACCTTCCCAGCTCTCATGACATAGGCAGCACAGTATTTGTATCACATTGTAGATGTGGAAATCAAAACAAAGAAAGGCTAGGTGCCTTGTCTAAAGTCATCTCAGCTAATAAGTACTTATTAGAACCAGTTCTAGAATGTTTTAATGGAAAGAGAACCATCTTTGTGTTTCTTTTCCTGACACCTGCCCCATTCCTTACAAATGAACAGTGACCTCAGAAAGTATCATTTGCAGCGGGGGCTAAAAGTACAAATATTGCACATAATACTATAGCAGTTAATATTAGTAAACCACTCAGCATTTATTCTGCCTTTATTCTTGGAATCATTGTGTATGTATTCACCTTTAAGGAAGGTCACTCTGTCCCCACTGAAGGGAAAACTGCTGATTGGTTTAAACCAATCCTGGTAAACTATATTTTTCTTGCCAGTTTTGGTTTAAGAAAGAGCACGTTGAGCGCCTGGATGGCTCAGTCATTAGGTATCTGACTTTAGCTCAGATCATGATCTCACAGTTCGTGAGATTGAGTCCCTCATGGGGTGATCTTTGGGTGAGCTCATACCTTGCTTCCAGGTGTGCCCTGCTTCTGTCTCTCTCTCTCTCTCTCTCTCTCTCTCTCTCTCTCTCTGCCACTCATAGGATTGTCTCTCTCTCTCTCTGTCTCTCTTTCCCCCCTCACTCACTTGTGCCCCCTCTGCCACTCATAGGATTGTCTCTGTCTCTCTCTCCCCCCTCACTCACTTGTGCCCTCTCTCTCTCTCTGCCACTCATAGGATTGTCTCTCTCTCTGTCTCTTTCTCTCTCTCCCCCCTCACTCACTTGTGTCCTCTCTCTCTCTCTCTCTAAAAAAGAAAAAAAAAGCATGTCACTCAATTCTAGTCACTGAGATATGAGGACCCATCTGCTGAGCAATATCTCAGAAAGTTGTTTTTTTTTTTTTTGTTCCGAAACAGACAAGTGATGAGGTGATAAGCACTCATTATAGGAGCAGTGGATTGGAGATCCTAATGACTCAAAAGAATGTTGCAGTTGGCACAGTTAAATATTGTGGAAGGAAAGGAGATGGTATCGGTGAATGACATGCCTAAAATGGGTATTTCAAAGATGGTGGAGTCCTTGGTATTGATTAAATGAGACCATTTAGAATATAAGATTAAGAAAACTTAGCCAAGGCAAGTTATGGAATACAAATCTTTTAGAATTTAGGAGGTACAAACAAAGAAACAAAAAAACAGAGGGGCCAAGAAATTTTGGCTCAAATATTTTTCCTCCTGGCTCCAAATTTTTATTCCTGCAGGATTTAAGCCCCTAGTAGATTCTCACCTTTGAAAAGTCTATGCACCTCTCCCTCTAGGGAACCTCTAGAAATCCCCAGCTCACTCAGCAACTATTCCATGAAACTTATTTTAAAAATTTTCTTTTACACCAACATTTTGTTTTTGATAGATTCAATGGATGGTTCACAAAGATGAAAGAGATGGACAGCACAGAGATGCCAATAATTTTAAATATAATCTTTAAAAAATCTTCATTCTTAGAGAGAGAGAGAATGATACACATAAGCAAGAGACAACTGCTCTGGTCATTGTCACGTCCAAATGTGCTGACAAGACCTGCTGTAGCCATCTTGCAAGCAGACAGGAGCCAGCTTGAAGACAAAACCGACACAGCAAGGTGACACGGCCGAATGTGGACCTGAGTCCTTCATGCTGCTATGGAGCTGATGGAGTAGCCCTGGAGTGTACTTACTGTGGGCTTCCTGTTGTCTAAGGTAAGAACCATCTTTCCTGTTTAAACCAGTATTTCGTTATTCTCCATGGAATGTCTCCTAATTGTTATAAGTGCCTGTTAAACCCCATTAGTCCTTTAGGTTAAATGTCCCATTGTGCCTTTTGTGGTCTTGCTGAAGTCACCTCTTAAGAGTAAAAGAAAATCAGAGATGTTGATTTTCTGATTCCATCTCCTTAGGCTGTGGGTCTCGCACTCAGAATGATCATGGTCTATGAAGCATGGGAAGTGCAGGGAAGAGTAGGAGGTATGTGGGCAGGATGAGATATCTGGTGGTGATCTGGGTCAGACAAGGTGAAGTGTGAAGGCTAAGCAGGAGATACAATTGAAACTCAGAGAGAAGTCATCTCTCCCAAGCACAACCCGAGAAAGCCAGTCCTAAGGACTTAAGAGCCAAATCTATGGGGAGGTGGTGGAATCCCTATTATAGTACTGACAACACTTAGATCCATGCATTTCACTCAGGGAGTGGAATCATCTTCATGGGATATCATCAGATGAATGTCATGCTTGTTTCCATTAGAACCAGAGACAGTTAATATGTTTCATGATGACATCTAAAAATGAGAGGCTTGGTTTCAGTTTTTCCTATAAATACCCAAGAGGCTCATGGCATTGCTCTGTCTCAGCCTGATACAAGTCTTGAAAACTAGAGAATGACCTTAACTTTCAGTCTAGGATGGTTCTCTCCCATGACTTTATATTTTATATGACAGAATAACAGTAATATTCTGTTTATTATATGAGAGCTTTTCATGTAGATTAAACAGTAGATCTAACAGATAGGCTATTCTTTCTCTGATGGCATAGAGGTATTTAATTTTTACATTTTAGGCAGTTGAGGAAAAAATTAATTCCTGGATATGTTAAATTGAGTTTGAGGAGAAAAATAATATAAATAATAAGGATTAGAGCAGAAATAAGTGAAATAGAGAAAGCAAAAACTGTAGAATCGATGAAACCAAAAAACTGGTTCCTTGGAAAGATCAACAAATTGACAAACCTCTAGTTAGATTAAGAAAAAAAGAGAATACTTCAATTACTAAAATCAGAAGTTAGAGAGGAGATGTTATTATTGACTACAGCAATAAAAAGCATTATAGGATAATACTATGAATAGCTGCATACCAAATAAATTGTATATCTTGGAGGAAATGGACAAATCCCTAGAAATGCTCAAACTACCAAAACGGAGTCAAGAAGAAATAGAAAATCTGAAAAGACCTTTAAGAAGAAGATTGGGTCAACAGTTGAGAATCCCCTAACAAAAAACAAAAACAAAACAAAACAAAATGAAAACATCTCCCAACAAAGAAAGGCCTTCTATTAAATAAATAGAAGAAGAAAAAAAATACTTTTAAACTCCTTGCATGAGGCCAGCACTACTCTGATATCAAAGCTTGACAAGACCCCACAAGAAAAGAAAACTACAGGCCAATATACTTTACAAAGGTAGACACCAAAATCCTCACCAGATGCCAGCAAATAGAATTCAGCAGCGTATAAAAATGATTATACACCATGGCCATGGGGGATTTATCCCAGAAAGGCAACAGTGGTTCTGCATACAAAATCAATCACTACATTGATAGAATGAAGTTGGGGAGAACCACATGGTCATCTCAATCGATATTCACAAAGCACTTGATAATATCCAACATCCCTTCATGATCTAAAGAATATTCAGTAAACTAGGAATAGAAGAGAATCTTCTCAGCATGATAAAGCCTATATATAAAAAGGCCACAGCTAACATTATACTCAATAGGAAAGGATAGAAAGCTTTAAAAAAATTTTTTTTCTAATTTCTGAGAGAGAGAGACACACAGCATGAGCAGGGGAGGGTCAGAGAGAGAGGCAGACAAAGAATCCAAAGCAGGTTCCAGGCTCTGAGCTAGCTGTCAGAACAGAGCCCGATGTGGGGCTAGAACCCACAAACCATGCCATCATGACATGAGCCAAAGTCAGACCCCCAACTGACCAAGCCACCCGGGTGCCCCGATAGAAAGTTTTTCCCCTAATACCAGGAACAAGACAGGGATGCCTGTTTTTGCCACTTCTGTTCAACATAGTATTGGCAGACCCAGAGCAATTAGACAGAAAAAAGAAAGAAAGTACACCGAAATTGGGAAGGAAGAAGTAAAACTGTCTGTACCACAGACTACCTAAACATAGAACACATTAAGAATTCATACATACATACATACTCCCCCACGTACTCCTTTTAGAGCTAATTAATGAATTCACTAATATTGAAGGATATAAAATTACACAAAAATCAACTGAATTTTTATATACTAGCAATGAAAAATCTGAAAAGGAAATTAAGAAGACAATAGCATTTGCAATAATATCCAAAAGAATAAAATACTTAGAAATAAATTTAACCAATGAAAGGCACAAAACTTTTATACTGAAAAGTGTAAGACATTGCTCAAAGAATTAGAGAGACTGTTGGAGCTAAGATGGCAAAGTAGCATGGAGCCCCTGAGTTTGTCTTGTCCCTGAAACCCAGTTAGATCAGTACCAAACCACTTTGAACACCTAGGAAATTGATCTGAGGATTAACACCGCAGTCTGCATAACTTGAGCCTCAGAACACTGCAAGTATGCAGTGTGAAGAGGTGAGCTGGGGAAGACAAAAGTCATGGAAGGTAGGGAGCTGTTTTCACAGAGACAGAACAGAGAGAGAAAAAGAAAAGAGCAGCGTGCAGTCCATTGGGATTGTGCAAGAAAAACACTCCTCCTAAAAGTAGCTGGAGAGAAAGAGAGAAGGGGTGAAACCACTCACAGGGGACCAAATAAGAAATCTGTTCCCCAAAACTGATTGGAATAAAGGAGAGGGTTTCAATAGCACCAGGATTCTGTGAACAGTGAGTACAGTCTGAAGTTTTCAAGCTCAGTGCCTGTCAGTGCCCTGGTGAGGAAGTACAGTGAATCCCCAGGAGCAAACAGCGGAGTCTGAGGGTCCATGTCTCAGATGGTGGGGAGTGGATGGAAGCCCAGGACAAAGGAGGGGTGTTTAATCGTGGGTCGGTGAGACCATGAAGTTCCTGCATCGAAGGCAAGGGAGCTGGGTGAATCCGTTTCCACCTTTCCAGCTCATGCACATGAACGCCACACTGATCCGCCCCTTAAGCTAAGCAACTTCACCTAGTGGAGATCAGAGGCGTTACACCAAGTCCTGCCCAACTGCGCCTTCTAAGCACATCCCCAGAATACCAGCATAAGTCACTCTACCTGCTTAGTATACAGACCATAGAGTGCTTCATAGTTTCAGTTCTAGGAGAAACTGGATGTAACTTCATGAGTTTTATTTTGTTTGCTGGTTCACTTGTTTGTTTCCTTTGCTTTTCTTTTTGGTTAAATTGTTTTCTTTTTCTTTCTTAGCTATAAAAAGATAATTTTTTAATTAAAAATTTTTTTATTGTATTTCATTTTATTTTATTCTACTTTATTATGCACTTTTTAAAAAAAAATAAACTTTTTCTTATCTTTTTCCCCCTTTCCTCTCTTTCCCTTTTATCTCTATTCTATCAAGCTTCTTTCAACAAGCAGACCAAATCACACCTAGGATCTCGCTTCCTTTGATTTTTTGTTTTGTTTTTAATTTTTAAATTTTAATTTTATTAATTTTTTTTCTTCCTCCAAAATGATAAAATGAAGGAATTCACACCAAAAGGACAGGAAGAAATGACAGCCAGGGACTTAATCAACACAGTAAGGTGTCTGAACTAGGACTTAGAACCATAATAATAAGAATAAGAATACTAGCTGGGGTTCAAAAAAGCACAGAAGACACCAGAGAATCCCTCTCTTCAGGGATAAAATCTAGGCAGGCAGAAATTAAAAAGGCTATAATCAAATGCAATATCAAATGGATGCCACGATGGCAAGGATGAATTAAGCAGAGTAGCAAATTAGTGATATAGAAGGAAAATTATGGAGACGGAGCAGAAGAAAAATGGAAAGAAAACCAAGAGATCATGATACAAGACTTAGAGAACTCAGTGACTTATTAAAAATGAATAACATCTGAATCAAAGGAGTTACAGAAGATGAAGGGAGAGAAAAGGGGACAGAAGCTTTATGTGAGCAAAGTATAGCAGAAAACTTTTCTAGTCTCGAGAAGGACACAGACATCAAGATCCAAGAAGCACAGAGAACTCCCATTAGATTCAACAAAAACCATCACCAATGTATATCATAGTCATATTCACAAAATACACAGAGAAAGAAATAATTCTGAAAGCAGCAAGGGAAAAATAGTTCTTAACCTATAAGGCAAGACTGATCAGGTTTACAACAGACCTGTCTGCAGAAACTTAGCAGGCTAGAAAGGAGTGGCAGGATATATTCAATGTGTTGAATTAGAAAAATATGCAGCCAAGAGTTCTTTATCCAGCAAGACTGCCATTCAAAATAGAAGGAGAGATAAAGAGTTTCCAGACAAACAAAAACTAAAGGAGTTTGTGACTGCTAACCCAGCCCTGCAAGAAATTTTAAGGGGGACTCTTTGGAGAAATGAGAAAACAAAATAAGAAAGACCAAGAACAATAAAGACTAGAAAGGACCAGAGAACATTACCAGACACACCCAACTCTACAGGCAACACAATGGTACTAATTTCATATCTTTGAGTCCTTACTCTAAATGTAAGTGGACTAAATACTCCAATCCAAAGACATAGGGTATCAGAATGGGTAAAAAAAAAAATCAAGTCCTATCTATATGCTGCTTAAAGAGACTCATTTTAGACCTGAAGACACCTGCAGATTGAAAGTAAGGGGATGGAGAACCATCTGTCATGCCAATGGTTGTCGAAAGAAAGCTGGAGTAGCCATACTTATATCAGACAAACTAGATTTTAAAATACTGTAACAATCAATGAGAAAGGGCATTATATCATAATTAAGGGCTCTATCCACCAAGAAGTGTGATCTAACAGTTGTAAATATTTATCCTGCCTGTGTGAGAGCACACAAATATATAAATCATATATATTTATTATATATTGATAATGATACTATAATACTAGGAGACTTGAACACCCCACATACAGCAATGGATGGATCATGTAAGCAGAAAATAAACAAGGAAACAATGGCTTTGAATGACACACTGAACTGGATGGACTTAGCATGTATATTCAGAACATTTTGTCCTAAAGCAGTGCACATGGAACATTTTCCAGAATAGGTCATATATTGGGTCACAAATCAGTTCTCAACAGGTACAAAAAGATCAAGATGATACCTTGCATATTTTCAGACCAGAACCCAGAAATGGACCCACAAACGTATGGCCAACTAATGTTTGATAAAGCAAAAAAGAATATCCAATGGAAAAAAGACAATCTCTTCAGCAAATGGTGTTGGGAGAAATGGACATTGATATGCAGAAGAATGAATCTGTACCACTTTTTTACACTATACACAAAAATAAACTCAAAATGGATGAAAGGCTAAATTGAAGACAGAAAAACCATCAAAATCCTAGAGGAGAAAACAGGCAACAACCTCTTTGACCTCGGCCACAGCAACCTCTTACTTGATATATCTCCAGAGGCAAGAGAAACAAAAACGAAAAATGAACTATTGTGACCTCATCAATATAAAAAGCTTCTGCACAGCCAAGGAAACAGCCAACAAAACTAAAAGGCAACTGATGGAATGGGAAAAGATATTTGCATATGACATATCACATAAAGGGTTAGGTTCTAAAATCGATAAGGAATTTATCAAACTAAACACCCCGAAAGCAAATAATTCAGTGAAGAAATGGGCAAAAGACATGAAGAAACACTTTTCCAAAGAAGACATCCAGATAACCTACAGACACATGAAAAGATGTTCAGCATCACTCATCGTCAGGGAAATACAAATCAAAACCACAATGAGTTTTGTTGCCTGTCAGAACGGCAACAACTCAGGCAACAATAGATATTAGCCAGAATGTGGAGAAAGAAGAACCCTTTTGCACTGTTGATGGGAATGCAAACTGGTGCAGCCACTCTGGAAAAGTCTGGAGGTTCCTCAAAAAATTAAAAATGGAACTGTGCTACAACCCAGCAATTGTGCTTCTAGGTATTTATCCAAGGGATACACGAGTGCTGTTTTGAAGGGGCATCTGCATCCCAATTTTTGTAGCAGCACTATTGACAATAGCCAAAGTATGGAAAGAGCCCCAATGTCCATCAACAGTTGAATGCATATAGAAGACATGGTACACACACACACACACACACACACACACACACACACACACACACACACTGGAATATTACCTGGTGATTAAAAAGAATGAAATCTTGCCCTTTGCAACAACATGAGTGGAACTAGAGTGTATTATGCTAAGTGAAATTAATTAGAGAAAGACAAATATTATGTGATTTCACTCATATGAGGACTTTCAGAAACAAAACAGAAGAACATAGGGGAAGGGATGCAAAAATAAGATAAAAACAGAGAGGGAGACAAACCATAAGAAGCTGTTAAATACAGAGAACAAACTGAGGTTTTCTGGTGGGGTCTGATGGGCTGATGGACATCAGGGAGGGCACTTGTTGGGATGAGCATCGGATGTTGTATGTAAGTGATAAATCGCTAAATTCTATTCCTGAAATCATTATTACACTGTATGGTAACTAACTTGGATTTAATTTTTTTAAATGAAGTAAAAAAAAAGAATTAGAGATATCTAAATAAATGGAAAGGCATCCTCTGTTCATGGATTGGAAGTCTTAGTATTGTTAAGATGACAGTACTACTCAGAGTGATATGCATGTTTGGTGCAGTCACTATCAAAGTCTCAACAATGCTTTTGCAGAAATGGAGCCACTCATCCTAAATTCTGGGTCAAGGGACCCAGAATAGCCAAAACAATCTGAAAAAGAACAGAGTTATAGCACTCACACTTTGTGGTATCAACACTTACTATAAAGCTACAATATTCCAAACAGTGTGATACTGGCAGAAGACATACAAACCAATGGACTTGAGAGAATTGAGAACTCAGAAATAGCCCTCACATTTATGATCAGTTGATTTTTCAAGAAAGTTGCCGAGACCATTCAGTGAGGAAAAAGACCGTCTTTTACCAAATGATGCTGGGATATCTACATTCAGAAGTTTGAAGTTGGACCATTTGCACCGTCTACAAATATGAACTCAAAGTGGATCAAAGACCTAATTTTAAAAGCTATACAATTTAAAAATAAAACACTTTAAAATTCTTAGGAAAAAAACATAGGAAAAAGCCTTTATGAATTTAGGTTTGGCATTGGTTTCTTAGATAGGAAACCAAAATCATGAGTGACAAACAATAAATAATTTGGACTTCATCCAAATTAAACACTGTTATATAAAGACAGCACTATTAAGAGAATAAAAAGATAACCCATAGGATTGGAGAAAATAGTTGCAAATCATATACTGATAAGGGACAAATATCTAAAATATGTAGAGAATTCTCTAACCCAACAACAAGAATACAAAGACTTAATTTTTTAAACCTTAAAGGACTTGAATAGACATTTCCTTCCCCAAAGATATACAAATGGTCAAAAGCATGTGAAAAGATGCAAATCAAAACCACAGTGAGGTATCACTTCACACCTATTAGGATGGCTAAAATTAGAAGAAACAAACCAACCAGTGTCGGTTAAAATGTGGAGAAAGTAGAGTTCTAGTCCATTGCTTGTGGGAATGTAAAATGGAACAACTACCCCAGAAGACAGTCGGCAGTTCCTCAAAAAGTTAAACACAGAATTACCTTGTCATCCAGCATTTCCATTCCTAGGTATGTACCCAGAATCAAGAGCTCAAACTGATACTTACAGAGCAATATTCATAGCAGCATTAGTCATACTAGACAAAATGGGGAAACAACCCAACTGTCATGATCAGATAGTTGGGTAAACAAATGAGGCATTGCACATCCAAGAGAATGTTATTCAGCAGTAAAGGGAATGAAGGACTTACACATGCCACAACATGGTTGGACCTTGAAGACATTATGGTAAATAAAACAAACTAGACAGAAAAGGACAACTATCATAATGTACCACTTAAATATCTAAAAGAGGCAAATTCATAAAGACAGAATGTAGATTCAAGATTTCCAGGGGCTGGGAGGAGGGGGAATGGCAGTTAGTGTTTAATGGGCACAGGGTTTCTATTTGGGGCGATGAGAGGGTTTTAGAAGTAGATAGTGGTGATCGTTACACAACATTGTAAATAATAATAATAACACCATTAAATTGTACACTTAAAGTGGTTAAAAGACAAACTTTATGTCATATGTATACATATATATAATCACAATAAAAAAGTTTGTCTTGCAAGTTGGTGAGTACATTGGGAGCACGGGATAATTCACGCAGAGCATAAATATCATAATGCCTGTCTGCTTCTCAATTTAGCATGCTTACCCAGAATACACATTTGCTGTGAAATTGCAGTATGCTATTCTATCAAAACATTGATAATTAACCAAAATAGAAAAACATGTATTGAATCAGAAATAGCATTATTTTTATCAACTGGTTATACCTAAAGAAAAGCAGATTTTATTAGTGAAAAATGAGAAAAGATAAAGTTTTTTGTAGTTTCTGGGGAAACTTCAGGGCAGTTTCCAGGAGTTTAAATGGCCTGAATATTTTGAATGACTGTGATAGGCTAACTTATGTGATAGGTCCCAATTATGTCCACATGCAAATCCCCAGAACCTGTGAATATGTTAGCGTACCTGGCAAGAGATACTTTGCAGATATGATTAAGTTAAGGATCTTGAGCAGGGAAGATTATCCTGAATTATCTGGTGTAACCAAGTACTCACAAGGGTCCTTCTAAGGGGAGGCGAGAGGGTCAGAGTGAAGAAAGCTGAGGTGAGATGGCAGGCAGTCGTGGGGGAGAAGGTGATGTGATGGCAGACACAGTGGCCAGAGTGATGCGGGGCCACATGCCAAGAAGTGTGGGCAGCTTCTAGAAGACCAGGAAGTGGATCCTCCCTCTGGAGCCTCCACAAGGAAAGCTGCCCTGAGAACCCACTTCTGATCCCTAGACCTGTATGATAATAAACCTGTTGTGATTTTAAGCCCCTAGGTGTGCCATAATTTGTTGCAGCAGCGACACGATTTGTGCAACGACAGATTTTACTTCCAGAGTCATTGTTACATTTTCGAGGAACAGTTTTATCACAAGCACTATTACCCAGTTAAGATGATGGGTTTGGGAAGGACTGTTACCCTTGTTGAAGATAGTCCTGGAGATAATACTACCATCTACAGTGCATTTGCCAACAAAGTGTTGTGCTAAAAGCTTTGCATACTTTATTTTAAAGTCCTTACCTTCTGTTCAGGAAGGTACCATTATCTCCTTTTACAGGTGAGAAAAGAGGCTCTCCAAGGTCAAATAATTTATTTAAGATCATACAGTAATGGTGTAACTGAGCATGTGCTGAAAGAGAATAGACAGAGGCTAAGCTTTTTCTGTTTGTTATGTAGATTGAAGGCAGTTATTACCAGTAAGAGAATGGAAGTCTGGGAGAACAGAAAGAAAATGGAAAGAGATGTTGGGTTGGGCAGTTCTATGGATTCATGATAGTCTGGCTGTGGCTCACATGGGAAGATTAGATTAGGAAAGCAGAAGCAACCAGCCCTCTGTTGGGCATTTGAAAGTCAAATATTCACACACCTTAGATTTTCTCCAAAGAAAGATCCATTTTCTTACAATTTCTAGAAAAACTACATAATGGCATTGCTACATGGTACATCAGGCACAGTATTTGTTGAAGCTTTTCCTAATTGTTGCTGTTCATGTAATTGGAATCTATGTATGTATATATATGTATATATATACGTATGTTTGGCAAACAAATGTTCTCTAGAAAATCTAGAGAACATTTTTTGTTTTTGTTTTGTTTTAATATAATTTATTGTCAAATTGGCTAACATACAGTGTGTAAAGTGTGCTCTTGATTTGTGGGGTAGATTCCCATGGTTCATTGCTTGATAATAATACCCAGTGCTCATCCCAACAAATACATTCCTCAATGTCCATCACCTCTTTTACCCTCTCCCCCACTCACCCCACCAACCCTCAGATTGTTCTCTGTATTTAAGAGTCTCTTATGGTTTGCCTCCCTCCCTCCCTGTTTGTAACTATGTTTTTCTCTTCCTTTCCCCCAATCTTCTGTTAAGTTTCTCAAGATCCACATATGAGTGGAAACATAGGTTCTTTCTCTGACTGACTTATTTCACTTTGCATTAAGATCTTCCTGTTCCATCCACATTGCTGCAAATGGCATGATTTCATTTCTTTCTTGCCAAGTTGTATTCCATTGTACATATAAACCACATCTCCTTAACTGACTGAGCCACCCAGCTGCCCCTGTATTTATTTTTTTTGGGGGGGGAGAGGGGCAGAGAGAGAGGGAGGCACAGAACCTGAAGCAGGCTCCAGTCTCTGAGCTGTCAACACAGAGCCCAACATGGGGCTTGAACTCACGAACCGTAAACCACATCTTCTTTATCCATTCACCAGTTGATGTACATTTAGGCTCTTTCCATAATTTGGCGATTATTGATAGTGCTTCAATAAACATTGGTGTGCATGTGCCCCTATGAATCTTCACTGCTGTATCCTTTGGATGAATTCCTAGTAGTGCTATTTCTGAGTCGTAGGGTAGTTCTATTTTTAATTTTTTGAGGAACCTCCACACTGTTTTCCAGAGTGGCTGTACCAGTTTGCATTCCCACCAACTGTGCAAGAGGGTTCCCGTTTCTCCACATCCACGCCAGCATCTGTTGTTTTCTGAGTTGTTAATTTTAGCCACTCTAACCAGTGTGAAGTGGTATCTCATTGTGGTTTTGATTTGTATTTCCCTGATGATGAGTGACATTGAGCATCATTTCATGTGTCTGTTGGCCATCTGGATGTCTTCTTTGGAAAAGTGTCTTTTCATGTCTTTAGCACATTTCTTCACTGGATTTATTTTTTTTATTTTTTTGGTGTTGAGTTTGGTAAATTCTTTATAGACTTTGGATACTAACCCTTTATCTGATATGACATTTGCAAATATCTTCTCCCATTCTGTTGGTTGCCTTTTAGTTTTGCTGATTGTTTCCTTTGCTCTGCAGAAGCTTTTTTATCTTGATGAGGTCCCAATGGTCCAGTTTTGCTTTTAATTCCCTTCCCTTTGGAGATGTGTCGAGCAAAAAATTGCTGTAGCTGAGATCAAGGAGGTTTCTGCCTGCTTTCTCCTCTAGGGTTTTGATGGTTTCCTGTCTCACATTTAGGTCTTTCATCCATTTTGAGTTTATTTTTGTGTATGGTGTAAGAAAGTGGTCTAGTTTCATTTTTCTGCATGTTGCTGTCCAGTTCTTTGAGCACCATTTGCTGTAGAGACTGTCTTTTTTCCATCGGATATTCTTTCCTGCTTTGTTAAAAATTAGTTGGCCATATATTTATGGGTCCAATTCTGGGTTCTTTATTCTATTTCATTGGTCTATGTGTCTGTTTTTGTGCCAATGCCGTATTGTCTTGATGATTATAGCTTTGTAGTAGAGGCTAAACTCTGGGATTGTGATGCCTCCCTGCTTTGGTTTTCTTCTTCAATATTACTTTGGCTCTTCAGAGTCTTTTGTGGTTCCATACAAATTTTAGGATTGTTTGTTCTAGCTTTTTGAAGAATACCCATGCAATTTTAATTGGGATTGAGATGAATATGTAGATTGCTTTGGGTAGTATTGACATTTTAACAATATTTATTCTCCCAATCCGTGAACATGGAATGTTTTTCCATTTCTTTGTGTCTTCATTTTCATCATAAGCTTTCTATAGTTTTCAGCATACACATCTTTTACATCTTTGGTTAGGTTTGTTCCTACTAGGTATTTTATGGTTCTTGGTGGAGTTGTAAATGGGATCAATTTCTAGATTTCTCTTTCTGTGTTTTTATTATTGGTGTATAGAAATGCAACCAATTTCTGTACATTCATTTTGTAACCTGCGACTTTGCTGAATTCATGGATCAGTTGTAGCAGACTTTTGGTGGAGTCTTTTGGGTTTTCCGTGTAGAGTAAAACATGGCATCTGTGAAAAGTGAAAGTTTGACTTCTTCTTTGCCAATTTTGATGCCTTTTATTTTATTTTGTTATCTTCTTGCTGATGCTAGGACGTCCAACACTATGTTAAACAAGAGTGGTGAGAGTGGACATCCCTGTCGTGTTCCTGACCTTAGGGGAAAGCTCTCAGTTTTCCCCTGTTGAAGGTGATATTAGCTGTGAGCTTTTCATATATAGCTTTTATGATGTTTAGGTATGTTCCTTCCATCTCGACTTTCCAGCAGGTTTTTATTAAGAAAGGATGCTGTATTTTGTCAAATGCTTTTTCTGCATCTATTGACAGGATCATTTGTTTCTTATCCTTTCTTTTATTAATGTGATATATTACATTGATTTGCAAATACTGAACCAGCCGTGCAGCCCAGGAATGAATCCCACTTGATCATGATGAATAATTCTTTTTACGTGCTGTTGAATTCGATTTTCTGGTATCTTGTTGAGAATTTTTGCATCCGTGTTCATCAGGGATATTGGCCTGTAATTCTCCTTTTTGTGGAGTCTGTCTGGATTGGGAATCAAGGTAATGTTAGCTTCATAGAATGAGTCTGGAAGTTTTCCTTTCATTCTATTTTTTGAAACAGATTGAGAAGGATAGGCATTAACTCTGCTTTATATGTCTGGTAGAATTCCACTAGTAAGTGATTTAGCCCAGGGCTCTTACTTGTTGGGATATTTTTGATAACTGATTCAATTCTTCACTAGTTATGAGTCTGTTCAGATTTTCTATTTCTTCCCATCTGAGTTTTGGTACTGTATGTGTGTCTAGGAATTTGTCCATTTCTTCCAGGTTTCCAGTTTGTTGGATATTATTTTTCATAGTATTCTCTGATAATTGCTTGTATTTCTGAGGGATTGATTGTGATAAGTCCATTTTCATTTGCAATTTTATCTATTAGGGTTTGAGGACATCCTTTGAAATAAGAAGCAGTGATGCTTAATGCTGGTCCATGTTTATTTGCTGTGTTTTATATATGAATATAATGAAACATTTTTTAAGAAATACAAAAATTTTTAAATGAGTGGATGAAAATATTTGATGATTTGGGATGTAGATGAGGGATGGCTAACATGCATACATATATATATATACACACACATACATGTGTATATGTTTTATTTATTTATTTTAAAGAAAACAGACCTTTCTTGATTCTTAAAGTTGGGACTGTTGACTCCAGTGGAGTTTCTGCCCTCAGGTCAAATCCCAGAGATGAGGTATCTGTTTTTGCCAGGAGCAGTAACTGAAGTACTTAGGGTTACGCAAAGTCCTCAATGTCACAGAGTAGAGAGGTGATGAACACGTGAAGTGAAAAGGGGCCAGTTAGGTCAGAGCAGCTGTTTCAGATAGGGAAGGTGCCAGCCAGGAGATTAAGGTGTGGCCCTCCTTAGCCAGTGTCAAGAGCTGGAAATACTATTTTGAATTTTTATCCTGAAGGTGGAAATAACATTCTCAGGAAAAACTGAACATTAAACTGTCACATATTAAACTGATTTTGCTTACTGACACATCTGTTTGTTCACTTATTTGTGAGATAGTTACCGAGTGGTGGCTGGGTTGTTTTTAGGCCCCAGAATTAACCCAAGGCAGAATCATGAGATAGGAAGTTTCGTTTAGGTCACCTCATATCTTGGTGTGGTGCTTGTTCTCGAGCATTCAGCCTCCCTCTGCCCCATCAGGCTTTGGAGCCTAGAAGCCAGTAGCATGAAGGCTCCAGTGACAGGTGTGTTGGTGGTTTGGGATGAAGGGTGGTTGTGTGCAGAGGAAGAGCAAGAATGTGTGTTTAGGTAAAAAGCTGCAACAAGGTGTTAAGTCCTGTTACCCATGGACAGGTAGAACTATGATGTCCTTTATATTCTTTGTGCTTTTTTTGGTAATTATATGTCTTGCTTTCAGAATAAGAAAAAAAACCAATAAAATATATATAAGAAAAGAAACAATAAGTATAATATATTAAAATTTTTTTTTCTACCATTTCAATGTTTTTCTTCCTGATTCATTCTGTTTGTCAGGCGTACTTTGCTTGTTTATGTTATTTAAATTGTTTATGAAGTTGTAGAGCTTTTTATTTTTTGTTTTTCAAATTGGTCACAACAATGTTTTCAATTGTTAGCCGATTTTTACAACTCATGTGCACCATGCAAATGTCCTGAGGTGTGATATGAGGCAATGAACATATTCAGTTGCTTCAGACTCTTTTTTAAAAAGTTTATTTATTTATTTTGAGAAAGAGAGAAAGAGAGAGCACAAGCATGCAGATGGGCAGGAGTGGCACAGAGAGAGGGAGAGAGAATCCCAAGCAGGCACCTCACTAACTGAGCCCCAATGCAGGGCTTGAACTTGCAAGCCCTGACATCATGTCCTGAGCTGATATTGAAGAGTTGGGCACGTTACCAACTGAGCCACCCAAGAACCCCTGCTTCAGACTTTAATGAACATTTAGGTTACTCCCAACTTTATATAATTACCAATGGAAAAGAATAGTATAACTAGTTAATATTTTTAACCAAATCTTTTGGCTAAATCATTGTATTGCTTGGGATCCTGAAGGACATAATAAACCATGAAAGAAAAGCAGGATGTGTTTATCATGGAATGCATAGGAACACAATTTATCCTGCGAAAAGCATCAGAGAAGGCCTCTTTGAAGAAGTGTAATTTGTCCCAGTCTGATTAGCCTACAAGGTACCAACCTGCACTCTTCAGCTTTATTGACTTATTGCAGTGACAGAGATCACACAGAAGAATTGTGTGGCATCTGACCAAACAAAGAAAAGATAAATTTATTGTAGGACTTTGGGTAAGAGTAGAGTTTGAGGGAAATGTAAATCAAGTAGTGTTGGATATACTGAAACAGATCAGAGGTCAACACCAGGTCTGAGAAGGATCCAGAGTCCTGTTTCCGTGGAAACTACAAAGTTAAGATAGACGCACAGTGGCGAGTCCCAAACCCCCTTATCGTAAGCTCTATACCTGGGTTGGAAATCGAGTTTGATTCTGTGTATCAAAGTGTCTTAGAATTTCCAGACAGAGTGGGGTATTTTATTCTTACAGTAAAGTTTCAAACAACAAGGCCTCTGATAGTCTAATGTTTTAGAGAACAAAGTTTTTTAGTAAGTCAGGAGACAGTAATCACTCAACCGAGATATTGTTTTGACCCTTGTCCTTGGGAGAAATAGCATGTTCTTGGAAGAAGTTTCTTCCTGTAAACTTTGTGGCTGGCTTTACCCATGTAGTATCCCAGCCAGAGAAGTGATGGCAATGGTGTTCACTACCTAAGCCCCAGCTAATGCTTAGCCTAAGTGAGAGAACCAGCCAAGAGAGTGGAAAAGAACTTCCCAAGCAGAAAAGAGCAAGTGTGAAGGTTCTGAACTGGAAAAGATCTTAACACATTCAAACACCTAACAGCTAATACAAGAGTACTACAGCAAATAATTAGAAATGAGACGGGAGAGATAGGCAGGGGTCAGATCTTGCAGGAGGCTATAAGCTGCATTAAGGATTTTGCATTGTGTCAAAGGGCAAAGAGAAACCATTCAAGGGATCTCATCAGAGGAATTACCCAATCTTGTCCATCTGAGATGGAGAGTGCACCGCGGAGGCAACCGTGGAAGCTGGTGGAGACGGCGGTTTTTATTCAGGTGGCAGCCCTAAGGACGGAGATGGAGAGAGTAAGATCTGGGGAGAACCAAAAGGTCTTGGTGAGAGTTTCAGTGTGTAGAGAAGGGAGAGGGAGGAGTTCGGAAGAGGTTCCAAGTTCTGGCTGGAACATCCGAGTACAGGGTAATTAACAAGGACGTGGAAGGACGGGAATCAAGGCGGGATCGTCGTGGCAGAGCTGGGCACACACACATGTGTGTGACGTTCAAGGCAGGATGGCACAAAGTCACTTGGTATGCATTTGGGGCTCTGAAGAGACGTTCAAGTTGTTGATAAATATAGTCTTGAGTGTCTTTATTTGAGGCCATGAAAAAAAGAAAGTAACATGATTTTTTTAAACAAAGAGAGCAATTCGGGACAAAGCTTGGATAAACCACCAAATCCGGAGGTGGTCAGAAGGAGAAGAGCCAGGAAGTTCTGGCCTCATGAAAGTGGCCAAATTCATTTATCAAAAGCTTACTTTGATGCTTTGGTACTACCTCTGTTGTACCTGTCATTGGTTTCTTAGATGAATGAACAAACTGAGACAGATCCTGATTCAGATTCTGTTTCTATCCACTGCTCCACATTATCTGTATTCATTTCTACTTAGGCATTTCCTTTCCTGAAAGTCCTGTGAGTGAAGCCAGCACATGTTTATTTATTGGTGAAGAACTTGAAAAAATGCAAGCATTCATGTGACGTGTTACCACAGCACCACAGAGATGCTTTAAATTTTATTTTGATTATATGTTCTTACCACATCATTTACCCGGGAATGCCCAGAATAATATGTACTTTTCACGCTTCTGATCCTCTGCTCGTGCTGTTCCCTCTGGTTGAAACGCCCCATCTTCCCTGTTTTAGACTAACCAAGTCGTACTTAACTTCTACAACCCAGCCTCAGTGGCACTCTCTTCTCGGAGCCGTTTGCTGTTCTAACTGGCAGAATGAACCACTCCCTCTCTATACCCTTACCATCTTCGGTTTACCCTATCAGTAGAGATCTTGTCATGTTTCATCTTGATGATGTATAGACAGGTATAGATGTATCTGTCACTCTCATTAGAATGTGATGCTCTTTAAAAAAATTTTTTTAATGTTTTATTTATTTCTGAGAGAGAGAGAGACAGCGTGAGCTGGGGAGGGTCAGAGAGAGAGGAAGACACAGAATCTGAAGCAGGCTCCAGGCTCTGAGCTGGCTGTCAGCACAGAGCCTGACGTGGGGCTCGAACCCATGAACTGTGAGATCATGATCTGAGCCGAAGTCGGATGCTTAACTGACTGAGCCACTGAGATGCCCCTAGAATGTGATGCTTTTAAAGGAAGCAACCATGTGTTATTATTCAACTTGACATCTGTGATACTGAGAACAACACTCCTTGAATTTAGTCGCATGTAGTTGGGAGTGACATGGCAAAGGATACTATAGATTTACCTGTTTCAAGTTCAGATAAATGTTGTGACATATGCAAACAAAATGTTCAACTGGGTTTTAAAGTTTACGTCCTATTTTGGCTTGTGCAGCATCTAAGTTACATATACGTGCGTGCTTCTCCAGCCCTTTGAATGTGCTGTTTCCTGCTTGGAATACGCCTTTCTCTTTTCCCTCCCTCAATTCCATTGCACCTTCCAATTTTAGCTTTAACTAAACTTCATCAAAGAAACTTTCAACGAACATCTCTCTCCACCTCCAGGGAGCTTGCTCAGTTGTGAGGTTTGCTGTCACCTTGCACTCTTTTTATTTAAAAACATTTTGTAAGTTTATCTGTTTGTTAATGTTTTTTTTTTTTAATTTAAATTCAAGTTAGTTAACATACCGTGTAATCTTGGCTTCAAGAGTAGAACCCAGCGATCCATCTCTTACATATAACATCCAGCATCATCCCGAACAGTGACCTCCTTAATGCTCCTTACCTCCCCCCCACCAGCTTCCCCTCCAGCAACCCTCTGTTTATATTGAGAGAGACAGAGACAGAGAGAGAGTGTGTGCTCGACCTAGTGGGAGAGAGAGGGAGAATCTCATCAGGCTTTGCACAGCGCAGAGCCCAATTCAGGGTTCAATCCCAGGAACCATGAGAACATGACCTGAGCCGAAATCAAGAGTCAGAAGCTCAACCAACTGAGCCACCCAGGCGCCCTGTTTAGCACACTTCATCTTTTAATTACTCCATGAGAGTTGCTTTATCTGTAAGACTGAAACTCCAAGAAGGTAGGGAGAAAATCTATATCTTTCTTTTTTCCCCGAGGCAGGGAGGGAGGGCAGATTTTTAAATTGTTTTGAAATTAGATGAAAGAAACAGAATAAAATAATAAGTTCTCCTGTACCATCACTCAGCCCCAGTAACCATGAAGCCATGGCCAGTCCCGTGTCCACTGCACCCTTACCCATCCCCCACACCTTTTATATTATCTCCAAGGAAGTCTCAGACATTGTATGGTTTTATTTGCAAATATTTCAGTATGTTTGTAAAAGCACTCCTTTTTATAACGTAACCTCAATGCTGCTATCACAGCTAGAAATGAATTAAACAGCTTTAATATCATCAAGTATCCAGGCAGAATTTAAATTTCTAATTATCTCATCTTTTTTAAAATGTACTTTCTGTACTCTGTATATAAAGAAGGTTCAACATCTTGAACTTAGTTAATAGTCAAAAGACATTAGCATTTTAGCTTTTTTAAGCTACAGATTCACCATCTTTTTTTTTGTTTGTTTGTTTCATACATTGGTAAATGTAAACACTACTTTTTTTTTTAACAAGCTATGTCCCCAAATCTTAATTCAGTCCTGGTCATAGTATTTATTTTGATAAATATGGTATTTGATGAGTCAATGGATGGTTAAAAATGAGGTACAAGAATGAGAAATCCAGAGAGAGATAACCAAAGGAGTCAAACTTAATAACACTCTGATTTCTCTGATCTCATATTTCCATTGTCTCCTCTGAATGTTGAAATTGATTTGATATACAATCACAAATATGTGATTTTGAAGTAAACAGTATCATTCTTTGAAAATCTCTAAGAATTTAATTCAACTCTGAATTCTTTTAATCACTTTATTTTTAACTACTTCTGGATAAAAATGGCCATTCAAGCAGCAAAATGAAGTAGCCTGAAAAGTTTTTATTGTTTAATAAAATTTACTCCTTCTCCTCTCCCTTTCCCTCCCTCCTCTTAAGAAAATGTCATTAGTAGGCTATGCAGCCCCTATTTTACTGTTGTTGGATGTATCACCTGCTCATGCAGGGCCTGATGAGAACACCACAGTCTTTGCTGCAATCATTCCTTGGTAAGAGACTAAATCTTCTTACCAGGTACTGACACTATATAAAGGGGAAACGAAGCCCAGCAGTGACCCAATATAGACAACGATATTATTGAAAACACAGCAACTACTGGAAGAAGGAGTCCTCAGTCAACAACAGAGAAAACTTGAAATAAAAGTTCAACCTAACGCTTAGTCCACATTGTTGAAAACAAGACAACAGGACCAAAATGGAGTCACTTATGCTAAGCCCCATGTCACCAAGCCAAGACTTAATAACAGTTTTAATCTCTCCCAGAAATGGAATCTTAAGCCAATGGATCATTAATCACCTGATCGGCACTAGTGAGGAAATGTGCCTGAGAGACCCCTGCGATCCCCTAAGGAGGAGTGATCGTGCCCCCACCTGTGCACTTCCTGCTAGTACAGATTTCTTGTTACTGCTCTCTTCTAGCTATAAAAGCCTTTCATTTTGTACAGCCTCTCAGGGCTCTTTTCTGTCTGTTAAATCAGATGCTGCCCAATTCACGAATCACTGAATAAAGCCAAAAGGATCTTTAAAATTTACTCAGTTGAATTTTGTTTTTTAACATTAACTAAAGAGCACAGAAATGAAACTATTTTCCCTGAGATAATATCAACAGCATCTTTAAAGTTTATTATTATAAAAGATTATAAAGTGAGAAGTAAAAGTCGTCGTCTCTGTAGCCACCCCCATTGAGATTTCCAGAGGTAAAAGCAGTGTTTCTTAAATATCCAGCCATTTGCTATTAGAATGCAAACATGTGTATCTATATGTATCCATATGTATGTATGTATAGATCCATGTATACATGTATGACACGCACGTATACATATATAAACACAAATATATGTATATACATAAAGGAACAGGATCAGACTAAACTAATTCTTCTTTACCTTATTTTCCATGGGAACATTTATACCTTCATTGTTTTTAATGGTTCCAGAGCATTTCATTGTGTCTGGTTATACCATAATAATGTATTTAACCAGTCCCCTCATGATGGTGTTTAGATGTTTTTCTGTTACACACCACCTGCTTTCTTGTTATAAATACTGCAGTGATCATACCTACTGTATATCAATTTATATATAAGGTAAATTCCTGAAAGTGGAATTTCTAGGCTAAGGGATATTGTACTGTCACCAGATGTTACCGAGTTGTCCTCTGAAGATGTTACACCAGTTGACACTACCACCACAGTTTGTGAGAATGTCTTCTTTCCCTTTCCGCTGGCCAACACTGAGCAACATCCATCTTGTTAATCTTTGCCTGTTTGAATGATGGGAAGTGATTTCCCACTGCTGGCTTTTGTTTTGTTTACAAGTATCAGTGTGGGGGACAGTCTTAATGACTGACACAACCATACACCAATAAGTATGGTACAAGAACAGACGTGTTAAATTGGAACTACCAGAACTAATTTTTTATTATTATTATTTTTTTATTTAAATATTTTTTTATTTACTTCTAGGATAGAGAGAGACAGCGTGAGCAAGGGAGGGTCAGAGAGAGAGGGAGACACAGACTCTGAAACAGGCTACAGGCTCCGAGCTGGCAGTCAGCACAGAGTCCGACGCGGGGCACGAACCCATGAACCGCGAGATCATGACCTAAGCGAAAGTCGGACGCCTAACCGACTAAGCCACCCAGGTGCCCCTAATTTTTTATTATTTATTTTTTTATTTACAAACATTTATTCTTGAGTGAAAGAGTGAGAGAGCAGGGGAGGAACAGAGAAAGAAGGAGACAGAGAATCTGAAGCAGGCTCTTCGCTGTCAGCACAGAGGCTGATGTGGGGCTTGAACTCAGGAATCGTGAGATCATGACCTGAGCCAAAATCAAGAGTCTGACACTTAAGGAAGTGAGCCATCCAGGTGCCCCAAAAGAAATCTTCCTTGGGGCAGTCCTGCGCTGCCCCAGACACAGTCCTTTTGTTCACCACCACCGCTTATATTGCACAGTGCTGGGACTCATATCTTGATCTCTAACATCATTATGGGGGAAACTAAGGCTCCTGAGGATAGGTAATTTAATGTCCCAGGGCAGGAAGCAATCAGGAGGCATCCAGGAATTCCTGTTTGTTTTTTTTCTTCCTAGGAAGCCAGGGTGTTCCCTGGCAATATTTTGGCTTTGTTAAAAGGTATTTCCTTCATTATTTTTCCACCATAATTAATATTTTTTCCTGTAGTGTTTTTATTTGCCCCGGGTTTTCTACTGAATTTTGAAATTTTAAATCATGTATTAAGTTTCAAATTATTTTGTGTTTTCTGAGTCTTTCTCCCTGAGAGTTCTCGTTACATTTCAGTTGAACAGCTCTTCTCTTTCTTCTGTTATTTCCGTATCAGTGTGAGTCATCTGTTTGAGTTGTTTAGTCAAATCCTTTTTGCAAACTGTTAGGTTCTCTTAAATGGACAGAAGTTCCTTAAACACCAAACAGTCCATGAAGAATAATGTAGGGATATTTTTCTCTCTTACACTAGCAGCAAATTGATTTATAAGCTAGGCGCTCTCACGTGAGGTGTGATAAGGATGCAGCTCTGTTCTCACATTTCTCTAGGGCATTTCTCTCTTTCATGTCTCACTCCTTCCACTCTCTCACTTCCAGTCCCTAGAATCATCTTCAAATAATGTATCTGGTTGCAGTCCTTGCTGAATGCTGTGCTTTAGGGTAAACCCAAACTAAGACTTACTGCATATTAAATTAGATTCTGAGTAAAAGGTAATAGTGAGGGGGCGCTTGGGTGGCTCAGTCACAAAAATGTCTGACTTCAGCTCAGGTCATGATCTTGCAGTCAGTGGCTTCTGGCCCCACTTCAGGCTCTGTGCTGACAGCTCAGACCCTGGAGCCTGCTTCGGATTCTGTGTGTGTGTCTCTCTGTCCCTCCCCTGCTCGCTCTCTGTCTCTCACTCTCAAAAATAGATAAACATTACCCAAAAAAAGTAATAGTGGGACCATTTTTGGTTAAAAACAATATTCTCCGGCTTCCCTCAAACCATACGCTCAAGGCGTCTGTGTCTTACATGCAGATATGAGTCTGTTATTATCCTCTGATGAGCCTTCATGTGAAATGACCTGGGCTGGAGATGCCTCTGTTCCATCGCCCCTATAGTGAGTGTATGTGGTAGGATGTAATGCTTAAAGTAGGAAGCTTTAAAAAGTTTCTCATCATTTTTATGTCAACATTAACATTATTTGTAAAAGCTGGATAATGTATCATTTTTGTTAAATCTATCTTAAGCTGCACATCTGGTAAATTAAGTGATTTCAGTAACATGGTTAGATGGATGGAGAGGTCAGGCACGGATCCCACCAGGACAAATAAGAGTCAGTTTACTTGAAGGACACAGAAGGAAGTCAACACAATTAAAATACATGGGCATCTTTCCAAAACAGACCCAAGACATGAAGCTTCCTGGTCCTAAATGCCTCCCCAGAGGATGTGTACTTGCAGATGATAATACCTGTTTAGTAAGAGTCCTATCAAGTTCTGGAATCAGAGAAGTCTCCTTAAGTATAGTCCCACATACATACATACATACATACAATGCTGGCATATTCCTACAGGTAGCCCAGTCTAGACATGTGTAAGACACACCCTTAACTGACCAAGTGCACCTCATCAATCTGGTGATAACATGCTGCGGAAAACATAGCTGCAAGGTGCAGGGTCTTTAGGCATGAAAGAAGGGCTCCTCGATCACTCTCATGCTGTCTGGTCCAGTGCAGCCTGAACTCATCCCTGAGGAAACACAGCAAATGTCAGTTTTCCAGTCCTTTCCAAAAGGCATTTGGGCAAGTAGTTATTCCATCGATGGAGCTTGGGGTGAGTGGGTTTCCACAGCAGCCTGCACTTACCTCTGTAGCACTTTGCATGAGTAGACATTAAGCTCCAGGAGGGCAGGGATTTTTCTGTTTTGTGCATTGCTGTATGTTCAGTGCATTGTCCAGGACAATGCCTGGCACATGATAGAAACTCAATAAATATTTTTCAAAAAATAAATGAGTGAATTAGAGATTATATATCTAATGCCTCTGTCCTTCCCTTGATCGTAAACTCCACAAAATGAGGAGTGTTTTACCTTGTTCACTTCTGTATCTAACTGTACCTAACACAGCACTTGCTTCATAAAAGATGTTGCATAAACTATTGATAAGTTAGTGAACGTCTGCATGAATGAAATTTGGTAAAACCCATTCAGCTAAGATTGAATTAAAAATAAGTCCATATTCTTGTCTCAAGACCCCCGTGAAGATACACGTCTTGGGCTAAATCATCATTCAGGTATATGTCCTCTCAGCTTCTAGGACAAAATGTCATGTTTATCTCAACTGTTTATCTAGTCTTGCCTTTCCAGAGAAAAAGATTTTCTCTCTTGGACTATTCCAAAATATGTAGGAATATACATGCTTCCTTTCTGCCTCCTGCTTTTGTAAAGTAGTGTTAAATTTTTATTGATAGTTTAAAATTTATAAAGAAAATGGAAATTATGACAAGGTCTTTGGCTCTAGAAATAAATATTACAGATAACTCAAAAATAAAGCTTTTTGATATTACATCAAAATTCATCTCTTGGAAAATGACACAATATTTGTGTCATTGGAGATGAAGTAATGTATCAGTTCATTTGGTTGATGCATATTTCATGATCATAATGTCCCTAAAATTAATTCTGAATACGTAACAATTTGGAGCACCTTAATGCTGAGCCTTATTGCTGGGATGAGCCCCTTCTTTCAAACTGGAACTGTAAAAGTACTTAACTCCCTTTATCCTCAAGATGTAACACATCAGGGGCTTAGTTTGTATTATTGATTTACATAATACATGCTTCATGAAAAATATTACCAAAAGTGTTTACCACAAAAGTGAGTGAAAGTGATAGACCAAGAACAATAATAAAATGAGAATGAAAAAGAAAGTACTCAGAGGATGGGAGCCATTGATTCAAAAAGAATAGATAAAGGATTTATAGAAGCATCTTATAATGTTCAATTATTGGATCTTGGTAAGAATTCATTCTGCCTATGTAAAGAAGTGGTTGAATTATTCACAAATAGTCTGAGGTAGGAACGAAGTCGGAGGTCACTATGGAGGAGGTGGGCATTCCAGGGCAAGAGGATTCGAGTCCTCTAGAGGAGAGATGCTGGGTGATTCACAGAGAAGAGACAGGGTCTCCTTCACGGTTGTTGAGGACGTCCTCGAAAATAGTGTTTACAATCCTGTCTCTCACCTCTGAAACGTTCCATAGGTATACAGAGCATATATTATGAGTATACATTTCCAAAGAGGGGGGTGCCTGGGTGGCTCGGTCAGTTAAGCATCCAACTCTTGGTTTCAGCTTGGGTGGTGATGATCTCATGGTTCGTGAGTTTGATCCCCGCATCAGGCTGTGTGCTGTTGGTGTGGAGCCCTCTTGGGATTCTCTCTCCCTCTCTCTCTGCCCTTCACCCACATGCGCTCTCTGTCTCTCTCTAAATAAATAAACTTTTTAAAAATTTATAAATTTCAAAAGACAGGGATACCGCAACCCCTTTAGTAACCTTTAGGTGTATCCAACCTTTCTCTGGTCTCCATTCTCTATTTCCAGAGGATTACACTTCTGAAATGTCTTGAATTCCCGTTCTCCTTGTCCTTTCATTACCACAGACCTCATCACCTTTCCCAGAGACTATCCAGGTAACTTCCTAAGTTGTGTCCCTGTACTCAGGTCTTCCTCTCTTCAGTATATCTCCCATCTCGCTGTGATTTACATTTCTAAGTAAATAGCAAATTGTGCAACCACCTACTTACAAATGTTTTATGGCACACTTCTGGTTTTTTAGGTCCCCAGAATGCTTAATTCATCTTTTGATCTGACCCAACCATCTCTTCCTGCTTCACTCAGTAACCTACTCCCACCGCTCACCATGTTGAAAAAGGCAATATTCCTTAAACACACAGCATGGCATGTTTCCAGGGCATTACCACTCCTTCCACCAGATATGCTCTCTTCTCGACTCCATTCTCTCTTCTTTGCTTGCAAAAACTTGACTGTTCTATCACAGCATCTTCAATGTCATCTCCTCTGTGATGCTTTCTCAGGTCCTCATCCTCAATAAGGACCATTGTTTTTTCTAGACAGCAATGACTCTTAGTTTAACTTCTATCAGAGTACTTAGCAGTGTGAATTTAAATGAGAAAAAGACTCTGATACTCTTAGTTTGAATAAGGAATGCAGAAGAATCATAGGTTTATAACCTTTTTATATCTGAAGGGAGAAGAAGGACATTATGGAGCGCTTCATGCTTAGTGAAGAAATATTGCAAGCATTTATCCTTTTCAGAAAAGAGAGATCAATTTAAATGTTCCTCAAGCAAGAAATTATTATAGCAACCAGCCAATCAGAATGATAAAATTCTAGTATAAGGTTCTGTTCACAGGATATAGCAATATGCTCAGCAGTCCAGGTGTCTTTGAAAGACTTTTCTGTTAAACCAAAGATTAGAATAAGATTACACAGGTTTTATGCAATTCTTCACATTGGATAAGAGACTAAGAGTGATAATTTTGCAAATTCCCTGAATTCTGTACTTTGTGAGAACTGGCTTTACAATATGGGATGATATGTGTTCTTCTGCACATCTAGGGAAGATTTTCTTCTCTTTCTGAGACCGTTTATTTTATTTAGGGTTTCTTTTTATTATATTATGTTATATTTTTAATTTATTTTTAGAGAGAGCTAATACGTGTGCAAGCGACCTGGGAGGTGGGGTTCAGAGGAGAGGGAAAGAGCGAATCTGCACTGTTAGTGCAGAGCCTGACATGGGACTTCATTTCACAGTTGTGAGATGGCCTCAGGTCAGATCATGACCTAAGCTGAAATCAAGAATCAGATGATTAGGGGTGCCTGGGTGGCTCAGTCGGTTAAGCATCAGACTTCGGCTCAGGTCATGATCTCGCAGTTTGTGGGTTTGAGCCCCGCGTCAAGCTCTGTGCTGACAGTGACCTCAGAACCTGGAGCCTGTTTCAGATTCTGTGTCTCCCACTCTCTCTGACCCTCCCTTACTCACACTGTCTCTCTCTCTCTCTCAGAAATAAGTAAAACATTAAAAAAAATTTTTAAATAAAAAAAAAGAATCGATGCTTAACCAGCTGAGCCACCCAGGCGCCCCTCTTTCTGAGATTCTTATCACGAGATGCATTCTCAAAGCTGTTTGATTAGTTAGAGAATAGAGAGTGCTCAAGAGTCTTAAACCTTATAACGTGGCAAAGGAGAGAGCAGGGCAGATGTTTGACAGATAGAATATAATATGTTGCTTCCACATCTGTTCCCCATGGAGTTAGAAGTTCTTAAAGATTTGTCCTTAACCTTGTTTAACTTTGTACTTCCATCCCTAGCATGAAGAGGCTGTTTGAATCTTTGAATATTTAACTGAAATGTACCCTTGTTTGTCAAAGGGGAAAGAAAATCTAATCATCCTGTTATTCAAATCTCCAGTGCAATACATGATTTACAGGGAGCAGTTCAAATGCTAATCTAAAGTGAGTATCTAGCACATTTTCCTAAAAGATTTGCCCAGAACTCAGGGAACGGAACTCAAGAGACTTCATTCTAACTCTGTCAGTGTTTTCCTCTTAGTTCAGCAGGATTTATCATGTTCAAGAAGACTCTAAATTAAAGAGTAAAAAGCAGCCAATGCGTGCATTTGAATTTCTTTATTCCTTTGTCAGTTCTGCCTTTCTTTGGTGCCCGCATATACCCGCTGACTTTAGGAACTTGCTTAAGTCTGGAGCCTCCCAATTTATAATCTTTACCAGACCAAGGTAGCCACCAAACCTAATCTCTTTATTTATTCAACTTACTGAGTATTTCCAGTGTTCCCAGGGTTCTGCCAGTAGCCTGACTAATGTGCTGAGCTGAGTAAATGCTGCTGTTTGTCTCAGGTAACGTTTACATATGTGCTGAGTTCCATGGAGTGATTAATGTCAGGGTCCAGTAGAGACATTTACGTGGGGGACTCGGGGAAAGCTGTCCTGGGGTACTTAAAATCTCAGAGTTCCTTAGTCTCCTCTGTAGTCTGGAGTTGCTTGAAGTTTCCATCAACTCGAGGCCTGAAGAGTAAACATCTTTCGCTTTTCTTAGAATTTCTTTTTGCAGGCTAGGCAGCAGTGATGGAGGGTCTGTAATCTTTTCTCATCAACCACACACAGGTAGCTGATAGGTTGACTTTCCGCTGTAAACACTCCCATAATCAGGCTGTGTAGGGTTTGATTACCATAAACACGTAGCAGGCTCAACCCAGCCAGCCCTCAGATGTCAGCTCAAACTGAACTAATATGCAGGTGACAAGCGGCAGGGAAATTGAATCCAATCTGGAAAGTTTCTATTTCCGATGTGAGAACAACCCTGGACAAATAATGGACAGTACTGTGTACTTACAGGTGGGGCCAGCCGGTATGAGACTTCATTATCTCAGCAGGTTACACAGGAACAGTGCAGATGAGTGGATGGTCCTTTGACTAATGCTGAATCCTGCCTTGCAAGCCGTACACAGTCCACAGGGAAGTCGGGGGTGAGAGTGGTTCTTCGTTCTCCTCACCTGCTCTTCAAGGGCAGCTAACTGCTATAGTCCCTGAGGACCACTCATTCCGTTTGTAGCCTCCTCTCCTCCTCCCCTTTCTTCGCAGGCCCTGAGGTCCTTAAATCTAGTGATTCTCCTTGTAGACCCTGCGTTAGAATCTCCTAGGAGGTTTTCCAAAGATACGGATACACGGCCCCACTCCAGGGAATCTGATTCATTTGGTCTGGGGTGAGTCCTGCTCATGTTTTTTTCTCCTTCTTCTCCTCCTCCTCCTTCTCCCTTCTTCTCCCTTCTTCACTTTCCTTTCTTTTCCCGTAAAATTACCCCAAGGCAGCACATAGTCCAGTTGAGAACAATCATCTCCTTTGCTCCTCTCACCCAGGGTTTCCCTCTTTCTCCAGCAAACCCTGCCAATCACTCAATTCTGTCAGGTTCCTCTCTGGGTAGAGTGAGAGTCACTGGGAACTGGAAATAGATTTCTCCTTTTAACTGCACAGAACTCCTCTTGCCATTTCTTCTTCTCATTATTATGCTGAGATGGCCACTATCTCTTCCACCACCTTGAATTATTTGACCAAATGTTTCCTTTTGTTACTCTTGCTCTGGGCAGGTAGGAAATAGCCTTTGAATTTGATCCTGCACCAGTATGACAAGCATAATTCTAGGCCAAGAAACTCTGCCTTCATTTAGTTCTTTTTAATTATCACAGGGATTTCCAGAAGGTACCATTGAGTTTCTTCTCTATAATTAAGAAATGAAGGGCCAACAGCAATATGAAGTTTGCTTATTTATATGTTTACACATGCCTGAATTTTAATTACTATTTTTGTAGCCTTTGGTTTGGCCCTTCAAATAAGAGTTTAATTTGTAAATACTCTCCTGGTGCTCTCCAGATGTCCCCACCAAGTCACAGGCAACGACCCTTTGGAATATAAAAAACAGATGAGTTTCTTCAGCTCTAATCTTACCTTTGCTGTTGTTATTGCTGAGTACTTCCTGCTGCTTTCATTTGCTGAATTTAACTTAAATCCAAGATGGGTTTTGTTTTAGCCCTGTGGTCCAAATCAAACCTGGGCTAATTTGTTGAAGTAGCATCCTATGGGCTTAAGAAGAGAATTGCTAGATGTAAGCTAGAAAAAAGAACACTCGTGTTCATTGTCTCCGTCAAGAAAATCTGCTTTCTATTTGTTTTCTGTCAGAAAGTAATATACTACATTTTGGGCCAAAGTTTTAAATTGAAATAAAATGAAGCCCTTTGAGTTTTACATTTGGGCATCTACAACTAAGTCTTCTGGGATAGTTTTGGGGACAGGTGGTGGAAGAAATCCTGTGGCTGGTACTAAGTAACTTTGGGCCGGCTACTTTGCCTCTCTAAGCCTTGGTTTCCTCATCTGTAAAATGGGCTAATATTAGCTCTCTTGCAGGATTGTTGGGACAGATAAATGAGATAAGGAATACTTGGCATTTAGTCAGATGAGTAAGTAGAAACTGATGCTATTGTTTATATCCAGAAATAACAACGTAGGAGTTCATAGCAAAAACTTTACAATATATGCACCTGTCCTATACATCAGAGACATGTTCGCCTAGAAGCACAAAGCTCCGAATACTTACTAGAGTTCTAAAACCCAAGCAGCAAAACAAAAACAAAGAAACATGTTAATGTAGCTCTGATCTTTTTTCAGTTTCTGGGGGTGCCCACTCTCCTCCTCACCTCCTGATCGCGGTTTCCTTTCCCTTCAGCCTGGAAGGCTCTTACTCAAGCTGTTCAGGTGGCTGACTTCCCATGTTTTAGTTGTCAGCTTAATATCACCTCCTGAGAGAGGCCCTTCCTGATCACCTCAGCTAAGTAAGACTCTTCCTTCCACTAGCCCCTGGTATGATACCCTGTTTATTTCCTTCAGGGACATTGTTGCAACCTGTAGTGCTTTATTGATTGTTCGATTAATTGATTGTTTACTGGTTTGCTGTCAGCCTCTCCCGCTAAGCTCCACAAGACCGAGGGCCATGGCTGTGCTATGGAACACTGAGGACCCAGTGCCTAGGACCTATTGAATGGCCAATAAATACTTGATGAAACAATCAATTGATAAACATTGTCCAAGTCTCCCACTTCACAGATGGAGAAGCTGAGGTTAAAACATGATGAATGCCATGGAAATAGTAGGAAAACCAAACCTCAAAGAGTCATTCCAGGGCCCTTGCCAGGGTGTTACATCCTTTGTTCCCAGACAATGTCACCTCTATATCAAGAACCTCTCCCTTTGTTGACTCGTACTCCATCCACTTGGTCCAGTGCCCTTGGGATCCACTCCAGACCATTCTCTGGGTTCCTGCTGGTGTACCTCTGCCAGATCCTGCAGCTCCTTTGCCACACATTCCTCTCTTCCCCTAACAAACCCTGCATGACTCTATTTGAATCACACTAAAATTTGACCCTAGAACTGACTGGTGGCCAGGAGAGAAGTGGGAGTGAACTCTGAGCAGGGCCAGCATTCTTTCTTTTTTTTTTTTCTCATTTTCCTACTGTTTTATTATTTATTTATTTATTTATTTAGTTAGTTAGTTAGTTAGTTATTTTACAAATAGTTTATTGTCCAATTGGTTTCCACATAACACCCAGAGCTCATCTCCACAAGTGCCCTCCTCCATGCCCGTCCTCCCCCACATCCATCAGTCCTCAGTTTTTGTCAGCGTTCAAGAGTCTCTCATGGTTTGCCTCTCTCCCTTTCCCCCACCATTTCCCCCCTACTTCTCCCCCTTGTTCCTCAGTTAAGTTCCTCCTAATCCTCCTATACGTGCACACATGATATTTGTCCTTCTCTGCTTTACTAATTTCGCTCAGCATAACACCCTCAAGGTCCATCCATGTTGCTACACATGGCCAGATTTCATTGTTTCTCATTGCCATGTAGTATTCCATGATATAGATAAACCACATCTTCTTGATCCATTCATCTGTTGATGGACACTTAGGCTCTTTCTATGTTTTAGTTATTGTTGAGAGTGCTGTTATGAACGCAAGCATCCTTTTGTAAGATACTCAACTCGTTGGAAGCTTCTGTATAGTTGTGAAGCAAGAAGTTCTTCTATCTTCCCACAAGGGAGCAGGCTACCTATGTAGGTCCAGAGTGTTCAGGGGAAATGGGGTGATTAAGGTCCTTGAGTGTCTACCAGGGGTCTGGTCTCCACATCTCACAGCCCCTCTCCTTTCCTATGAGGCCCCGACTCTGTCAAAGGGATTTGCCCAGGCAGAGAAGTCACCTTCTCTGAAGTTCTGCCTCTCTTAATGAAGGCTCACCTTTGGTTTCTGTCCTCCCTCTGGTTGCCAGTGATGAGGGCCTCTTTTAAAGCTGCCAATAAGGCCCTTTGACTCTCACAGTTGGGTTTCAATTGGTGCTTGATAAAACTGCTCCTACATTGCTCAGTATATGAGGAAAGACGTAAGAATCAATGCCAAACAATGTCTTAGTCTATTTATTAAGTTCCCTTACTAGGAGCACTATGAGCAGTTCTAGTACCTATGACTACTTGAGAATGCCTCTCCTTAAAAGAATAAAGATCTATGATGTGAAAAATAAAATAATTCTGTCATTTTAAATTTGTTAATGGGAAATGATGAAGAGAGTTGTGTACTTAGGGTCTCAGACCTCCTAGAGGAATTGAAGACATCAGGACAGAAGATTATAGGCTCCAGAGGGGAGCTCTGGAGATGGGGGTTTAGCAATAAGAGAAATAAGAATCGTTTTAGAGATACCATGACTCGAAAGTTTGGGAAATGTGTCAACGAGAAGAGGAGGATGGACATGAATGAAATACTTTGCTTTCAAGATGACAAAGGTCCAAGACAGAGAACATCTCCATCCAGAACAAGGAAGCTGCTTGACCCGCAGTCAGGAAGCCATCTGGCTTCCTGGAAGGCAACTGGAAGACTCCGGGTCTGGGGCCTTTTATCTCAAAGGAGCTGGGAGAAATAGCTCCAAGGTTAGATTCAATGCGGACGTCGGGATGAATTAGACAGATGAACTGAAACTGAAAGTCATACCTATAAAACTCCTAGGTGCATATTAATTTTCATCAAGCTCACATGGAAAATGCGGTAACGTTTGTAATTATCTGTGCTCTATTTGCAACCGTGGAATGTGGTATTTTGTGTATTCTGGGCTGGACCCTTGAGGCTACGAGGCTAACAACATTGGGAAGACGGGAAGGTTGGAGAGAAAGGGACATAGGAAGCCCTCTGGTTTGGGGATCTTTGGTTACATGGTGGGATGTGCAGGAAGCAGTGAGCACTGGCGTTAAGAGCACGGAGCTGCACAGGATCATTAGCACTCAGCACCAGATAGGTGCCCACAGCAAGAGCTCACTGAGGGTTTCCGTCCTGGCACAACAGCAGGACAACAGTGTTCATGCTCAGAATAGCTTTCCTTCTGCCCTTACAGGGATCTTTTATGGAAGAAGATTCTGAAGGAGAGGTGAAAGAGAAAAGATTATGTGCTGGATGTTTGGAAGGAGAGCTCCAGCCAACATCCCATGAAGCCCTGTGCAGTCTCAGTACCACCAGCCTCTACCCCAGTGGTGGAAAGTTACTTAAGGGGTGGGAGCAGCTTGGGCTACTGTCTTTTTTTTTTTTTTAATTTTTTAAATGTCAGGATGAATTAGACAGATGAATTATTATTTTTGAGAGAGAGAATATGAGCTGTGGAGGGACAGAGAGAGAGGCAGACACAGAATCTGAAGCAGGCTCCAGGCTCTGAGGTGTCAGCACAGAGCCCGACGCAGGGCTTGAACCCACAAGCAGTGAGATAATGACCTGAGCTGAAGTCGGACGCTCAACCGACTGAGCCACCCAGACACCCCCATCACTATCTTTATTTCTTCTTATCCCCAGGTATTCTGGGAAGGACAGTGTGGCCACCATCCTTCAAGGGAAATGATGAGGGTGATCGGAACTGGCTTGGCGGGCAGCCTGTAAGCTGCGACTCACTGATGACAAAGGTTGAGATCTGAAGCTGTGATCCAAAGGTAGACAGCTCCAAAGGACGTACACAAGGAGACACCATTCTGTTCACTAAACCCTAGAGTAATGAGATGAAGGGGCATTGCCAAAAGTTTGAAAACAGTTTTTTGATTATATAGAACGAGAGCAGTAAATTTAGAAACTCTTTACTCCCAGCAGTACTGCGGACTGGAAGTATATACAAGTCTGCATTTACTTTGTGCAGACTATGAGGTGAGTGCCGCGGATAAAGTCAGTCCCTCCTCTCAAGAGGCTTATCATCCAAACAGGAATATAAATGTGAAACAATACCAAAAGTAATTAGCTGAGTTGAGGGAAATCAGAAAAAAATAAAAAGAACATGGTGATAAGAATGAAAGTCTTTTTAAAATATAACATCCTAGATACATTAACACTGATTTCCTTATTAGAGCTTTTACCACCTCCAGTTTTCTCTGAAGTTTCCAGGTTTACCAGAAATAAGATGTGTGTGAACGTTTCAGATTGAAAACCTTTTGCAATATAAATTTGTCATATGTTATTTCCTTTTCTTCCCTGAGAACGGTGATCATCAGGCAGGGAATTTAGGACAAAGGAGTTAGAAAATATTTATGAAACTAAGGAACAAAACTTCTATTCTAATTTCAAGGTTTCTTTTTTAAAAAAGTTTTTAATTAAATTTCTTTTTTAATGTTTATTTTTAGAGATACAGTGCAAGCGCAGGAGGGGCATAGAGAGAGGGAGACAGAATTGGAGCAGGCTTTAGGTTGCAGGCTCTGAGCCCAGTATGGGGCTTGAATTCATGGACTGCAAGATCACTGAGCTGAAGTTGGAGGCCTAAGCAACTGAGCCACCCAGGCCCCCGTATATATATACGTATACATATACATATACATATATATGTGTGTGTATATGTATATATATGTATGTATGTGTGTATGTATATATATGTATGTGTGTATATGTATATATATATATATTTTTTTTTTAATTTAAACACAAGTTCACATAGAGTGTAATCATGGTTTCAGGAGTAGAACCTAGTGATTCATCACTTACATGTAACACCCAGTATTCATCCCAACAAGTGCCCTCCTTAAAGTCCATCACCCATTTAGACCACCATCCCTCCACCCCACCCAACACCCCTCCATCAGCGCTCAGTTTCATCTCTGTATTTAAGAGTCTCATGGGGCACTTGGGTGGTTCAGTTGGTTGAGCATCCGTCTTCGGCTCAGGTCATTATCTCGTGGTTCGTGAGTTTGAGCCCCGCATCAGGCTCCATGCTGTCCGTGCAGAACCCGTTTCGGATCCTCTGTCCTTCTCTCTGACTGCTCCTCCCCCACTCATTTCTCTCTCTCTCTGTCTCTCTCTCTCTTTCTCTCCAGCTCTCAAAAATAACCATTAAATAGAGTCTCTTATGGTTTGCCTCCCTCTCTGTTTTAATCTTCTTTTTGCTCCCTTTCCCCTATGTTCATCTGTTTTGTTTCTTAAATTCCACATTTGAAATCATATGATATTTGTCTTTCTCTGCCTGACTTATTTCACTTAGCATAAAATCCTCTAATTCCATTCACATTGTTGCAAATGGCAAGATTTCAGTCTTTTTGATTGTCAAGTAATACTCCATTGTGTGTGTGTGTATAGACATTTGGGCTCTTTCCATACTTTGGCTATTGTTCTTAGTGCTGTTATAAAAAATGGGTTGCAGTGACCCTTCCAATCGGCATTTTTGTATCATGTGGATAAATTCCTAGAAATGCAGTTGTTGGGTGATAGATTAGTTATATTTTTAATTTTTTGAGGAACCTCCATACTGTTTTTCCAGAGTGGCTGCACCGGTTTGCGTTCCCACCAGCAGTGCAAAAAGAAATTCTTTTTCTCCACATCCTCACCAATGTCTTTTGTTGCCTGAATTGTTAATATTAGCCATTCTGATAGGTGTGAGGTGGTATCTCATTGTGGTTTGGATTTGTATTTCCCTGATGATGAGTGATATTGAGCATCTTTTCATATATCTGTTAACCATCTGGATGTGCTCTTTGGAAAAGTGTGTATTCATGTCTTTAGCCCATTTCTTCACTGGATTATTTGTTTTTTGGGTGTTGAGTTTGCTAAGTTCCCCATAGATTTTCCAACCTAATCCTTTATCTAAGATGTCATCTGCAGATATCTTCTCTCATTCTTTTGGTTGCCTTTTAGTTTTTCTGATTGTTTCCTTCACTGGGCAGAAGCTTTTTATCTTGATGAGATCCCAATAGTTCATTTTTCTTTTGTTTCTCTTGCCTCTGAAGACATGTCAAGTAAGAAGTTGCTGTGGCTGAGGTCAAAGAGGTTGTTGCCTGTTGCCTCCTCTAGGATTTTGATGGCTCCCTGTCTTACATTTAGGTCTTTAATCCATTTTGAGTTTATTTTTGTGCATGGTGTAAGAAAGTGGTCCAGGTTCATTGTTCTGCATATCATTGTCCAGGTTTCCCAACAATGTTTGCTGAAGAGATTGTCATTTTTCCTTTGGATATTCTTTCCTGCTTTGTTAGAGTTGGCTATATGTTTGTGGGTTCATTTCTGGGTTCTCTATTCTGTTCCATTGATCTGAGTGTCTGTTTTTGTGCCAGTAACATACTGCCTTAATGATTACAACTTTGTGATATAGCTTGAACTCTGGAATTATGATGCTTCCAGCTTTGGTTTTCTTTTTCAACATTATTTTGGCTATTTGGAGTCTTTTGTGGTTTCAGACAAATTTTAACATTGTTTGTTTTAGCTCTGTGAAGAAAGCTGGTGTTGTTTTAATAGGGATTGCTTTGAATGTGTAGATTGCTTTGGGTGGTATTGACTTTTCTTACTTTTGAGAGATAGAGGGCACAAGTGAGTAGGGGGCAGAGAGTGGGAAAGGGAAAGAGAGAGAATCCATGAGGGGCAGAGAGAAAGAGAAAGAGGGGAAAAAGAGAGAAGCATGGCTCATGCTCACCTGAAGCAAGGCTCGAGGGTCACCTGATGCAGGGCTCGAGCTTACACAATGTGGGGCTTGAACTCCCAAACTGTAAGATCATGATCTGAGCCGAAGTCAGATGCTTAACCATCTGAGCCACCCAGGCATCCCTATTATTGACATTTTAACAATATTTGTTTTTCTAATCCATGAGTATGGGATATTTTCCCATTTCTTTGTGTCCTCTTCAGTTTTTTCCATAAGCTTTCTATAGTTTTCAGTAGACAGATCTTTGACCTCTTTGATTAGGTTTATTCCTGGATATTTTATGGGTTTTGGTGCAGTTGAAAATGGTATCAATTCCTTGATTTCGCTTTCTGCTGCTACATTATTGGTATATAGAAATGAAACTGGTTTCTGTACATTGATTTTATATCCTGTGACTTTGCTGAATTAATGGATCAGTTCTAGCAGTTTTTTGGTAGAGTCCTTTGGTTTTCCACATACAGTATCATGTTGTCTACAAAGAGTGAAAGTTTGACTTCCTCCTCTATTTGGGTGCCTTTTATTTTTCTGTATTGCCTGATTGCTGAGGCCGGGACTTTCGATACTATGGCAAATAACAGTGTCAAGAATGGACATCTCTGTCCTGTTCTTGGCCTTAGGGGAAACTCTGAGTTTTTCTCACTGAGTATGATATTAGTGGTGGGTCTTTTGTATATGGCCTTTATGATCTTGAGGTATGATCCTTCTAGCCCTACTTTCTTGAGGGCTTTTATCAAGAAAGGACGTTGTATTTTGTCAAATGCTTTTTCTGCATCTGTTGAGAGGATCATGTGGTCTTATTCTTTCTTTTATTAATGTGATGTAACACATTGATTGATTTGCAGATATTGAACCAGCCCTGCATCCCAGTAATAAATCCCACCTGATCGTGGTGAATAATTTTTTACATGTATTGTTGGATCTGATTGTCTAGTTTCTTGTTGATAATTCTTACATCTATGTTCATCAGGGAAATTGATCCATAGTTCTCCTTTTTAGTGTGGTCTTTGTTTGGTTTTGGAATCAAGGTAATGCTGGTCTCGTAGAATGAGTTTGGAAGGTTTCCTTCCGTTTCTATTTTTGCAACAGCTTCAAGAGAATAGGAGTTAACTCTTTAAGTGTTTGGTAGAATTCCCCTGGAAAGCCATCTGGCCCTGAGCTCTTATTTGTTGGGATCAAGGTTTCATTATAAGCATTTAAACACAGCTAATGACAAGTTAACACTGTCTGTAAATCCAAAGATGCTGCTTACTTAGCTTTACCCAATCAGTGTTTGTTTACTGCTCTTTTAGCTTTGCTTGGTGTATGTCAGCACTTTAGTTCTTACAAGAAATCAACGCCTAGAACCAAACAAATAACTGTGAAATGGCTTGATTTAAATCAGCCTTTTCTAGTTATTGAACATTTCATATGAATAAATTAATCTTTATGCACATGATGGCCTATCTGAAATAGCTTCCCAATTCTTCAAAATGTCAAAGGCATTTCCTAGCATGAAAATACTAAAGGCATTTGCTATTACCTAAGGTTTTATTAGCACACTGGGAAAAATTAATCTTATCCTAAGCAAAAGCAGAAATATTATTAACTGAATCAAGAAAAGTCTGACATTTTGCCCGTGAACTCTTTTTCTTCCAAAAATATATCTATTTTGGGAAATCATAAGACGGGAGCAAGACAAAAATATGAGAAGATATTAGGCTTCCCTAACTAGTTATTGTTAAGTATTAGGAAATGAATGTGGCTTTTATCTGTGACTTTTTCAAGATCCATATGAAAAGAAAGTAATATGTGAAATAAAAAGCTATGCCAATTTTTAATAGGAACCGTCTGTCTTACAGAGAGTGATGAGGAGTGTCATTCATGGCAGTTAGTTAGGTGAGAGACTGAATGTACCTGGTACCCCTGCGGGCTCTCATTTCCTGTTCTGGCTCTAAACTGCACGTGGTATGCAGCACACCACCTGCAGATGCACCAGAGGTTCTGCTGGGAGCTCGAGAAACCCTTCACTTTAAAATGTGAAAAATTTAAGGGGTGCCTGGGTGGCTCCATTGGTTAAGCGTCTGAATTTGGCTCAGGTCATGATCTTGGAGTTTGTGGGTTCGAGTCCCACATTGAGCTCTATGCTGACAGCTCAAAGCCTGGAACTTGCTTTGGCTTCTGTGTCTCCCTCTCTTTCTGCCCCTCCCCCCCAATCAAAAATAAGTAAACATTAAAAAAATTGTGAAAAATTTAAGAGCTGATGCCCCCAACTGGCTCCTCACCCTTAACTTGCTGGGCCTCCAATTCTAGGATAAATGAGTTTATTTTGAGCCTTAATTTGCCAGGACGGAAGGTCTTCTATTTTTATCTTCTCACATTGAGAATATTTACCAGGTTTCTTACATTGAAGAGCCTGACCCTGTTGCACACTGCTTTTCTGTCCGATAGAGCAAAAGAGCTTTTCCACCGTGGAGGGAGCTGTGCAAGATTGCATACAGTGTCAGGGACAATTCTGAGTGTCTGAGATGTGTTTCTGTAGGTGTTCAGCTTGGGGTGTGTGGTTGCATGCATGTACAAAACGGAAAGTCTAGATTCGAAGAAAAGGCACTGATAGTGTTTAAAGTGCCTGTTTCTGAGGACTGAGATGATCTTCAATGTGTTCTTCTTTAATTTCTGGAGTTTTTGCAATAAGCATACTGTAGTTCATAATGAGAGGGAAAAGTTATTTCCCTCAAAATGATTGAGCATTTTGTATGAGCACAGTACTGCGCTACATAATCTGGGAAACGAAAAGAACAGACTTCCTTCAATCTGAAGCCTTTAATAAGACATAAGTCAATTGACGTACTATGTGATGATAATCTTTGTATTGACTGTTGCATGTCAGATAACTCATTTTATTTATGTACTTTATCTCCCTTATTCCATTCATACGGAAAATGTGTAAGTTCACTTGATGGTACATTATTATTCAGTAATTTCAAATGATGTTGGTGATGAACATGGCGATACGTATTTTATAGTAGGAAACCACAAACACAAGGTGAACACGGGCAGATAAAAGGTATGCGTAAACACTACACAGAAAGCAGCCTAGATAGTGATCATTTTTTCCTGCCTTTTAAATTGACTACTAACAAGATGTTTCCTTCTCATAATGGGACAAAAATTAACTTTTAATGATTTTAATAAATCTGACAGCCAAACAACAATTTTGCCCAGACTTTGGGGCACTGGTACTCAGGGTAATGGACATTTAGTGAAAAGGGAGACCAGGGTGCCTGGGTGGCTCAGTCAGTTGAATGTCTGGCCCTTGATTTCACTCAGGTCATGGTCCTAAGGTTGTGAGATTGAGCTCCACATCAGGTTCCACATTCAGTGTGGATAATAAATAATATTATTTCTCTAAAATAAAATTGAAAAAATTTAAAAATGAAAAAAAATGAAAGAGAGACCAGTGTGAGAGTGTGAAGCTGGAGGAGTCTTCAAAAAGCAGGCAGGTGCCTGGGGGGCGCTCAGTTGGTTGAGTGTCTGACTTCTGCTCAGGTCATGATCTCGCAGTTTGTGGGTTCAAGCCCTGTGTCAGGCTCCGTGCTGACAGCCTAGAGCCTGGAGCCTGCTTCAGATCCTGTGTCTCCCTCTCTCTCTGCCCCTCCCCCACTTGCACACTGTCTCTCTCTCTCTGTCTCTCAAAAATAAGTAAACATTAAAATAAAAAATTTTAAAGCAGCAGAGGACTCCCTGAGTACTTCAGGGGAAGGGTGAGATTCCAGAAGGATATGGAGAGAGAACATCTAGAAAGAGCTTGCACAACACCAGTTAGACCTGGGCCGCCTGTGACATGGGGTAATACTAACTTGTGCATATGGTGGCTGTATGGATTAAGCGAGTTGGTGCACCCATCAGCATGGTGCACCCATCATCCTGGTATACCCATCACTGTGTCTGGGCAAGAGACACCCAGGAAATATTAGCCATCGTGATGATGGTGACAGTGACGAGAGAGAGGAGAGGGACTTAAGAGAGAGTCTAAAAGAATGAACAGCAGGGGCGCCTGGGTGGCTTGGTTGGTTAAGCATCCGACTTCAGCTCAGGTCATGATCTCGCAGTTTGTGGGTTTGAGCCCCGCACAGGGCTCTGTGCTGACAGCCAGCTCAGAGACTGGAGCTTGCTTCAGATTCTGTGTCTCCCTTGCTCTCTGACCTTCCCCTGCTCACACTGTCTCTCTCTCTATCAGAAATAAATAAAACATTAAAAACAATAAATAAAGGAATGAGCAGCACACATGGTGATAGTCTGTTTCCTTCAATGGAAATAAGAATGGCACATAGGCTTTTGTTGTTTCTCATCTCAGATATCAGAAGGAAGGCACCTGAGCCAGAATAGTAACTGGTGTGCAGGGGAAGTCATGGGTCAAGTTTAGAACATTCAAGATTAAAAATTTAGTGGAATATTTATCAAATAGTAGTAAATAGATGTGAAATCTTGTGGAGGCCTGGGCCACATGGTTAGATCTGGGAATTGTCTGCACAAAAACAAGCATTGGTTTTGGTTGCCTTGAGCCTTGGAAAGGCGCGTGGTTTAAGGTAGGAGAGGGGAAAAGAAGCCAGCTCAGAAGGCAAAGGGAGAGTGGTCAGAGATATGGAGCGCCACAGACACAGGACAGGCAAGGTTCTCTCCACTGTCCTCCACTGTTCAGGCGGAAGTGTCTGGAGAGGGGAGAGTAAATGCAGAGAGGAGCCCCCAGCCTACACCAATTGTACCAGCACCTGCGGTCTTTCCGCTTCTGTTCTTACATCTAATTGTAGTAGCGGTGATGGAACCCCTTCATCCTCCGTTCACTTTGCTGGTCTGCTCAAAGGGATGCCCTGACTGTGATCTTGATGGCTGAAGGCCAGTTGCTGGGAGCCATTACGTTACTTATCCCTGAAGCATTGTATGTAGGTCAGCAGTTAGATTCCACAGAAGAAGTTCAGAGTCACTTATGCAAGAGGCCTTGCACATCAACCTAATTGGAATGAGGGAAATGTAGAGCTTTGTTCTCAAAGAAGCAAATGGAAGCCTCCATCCAGGTCTTCTTTTCCCTTTCCACGGCTTTGTCATTCAGGGATTGAGCAGCTGAGTCGGGTAAAAGGTTTGCGTCGAAAACAGAAAGGAAAGCTAGAGACCTGGTGGAGAGGCAGGATCTTCTACAGCCCACAAAGCCCAGCCGAGGTACCATTTATGAGGCACCCTCCCTGTTTCAGGCACTGTGCTGACATTACACATGCTAGCGTCTGTGATGCTCACGGAAACCCTGAGGTAGGTAGTCTTATCAGCCTGCTGATCTCCTAATCACTGCTGAGGAGACACGTGAGGGACCACGCAACTTGCCCAAGGTCCCCTAACAGGTGAGCAGTCCAGGCAGCCTGTGTGTCGGGTGGTCCTGCCACATGTAGTGGCTTTCCCACTGTGCCTCACCACCTCTCAGTGCCGTCACTCAAAACCACCTCAAAAGGAAACCACCTGCCTTCTGGGAAGCAGAGAATGACCCACAAGATGCCTGCCACAGAAAAGCATGAAACTCAAAAATTAGCCAGAAATAAGAGGAATAAACTACAGATCTAGTAGTGGATTAGTCTCAACAGTATTATGCTAAATAACATATCTGACGGAAGGTTAGTATCCAAAATATATAAACAACTTATCAAACTCAACACCCCAAAAATACATAGTCCAATTAAAAAATGGACAGAAGGCATGAATAGGCTTTTCCAAAAAAGACACCCAGATGGCCAATACATGAAAAGATGTTCAACAACACTCATCATCAGGGAAATACGAATCACAACCACAATGAGATGCCACCTCACACTTGCCAGAATGGCTAAAATCAACAACACAAGAAACAGCAGGTGTTGGCGAGGGTGCCGAGAAAAGGGAACCCTCTTACATTGTTGGTGGGAATGCAAACTGGTGTAGCCGTTCTAGAAAACAGTATGGAGTTTCCTCAAAAAGTTAAAAATAGAATTACCCTATGACCCAGTAATTGCATTATTAGGTATTTACTACCAAATACAAAATACTAATTCAAAGGGACACATGCATCCTGTTGTTTATAGCAGCGTTCTATGCAATAGCCAAGGTATGGAAACAGCCTACGTGTCTGCTGACTGATGAATGGAGATATATATATATATATATATACACACACACACATTATATATATTATATGTATATAATTACTTGGCCATAAAAAGAATGAAATCTTGCTATTTGTGGTGATGTGAATGGAGCTAGAGAGTGTTATGCTAAGTGAAATGAGTCAGTCAAAGAAAGACAAATACCATAGGATTTCACCCATATGTGGAATTTAGGAAACAAAGCAAACAAGAATAAGGGAAAAAAGAGAGCAGCAGGCCAAGAAACAGACTCTTAACTATAGAGACTTAACTGATGTCACCAGAGGGGAGGCGGGAGGGGGTGCTTTGCTGTGATGAGCACCAGGTGATGTACGGAAGTGTTGAATCACTGTTTGAACACCTGTAACCAATATTACACTGTATGTTAACTAGCTGGAATTTAAATAATATAAAATTTTAAATTATTAGGCTATGTGAAAGAAGCCAGATACAAAAGATGACACATACGATCCCATTTATGTAAATTCTTAAAAGGCAAATTCTAGAAAAAGGAAGGCTACAGTGACAGAAAACAGACTTGCTGGAGGCCTGGGACTGGGAGGGGACAAGGGAACAGATCTTCTAAAAGGAAAGAACTTTTTATCATGGTGGAAAATTCTTTGTCATGGGTGTGATGGCAGTAACGACTTTATCAGAGCTCATGCAGCTGAGCATCTGAAATGGGTGGATTTTATTGTGTGTTAAGATGTGTGTCAAGCAAATGCACCACAGCAGCACAGAATGTTCCATTTCTTTTAGTAAATGTTCTCAAAGGGGTGTCATCTTTAAGTTTTGTGTTTACTAGCATCATCTGCATCAGGGAAGAAGTGTTTTCATAATAGAGAACTATGATTTGGAAACTAGAGTGCTGCTTCTGGAGGGGATTTACAGTTAAAAGTGGTCCCGTGAACACAGCAAGCACAGACTAACTGCACACAAATGTAACCGGCTGCGGTCTCCTGGTGGCAGCAATGTAAAATTCACTTCATGAATTCATTCAGCAAATATTCATTGTGTCGAACGATTTAAAACTGCCATTTTTGTAGGTCAAACATGATCATCTATTAGCAATTCCAAATGATTCAGTCTAATATAAAGCACCTTCTGTGTGCTCAGGCAATAGCCTGGGAGCTGGGGGTGGGGTGGGTGGGATATAGTGTTATGTAAGATGGACGAAGGTCCCAGCCTTCCTCTCACTTGCATTCTGGTGGCCCAAGACATGAATAAGCAAAGAGACAAGATTACAAACTCATTCCAAACTGATAGGAAATAAGCAGGATGAAATGATTGGCACTCACTTGGGGTGAGGGGAAACCACTTTGGAGAAGATCGGAAAGGGTGAGATCATGGATGGAGCATCAGGGGAAGATCGGTTTAGATAAAACAACAGCAAGGTGAGCAACCTTAAGGAAGGATGGGCGTGCGCCCCCCCTCCCCCCCCCCCACGGGCTGGACTGAGTGAGGGGGCTTGTTATTAGCATGTTCACAAAAGGAAACAGAAGTGGGCCCTGCAGGGCTTTGAGAGCTTGGAGAAGGGGGTTGCATTCGATTCAGATTCAGGGAAGGTCACTGACGGCCTTTTACCAAAAGGGCTGAGGTGATTCAGTTTGTGTTTTAAAATATAACTTCGTGAATAAAGGAAATCAACATGCTATACCTCGATTGTGGTGGCCACAGGACTATCTACATTTGTCACAAGTCATTGAATTGTATACCTTAAAAGGTGAATTAACTGGTGAGCTTTACTCTATGTCAGTTACACCTTCATAAACATAATCCCTCCAAAATAAGATAACTGTGAGCTCAAGCATTAAGAATAGTTTCTCTGGAAAAATGTTTATGGGACGTAAAGTTTAGGGTTTGGGATTGTTTGGTTTTGGTGACATTGTTTCTTGATCCCTTTGCCTCCTCAAATTCTTTATATGTATGATTTTTAGTAGAAGATCACATTTAGAAAAGGGAACTCTGAGGGTGCCTGGGTGTCTCAGTCAGTTGAGCATCCGACTTCGGCTCAGGTCATGATCTCTCGGTTCGTGGGTTCGAGCCCCACATCAAGCTCTGTGCTGACAGCCAGCTCAGAGCCTGCAGCCTGCTTCAGATGCTGTGTCTCCCTCTCTCTCTCTCTGCCCCTCCCCTGCTTGCTCGCTGGTTCTATCAAAAATAAACAAACATTTTTAAAAAAAAGGGAACTCTGACTGCTGGGTGGAGAAAAGACGATAAGACAGAGTCACATAGACATAGACACACAGGGAGGCCGTTTAGAGGACTGCAGCAAGAGATCATCATGGCTGAGCCTGGGGTGGTGACACTGAAAGCCGGAGATGGAGATAGCATAAACAGTCAATTCTGCTGGATTGGGCGTGGGCAGAGGGGATAAGGAAATGGAAGCGGAGGACGGCTTTTAGGTGGGGGATGTCTGCACCCTTGAGGCAGGGTTGGCAAGAGGGAGCTGTTTAATCAAGTCTTTTGGACTTTTAAATATTTTGAAATGCCTATTGTTTATCTGAGTGGAGTCATGAAGAAGGCACTTGGCCATATGAGCCCACAGCAGAGGGAAGAGAGGACAGGGTTCGAGCATCACCAGTGGCCACATGTTGTCTCCAGCCCTGGGCCCGGTCGAGGTCAAAGGTCCAAGTACAGGATGGAGATGGAGCAAAGAAGAGGGCCCTGGAGCACTCTCGATTTGGAGCTTGGGGTGCAAGGCAGGGAGCGCCACATGGCCCGTTCCCAAGAAGGGGGTATATTTAGCCCTGGGAGTGTTGAGTGTATGTATCGGCATGGGCTGCCACACAAAACACCAGAGACTGGGGCCTTTGAACAACAGACATTGATTTCCTCAGAGTTCGAAGGCTGGAATTCTCAGATCAGGCTGCCAGCTTGGGAGGTTTCTGGTGAGATCTTCCTGGCTTGCAGACGGCTGCCTCCTTCCTATGTCCTCCCGTGCTGCAGCGGCACAGACAGAAAGAGAATGAACAGAAAGTGAGAGATTTCTTCCTCGTCTAAGGCCAAAGTCCTTTCAGATTAGGGCCTCACTCTTACAAGCTCTTTTAACCTTAATTAACTCTCAAGGACCCTACCTCCAGGGACAATCACAGTGGAGTTAGAGCTTTAATATATGAACCAGGGGAGGAGAGACACAGTTCAGTCCACAGAGACCCGTACGTGGACATCATGGTGACCTAGGGTACAAACCATGGCCACAGTCTTGTCATGTGGCCAGAGTGCGATTGCAAAATGATGACATCATTGTGAGTCTTCAGCTATTGCAACAGTGTGATGGCCCCTCATCCAAAGCCTCCCCGCCCCCCTCAGGTACTTGTAAGAAATGAGGATACTAATAACAACAGCAACGATGAAGATGACATGTATTATTTGACTGCTGTGTGTCCGGTACTGGTGTAAGCACTTTTGCATTGAGTAGCTTGGCCCATCCTCACAACAAGCTTATGTGGTAGATATTTTACTTACAGTTGAGAGGACACAGGCCCCAAGAAGTTAAATAACTCACTCAAGATCACAATGTTAATAAGTGGCAGGAAAGGGCTCCGCGTCCTGACACCTGGCTTTAACCATCTAGGCTATTAACCACGGTTCTAGCTCTGACTTTAAGGGTCTGCTTAACATCTTCTTAGATTCCATGGGGTCACTGGGGCTGGGCTTAGCAAGTATCTTCTCATATTCAGTTATATTATCCATGAGAGTTCAACACTTGGCAAAACTCAAATCAAAGATGTCACTGGGCATTTTGCTGTCAGAAACCATGAGGCCATTAAATTTCATGAGGGATATATCAGTGTACTGGGGCTCCTATAACAAAGTCCCCAAAACTGGATGCTTGGAAGGCTGAACTCAAGGTGTGTCCACAGATGCATGTTCCCTCTGAAATCTGGAGAGGAATCCTTCCTACCCTCTTCTTAGCTTCTGGTAATTTGCCAACAGCACACATTGGCCACTTAGCCACCACTGACACAGAGTGCACATGTAAGAAAGTGTTCCTTGGCTGTGGCTATGCAACTCCAGTCTCTGCCTTTACTGTCAGATGGCAGTCTTGACGTGACACCTTCATATGAGGACACCAGTCATACTGAATTAAGAGCCCACCCTTCTCCCAAACGACCTCATCCTTTTTATTGAGATAGAATTGACATACAACATTATATTAGTTTCAGGTTTACAATATGATTGAATCTTTGAATATACTGAGAAATGATCACCACGACAGATCTGGTTAACATCCATACCATACATGGTTATGATTCTTTTTCCCTTTATGATGATAACTTTTAAGATTTGCCTTCTCAGGAACTTTCAAATATACAGTACAGTCTTATTAGCTATAATCAGCGTGCTCTACCTTATATCCCCATGACTTATTTGTTTTATAACTAGAAGTCATACCTTTTGATGCCCTTCACCTATTTCACCCATTCCCCATTCCTCTGCCTGTGGTGACCTACCAATCTGTTCTCTGTATCAACTACTTCAGGTATCAATTAGTTAGTTTGTTTGTTTTTCAGATTACACATATGAGGGAGATCATACATACATATACGTATACCTGTAAATATTTCCTCTATCCATTTCCTTTCCACATTTAACATCTTCCTTATCCATTCACCCATCAGTGAACACTTAGGTGCTTCAGTGTTTGGGCTATTATAAATTGCTGGATCATATGGTAGTTCTATTTTTCCTTTTCTGAGGAACCTCCATGCTATTTTCCATAATGGCCACACCAATTCACATTCCTACCAGCAAGGCACAAATGTCCCCTATTCTCCACAATCTCACCAACATTTGTTATTTCTAGTCCTTTTCACCAGACATTCTAATAGGTACCATGTGATATCTCACTGTGGTTTTGATTCGCATTTTCCTGATGATGATCATCTTTTCTTGTATGTGTTAGCCATCTGGGTGTATTTTTGGAAAAAATGTTTATTCAGAATCTCTGCCCATTTTTAAATGGATTTTTTTTTCCATTGAATTGTATAAGTTCGTTGTATATTTTATAAATTAACTCCTTATCAGATATATGATTTGCACATATTTTCTCCCACGTGGTTGTTGCCTTTTCATTTTGTTGATGGTCTTTGCTGTGCAGAAGCTTTTTAGTTTAATGTAGTTCCACTTGTTTATTTTTGCTTTTGTTCCTTTGCTTTTAGTGTCAGATCCAAAAAATCATCGCCAAAATTGACATCAAGGAACTTTACCAGCTATGTTTCCTCAGGGAATCTTATGGTTTCAGGTCTTATGTTCAAGTCTTTAATCTATTTTGAGTTCATTTCTGTGTATGGTTTAAGATAGGGGTCCAGTTTCATTCTTCTGCATGTGGCTGTCCAGTTTCCTAACAGCATTTTTTGAAGAGACTGTCCCTTCCCCGTTATATATGCTTGACTACTTTGTTGTAAATTAACCGACCACATAGGCATGGGTTTATTTCTGAGCTCTATTCTGTTCCATTGTTGATCTGTGTCTCTGGATTTATGCCAATACCATACTGTTTTGATGACTACAGTGTTGCAATATAGTTTGAAATCTGGATGTGTGATGCCTCTAGCTTTCCTTCTTTCTCAAGACTGCTGCGGCAAGTTAGGGTCTTTTGTGGTTCTAAATAAATTTTGGGATTCTTTATTCTATTTCTGGGAAATATGCCACGGAAATATTGATAGGGATTGCATTAAATGTGTAGATTGCTTTGGGTAGAATAGACATTTTAACAGTATTAATTGAATAATTAATTCATGAGCACAGAATATCTTTCTGTGTGTTTGTGTGGTATGACTTCATCTTAATTTAACTAGTTACATCTTCAACAACCCTATTTCCAAATAAGGTCACATTCTGAAATTTGGGAATTAGGATATCACCATTTCTCTCTCTCTCTCTCTCTCTCTTTTTTTTTTTTTTTGGTGGGACGTACATAATTCAACCCAAACAGGGGCTATGTAGATAGAGTTTAAAATCTTAGGAACAAGTATCTCTCTGTAAATTTTTAATGCACAATTGCTGCTTTCTCAATCTAACATCCGTAGAAAAACTTCCTTCTAAGGACAGCAAAGTTCCTTCCTTAGCTTAAGGATTCTCAGCACCAGATGTTAAGTCCTCTAGAAAATCTGCAAATGGCAGAGGAAAATGCAAAGAGAAAATAAAGTTCTCAAGTGCAACTAGCTTCTACTCTAAAATAAAGCAACGTCAGAACTTTTTTCAAGTCCTCTAACTTCAAAAATACCAACAAACACTGTTCATCATGTTGGATTCTATCATTTCTCTTAATTTTTTCCATCCAGAAGTTGAAATATAAATCTAAATGCTAATTACATAACACATTATTCTCTGTTAATAAATGTTTTGAGCAATTTTGCCACCTCAAAAATATTCAGTGAAAATTTAACTTAAGGTGGCAGTTCAGATGAACACAGAAAAGATGGATTATTTAATAAATGGTACAGGGACATTTGGTTAACCATTTGGGAAAATGTAAAACCAACATGACAGTAAACTATGAAAGAAAAAAATAAACTATTAACTGCCTAAAAAAAGTTAGATGCCCACTTCACACATTAAACTTAACATAAAATTGAATTATAGAAAAATTTTCATGTTTTAATTTAACTTTTTAAAAAATTTATTTATTTATTTTTGGGAGAGAGAGAGAGTGCATGCACATGCATGCACATGAGCAGGTAGAGTCGGAGGGGCGAGGCAGAGCGTGAAGAGGATCCCAAGCAAGATCTGCACCGTCAGCACGAAGCTCAACCCAAAACCAAACCATGAGACCATGACCTGAGCTGAAACCAAGAGCCAGATGCTGAACTGATGGAGCTGTCCAGATGCCCCAAATTACAGACTGATTTTTTTTTTTACAGGTCAGTTTTTTAAATTAGATAAAGTAAATCAGAAAATAACTGAGAAAATATAACTGACTATTCACTCTATTTTGGATTGGGAAGCTTTGCTAATTACAAGTGCAAAGAGATAATCCATAAAAAAAGGGCACCTGGGTGGCTCAGTTAAGCATCCAACTTTGGCTCAGCTCACAACCTCGCAGTTTGTGAGTTTGAGCCCCACATCAGGCTCTTGGCTGTCAGCATACATTCTGCTTCAGATCCTCTGTCCCCCTCTCTCTCTGCCTCTCGCTGGCTCTTTCTCTCTATCAAAAATAAACAAGATATAAATTAATAAAAATAAATAAAAAAGATATAAATAAAAAAGATATAATCCATAAAAAGAGATATGAATCAGTTTAAATACATAAAAGTCTAAAACTTACTTGTATATATAAAAAACAGTGTAACAAGATGGGGAAAAAGGTATGTATTGTATATGACAGATATGTTTATATTTTTCGTCTAAAAACAAATTGCTAACAAACTCATTCTCCAAAAAAAGACAGCAGAATTTTAAAAGGCAACCCACAGCAGAAGAAATACAGCCTCTAAACATGAAAAGATGCTTGTTCCCATTTACAAGAAAGCCAGTTACATAGCATCTCTAAAGACTGTTTCATTCAATTCCAACACAGTATGTTGCTGAATATGCAGTATTCATTTGGTACATTTTTGCATAGATTTGCTCTTGAACTCACCTTCCCATGCAAAATATTTTAATCTGTAATACAAAGTTTAATAAAATCACTTACATCTCATTTACCATATTTCTGATAGAAAAATCTGGATCTTTTCAAAACCAACTTTATTAGGATCTCTTGGTTACATAAGCCTGCATGCCAACTCAAACTTGCTTAAGAATAAACTTCAGCAGATGTCTAACCACCTCCACACATTCTTACATCCTTCATCTCCCTGTGTTTTGAAACTCCAAATGAGCGTTCTCCAAAATATAAGGGCAAATTGACCTAATTCTTCTCTCCTGCTCAGTGGAGGTCAGTCAGCTTCTCACACTTAACAAGTAGATGGCTCTAAGTAGAAAAGGCCTGAGGGCTTGCCATGCCCTCCAGGGATTTGCCAGTAATTTTGCCTTTCATGTCTGGAAGTTTCTAGAAGAAAATCTGCTTCCTGGCTAAACCCCTAGTTGCATCTCTCTGAAGCACCTTAAGAACAGAATGCACGTATTTAGAATGGCTTGATTCGGTCACGCCTCCAGAGGGTCATGCGGTGGTTATAGTTTTGTTTGCCCAGCCCTGTGTCACTCCTCTCATGTCCCTCAGGCAATTACCTTCTCTCTCTGTGATTCAGGCAAGCCTGTCACTCACAGCATATTCACTGACCCCCAACCCCCAACCCTACTTCCCACAAATGATCATGACCCAAGCTGGTTAATCCGAGTGTTCCCAAGGTTGGATTAATAGATGTCAGGAGTGGGGCACCTGGGTGGCTTTAGTGGGTTAAGTGCCTAACTCTTGATCTTGGCTCAGGTCATGATCTCATGGTTCATGGGATCGAGCTGTGAGTCAGACTCTGTGCTGACTGTGGAGCCTGCTTGGGATTCTTTCTCTCCCTCTCTCTCTGCTCCTCCCTCTCTTGTCTCTCTCTCTCTCTCAAAATAAATAATAAATAATCTTTAAAAAAAAAATAGACATCAGAGAGATGTGCTCTTCCCCTAAAGGAGGTAAACTTGGGATGAGAAGTTGGGCTGCTGGTGGCCAAAAAAGGCATGTGCCCCTGGAGAAGATAAAGCATGAAACATAGCTGGAGGTGATGAGGGGACAGAAGACAAGTGACATCCATTAAAAAAAAAAGGGGGGGGCGCCTGGGTGGCTTAGTCAGTTAAGCGTCCAACTTTCGCTTAGGTCATGATCTTGCGGTTCATGGGTTTGAGCCCCGCGTCGGGCTCTGTGCTGACTGCCAGCTCAGAGCCTGGAGCCTGTTTCAGTCTGTGATTCCCTCTCTCTCTGACCCTCCCTTGCTCATGCTGTCTCTCTCTCTCTCCTAGAAATAAATAAAACATTAAAAAAAAATAAAATAAAAAAGAGAGAGAGAGAGGGAGACACAAAATCCGAAGCATGCCTCAGGCTATGAGCTATCAGCACAGAGCCTGACGTGGGGCTCAAACTCACAAACTGAGATCATGACCTGAGCCGAAGTCGGACACTCAGCTGACTTAGCCACCCAGGCGCCCCTCTAACACCACTTTTGGAAGAGACTATCTGGCTTTGTAATATGTTTTGAAACCTGAAAGTTTGTTAGTTCGTAAGCTCCTCAGGAGCTTTCCAGGTACTGGTACTCGTACCCTGAGTACTCACCATCCGAAACTGGTACTCATACTCAGAGGCTAGGGAGAGACCAAAGGCAGACCAGTGCAGATGGATCAGGTGGCAGGTTTTCATGAGCAAGAGAACTTACACGGAAGGCTCGTTGTGGGGACTACCAGACCGGTGGATCTCTGCACCTACTCACCGGCTCTTAGATGTTAGAGGCCATAACCGAGTGCAGTCACATACACCATCCACATGGTCTCTGCACCACACCCACTATTTCAGCGCTTTGTCATTGAGGCAACCTCAGATGGTAGTTGGGATCCCTAGTTCGTGGCCCCAGACTCCCTTGGCTGTTGCCTTGAGCAGTGTTGAAAACAAACAGAGCATGTCATTACTAAATTAACGGCAAGTCACACTCCGGCATCCTTGACAACAGGTGCCCACCTGGGCACAGCAGTGTGGGGTCACTCTTTCTTAAAAGTACTCCCAAACCCCCAAATTCCTACAGAGCCTTGCACCTCTTTCACATTGCTAGGGGTGGGATGGGCTTGCACCTTATCCATCACGGCTTCTGGAACAACAGGGGTCTTAGCAATGAAATGATTCCCAAAACCTTATGGCAGTGCCTGGACCTTGAATTTCTGTGGTTTCACTGTTCCTCTCCCCCACACATGTTCCAGGAAAGCTTGCAGGGTGTCGTGCAGCAGAGGCAAACCTTCACATGTTGACATTATATCATCAATGTAATGGGCCCATTTCACAGATATGGGGAGGGCGAACAGGGACAGATGACATAGGGTGGGGCTCTGCAGGTAACCTTGGGGACGCACTTAAAAGCTTATTATTGTCCCTCCCACACGAAAGCAAATTGATCTTAGTTATCAGAACCTGACAAAGTCTTTCCCGTGAATTTTCTTGAAGGTGAAGGGCTTTTGCAGGAACGCTTTTTACCAAAACATCAGAGAAAAACAATAACTGTATGCAAATGACAAAAGCCTTTTTTAAAAAGGCCATAGTTAAATATCTGATGAGAGTTCATTATAAGGTGATTGTTATTCTTATTCAAGTTCACTTTGTCAATCTGGGGTCTTTTTGGTTACAGATCAATTATACAAATTTTTTTCCTTTACTGTAAAGAATGTCTTTGGGATTTTGATACGGATTGCATTTAATCTGTAGTTGACTTTGGATAATATAGATATTTCACAAATATTAATTCTTCCAATGCATGAACACAGTATCTCTTTCCATTTATCTGTGACCTTTAATCCCCTTCCTCAATGTTATAATTTTCAAGGTACAGGTCTTTCACTTCTTTAGTTAAGTTTATCCTTAAATATTTTATTCTTTTGTAACTGTTGTGAATAAAATTGTTTTCTTTATTTCCTTTCAGATAGTTCATTGTTTGTGTTTAGAAATTTGGCTGATTTTTGTGTATTGACTTTGTATCCTGCAGTGTTATTCAACTCACTTACTAGTTCTAACAGAGTTTTTGTTGTGCTGTATAGGGTCATGTCATCTGCAGAGATAATTTTACTTCTTCCTTTCTTATTTGATGTCTTTTATTTTCGTTTTCTTGCTTCATTGCTCTGGCGAGGACTTCCAGTACTATGTTGAGCAGAAGTGGTGAGAGTGGGAATCCTTGCTTTTCTACCTGACCTCGGAGGGAAAGTTTTCTGTTTTCCTCTATAGATTACAATGTTAGCTGTGGGTTTTTCATACATGATCTGTATAGTATTGAGGAAAGCTCTTCCTACATCTCTTTTGTTGAGAATTTTAAACATGAGTTGATGTTGAACTTTATCAGGTGCTTTTTCTGTGTCTATTGGGGTGACCATATAAGCTTTTACTTTCATTTTGTTAATGTGGGGTATCATGTTGATTCATTTGCATATGCTCCACCATCCTTACATCCCAGAGATAAGTCCCATTTGGTCATGGTGTCTGATCCTTCTAATGTTCTGTTTAATTTGTTTTGATGCAATTTTGTTGAGGATTTTGCATTTATACTCATCAGGGATATTTGCTTGTCATTTTCTTTTCTTGGATTGTCTTTGCTTGGTTTGAATATTAGGATGATGCTGGCCTCATAAAATTAGTTTAGAAATGTTCCCTCTTCTTCCAGTTTTTGGAAACATTTAGGAAGGATGGGTATTAATTCCTCTTTGAATGTTTGGCAGAATTCACATGTGAAGCCCCATCTGATTTAGGCCTTGTCTTTATTGGAAGTTTTTTCACTATTGATTTAATCTCATTTTTTATTATTCTATTCAGGGTTTTTATTTCTTCTTGTTTTGTTCAAAATTTGAATTCTAGTTAGTTAACATACATTGGTTTCAGGAGTAGAGTTCAGTGATTTGTCATGTACATACAACACTCAGTGCTCATCATAACAGGTGCCCTCCTTGATCCCCATCAGCCATCTAGCCCATCTCCCAACCACCTTGTCCATTTACCCTCAGTTTATTCTCTAGCTTTAAGAATCACTCATGGTCTCTTTCCCTCTCTTTTTCCCCCCTCATATATGTTCATTTGTTTTGTATCTTAAAGCCCTCATATGAGTCAAATCATGTGATATTTGTCTTTCTCTGACTGACTTATTTTGCTTAGCATAATACACTCCAGCTCCATACATGTTGTTGCAAATGGCAAGATTTCATTTTTTTTTTAATATTTTTTATTTATTTCTAGGAGAGAGAGAGAGAGACAGCGTGAGCAGGGGAGGGTCAGAGAGAGAGGGAGTGACAGACTGAAGCAGGCTCCAGGCTCTGAGCTGGCAGTCAGCACAGAGCCCGACGCGGGGCTCGAACCCACGAACTGCGAGATCATGACCCAAGAGAAAGTCGGACGCTTAACCGACTACGCCATCCAGGCGCCCCATGATTTCATTCTTTTTGAATGCTGAGTAATATTCCAGTGTGTGTGTGTGCATGTGTGTGTGTGTATCACATCTTTTTTATCTATTGATCAGCTGATGGACATTTGGGCTTTCTCCATAACTTGACTTTTGTTGATAATGCTGCTATAAACATGTACAAATGTTCAAATCTGTATTTTTGTATCTTTTGGGTAAATACCTAGTAAGTAGTACAATTGCTGGATCATAGGGTAGTTCTATTTTTAAGTTTCTGAAGGAACTTCATACTGTTTCCCAGCGTGGCTGCACCAGTTTACATTCCCACCGGCAGTGCAAAAGAGGTCCTTTTTTTCCACATCCTTGCCAACACCTGTTGTTGTCTGAGTTGTTAATGTTATCCATTCTGACAGATGTGAGGTGGTATCTCACCATGGTTTGATTTGTATTTCCCTAATAAAGAGTGATAATTCAGCACCTCTTCATGTCTTTTAGCCATCTGGATGTCTTCTCTGGAAAAAATGTCCGTTTGTGTCTTCTGCCCATTTCTTAACTGGACTATTTAGCTTTTGGGTGTTGAGTTTGCTATGTTCTTTATAGACTTAGGATACTAACCCTTTATCTGATGTGTCATTTGCAATTATTTTCTATCATGCAATAGACCATTTTTTTAGTTTTGTGGATTGTTTCCTTTGCTTTGCAGAAGCTTTTTATCTTGATGAGATCCCAATAGTTCATTTTTGCTTTTGTTTCTCTTGCCTCTGGCAGTGTGACTAGTAGAAGTTGCTCCAGCCAAGGTCAAAGACATTATTGTGTCCTCCTCTGGGATTTTGATAGTTTCCTGTCCTGCATTTAGGTCTTTTATCCAGTTTGAGTTTATTTTAAAAAAAATTTTTTAATGTTTATATATATATATATATATATTTTTTTTTTTTTTTTTTTGAGAGATAGAAAGAGACGGAGCATGAGCAGGGCAGGGGCTGAAAGAGAGGGAGACACAGTTTCTGAAGCCAGCTCCAGGCCCTGAGCTGTCAGCACAGAGCCTATGCGAGGCTCAAACCCACGAACCACAAGATCACAAGCTGAGCCAAAGTTGGATGCCTAACCAACTGAGCCACCAAGGTGCCCCGAGTTTATTTTTGTATGCGGTGTAAGAAAGTGGTCCAGTTTCATTCTTCTGCATGTTGACATCCAGTTTTCCCAACACCATTAGTTGAAGAGACGGTCTTGTTTCCATTGGATATTTTTTCCTGCTTTGTCAAAGACTAGTCGACCATATAGTTGTGGATCTACATCTGGGTTTTCTATTCAGTTCCATTTATCTGTCTGTTTTTCTGCCAGTACCATACTGTCTTGATGACTACAGCTTTATAACGTAGCTTGAAATCCAGAATTGTAATGCCTCCAGCTTTATTTTTCTTTTTCAGGATTGCTTTGGCTATCCATGGTCTTTTGTGGTTCCATACAAATTTTAGGATTGTTTGTTTTAACTCTGTGAAAAATGCTGGTGGTATTTTGATGGAGACTGCATTAAATGTGTAGATTGCTTTGGGTAGTATAGACATTTTAACAGCGTTTGTTCTATCAATCCATGAGGATGGAATGCTTTTCCATTTCTTTGTGTCCTTTTCAATCTCTTTCATAAAAGATCTATAGTTTTCAGAGTACACATGTTTTACTTCACTGCTTAGGTTTATTCCAAGGTATCTAATTGTTTTCGGTGCAATTGCAAATGGGATTAATTCCTTAATTGTTTTTCTACTGCTTCATTGTTGGTGTACAAAAATACAACGAATTTCTGTACATTGGTTTTATGTCCTATGAGTTTACTGAATTCATGTATTAGTTCTAGTAATTTTTTGATGGAATCTTCTGGGTTTTCTTTTTTTTTTTTTTTTTTTTTTAAATTTTTTTAATGTTTTTATTTATTTCAGAGAGAGAGAGACAGCGTGAGCAGGGGAAGGTCAGAGAGAGAGGGAGTCACAGACTGAAACAGGCTCCAGGCTCCGAGCTGGCAGTCAGCACAGAGCCGACGCGGTGCTCGAACCCACGAACCACGAGATCATGACCTAAGCGAAAGTCGGACGCTTAACCGACTAAGCCACCCAGGCGCCCCTGGAATCTTCTGGGTTTTCTATATAGAGTATCATGTGATCTGCACATAGTGAAAGTTTAACTTCTTCCTTGTTATGTGGATGCTTTTTATTTCTTTCTGTTATTTGGATTGCTGAGGCTAAGACTTCCAAAACTAGGTTAAATAGTAATAGTGAGAGTGAACATCCTTGACTTGTTCCTAACCGTAGGGGAAAGGCTCTCTATTCTTCCACATCGAGGATGATATTAGCTGTGGGTCTTTCATATATGGCTTTTACGTGTTGAGGTATGTTCCATCTTTCCCTACTTTATTGAGGGTTTTTATCAAGAATGGATGTTATATTTTGTCAAGTGCTTGTTTTGCATCTATTGAAAGGATCATATGGTTCTTATCCTTTCTTTTATTAATGTAGTATATCACTTTGATTGAGTTATGTATATTGAACCACCCCTGGAGCCCAGGGATAAATCCCACTTGATTGTAGATAATAATTCTCTAAATGCACTGTTGAATTCAATCTAGTAATATCTTGTTTCTTTTTTAAATTTTATTTATTTCTAGGAGAGAGAGAGAAAGAGACAGCATGAGCAGGGAGGGTCAGAGAGAGAGGGAGACACAGACTCTGAAATAGGCTCTAGGCTCTGAGCTGGCAGTCAGCACAGAGACTGACATGGGGCTTGAACCCACGAACCATGAGATCATGACCTAAGTGAAAGTCGGACACTTAACCGACTAAGCCACCCAGGCGCCCCTTCTTTTTTAAATTTTTTATTTAGAGAGAGGAACATGCATGCATTTGAACAAGGGAGAAGGGGCAGTGGGAGAGGGAGAAACTTAAGCAGGCTCCACACTCAGCATGGCACTCGATTCGAGGCTCAATCCTTGGACCCTATGGGATCATGTCCTGAGCCAAAATTAAGACTCAGACATTCAACCAACTAAGCCACCCAGGCACCCCATCGATTTACTAGTCTCTTGTTGAGACTTTTTGCTTTCGTGTTCATCAGGGATATTGCCCTGGAATTCTCCTTTTTAGTGGGTTCTTTGTCTGGTTTTGGAATGAAGGTAATGCTGACCTTGTAGAATGAGTTTGGAAGATTTCCTTCTCTTTCTGTTTTTTGGAACAGCTTGAGAAGAATAGGTATTAACTGTTCTTTAAATGTCTGGTAGAATTCCCCCTAGGAAGCCATCTGGCCCTGGACTTTTGTTTGTTGGGAGATTTTTTTATACTGTTTTGATCGTTTGCTGATTATGGGTCTGTTCAATTTTTTAATTTCTTCTTGTTTCATTTTCATAGTTTGTATGCTTCTAGGAATTTATCCATTTCTTCTGGGGTACCCAGTTTGTTGGCATATAATTTTTCATAACATTCTCTTATAATTGTATTTCTGTGGTGTTGATTGTGGTCCCTCCCCTTTCGTTTTTGATTTTATCTATTTGGATCTGTTCCCTTTTATTTTTGATAAATCTGGCTAGGGTTTATCAATTTTGTTAATTCTGTCAAAGAACTAGCTCTCAGTTTCATTGATCTATTATATTGTGGGGGTTTTGTTTATTTGTTTCTAGATCATTTATTTCTGCTCTAATCTTTCTTATTTCCCTTCTGCTGGTTTTAGGCTTTATTTGTTCCTTTTCCATCTCCTTTAGGTTTAAAGTTAGGTTGTGCATTTGAGACCGTTCTTGCTTCTTGAGATAAGCTTGAATTGCAATATACTTCCTTCTTAGGTCTGCCTTTGCTGCGTCTTCATGGTTTTGGACTCTCATGCTTCATGTTCATTTGCTTCTTGTACTTTTACATTTCCTCTTTAATGTCCTGGTTAACCCATTCATTCTTTAGTAGGATATTCTTTACTCCAAGTATTTGTGGTCTTTCCAAATTTGTTCTTGTGGTAAGTTTCATAGCATTGCAGTCTGAAAATATGTATGGTATGATCTCAATCTTTTGGTATTTGTTGAGGGCTATTTGTGAAACAGTATGTGATCTATTCTGTAGAATATTCTGTGTGCACTTGAAAAGAATGTGTATTTGACTGCCTTCGATGGAATGTTTTGGATATATTAAAGTATATCCAGTGTGTCATTCAAAGTGGCTGTTTCCTTGTTGATTTTCTGGTTAGGTGATCTGTCCATTGCTGTAAGTGGGATGTTGAAGTCCTCTACTATTATTGTGTCATTGTCAGTGAGATAAGTTTGTTATTGTTTTATATATTTGGGTTCTCCTAAGTTGAGGGTATAAATATTTACAATTGCTATATCTCTTGAGGGATAGACCCCTAAATTATGATATAGTATCCTTCAACCCTTGTTACAGTGTTTGGTTTAAAATCTAGTTGTTTGATATGAGTATGGCTACTCTGGCTTTCTTTTGGTGTCCATTAACATGATAGATGGTTCTTTATCCCCTCACTTTCAATCTGCAATTGTTTTCAGGTCTAAATGAGTCTCTTGTAGGCAGCATATAAATGGGTCTTGTTTTCTTTTTTTTTAAATCCATTCTGATACCCTGTGTCTTTTGATTCGAGCATTTAGTCCAGTTACATTTAGAGTGATTATTGAAATCTGAGTTTAATGCCATTGTGTTACCTGTAAAGTTGATATTTGTAGTGAAGTTCTCCAGTCCTTTCTAGAGTTTCTTGCTTTTGTTTATTTTCCCCCTTACTCAAAGAGTCCCCCTAATATTTCATGTAGGGCTGGCTTAGTGGTCACGAACTCCTTTACTTTTGTCTGAGAAACTCTTTATCTCTCCTTTTTTTCTGAATGGCAGCCTTGCTAGATAGAGTATTCTTGGCTGCATATTTTTCCTATTAAGTATGTTGAATATATCCGGCCAGTGAATCCTTGCTGTCCAGTTTCTGTGGATGGATCTGCTGTGAGTCTGATCTGTTTTCCCTTATAGGTGAAGGACTTTTATTCCTTTGATGCTTTCAGGATTCTTTCCTTGTCTGCGTATTTTGTGAATTTGACTATGATATGCCTTGGCAATGGCCAGCTTTTGTTGAATTTAATGGGAAATCTCTGTGCTTCTTGGATTTTAATGTCTGTAGCCTTTCTCAGATTAGGGATGTTTTCAGCCCTAATTTGCTCACATAAACCTTCTGCTCCTTTATCTCTCTCTTCATCTTCTGGCAGTCCTATGATATGAATATTATTCCATTATAAGTTGTTGAGTTACCTAAGTCTGCCTTCGTGATCCATGATTTTTGTCTCCTGCTTTTTTTCAGCTCCATTATTTTCCCTAATTCTTCTTTTGTATCGCTGATTTATTCCTTTGAATCACCCATCCTCACTGTCATGGCATCCATTCAGGTTAACATCTCAGTTACAGCATTTTTAATTTCAGCCTGACTAGATTTTAGCTCTTATATCTCTGCAGTATTCTCTAGTGTCTTCTATGTTTTTTTCAAGTGTAGCTAGAATCCTTATAATTGTTTTAAATTCTAGTTCAGACACTTCACTTATAATATCTGTGTTGATTACACCACTGGATGTCATTTCTTCTTGTTCTTTCTTTTGAGCTGAATTCCTCCATCTTGTCATTTTGGAGGAAACAATAATAAAATAAATATGAAAAATTTTTTGAAAATCAAATAATGGAAGCTAGTTTCTAGGTGTGTTTTGATGTGCCTGCTAAGAGAAGCTTGAAAGAAAAAGAAGAAAAAGAAAAATTAAAAATTAAATAAATGAAGTGAAATGAAATAAATAAAATAAGATAAAAAATTTGTTCTTTCTGATGTAAGAAAAAAAGCAAAACAAAAAACCCAAAGGATGCCAGATTCAGTTTCCCTGACAGCTGAAACTTTGTGGTCATTAGACTAAGCTTGTGGAAGGGATTTGTGCTGGTCTTTTAGGTGATGGGCCTGCTGCGCTGATTCTCAGGCTGATTGGCCCTAGTGGAGATATGCCCGGAGGGTGCAGGGGGTGGGCATTATGTAACAGCTCTGTTCTCCACTTGGTGGCACTATTTCCTAACTGAGAGTGATCAGTGCTGGTGGGCTAATGGTGAAAATGGCTTTATCACCCTCTGTAGTCTCCAGAGTGAGGAGTTCATGTTCTCACAGACACATCATCAATAACCCCTCTTATGTCCCCAGCTTCTGTCAGCCCCCCACCATCCTCCTGTCTGTGTCTGAGCTATCCACCTACCAGGTGGTGCTATCCTCCTGAATTTTATCTCAGGCATGCTGTGTTTCAAAATCCCACACTGCAGAGGCCCAGTGGCTCAGACCCATGTTCATCCTCTTGGGGAGGGCTTTCCTTGCTATGGCTGTGGCTGGCTTGTCCCAGAAAATGGTTGCCAACAGAGTTTATGGGAAATCGCAGCACATGGCCAGTGTCAGGGTTTGCTGCCCTCAGCCAGCATCTTTGTTCCTATATGGGTGAACATGGTGGCTTGATGGCCCTCACCAGGTTTTTTGTCCTTGGAGAGGCTGTATTATCCCTACCAGATGAACTCCAAGCAGGAGAACCACTTCTCCTCTTGTGACCCAGGGAATCTTCAGACCACACTGCTGGCTCCAGGGCTCCATGCTGCTTCCTCATCAGAGCACCGCCAGGCACTGTGCTCAGAAACTTCAGACTCTGTGCTTTCTTCTTTGTAACAAACTGGCAGGATCTAAAACCTTCTTTTTCCCCCGTCATGGTTTTGGGGAACAATTTTCTTGTGTGCAGACCCTGCGTGTGTTTTCACTCTTTCTGTCTAGCTACTTGCAGGGAAAGTGGTATTCTTGCTCAAATTCCACGTACTGCTTGCTCTTCCCCTCTCTCTTTCTCCACCATGTGAAAAAAGCTCCCTCATCTTCGCAGCACCTTGGCTCTTTTCTTCCCCATTTCACCACTTTGCACCCTGTACCTGCCATGTTCTCTCCCTTAAAATATGCAGATTGTTCTGTTAACCTTCAGATTAATTTCCAGGTGTTCAAAATGGTATGATGTGTTCCAGGGATGATCTGGAATGATGATCTAGCTGTGTTCCAGGGATCAGACAAGACCAGGATCCCCTTACTACTCCACCATCTTAACTCTTCCCTACTATTTCTTCTTGACTCAGTTTCAGAAGGTTGTATGTTTCTAGGAATTTGTCCATTCCTTTCACATTATCCAATTTAGTGGCATATCATTATTCATAATAGTTCTTTGAGATCCTTTTTAGTTCTGAGGCATCCATTGTAATGTCTCACCTTTCATGTGTGATTCTACTTAAGTCTCTTCTCTCTTTTTATCTTAGTCTAGCTAACGGTTTCTCGATTTTGTTTAAAAGACCACTCTTAGTTTTTTTTTTACTTTTTTTTGTATTGTTTTTCAATCCTCTATTTATTTCTATCCAGTATTTATTATTCCCTTCTACCTGCTAACTTGGGCTTAGTTTGTTGTTGTTCTTCTTCTTGAGGTATAAAGTTAGATTGTTCATTTATTAACCTTTTTTAATGTAGGTGCTTATTATTATCAACTTCCATTTTTGTACTAGTTTTGCTGCATCTCATAAGTTTGTTATGCTGTGTTTTTATTTTTGTTTGTCTCAAGATATCTTTTAAATTAACTTTTGATATCCTCTTTGATCCAACAGGTATTCCAGAGTATGTAGTTTAGTTTCCACATATTTGTGAATTTTCCTTTTTTTTTTTTTTTTTTGGCTGCCATTCATTTCTAGTTTCATTCCATTATAGTCAGAAAAGATACTTGGAATAATTTTAATCTTAAATTTTTTAAGACTTATGCTGTGACTTAACCTGTGATCTATCCTGGAGAATGCTCCATGTGTGCTTGGGCAGGATGTGTGTTCTTCTGTTGTTGGGTGGTAAATTCTGTTTCTCTGAGGTCCTTTTGGTATATAGTGTTGTTCAAATCCCCTGTTACCTTTTACATGTTCTGTCTGAATGGTCTATCCATTGATGAAAATGGTGTACTGAAATCATCTACTATCATCATATTGCTGTTAATTTCCCTTCAGTTCTGTCAGTGTTTGCTTTATATATTTAGATGCTCTGATGTTGGGTGTGAATATATCTGTTATTGTGTTTTTATGTTGCATTGAACTTCATAATTACATGATGGTCTTATTTTACTCTAGACAGTTTTTGACTTCAAGCATATTTTGTCCAAGTATAGCCACTTCTGCTTTCTTTTGCTTTCTATTTGCATGAAATATTTTTTTCCATTCCTTCACTTTCAGCCAATATGTTTCTTTAAATCTAGAATGAGTATCTTGTAAACATCTTCACACTGGATCTTGGGTTTTAATTCATTAAGCTACACTATTCCTTTTGCTTTGGGACTTTAATCCATTTACATTTAAAAAAATTTTTCTAATTAAAAATTTTTGTTTTAATTTATTTTTGAGAGAGATAAGAGACAGAATGAGAGCAGGGGAAGGACAGAGATTGGGAGGAAGACACGGAATCCAAAACAGGCTTCAGGCTCTGAGCTGTCAGCACAGAGCCTGACATGGGGCTAAAACTCACCAACCATGAGATCATGACCTGAGCCGAAGTCGGATGCTTAGCCGACTGAGCTACCCAGGCACCCCATAAGGTAATTATTTTTTAATGTTTATTCATTTTGAGAGAGAGAGAGAGAGCATGTGTGTGAAAGCAGTGGGGGGTTGGGGGGGTGGGGAGGCAGTGGGAGAAACACAATCCCAAGCAGGCTCCAGGATGCCAGCACAGAGCCCAGAGTCTGATAGAGGGCTCAGGTTCATGACATGAGGTCATGACCTGAGCCAAAGTCAAGAGTCAGGCTAAACCGACTCAGCCAACCAGGCACTCTTAAAGTAATTATTGATATATGAGGACTTATTCATGCCATTTTGTTAATTTTTTTTCCATTTTGCATTTGCTTTGTCTCTTCGTTCATCTCTTGCTGTCTTCATTTGTCATTTAATGACTTTTTGTAGTAATTTGCTTTGACTCTTTTCTTTTTATCTTTTGTGTATCTATTATAGGTTTTTTCTTTGTAGTTAGTTTGTAGATTGTATAAAATATCTTTTAGTTATTTTAATTTGCTTATATGTTAATTTTGATTGCACACAAAAACTCTATATTTTCAAGCCCCCTTCCCCATCTTTCTGTCCTTGGGGTCAGCCTTCACTCCTTCTTATAATGTGTATATATTAATAAATTTTTATTTTGTAATCTTTATATTAGTTAAAATAACTTACTATGACCATTACTGTGGTTCATTATTCTGTATTTGTTGATATATATGTACCTTTACCGCTCAAATTTGTGCTTTTATATGCTTTTGTATTGCTGTTTGCTTCAATTTGAAGAATTCCCTTAAGCATTTCTTATAAGGCAAGCCTAATAGCAGTTTTTTTCTGGAAAGATGCTATCTCTCCTTCAATTTTAATGGAAAATTCTCCTGGTATAGTATTCTTGGTTGGCAGTTTTTTTCTTCCAGTACTTTGAATATATGGTCCTGCTTTCCTCTGGCCTACAAGATATCTGCTGAGAAGTCCACTGCATTTTAATGCACGGGATGCAGATGCTTTTAAATGCGATGAGTCTCTTCTCTTGCTGTTTTCAAAATTCTCTTTTTTTCCTGTCCTGACATTTTGGTTATACAGTATCATTCTGTAGTCTTTTTATGATGATCCCATGTAGACTTATTTGAGGTTCATGAATCTGGGATCCATTTCCAAAGTGTTGCCTGCCTAGCTAGTCAGTAGAGCATGTGACAACGTGGTCTTAGAATCCATTTCCCACCCAAAATTTGAGAAAATTTCAGCCATTATTTCTTTAAATAAGTTTTTTACTGCTCTCTCTCTCTCTCTCTCTCCCCTCCTAGGACTGCCATAAATTAATTAATTAATTAATTCAATGGTGTCTTATAAATCTCATAGGCTTTTCTCACTCATTATTTTTTTTTCCTTTTCCTCCTCTTACTGGATAACTTCAAATCTGTCTTTGAGTTTGTAGATTCTTCATTGAATATGTTATTGAAGTTTTCTATTGTATTTTTCATTTTATTCATTGTATTCTTCAGATCCAGGATTTCCATTTGGTTCTATATTATGAATTGTAATACTCTAGTTTCTCTTCAGATCGTATAAATCTTTCGCCTTTTACTATATTATGAATTGTATCCCTTTTGAACTTCTCATTTTGTTCTTGTATTATTTTTCTATTTTTCTGAGTTGTCTGTGTTTTCTTGTGTTTTTCTGAACTTCTTTAAAACAATTATTTTGAATTATTTGTATATCTATTGGGTTTGGGTACTGAAAATTTACTATGTTCCTTTTATGTGTGAGTGTGTGTGTGTGTGTGTGTGTGTGTGTGTGTGTGTGTGTTTTCCTCGTAGCCTTGCATTGATGTGTACATATTTGAAGGAACAGTCACCTCTTCCAGATTTCCTGGACTGGTTTCAGTGTGGGAAAAAACTTCATCTTTGCGTGGGTGGGAGGATGCCAGCTAGATAGAGTGTGGCAGCTCTGCTTTGGGGAGCATAGTAGTGTAGACCCCAAGAAGCTCTGGGATCTGAGGTCAACGTCAGCAGAGTGGGGTTCCTCAGTGGCAAAGGTTGTAAGTGCCCACAGCAGTGGCAAGCATTGCTGTTATCCTCCATGGCAGAGGCTGCTGGGGTCCTCTTGCTCACCTTCTCCCCTGCAGCAGGTTGTGACCAAGGGTATTGCTCTTGGTGCTGAGAGGTACTGGGCTGGGAGAATGGGGTCACAGAGGTCAAATGCTTCCTACACTTTTCTTTGTAGCCATCCTCCATTTTTCTGCTCCACTGAGTTGCTGCTGCTTTTTATTTGTACTCCAGAGGTCTCTCGGAACTATTTTTATTGGTGGAGAGTTCATAAGTCATTGTTCTTGTGGGGGACCAGGGTTGGGATCTCCTAATCTGCTGTCTTGCTGCTGTTACTCCCCATTAAAGTTCAAGAAGCGTTAATTCAGGCCTTCCTCTTCCCTCTCTCTATCACTTTGCATATTCTTGAGCTTCCTAGCTAGTGGCAGACAAGGGTACTAGTGGATTACAGCTTCAATGTACAACCAGGATCAATGGAACATATTCCCTTTTTCATTCCACAAATAGCTTTTCAGATGGGAGACTCATGTCTATGGTTGCACATACTGTGTACTGCAAAGACTGTCACCTCTAAGGAAATGCCATTCACATTGTACACTTTTATTTTTATTGCTACAGTTTTCTAGCAGATGGCAGTACAGTGTCTTGTTCTAACAAAAGCAATACATATAACAAATTTCAGCCCAATGGACATAAAGTGCCTTGAGGAAGGGGTACTATTTTCTATTCAAGTGTGCCCTGTGGGTTAGAGGTCCTCTGAATGAGAGCAGGGACCTGGGGGAACAGCTACAAATCAGAGATGGGGACTTAATAAAGAAATATTTTTCACTTAATATGGTTTTTGTTAGTTTTTGTACAAAGTTATGCTTTTTAAAATTTAGTGTATATGGCATATTTAATTCCCATTGTAGAGGACATCACCTGTGACTTTACTGCTTCATATAACATTTTGTCTTTTTCCCTTCATTTTGGAGCAATGCTCCCCCTGGGGGAACTTTTAACCACTTGCAAGTTTTGCACTTTATGGCATAGTTTACAAATGCACTTTGTAGCAAAAGTGAGAGGAAAGCTCTCTATACTTTTCTGAATATTTCATAATTCCTGCCACCAAGTGCCTTGGATATGGAGAATATAAACTCAATGTTTGTTTTTATATTTTTTATTTTTTAAACACAACGTTTATCTTTTTAAGTCCTTGGGCCCTCATGGGATTCTCTGACCTGGCTGCAAGTTGTAGTGCTGAGTTGCCATGCTGAGTAGTCTGTTATCTAGGATCGTAGGCATCATGTGGCCCTTATTACAAACTTGAACTCTTGGGCTCCACTCCAAATCCACAGACTCAGAATCGTCTGGTGATCCGTAGGCATCTGAGAATCACCATCCAGGTCTCAGTGACTTGGGGAGCAACATCATTGCATATTAACAATTTGAACCAATGCTCACCAAGTCATTGGCACCACCTACGTAACACCAGAGCACAGCCTCTTACCAAACACACACCCAGTGTCTCCAAGGGGGTATCCATGAGTGTAGACTCAGGCACTGGAACAGTGACTTGACTTCTCCTTCAACATCTCCCCAAAATGGTTTTTGATAATGATGGTTATTTTGAAGTTATGTCACAGAACGTGGGGAGGAATGTATTTGTTCACCTTTGCAAAGTCTCATTGAAGATGCTTTTAGTGTAATCTCTGCCTATTTGTTTTCCTTTGTGCTTCTTCCTATCCCTCACATGCCTCCTCTCTTATCTCAGAATCCTGAGAAGAGTCAAGGAGGAGACCCAGCAGCCCAGGGTTAGGAGAAATGATTGTACCCTTGTGTGCAATGATAGATACCATACACCATGCATGCTCTCGCCCCACCCATCACAATGGGATGTGGATGTCATTATCCCTGTTGACCATTGTCCTAGTGGCCACTTTGCTACACCTCCAACCTTGCTGATGTAGCTTGCCCTGGTCCACTGCTGGCCCAGACTCCCTTCTAACCACTGTCCTCATGATTAGACCAGTCTACTTTGGACCTTGGCTGTGACTTTCACTGTTTTATGTTGCTATGTGGAGCTCTCCAATGTCACATCGTAGTTCTTAAGCCAACTGCTTCTGCCCACCTAGTTGCTAGTGTCCTCAGGTAATTCAGGGCAATGCTCTGGGCCACTACGAAATGTCCCTCTGAACTTTCTGTCCTCTAGGCTAGGATCTTGTCTTCTCCACACTGCAGATACCACCTGTCTTCCCAGAGGGCAAATGAGAGAGGAGATGAAGTTAGGCTGAAATTAGACAAAGGCAAGAGGGTTTGGGAGCAGGGATCATTCCCCTGAGAGTTTCCCAGGAAATAAACCATCCTGGTTATACTCAAGCATGGAGCAGATCGTAGACTAGAAAAGGAGAGTAACAGGAGTTAGAAAACATAGTGTCTTGTCCTAGTTCCCTGTATGACCTTGGGAAAGTCACTCTCAGACTCTCGATTTTCCCCCTTTACAAAATGAGGGTAAAAAATATTTGCATAACCTATCTCCAGGCGCTGGTTAAGCTCAATGAGATAATATTTGGAAAGAAGCTTTGAAATTTGTAAGATGTAGTCTTACATAAGCATTATACAGCATCATGATAAGACAAAGGGTGATCTGTGCTCAAAATTCGCCGTAAAAATATCACACATGGCCACCAGATAGTACTCCTGAGTTTTTATTGTATATTATAAGGTCAAGAGTAAACTTGAAAGCCAATATAGTACATTAGAAAGCCATACACAGCTGCTATCTTATAGGGGAAATTGAGGACATGCAAAAAGAATAAGATGTTCATTACAGAGGAGAAAAGCATCCTGTTCTAAAAACATACAGTAACAGAATATCCACATTTTGTTTTCTCAAACATCTAGGCATGTGTTCAGATCCTAAATGCAGAAGGTTTTTGCATTTCATAATGTACCTTTCAGTCTACAGAGACTTGCGTCAAAATAAGTACGATATATACAGTATAATGGCCTTGTTGACTTGGCTAAATTAGCCGAGGGCATTGTTCAGTCCATCATTACAATTCATTTCCCAGCATTTCGTAGCTTTATAGACTCTTCCATCAATTCCTCTTCAGCTCTGTCATCATTCCTTTCTTCCGATCACTTTCAATTTCCCATCAAAAGCGTTCCCAAATAATCATTATAAAAGTTGGAGAGAGATGATGAACCTCTTCTATTGGAGAGAAATGAACCTTGCAGACTCATTCTCGGCTCATCATCACAGCACCTAGAGCACGGAGTGGAAACTCATAACTTGAGAGTGCCTCGGTTCTTAAGCATGCAGAACAGATGTTTCAGGGGTTTTCCCAATTGATTATACCCGATCTCTCTGTCTGTGTGGGGGAATGCTGCTTTGGAGAACAGGCCATTGAATCAGCTTCCCTTCACCTCCAGAGAGGAGGTTTTCAAATGCTATTTGTTTGTTTTCATACAAGCACATGGGAGGGAAAGGGTCACACTTCTGTCCTCCCCACCTCCGCACATGCCGTTTCCCTACCTGGACTGCAATGAAGTGGATGCACCTGTCCTGCCAGGCCTGCGTAATTTCACATCTTTTGTGAAATTGGTGAACGCAACTTGGAGCAATCGCGCTGTCTCCAAGTGGCTCAATGATATCTGTTGGTGTCATCATTTTCCGTTTCATCGGCAGCAACACAGAAGAGAGAAAGGTGGTGCTGAGCAGGGAAGTAATATTACTCCACCTCTCCCTGTTGTACTGTGTGTCCCGCGCTGGCAGACACTATTCTTATCGCTCGTTGCCACGTCTCACAGTGGCCAGAACAGTCCCTTTCACACAATCAGTGTTTAACAAAGATTGCTTAGTCAGTGACCTAAAATAGCCTCTCACTTTGGTACCTAACTCTGCTCTTGCATTAGGACTAAAAGGGAGGGGGAAGAGGAAATGAGAAAATAGAAATTCAATCCCAAAAGCTACTGGGGCAAAGGAAGGTGAGGAGAAAAGTTGGCGTTATCAGAAAAGTACATAAAGATGAAGCAAATAATCTTCAGGTCTGAAGGTCTAGTTTCTCTTCTGGCCTAGATGTTCACACACCTCTGCTTCTCTCACTCCTCTTTCCTCCCTCCAAGGATTCTCCAAACAACCCTGAATAAATCTAGTTTCACATACTTAAGGATGCCCATGGTGAATCTCAGCCATGGCCAGCGGGGGGGCCAGTTGACATAACCCTGAGTGGCGAGCAATTTGGCAGCGGATGCCAAGGGTTCCAACGATTTCATACCCATCATCTCAGTAATTCTACTTCTGGTCCAGGCTCATGAAAAAATCCTAAATCTGAACAAAGACTCATGCCTCTGAAGTTTTCACTACAGCTTTATCTATGTGGAAACAAGAATGACCCCACAGCAGGGGAAGAGGTGCATAAATAATAACATAAGCCCCTGCTGAATTGTATTAAAAAGGTATTTTAAATTATGTTTTATAGGCATTTCAGCCTACTTTTTAAAATTCACATACAATAAAATTGATTTTTGTGTACACATTCCTGTGAATTCTGGCATCTATGCAGATTGGTGTAACCACCAGCAAGATCAAGATAAAAAACAGTTCCATCCTCCCAAAACACTGCCTCTGCTACTCCTGGGTCAGACTTCCTACCCCCGCCCCGAAGTCCTGGCAACCGGGACTTCCCTCTCTGAAGCTGTCTTCTGTGCTTACAGTTTTGTCTTCTCAGGAATGTTTCATAGAAATAGATTGATCTTTTGGGACTGGCTCTTTTTTTAATTGTATTTTTAAATTTTTAAATTTACATCCAGTGCAACAGTGGATGCATACAGTGCAACAATGTATGCATACAGTGCAACAATGATTTCAGGAGTAGATTCCTTAATGCCCCTCACCCATTTAGCCCATCACCCTCCCCTCACAACCCCTCCAGCAACCCTCTGCTTGTTCTCTATATTTAAGACTCTCTTGTGTTTTGTATTGTATAAAAACTCTCTCTGTTTTTATATTGTTTTTGCTTCCTTCCCTTATGTTCATCTGTTTTGTATCTTAAAGTTCTCCTATGAGTGAAGTCATATGATACTTGTCTTTCTCTGATTGACTAATTTCACTTAGGATAATACCATCTACTTTCATCTATGTACCTGCAAATGGCAGGATATTTCATCCTTTCTGATTGAGGAGTAATACTCCATTGTGTGTATGTGTGTGTGTGTGTGTGTGTGTACCACATCTTTATCCACTCATCCACTTATGGACATTTGGGCTCTTTCCATACTTTGGCTGTTGTTGATAGTGCTGCTGTAAACATTGGGGTGCATGTGCCCCATTCAAAACAGCACTCCTGTATCCCTTGAATAAATACCTAGTAGTCATTTGCTGGGTTGTAGGGTAGTTCTATTTTTAATTGTTTGAGGAACCTCCATACTGTTTTCCAGAGTGGCTGCACCAGTTTGCATTCCCACCAGAAATGCAAGAGTTCCTCATTCTCCGCATCCTCACCAACATCTGTGGTTGCCTGAGTTGTTAATGTTAGACATTCTGACGGGTGTGAGGTGGTATCTCATTGTGGTTTGGATTTACATTTCCCTGATGATGAGTGATGTTGAGCATTTTTACATGTGTCTTTTAGCCATCTGGATGTCTTCTTTGGAGAAGTGTCTATTCATGTGTTCTGCCCATATCTCCAATGGATTATTTGTTTTTTGGTGTTGAATTTGCCAAGTTCTTTATAGATTTTGGGTACTAACCCTTTTATCTGATACGTCATTTGCAAATATCTTCTCCCATTCTGTTGGTTGCCTTTTAGTTTTGCTGATTGTTTCTTTCGCTGTGCAGAAGATTTTTATTTTGATGAGGTCCCAATAGTTCATTTTTACTTTTGTTTCCCTTGCTTTCAAAGACAAGTTGAGTAAAATGTTGCTGCAGCTGAGGTCAAAGACGTTGTTGCCTGCTTTCTCCTCTAGGATTTTGAAGGCTTCTTGTCTTACATTTAGGTCTTTCATTCATTCTGTATATTTTTGTATATGGAGTAAGAAAGTGGTCCGGGTTTTTATTTTGTTCATGTACTGTCTACTTTTCCCAGCACCATTTCCTGAAGAGACTGTCTTTATTCCATTGTATATTATTTCCTGCTTTGTCAAAGATTAGTTGGCCTACATTTGTGGCTCCATTTCTGGGTTCCCTATTCTGTTCCATTGATCTGAGGGTCTGTTTTTGTGCTGTGTACCATACTGTCTGGATGATTACAGCTTTGTAATACATCTTGATGTCTGGGATTGTGATGCCTCCAGCTTTGGTTTTCCTTTCCAGGATTGCTTTGGCTGTTCGGGGACTTTTCTGGTTCCATTCAAATTTTAGGATTGTTTATTCAGGCTCTGTGAAGAATGCTGGTGTTATATCCATAGGGATTGTGTGACTAGCTTCTTTTACCTACTATACCTTTGGGGTTCACCAACACCCTTGGGCATATCCATAGCTCTTTTCTTTTTCATTGCTGAGTGGCACTCCATTGTGCTCTGGTTTACCCAGTTACCCACTGGGGGACACCTGGGTTGATGCCAGTGTTTCGTGGTGAATGGAGCTGCCATATACACTCGTGTGCAGGGTTTTGTGTGCCCGTCAGTGTTTATTTACCTAGGAGTAGGATGGCTGAGTCATGTGGTATTAACTGTATAAGAAATGATCAACCTGTGTTTTCAAAAGCACTAAGGCAAAGAGCTTTTGTTATAAATGAGACAGTAGGAAATGAAATTGTATACACAGCATAAAAATACAAGGAAGATGGAAGGAAGTATATCAAACTGGTAAAAAATGGTTGTGTTGATGTTAAGCCTACTTAAATAGGCAGGCTTTCTTTCTTCTTCTCTGTGCAAATTGTGTAGTTCCTGACATCGTCAGCCACGAGTAAAAACATCACATTGACACACAAATTTGCAATCACATAAATCCCAGTGCTCAGAGGCCCCACCTCTCTGCTGACTGTACACATCTAGTCTTGTCCAGAGAAGCCCTTGCTAGTTTTCTCTTGCAGGAGCAGAGCTGCGGAGTCAGAACAGCTCCATGGGTCTCTGAAGGGGCTCTGCCTGATGTCTGAGGCTCCACTTCCCGCCCGTGTTGCTCATCGTGCTGTGCTTCTTCCACCTTCCTCAGAACCACACCTTTCTGGTGTTCTTTCACCTTGGCCACCCAGAGAGCTCCCGCTTCTTCTCTGGTGGCTCCTGATGACACCCATCCTTGCACTGTCCACAGGCATGGGGAGGCAGGCCAGGGGTGGGAAGGAACCACCCAACACTGCTCCTTCTGACCGCTGTCTCACTGACACCACAGGCTGGAGCCTCACCCTCAGTGTTTTCTGTCAGGGGCTGTGACTGTCCCCCATTTCAGCCTCCAGGAGGAGCCCAAACCTCTCAGGCAGGTCTGCTCGTGAGTGAAGCCGCCGTGGGCCAGGGCACCTGCCACAGGACCCCTCACCCCTGCTGGAATCTCCAGACCCTCCCTGGGCCCAGCAGGCAGCGGCCTGGCCTCTCAGTGCACACAGCAGACCTCCAGGGGGCAGTGTGGCCTCACACCTCAGACTGATCAGCTTGTGGTTCTCTTCACTCTGCGGGGACCCAGCCAAATCACCACACACCGGTGTTTTCCAAGTACGCACTACCTTCATAAGCAGAAGACTAATAAATCACTAATACGCTAGAGAGAACAGGGAGGTATGTCAACATCAAAATAACCAAAATACTCATGGAAAGCATTGCCTAAAGTGTAAAAATAGCATCTATTTATAGTCTACTTTCTAGACTATCGCCTCCTCTGTTAACTTTTCTCATGCCTCAGAACCCAAAGGTGTGTGTCCTTTAGTTAGCTTGCTAGATCATATGCCTCTTGGTCTTCATTTTCCACATTTCAAACAGCATTGACCATGTGTTTGTTGTTTTTTAAGATTTTATTTTTAGTAGTCTCTACACCCAATGGTGGGGCTGGAACCCACTGACCCTGAGATCAAGAATTGCATACTCCACTGACTGAGCCAGTCAGGGGCCCCTGACCACTTGTTTTGTAAACTTCTAAACTAATGTCAGTGGCATTCTCTTAAGTTTCTCAGGGGAACCGGAGTAATGCCTCTTCTCTGTCTATTGTACAGAGAGAGCAGTAAACTAAAGAGGTGGATATTAGTCTTAGTTCTTAGAAGAACACCTACATAGAAATGAAAACTATCCTAAGAATTGGAAAGATAATACTGCCCGTTTATATGTCCCAGGGCACAAGTTTTGCATATTTTGAGTTGGGCTTTTGGACCTGGCCCAGTGCACCCACTCTCTCCCTGTGAGGCTCCCTAGTGATGAAGGGGGCATGCAGACCTGTCTGATGTGTGACCAGGGAGAAACAGTCTGTCCAGATTTATGAGTTGGATGGAGATAAAGATAACCAAGCCATGCCAGATTCTTAGATGGAAATCCTCCCTAGCAGAAGAAAACTTTACTCATTCACTAAATATTTAGCAAGTGCCCTGTACTTGCCAAACACTAGGGATAGAGTAAAAACTGCACAGATAGAATTCTTGCTCTCACAGAATCCCCATTTTGCACACGGGTGTGAAATAGCCACAAGGAAAAATAAATATAACGAGGATCATCTTGAGGATTAAAATAGGGTAGAGGGTGACTTGTGGGGGCCCTTTTGCACTGGGAGGTTTAGAAAAGTCCTCTTTGAGGACATGGTCATGAAGTGGAGATCTGAGTGATAAAGAGCTGGCCTTGAGAAAATGGGGGGTTGGGGGAACATTCTAGAGAAAGAAACACCTGATATACAAAGACCAGAACAAACTGAGTAGGTTCAGGAAACAAAAGAAGGCAAGAGTGGCTGGAAAATAGCCGCCAAGGATAAAGATAAAGTCAGAAAGGTAGGTAAGAGTCTGGTCAAGTAATAGTCCTGTAGCCCAAGGTAAGGAATTTGAATTTTATTTTGGTGCAGCGAAGGATGTGGAAGATTTCAGACAGAAGAGTGAAGTGATCTAATACAGGTTTTTAAAAAACACTCTCGGGGCGCCTGTGCGGTTAAGTGACTTTGACTCAGGTCATGATGACTGGGTACTTGAGTTCAAGCCCCACGGCCAGCTCTGTGCTGAAAGCTCAGAGCCTGGAGCCTTCCTCCAATTCTTTGTCTCCCTCTCTCTCTGCCCCTCCCCATCTTGTCCTTTGTCTCTCTCCCCATCTCAAAAACAAAGAAAACATTAAAAAATAATAAAAAATATTAAGGCCACTCTGAACGCTGTGAGGAGGGCAGTGGGGAGCATCTAGGCAGCACTCACAACAACAAAGCCCAGAGATGATGAAGGTGTAAACCAAGCATTTAGCAGTGGAGGCAGGGAGAAAGGGACAGAATTATTACATGTTCTGGAGATGGAGACGTTGAAATTAGTTGATTTATTAGGCGCACACAGTGGCGGAATGGTGGAATGGTGGGTGGAGGGGAGGGGTGTGATTCCAAGGACTACTTCTAGCTTTTTATTCTCAACAACTGAAAAAGCAGTAGTTGTGAATTGAGGAGAGCATGTTCTGGGGGAGCAATTGGTGATGTTGAAGATGTGGGCCTACTCACCAGGCCTGTGGGGACTTGAGGCCAGTCCCTCTGCACAGTTGGCAGGGAGGGTATGGCCTGGCCAGCCAGGTAAGCCAGCTACCTGAGCAAGTGGTCTGATCCAGAGCTTTTGCCTGGAAGGGGCCATCAGGCCCAGGTTCGAGGTCTAAGGTCGTCAACCTGTCACGCCAACAAAGAAATGTCTGTGAAGGTGATTGATACCCAAGTATTCAGGAGTAGCTCCTCCAAGTGGCTTCCAAGCAGGTAGCCCCCACTCACTGGATCCCCACTTCTTGGCAGAGCTTTCTGGTTTAGTTAAACTACTGAAAGTTTTATTTTACATATGTTCACTGAATTGAACACACACATATAATGTGGATTCTAAATATTTATTTAAAATTTTTTCATATTTATTTATTTTTGAGAGACAGAGAGACAGAGTGTGATTAGGGGAGGGACAGAGAGAGAAGGAGACACAGAATCCGAAGCAGGCTCCAGGCTCTGATCTGTCAGCACAGAGCCCGATGCAGGGCTCAAATCCACGAATCAAAAGATCATGACCTGAGCCAAAGTTGTTCACTCAACCAACTGAGCCGCCCAGGTGTCCCTCTAAATATTAATTTTAATGTTTCAGTATCACTGAGATTTAAATATTCTGCAGCTTTGGTTTTCCATAGAGAGAACACATGTGTTTAAAAATAAGTCTGAGATGAAGGTTAAAAAATGGTTAAGGTATAAACAGCTCTTAAAGGCATAATATTTTCAGTCCTCAAAATGTAAATAAATGCTTTAGCTTTTCTGACTCTAAAGCTGAAGGACTTCGAGTATTTTGAAGAGTTATGAATTGAAACATTTACTCATCGAGACCCTGTCCCTGTAATCATAGTCCCTAATCATACTCACCCTATTTCATTATTGTGAGCGCTTTTGTTAATCATTAAAGAGATCCTTTTAGCGGAAAGGAGCTACCCCAACATTAGGCCCGTTTGGGGGAATTTGACCTTCCTACTTCAGCAAGTTCTTTCCATATTGGGGTGTGTAGGGAGGGTCCTATTCTCCCTAGAGCTGAGGGGTCTGTAGTTATGCACCTGAAGTGGTGGAAGGTTCAGGAACAAGAGGGTTGGACCCAGAAACCAGAACCTTACAACATGGCGGAAATTGCCCAAAGCCACTACCCAGGAGGTGACTATCCAGGACCACCTTCATCTCCTGCTTCTTTCCCCAAGGTTGTCCACAGGCTCCTCCCCCTGTCCCTGGGGGAGGGGACTGTGGAGAGGGACTGAATGGCCAAATTTAGAAGCATATTCTTAGTCCTACGTTCCGTTTGAGCCGCCTGAGCATGGCCCAAGGAAACCCTTGTTACAAGATATGCGTTAAGTACAGAACATCACTGAGAAGCTCTGATCAGTGATTGCCCCATATTACCCCAGTCTCGGGGGGTACTTGGACCCCCGTTAATCTCTCTCCCTTTGCTTCCAGCTGTTGTCTCCTCAGTTCACTGTGCCCTAGGTGCTCTCGCCTGCCTCCTGTTTTTACTCAAACTGGACACACTTTACCTTGGGGCCTCTAAATTCGCAGGTCGTCTGCCTAGATCACTCTCACCCTGTGTCCGTGCCTCTTCCTCCCTTACTTCCTTTAAGTCTGGGCCCCAACATCACTTTTGAAACTGCCTACCCACACAAACCTCCTTTAGTAGTGCAGACTTCCCTCCTCCACCCGCAATGGGCTTCCCCATTATGCAGCTGTTTTATTTTCAAGGCATGGATCACCTTCTTACATATTATATCATGTACTCAGTGTCCTATTTGCTTATCATCTAGACCCTCCCACTAGGACACAGCTCCACAGAAGCTGGAGTGTTTGCCTCTCTGTTGCCTGCTGACTTCCAATGGCTCGCGGCAGTGGCTGGCTCACAGTAGGTTTGCGATACTCGTTGTAGGTTAAATGGCGGAACATAGCACACTCCTTCCAGCACTGCCTGCCCGCTGCCTGTCCGTACTTGGTGTGACAGCACCTGGCCTCAACCCAGCCCCTGCCTGACCCTCACTCAGCATCCACGCCACCCCTGCTGCTCGTGACCCGGCCCAACCACACAACTCCTCAGCATGTCCGCGTCTCCAAGTGTTCAAGTCCTGAAGCCCTCCTCGGCCTTGGCGTGCCCCCTGCCTTCTGGCTCCGGTCCGAATCCCTGCAGGTGTCTCCTTTACTTCTTGGCCACACTCCCCTGGGAAGCCAGATTGTGTCCTCAGTCTCCCCCAGCCCCCCCCCTGCCTCATTCCTCTGCAAGAGGAACTCTTTTCTCCTGGGAAGATTTTTTGGCCAGCCACTAAGAGGAGTGGGCCTGGGGTAATAAAGATAGCCAACAAGCAGTGTGAAAAGTCAGGCAGTCTTGTAAAAGTTTCGCAGTTGGGGGCGCCTGGGTAGTTCTGTCGGTTAAGGATCCAACTTCAGATCAGGTCGTGATGTTGTGGTTAGTGAGTTCAAGCCCCACATCGGGCTCTGTGCTGACAGCTCAGAGCCTGGAGCCTGCTTGGGATTCTGTGTCTCCCTCTCTCTCTGCCCCTCTCCTGCTCACTCTGTGTCTCTCCCTCTCAAAAATAAATAAACATAAAATTTTTTTTTCACAGTTGTGTTTCTTGACTCATTTTTTGAGAGTCATATAGAATCATTACTTTCCCTTATGTATCTCCTTTTGGGGAAAAATATTCTCAGGATTTTTCAGTTATATACAATCTTAAAAGATAACATTCATTGAGCAAGCACAATGTATTTGGAGCCATAATGTATCTCTGTACAAATTATTGGATTGATACCTCAACGCCTGAGTTGTTAATGAGAGCCATTCTGACAGGTGTGAGGTGGTATTTCATTTTGGTTTGGATTTATATTTCCCTGATGATGAGTGATGTTGAGCATTTTTTCATTTGTCTGTTAGCCATCTGGGATACCCAGAGAAGTCCCACCATTCCCAAGATTACACAGTAAGCTTTCTCATGTAGTTATCAACCACTGTAAAGTATCTCTGATCTAGGAGAGAGGCTGAGAGGTAGGTGTTGTTTTCTGAAACGTCCTTCATTTTCAGTGGCTGGTGCCATATGTTAATCCATTGAACAAATATTTGATTAAGTATCTTCAATGTGACAGGTAGTGGTCTAGTCCCTGGGGAAGCAAAAGTGAACAAAACAAACATGGCCCTTGCATTCCTAGAACATATGGTTCTTCTTAACATCACGTTCCTGGCAGTATATATGAATAGACCTTAAAATACAGATTTCCTCCTCTATCCAAAAATAGCGCATTCTTGTGAAAACCTTTGTAAGCCAAGATGCCCTAAAGGAAAGAAACAGTTACCATTCAGTGAACGTGAAAATCCTCTTCACGTTAGTAAAAAATCATGAACACTGATACTGGTCTTTTGTTTTTTGTAGAGATATTTCCATTTGATGTTGGTCTTTTTAAAAAGTGAAGGGGCCTAAAGCAAGCTTTTGTATAGCAAGGAAAACCTACCAATGTAAATTGTGACCAGGAATCTCATTTCTAAAAATGAAAATAATCTAAAATAGATACGAATAATTTTATAGAGAGATAATTATCAATGCATGATTTGTAAAGCAATCAACAGATATGTCCAATAGTAGAGAAATGATTAGGTAAGTGGTATCCATACACTGGGATATAATAGTCATTCATGACAAAGTTTTCAGAAGTTCCTATATTATGAACAAATGTTTAAATTATAATATTAAATGAGAAAAGCAAGTTAGAAAACAATCTGTTTAGTATGCTTTTATGTACATAAAATAATATGTATAGGACATTATTTTGATAAATTTGTATAAATAATAAATATGAATATGAAATACTATGAATATTAGGAAATATGAAATTAACATGTTTATAGGTCAAAGGGATCAAATATCAGCAATTTCACAATGGAAAAAGCATCTGAAAGCAAATAAGTCAAAATATTAACAGTGATTATTTATTTTTTTTTTAATGTTTTGTTTAGTTTTGAGAGAGAGATACAGACAGCATGAGTAGGGGAGGGTCAGAGAGAGAGAGGGAGACATAGACTCCAAAGACAGGCTCCAGGCTCTGAGCTGGCTGTCAGCACAGAGCCCGATGGGGGGCTCAAACCCACGAACCGTGAGATCATGACCTGAGCCGAAGTCAGACGCTTAACCGACTGAGCCATCCAGGTGCCCCTAACAGTGATTATTTCTTAATGGTGGGTGGAGATCATCAGCAGATTTCACTCCCTTCCTACACTTCTTGGCATTTTTCAATTTTCACAATATACACACATGACTTTTATAATCAAAACATTATTGTAGGGGCTCCTGGGTGGCTCAGTCAGTTAAGCATCCTTCTTCATCTCAGGTCATGATCTCACAATTCCTGAGTTGGAGCCTGCATCAGGCTCTGTGCTGACGGCTCTGAGCCTGGAGCCTGCTTCAGATTCTGTGTCTCTCTCTCTCAGAAATGAATAAACATTAAAAAACAAAAACATCGTAAAACCAAAAGAGAGCCAATGTTTCCCCCTTAGCCACTGTACTAAGTGGTAATGCCAAATGCACTGTGGCCCAGTGCCTGCAAACCCTGTTGGCAGTCTCTGCAACAAATGGAGAGGGGCTGTAATTCCATTGTATTCGTGAGGCAGGTGCCGCCATTGGGACTCACCCGAGCTCTCAGGATAGCAGCGTGGAGCAGGGAGCTGATGCACACAAGGCACAGGGCCGACCTTCCATGCTTCCAGTGGTGGGAAACAACAGTTATATGCTGACTGCCTTGGAAACAGGTTCCTAGGACCCGACTCCTAACCTCTCCAGGAGAGCCGCCTGAATTTCTTATCTATGATCTCAGGACCCCCGAAGCACTTTTGAAAAAAAAATGTATGTGTTCAGAACCCAAAGAAAAGTATGTTACAAGGTTTGATTTAGCTCTTGAGGACAAAAGGAACACATTTTATATGGCAGAAAGAGGGTGTCTTTTTTGTGGGGATGATGGGAAATAACATCAATCCTTCATCAGTCCGTGCTGGTAGACAATCCCGTCTGTTAAAGTAGGAACACTGGGAAATTCAATGTTTCAGGAAAATAGGCCATCCTTTTCAAGTCCATTATAACTTCTCCTTTTACACTTATAATTTTAACTCTGTAAATTATACACAATATATGCATTTTAGTGAGTGCCAGGCACCACGTGGAGACTAGGTAGAGCCTAGTGAACAAGACTGGCAAATCTCCTACAGCTTAGTGGGGGAGACAGACACGCATGCAAATACATGCAAATACATGCAAATTATCCATTGTGCCAAGGAGATCAAAGCAAAGAACAGGATGCTGTAAGAAAGAATTGTGGGGGGTCGTGCACCTAGGGGGCTCAGTCAGTTAAGCATCTGATTTCAGCTCAGGATTTGATCTCATGGTTCTAGAATTCGAGCCCCGCGTCTGGCTCTGTGCTGACAGCTCAGAGCCTGGAGCCTGCTTCGGAGGCTGTGTCTCTGCCCCTCCCCTGCTCTGACTCTCTCTCAAAACTAAGGAGACATTTGTGAAAAGAAGAAGAAGAAAAAGAAAGAATTAGACCAGGAAGAACTCAGAATCTAGCACAGGATGTCCTCTCTGAGGAAGAGACATTTAAACAAAAGGAGGGGGAAAGGAAAAGCTTCCCAGGGGTTAAGAAAAGAGGTGGGAAGGCCATGACCCAATGAAGGACTAGAGGTTTTGAAGGAAGGTGAGTCTGCCTAGAATTTTCTTGAGCAAAGCAGAGAGTCCTCAAACGGTGTTGGTGGCTAAGCCTGGGCCCCTGACTGAGGAGTGTATAGGTCCTGCTAAGTTTTTATCCAAAGTGGAAGAGAAATCTGGGTGGCTCAGTCAGTTGAGCATCTGACTCTTGATTTCGGCTCAGGTTATGATCCCAAGGTGGTGGGACCAAGCCCCATGTTGGGCTCTGCACTGAGCATGGAGTCTGCTTGGGACTCTCTCTCTCTCTCTCTCTCTCTCTCTCTCTCTCTCTCTCTTTCTCTTAAAAAAAGTGTCCTACTGGTTCTACTATCCCAGAGGATGAAATTCTATGAAGTCTAGGGTTTGGCCTCAAAATACTCCAGATGGAAAGAAGAGAGAAAAAAATGTGGGGTGGGGGAGAGGGGTGATAGACAAGATAAAATTGTTAAAATATTGAAAATATTATGTTTAATATTATGTTAAAATATTGAAAATTGTTGAACGTATTTGGGGTTGTATTTAAAAATGTTCATGGCTAGGGGCACCTGGGTGGCTCAGTCGGTTAAGCGTCCGACTTGGGCTTAGGTCATGATCTCACGGTTTGTGGGTTCGAGCCCCACGTCGGGCTCTGTGCTGACAGCTCAGAGCCTGGAGCCTGTTTCAGAGTCTGTGTCTCCCTCTCTCTCTCCACCTCCCCTGCTCAAGCTGTCTCTCTCTCTCTCTCTCTCTCTCTCTCTCTGTCTGAGAAATAAATAAATGAATAAATAAATAAATAACATTAGAAAAAATGTTCATGGCTAAAAAAGTCATTTCAAAAAGAGAAAAGGAGGGAGCTTTGGCTGTGAAACCATAACCCTACCTCTGCCACTTACTATGAGCTGTGTGATTTTGGACATTATTTTTCTTCTAGAATCCCCAGTTTCCTCATGTGTGGAATAGTGATAATGGTAGTACATATTCATAGGCTTGTTATGAAGACTGAGCGCAATAGTGGCAGTGTCTGGTTCATAGTCAACACTTGGGAAATGCTAACTATAATTTTAGTATATACTCCAAAAATGTTGTTGTATTTCTTTTTTTTTTTTGTAATGTTTATTTATTTTAGAGAGAGAGAGAGAGAGAGAGAGGCAGAGAGGGAGACACAGAATCCAAAGCAGGCTCCAGGCTTCTGTCAGCACAGAGCCCAATTCAAGGCTCAAACTCAGAAATCACCAGATCATGACCTGAGCTGAAACCAGAAGCTAAACTGACTGAGTCACCCAGCTGCCCCCATTGTTTTGTCTTTAAAAACCCACCTCGTGTCAGTGTGGAGCATGGACAGAAGAGAAGAACAGCAGTGTGGAAGATCAGTGAAGAGCCTTCGCTGGAGTCCCGCTGAGTGGTAGTGGAGCCAGGAGCGGGGGCAGGAGTGAATGCATGACGCTCATTGCCTTGTGAAAGAACGGGGCCTCTTGAGAGGGAGTTCTCAGGACTCTCTGACCCCCACCCCTTTGCTCTGGGCTCCTTGACAGTCCTGTGAGGCCCACAGGCTCCTCCTTAGGATCCAGAACGTGGGTCAGGGAGACAACAACTTACTTCTGCTCTCTTAGCGTTTTCCACTGGCCCTGAAAATTCAACTGACAGAAGACAGGTTAACTGGAGAAAAACGCACACATTTATTCAATATGAATTTTGTGTGACACGGGAGCCCTCAGAAGCAGTTCGAACTGAACACTTACATGCTGAGGTTAACAAATGATAGTAGCTTGTGAAAATATGTCGAGGAAGGGGGCCAAGGCCAGGGCCGGGGTAGTTCCAAACGGGGAAGTAAGTGGCTGCACAGACAAGGCTTAGCTTAAGGGGGTTGTCAGTGTGGATTTCTCTTGACTTCAGCTTCTGGTTCCTGATGACAAAAGTGTTACTTTTCTCCTGGTATAGCCAGGGTGTCTTCCGTTTGGAAGTTTTCTCTTTTGCTTTCAGGAAGAAAAAGGGGAAGTCAGACACTCCTTATTTAAAAAAAAAAAATAATGTTTATTTATTTTTGAGAGAGAGAGTGTGTGTGCGTGTGAGCAGCAGAGGGGCAGAGAGAAGGGAGACACAGAATCCAAAGCTGGCTCCAGACTCTGAGCTGTCAGTGCAATACCCAACACGGGACCCGAACCCACGAACCACAAGATCATGACCAGAGCCAAAGTCAGATGCTTAACCAACTGAATCACCTAGTCGCCCACAGAGACACCTTCTTGCAGCCCCTGCTTCTGAAGTGCCTTAGCGAAAAATAACCCTTATACCGAAGCCTTATGTTTTGGAGTGACCGATTCTGCCATCTTTTGCATACATAAAAGTGTGGGATGACTGAAAAACCGATTATATCAAAATACAGTTATGAAAACATTAAGAACAAATTTTTTTTTTCTAGGAGAGAGAGAGAGAGACAGCGTGAGCAGGGGAGGGCCAGAGAGAGAGGGAGACACAGACTCCGAAACAGGCTCCAGGCTCTGAGCTGGCAGTCAGCACAGAGCCCGACACGGGGCTCGAACCCACGAACCGCGAGATCATGACCTAAGCGAAAGTCGAACGCTCAACCGACTAAGCCACCCAGGCGCCCTAAGAACAAATTTTTATAGAGTAAAATATATTTTATTAATGTATTGAGTGACATGATGTAGCAGTCTAATAACTGCCATAATGTTGAAACGGGGATGAGCATATATAACATTGCAAGGTATTTGCAACAGCTGTGATGTGAAAATATCGGTGACATTTGACTGCCACAGCTCAGGTTTCCTAGAAAGCGGCATCTAAGCTGGAGACTGGCATTCAGGAGGGTGACTAGAAAGTGTACCTGGAGTTGGGGGAGGGAAGAGAAGAGAAGGGAAAGGAAAGGAGTCCAGAGCCGTCTTGAATCAGAGGAGAGGCCAAGCCCTACATATCCCAGTGTTGATTGATCCTCAGATAGAAGCAGCCCCAGGGAATCTGGTGACGCAGGGTAAGATGACTTTTCACGGCTGAGGCCATCTCCAAAAGGCTGAAAGCTGAGGGCACTCGGCCCACAACTTTCTGAGCACCTGGGGGAGAAGTCCTCACTCCTGGAGGAAAATCTGAGCGGCACATCATAAAGTCCATCACAGCAACAAAGCCACAGGTCTTTCCATTTCTTCTATGCTTTGTTGCCTACATTCATTCTTGAAGAAAATAATGAATTTCAGTCAAAGGTTAGTGAAAATGAACATACAGTTTTTTATACCCCTTCCACATTCACAGGACCCCACACAGACCCCAGATGGAGACCAATCTCAAATGAGAAGAGAGCGACATATTCAGAAGCACTGGTAAGCCTCTGTTGCTCTGTGAAACAGAGTACAGCTATCTTCTGCTGAAGGCAACAACGAGCCTGTTTTCCAGAGCGAGAATAACACCCGTTCATAAAGAATTCAAACACAAGAGAGTCCCCAGTCCCGAAGAGAAAGACACAGACACAGATGTATCTGCCTGAGTTTGTCTTGGAGTTCCAGATTTCAATCCCCCATGTGACCAAATCACACCTCCAGTTCTTGGCGTCCAAGAAAACCCCTGTATTTTTTAAAAGTCTTTATTGTTTTAGAGCAGTTTCTGGCTCACAGCAAAGTTGAAAGGAAGGCATAGAGATTTTCCATAAATCCCTGCCCTCCACACACCCAGCCTCCGCCATTTTCAAGATCACTCACCAGAGCGGTATGTTTGTTACAAATGATGAACCTGTGTTGACAAACCCTAACTACCTAAAGCTCGTAGCTTGCATAATGGTTCACTCTTGGTGTGGTACATTCTATAGGTTTGGACAAAAGTGTAATATCAAATATCCATCATTATGGCATATGTCATACAAATATTGTCAATTCCCCAAAAATCCTCTGTGCTCCCCTTATTCATCCCTCCCCACTAACTCCTGATCTTTTTTCTGTCTTCATAGTTTCTCGTTTTCTGGAATGTCATATGGTCTGGAATGTTATACAGTATGTAGCTTTTTCAGATTGCCTTCTTTCCCTTAGTGGTGTGCATTTACGATTCATCCATGTCTTTGGGCACCTGGGTGGCTCAGTCGGTTAAGCATCCAACTTTGACTCAGGTTATGATTGACAGTTGATGGGTTTGAGCCTCAAACCAGGCTCTGTACTGACATCTCAGAGTCTGGAGTCTGCCTCAGATTCTGTGTGTGTGTCTCTCTCTGCCCTCCCCCACTGCTGCCCTGTTTATGCTCTGTCTCTCTCTCTCAAAAATAAATAAACATTGGGGCACTGGGTGGCTCAGTCAGTTAAGCCTCTGAGTTCAACTCAGGTCATGATCTCATGGTTGGTGAGTGTGAGTCCCACGTCGGGCTCTGTAGTGACAGCTCAGAGCCTGGAGCCTGCTTTGGATTCTATGCTATCCTCTCTGTCTGTGCCCCTTCCCTGCTCATGCTCTGTCTCTCTCTGTCTCAAAAATAAATAAACATTTTTTAAAATCTTAAAAATAAATAAGCATTAAAATTTTTTTTTTTTTAAATGGATTCCTCTATGTCTTTTCATGGCTTGGTTGCACCTTTCTTTTTTAGCATTCCTGTATCTTTGTAATGAATATTTTCTCTAGTTTAAGTAGATTTCTGCTGCTTCCAAGGTAAAGTGCCCTGTAGAAGACAAAGAAATACTTTTGCCAATTTCCCCCTTTCCAAGTTCTTGGAATCTGCAGGAATTTGGCCAGAGCAACATCTGGCAACAACCGTGGAGTTGGGACTTGTTCAAGCATTGGGCGTTGTCGAGGTTGTCAACAAGGCTCTGAGATCTCCATGAAAGCATTCGCTTTCTCACTGGAAGCCCTTTCTGTGTTCTGTAACCACTTACAAAAACTGCTTCAATGTTTTGATGACCGCCATGCTTTAAAATGGGAAGAAAAGTAACCATTATAGTTTGACAGAGCAGGAGGCAGTAATGAAATGGTATTCATCTGGATAACAATGTGTATTTTTAAAATCCAAAGGAAGTCGATAATGTGATCTATGTCCTTTGCTATTACGATGTCACATAGCATATAAAACACTAAGCCTGTGTAATATTTAATTCATTTCAATCATACCAGTCTGTCAAGAGATAATAAATCAACAAAGAAATCTACCAACAGCTCCCTCCCAAAACATTCCCTATTGAACCTGCCTTAGCTTTTTCTAGGGAGTCATGAAACTTGAAAATCGCCCCTAAATTAGCATAGCTATTCACACATTATTGCCAGCACCAACAAAGAAATGCCACTGTAACAGTTGTGAGTACTTTTTTATGCAAAATTGATGTTAGTGACAAATTTTCAAGTGTGTAATTTGTCTCAACACATGTGTCATTCGTAAAAACTCCCAGGATGAAAAACTGAAGTTTCAAGAAGTTACTTATTTTGTCTTCCGGCAGGCTAGAATTGATGTAAAATAATCGACCAGTAGAATCATGTGCTGGCCTATGAGATGAAGAATTATGATATTGTTATAGAGCAGAAACAAAGGATATTTTCTCCTGGATCCCCTTTCTCTCTAGTAAGAGGCAAAGCACCTTTCCCCTCCAATAAGAAGTGAAGAACAGACATGCCAAATGAAACACACTTGGGTCTTCATTTTATTTGATGGAACAATGTAACACCTCATAAATGGGATCAGGTTCCTTACCAAAACATCACACTGCCAACCCACTTCTCCCCGGTTCTCCCACTTCTCCACCGTTTTGAAAAGAGACAGACTATTATAAATAAACAGTGGAGTCGCCTAATTGTAGGGTCTGAGGAGAAATACCTTCCATGGCCTGCGTTTAGCCTCCCCCAGCAGACAGACACCCAGTTCCTTCCCAACATTTCAACGTCAGACTCTGTTCTAGGCACCAAAGACCCAATAAACACTAAGTAATGTCCCTTGAGGGAATCAAGATCAAGTGTGAAAAAAGATTATTAGGGAAACAAAGGGTTAAAACTTCTAGTGGTTGTGACCACAGAAGAGTGTGGTGCAGGCAGCCTCTGGCCAAAAAGGATAGGGCCGCCATCTTTGGCCAGAGGAATGGGGGAGCAGAGGTGCAGAACCCAAGGGGCTTGTAGTTGGTGAAAAAAGAAGCAGGAAGTAGGGCAACAATGGGTTGTCCAACTTTCCTTGATTATGTACTCTCTCTTGTGAAGAGAACAACAATCCCTCACTCCTTGGGGGCCAATCAAAATGTGTTCACTCTTGAGGCAGCTTTTCTCAGTGTCTTGTGGGGGAGCTAGGAGACCAGGGGTGCTGCCACCGTTTAATCCCGCCTCAGCCAGAGCTTTAGCCAGAGACCTGGAAGGCTACCAGCTCATTCCCTTCATGCTAGAAACAAACTGGTTGTAACCTTTTAAAATTTTACACTGACTGTATACTCTATTGTTTACTGATTTCTTCATCTGTGAAATGGGAGTAATAACACTTACTGCCTCATAGGGTTGTTGTGAAGTTAAAGATTACAGATATAGATATCTAATCTTACAGAAGGGCTTATAGATAGTAAACACCACTGTGTGTTAATGATTTTGTTATATTTGACTTTTACTTAATTTTAGTTTAAACAATCGCAATTACTGTGTGGTGGAATCTTCCATCAGTCTACATCTGTTGTGAGCTTTGTGTGAATGTTTGCATTAATGAAGACTATGGGAAACGACATTTCTGAACCACCTATACAGTCCACATAGTGAGTTTTATCACCATTACCTATGCACTAGTCATGCCCATGTCGAAACTCTTTATTTGCTCAGCTGAAAGTACCAATTTCTAAAGCATATTCCATTGTGGTGTTTTTCATACTTCTTGTATATGAAATTAATGTAAAGGGTCGAAATCAGCATTTTGGAAAAACTGAAATAGAAAGGAAAAGTCAGATGGCATCATATGTAGTACGTAAGTTGTTTTGTGCAACTTTGGGTTCATTGCGTGTGTCAATACATTCCGGGTCTCATTCTCTGTGCTGGGTCACAGTCAAAAAGCTTTGAAAGGCACAGATGGGAAGACTCGTTAGTATCTGATATTAGGGCCCAGGTTGGCCTCTTACTCAAGGCAGCACTTTTGTTAAGTCCTTTCTCTCATTGGACCTTAATAGCCTCATCTGTAAAATGAGGAAAGGTCTGTTTCAAACTCAAGTTTGTATGTGCAGTAAAAGAAGCCAACACAGAAAGACAAATATACCGTATGATTCTATGTATATGAGGTGAAGAGGCGATACACTTACTCCTCATGTAAGTGTACACGGTGTTTACCTAGAATAGGCAAATTCCTAGAGACGGAAAGTAGACTAGTGGTTCAAGGGGCTCTGAGCGAAGGAGGATGGGAGAGTTTCGTTTAGTGGGTATAGAATTTCTATTTGGGATGATGAAGAAGCTCTTGAAACAGATTATGGTGATAGTTACTATTGTGCACGTCCTTAATGTCACTGAACTGTACACCTAAAAGTGGTAAGTTTTGGGGGTGCCTGGGTGGCTCAGTGGGTTAGGCGTCTGACTTTGGCTCAGGTCATGATCTCACAGTTCGGGAGTTCGAGCCCCACATCAGGCTCTGTGCTGACAGCCAGCTCAGAGCCTGGAGGCTGTTCACACTGACTCTCTCTCTCAGAAATAAATAAAACATTTAAAAAAATTTTTTTTAAAGTGGGAAGTTTTTATGTCATGTATATTTTACCACAATAAAAAAATATCCACACACCCATTCACCCCCTACTTCATAGAGAAGTCTCCAGAAACGAGTCAAGATTTCTAAGCCCTATGTTTCTGGTACTCAGGAGAACTTGGTCTAAAAGGCATCATGATTTGTGGAGTTTCTTTTCCCTAAATTTTTATTTTTATTTTTATTTTTTTTTACATTTATTTCTGAGGGAGAGAGACAGCATAAGCAGGGGAGGGTCAAAGAGAGAGGGAGACACAGAATGTGAAACAGGCTCCAGGCTCTGAGCTGGCTGTCAGCACAGAGCCCAATGTGGGGCTCGAACCCACGAACCTCAAGATCATGACCTGAGCAGAAGTCGGGCACTCAACCACCTGAGCCACCCAGGCGCCCCAAGAGTCTGCATTTCTAACAAGCCCACAGGTGACACCAGTACGGCTGGTCCACCGGCTGCCACACGCTAGAATCACCTCCAGAACTCACCCTATACACATACAACTTGCTTCTCAGACCTCAGCTACACTTGCTGTTCACACGGCTTCTGCTAGGACTGCTCTGGTCCCCTGGCTTCTCTCCACGCAGTGTGGTCCTCCCTGCCTTTGTCCTGTCGTTCCTTCTGCCTGGAACACTCTTCCCTCGGTTGCCTGAATGGCTCACTACCTTAGTTCCCACAGGTCTTCGCTTCGATGCCACCTTCTCTGTGTAGCCTTCCCTGACCATGCTGTTTGAAACTCGCCCCTCCCTTTTCTGTTCACTTTTTCTTATACTCATCCCCATCAACATACTTTGTATCCCTCTTTTCATTGTACCCATTGCTTTTTTCCTCCATTAGACTGCAAGTCCATGAGAACAGAGATCTTGGTCTGCTTTTATCCCCTGATCCCTCCCCAGAACCTAGCATGTAGTACCTGGCATAGAAGATGTATTTTTTTTTTTGAGAATTAAATTATTTATTACTTTTTAACCTCTCCTTTTTTTGTAGGCTAAGCCCCTAGAAGCCAAACACTTGGGTTCTTTTCTCAGTCTTGTCTGAAGGCTGAGCTCACTTGTAGCCATGTGTGACAGCTAATGCCAGGCTTTCTGATTTCCTTATTAACTTCTACGCGATTCTTTCTGGCGACTTTGCTCCTGGACCCTTCCTTTTGTGCCTGTGGACAGCGTAGCCTCTTCTGGGAGGAATGAGCCCATTTAAGGTTCTCATCCACAGCAAGGCAGCTTACCAGGTAGATGGTCTCTAGACCCTGGAGATAATTAGTGCACACTCCAGACCAGAACGATGTAACATACCAGATGGGGACTTTGGCTCAGGACTCTACCAGGTGACTGTGTCAGTCTTCCGGTGCTGCTGCGACAGAAATACCAGACTGGGGTGGGCGTGGACAACACACACTTATCTCTCATAGCTCTGGAAGTCCACATCCCAGGCACCAGCAGATTCCATGTGTGTGGAGGGCCTGCTTTCCGGCTCACAAACACTGTGTCTTCTCTGGGTTCTCCATGGCACATGCCATTAACATAGCTCTCTGGAGTCTCTTATTTAATGGTACAGACCCCCCTAGTGAGAGCCCCTCCCTCATAATCTAATCACCTCCTTCCTAAAGGCCCCACCTCCTCACAGCTGCACGTTATGCATTAGGAGTTTTACCCAGAAACTTGAGGAGGGGCTTGGATTCGTGTTGTCCACAACATGACTAATGACTCACGGATTTATTGATATGTTCCCCTATCTTGGTCAGTGATCCAGGGAGAGAATTTTGTCCAGTTGACCAGGGATTCCATAAAACAGGTAGGAGATGCTGGAATGAAGTTTTCTCTCCCTGCTCTCGAAGGATCTGCCACAGGAAGATCCACAGGAAGTGGTTTGTGGAGCAAGGATGATGATGAAATTATCTTTCTCTCCTTTTTTTTTTTTTTAATGTTTTATTTATTTCTAGGAGAGAGAGAGACAGCGTGAGCAGGGGAGGGTCAGAGAGAGAGGGAGTCACAGACTCTGAAACAGGCTCCAGGCTCGAGCTGGCAGTCAGCACAGAGCCCGACGCGGGGCTTGAACCCACGAATCGCGAGATCATGACCTAAGTGAAAGTCGGACGCTTAACCAACTAAGCCACCCAGGTGCCCCTCTCTCTCTCCTTTTTAAGGAAACTGGGGAAAACCCTCAGCCCAGTGTGGCCAGGAGGATGGGCCTCTGTTGGGGTATTTTCTGGTCTGCTATTCTCCCCCCTGTCATTCTTCGTTTCATGTTACAGCAGGCATTTCCCACCTGCTGGAGGCCACCCGTCCCTACTCACTCACAGCTCTCTTTCTGGGGACCTGTGCTCTGAGGGGCGCCAGCCGCCCACTCTTCCCTGCCCTGCAACAGGCCTCACCCTCCTTCGCTGCCCTCATGCCCTCTGTAACTCAGCACTACCTTGCTGTACCTGGGCTACTCCTGGTGTTTGGGGTAGGGGTTCACAGTGACTCCCAGACTGGGTGCAGAGGAAATGTTCCCTGCTCAGGGTGGGGGTGGGAGGGTCTGGGGGGGCTCAGTCCCTTGAGCAGGACTCTTGATTTCAGCTCAGGTCATGACCTCACAGTCTGTGAATTCAAACCCCACATCGGGCTTGGGATCCTCTCTCTCTCCCTCTCTCGCTGCTCCTCTCCTGCTCATGCTTGCTGTCTCTCAAAATAAATAAATAAACTTAAAACAAAAAAGAGAAATGTTCTCTGCTGGGCAGAGGAGATTACCTGGGGTGGGGCAGTGGGGGGAGGGAGGTAGGAGCTCACTACATGGGTGTCTCCTTTAGGAAAGACTAAGTCTCTGTAGGATTTCTTCTCCCAGGTGCTGGGAGACACCTCAGCTGAAGAGAGTCCCTGGCCCAAGGTCATGACCCCTGGAGGCCCGTGTCCAGTAGCTGAAGGACGAGGGGCATGGAGGTTCCTCCCTCCATCCCTTAGTCAAGTCACCGCTGAAGGCTCATCCTATTTTCACACCTTCCCACAGATCAGCTGAGGCTTTATTTGACACTGAGTCGCACTTGGACTTCTCTCTGCCCTGTGGGCTGGGTCCCCTGCCCTGCCCTCCCACACTCTGTCCTCCATCTCAGAGTTGGCTCCCTAGGGACCTCTGCACCGCATTCCTGACATTCCACATCCTCCCTGACTTTGTCTGCCATCTCTCAGAGAGCCTCACATGTCTTGTGAGGGATCCTTCTCCCCACAACCTCCCCCACAGGAGCCCTGGAAAACGGAGGATCTGGGCAGATAGTCCAGAAAGAGATGCAGGCAGAGGGGAAGCAAGGCCAAGTTCAATGTGGGACCAGGAGCTTGCTCTGGGGAGCGGTCTCGGGCAGAAATCCGTGGGCTAGAACCAAGGCAAAGGTGGGGGTGGAAATAGCAATAGATTTAGGATTTTCCAGCCAGGGTTGGGATTAATCTCGGGGCCTGGAAAGATAGGAGGGGATAGGGCGAGGTAGGAGGAGGAGGATTTGGAGTCCAGAGGTCTGGTCAGTGGTTAGATATAGAGCGAGCCAATTAGTCAAGTTAGACAGCATTTACACACACACACCCCACTACCTTGGGGGAAAGAGATGAGCTTAAGGAGCAGTATACATGTGAATTAGTTCCCCTTTACAAGGGACTACTCTGCAGAATTACAATCTAACTTTCTTATTAAAAATTCCCTGTTAGGGGCACCCGGGTGGCTCAGTTAGTTAAGTGTCCAACTTTGGCTCAGGTCATGATCTCATGGTTTGTGTATTCGAGCCCGGCATCGGGCTCTGTGCTGGCAGCTCAGAGCCTGGAGCCTGCTTCAGATTCTTTGTCTTCCTGTCTCTCTGCCCCTTCCCTGCTCATTCTCTGTCTCTGTCTCTCAAAATAAAAAAATAAAGACATAAAATTTTTTTTAAAAATTCCCTGATAGATTCCTCAAACTCATTCTCCATGATATCTATTACATATGGGTAGCACATCTCCAGGAAACCCAGTGGAAACACAAAATATAAATAGGACATCTATATTTATGAGGGCAGGAAAGAGGTGTCGGCCAATGTCAGGAAGCAAGAAGAGGGATGTCAAGGTCCTGGGGAAGGGGCAGCAAGAGGGGAGGAGTCCTGTGACTTTGCTCAGTTCCTTCAGGGCTGGAAAATTTGCATTTTGAGTAATTTCAGTAGATGGTGCCGCTCCGGTAGAGAGGAGAAAAATCATTTCGTTTCCTTGGATGCAATCTATCCTGTTTACAGTTCCGAACCGATAGAAGTTTGCCGTATAAAATTCCCATGCCATGTCCTCACATGTTCATATGCACCCAGAGTCTAGCGTTTACAGCAAATTCTATTCAGGGCTTCATCAATGGTCACCTGCCTGGGTCATTCTTAGTTCATGCAGTGGCTTGTTGTCTACAAGGACCTTGATTTTTCTTTTGTTCTTTCCTCCCACGACAAGAGGCTTTAGAATGAGCCCCGCCATCACCTGGTCTGTCCCCTGTACTCGTGAGGTAGCACATTGAACACCACATCCAGAAATGCTGTGCTTAATGCTTTGTCTGCCTCCATGTATTGTACATGCTTGTTATGTATTATATAATAAAGTATATATGTACATTTAGAGACCTTATTATATATTATATATAGATGCCATATAATATGAATAATACTACACAGGCAGGAAATAAGTCAGTAAATCACTAAAAGGTCACTGTCTTAGTCTACTAAGGCTGTGTAACAAACCACCGTAGACTGGGTGGCCTTAACAGTAGAATTGTGGCCCAGGAGAGTCTGGCTCCTGGGGGGTCCCTTCCTGGCTTTGTAACCAGCTGCCTTCTCGCCATGTCCTCACATGCAGGAGAGATACAGAAATCTTTCTCTCTTCCTCTTTTTTTTTTAAAGTTTATTTATTCATTTACTTTTGAAAGACAGAGAGAGCAGAGGAAGGGCAGAGAGAGAGAGGGAGAAAAACAATCCCAAGAAGTTTCTGTGCTGACAGAGTTCAAGGCTTGAACTCATGAACGGTGAGATCATGAGTCAGATGCTCATCCAACTGAACCACCCAGGTGCCCCTTTCTCTTCCTATAAGGCTACCAATCCTATCCCTTAAGACCTCATTTAACCTCACCTCCTAAATGCCCTCTTTCCAAGTACAGTTACTCTGGGGGTTAGGGCTTCAACATGCAAATTTTGGGAGACATGGTTCAATCCATAGCAATTGCTAAAGACAAAAGGGCTAAACACCTAGATGTGCCGATAATGGCAAAGGCAAGCACTGTCACATATGTGTATCAGGTGGAATGCCCATTAGCCATTAGTCTGATGTTAATGTGTTAAAAAAAAAAAACCCAAACCCTTGTTTTTTTTTCTAGAACAATGGAAGATTTTCAGCCACCAAGCAGTTTCCAAAAAAACTGTTTTTCCTTTTTTGTCTTCCAACTTTCAAAACAATTTCAGACCTTCAGACAAGTTGAAAGAACAATACACCCATATATATGCTCCCCATTTTGCCACATTCTCTTACAGCCTCTCAGCTTAGGACATAACTCAAAGGACCTTTGAGTCACCTGTCACCTCTGACACACACTCAGTCCAGACAGGCCATCCGGCCTCTGCTTCTAGATCTCTGGTGATGGGGAACTAGACCATCTTTGAGCCAGCCCCATCTGTTTTTAGAGGCCTCTGCTTGTCACTGAGTTTATGCTTAGAATAAATTGAAATCTGGCCCTCTGCAGCTTCCTCAGTTGGGCTTTATATAACACTCTAGCCAGACAAACTAATTCTAGTTCCCTTCTCACATGACAGCCTGAAAATGTTTGAAGGCAGCACTCACGTCTTCTTCCTCACTCCAAGGGAAACTTCCACCCTGATGCCTTCACCCAGGCCTTATTTGGAATGGTAAGGAGCCCTTGCTTGGGTAGGAGGTGCATAATCACACACCTTCACTCAAAGTTGAGAAGACAATGAGGCTTCCTGATCTCCTCTGACGGATGGAATTTTCCAGAATTTTCCATGTTGGTCCTGCCCGGTAACTGAGTCTCTTTGGGGGATGCAGACACTGGGAGTCCCCAGGACCACCCTCAGTTTCAGTAAGTCACTCCCAGAGTCACAGAAGCCGGGGAGTGCTGTTTTCCTCACAACTTTGTACAGCAGAAGATTACAGATGCAAACGGGCCGAGCAACACCCAGAGCAGAGTCCAAGAGCGCTGCAAGCACAAAGCTTCGAGTGTCTTCACCCAGTAAGGCGTCTGACAGTGCCGACTCCTCCCAGACACGACGTGGGACCAGACGCGGAGTGTTGCCAGGCCCGGGAGCTTACCCGAGCCTTGGGGTGCAGAGTTTTCCCTGGTGCTCTGCCAGGGCTGCCCCGCTGCGGGACGTCAGCTTCCAGCCCTGCTGAGGCGGAGCTGATTGGGTGGCCCAGGGCCCCCATGTGAATCGCACTGTTCGAACGGGCAATGCTGAGGCTCCCGGAGAGACAGACGCTCTTATCAGGCAGGACGTTTCAAGGGTTCAGAGATTATCTCTCAGCACAAAGGCCAGGCGGAATGGATTATTTCCCACACAGGGCAGATGAGTCATTTTTCCTGTTTCTTCCCTGCCCGTTTCCACTGGTCTGCAGTCCTTGCCAGCACGGGGTCTGGGCCGGCGAACCCCACAGTGACCAGGTGCTGCCCTGAGCCGTGCCCCTGTTTCAGGATGGCTGAAGCAGCGGGCCTCCCAGAGGGCAGCGTGGCTCGCTTCGACTCACCCCACCGACGTCTGGGGGCCCTGCAGACCCCGCCATGGCAGGCAGGCCCTCTGTCCCCGGCTCCTGGTGTAGGCGTCTGCCCTTCAGCCTTGAGCTTGGGGTGACTTCACACCTACCCACAGAGGCTCTACCTCAGCAGGCCCAGAGGCCACTGTTCTGTCATGTTCTGTCACATACCTGTCTCCCACCGGAGACCGGGAGAGATTCTGGAGCCCTTCCATGCCCTCACCAGCCAGCGCAGGCTTGGGAGGGGGCGCACCGGCCCTCCCTCTGCCCAACGGTGCCCCCATCTGCCCATCCCGGCGTGCTGTGGTGTCCCAGGGAGGCCCTGGCCCCACTGCTTGGTGCTCTCCGCTCAGAAGGACTGGGCCACCGTCCCTCTGCTTCCCTCCTTCCCCACCTTCCAGACTGTGACCGGGACAGGACAGGGCCCCTTGGTTGTCTTTTTGTCTTCTTGCCTTCTGTTATTTTCCCCACCGCCCACAGGGCCACAAGGAGGGACTTCCTTTACAGCAGATTTTCCTCAATCCTGCTCAAGGGGTTCCTCAGGCTCTTCTACCCGAATAGCTGCAGGGAACTAGATTTATAATGTAAAAGAAAGAAAAATATGTTCAAAACATTATCTGTATTACACTTGCGTAAAGAGCTCGACAACAGCGAAAGCCTGAGGCCCACAGAAAACAAGGAAACCCGGTCCTCTCTCATCTTCCTTCTCCTCTTCCTCGGGGCCAAAGGGCTCACAGATAGCTGAGCACCTGCAAGGAGGTGGGTTCAGAGGTGGAAGGTGGTCCGCGATTCCCTAGAATGTCAGTTTCCATGGTAGTGACGACAGCTGCCATTTATTTCAACACAAGATGCCCCGTGTTGTGCTAACGGTAGTTAATCCTCCCCAAAGCCCGTTCATCACCCCCATGTTGTGGATGAGAAAACCGAGGCTGGGAGAAGTCACTTGCCCCAAGCCTCACAGCTGGTGAGTGGTGTCGCTGGAGTTTAAACCCAGCACCATCTGACCACAGGGATCCTGCACTAATTCACCATTTCCCTTAGCTGCCTTCCCGGGAGGCTTTCCCCACCTCTGGCTCCCTCCTTAGTGCCATACGAGAAAGGCATTCAGTAAAGCACAACGTTGTGCTTGGTTGCAGTCACTGTTTTGCAAACTTCCAAGGATTCCCCTGACAATAGAGTAGTTAAGTGTAGCATTTAAAACCCGCTCTGGTCTTGGCAAGCATCCTCCTCCCCCCCCCCCCACCCAGTTCTGCTGGGATTACTGAGGGCATCAGCCACTTGGGATTCCCCCTTCCTAATCGGCTCCTAAGGGAGTGTGTAATGAACCTAATTGGAGGCATCTACTTGGTTCCCTACAGGATTATTTTACAGAAACCAGCAGCAGGAAAGGCACTAAAATCAACAAATGACAGAGAGAGAGAGAGAGAGAGAATTGAAAATGTAGAGCAAAGTCAGGATGGCAAGCAGGACACTGACCTTGTAGCTCAGGAGGAAAGTCTTGGGCACTTTTTTTTTTTAACATTTATTTATTTTTGAGAAAGAGAGTGTGTGAGTATGCAAGCAGGAGAGTGACAGAGAGAGAGAGAGAAAGAGAGAGAGAATCCCAAGCAGGCTCCATGCTGTCGGTGCAGAGCCCAATGCTGGGCTTGAACCCAGGAACTGAGATCATGACCTGGGCTGAAATCGAATCAGTGAGGCACTCAGGTGCCCCTTGTGCACTTGATAACTGCTATAGGTGCAGAAGAAGTTTATGTCTTAGATGTGGGAACTCTGGACACATAGTTTTCCTTTCAACATTTGATAAGATACGTTGTGGGAATTTCTGTGGCTGTTCGATTAAAAATGTGCAGGGCTGATCTGTTCGAAGGTCTGCCCTACTGGTGCACATGGCTATGTGACTGGGATCATGAGCGTCCTGGGGCTTCATTCAGTTATTTATTTACCCATTAAAGAGTTGAGCTGGGCCTTCAGGGTGGGTAGATTTTGACAGGTGGAGATGGTGGGGCTGAACGTGGGTGGCATCAATAGTGAGATGAGATTTAAAGATGGGCACATCCGGCTCCTGTTTGGGGCAGGAAGTGTTGTTTTCTTCACCCAGAATTTCAGAAGGAGGAAAGAAAGAGATAAAGCCAGAAGACTAGCCTAGGATCAAATTGTGTAAAATGATTGCTAAGGGCGCCAGGAACAGTGCTCAGCGTGAGCCTCCTGCAGCCCCAGAGAGGCTAGGAGCAGGCCCATCAGTGGGGGTTCTGAGCGTGCGCAGGAGGCCCTTCAGTCAGCCGCTGCCTCATGGCGCTCACACCACGTGTGTTTTGCTGGCCCCTCTTGGTGAGTTTCCACCATCCACCAGAGCGATATCTTTGGTCTTCTCCTTCTTTATTCCCCTTCATTTTGAGTCTTGACAATGTCTTTTCATTCATTGGTTTGGGTTAATGCTTCTGGGGAAATAACTCTCAGAGGCAGTGTTGTGGGGATGACGGTAGCGGCGGCCAGACGGCGCTACAAGGGGGTGACTCAGAAGCAGAGGCGGTGACCGGCAGTGGAGAGAGAAGAGAAGAACGTGGGTCTTCAAATCACTGGGGGGTCAGCATCTAGGAGGAAGCGAAGCCTGGAGGACGGCGTGAAGCCACAGGGCACTGCAAGGAGGTAATTCATGTTCAAAGTTAGGGAGAAGGCAACAAGAGTTGAAATTTATTAAATGATCAGGTGAAAAGGCTTCTCTAAATAGCCTGAGACTACTCAAAATCAACTCTCTTAATACCTCGTACATCCAGAGATCTCTGCCTCTGAGGGATAATAGTTGCTCAATTCCTTCCTAGATAGCATTTCCTTAAAGCAAAAACAATACAGAACTGAAATCCATTTTGTCATGGGCTTAATAAGTCCTTCTTCTAAATGTTCAGGCTGTGTGAAATCAAATGTGCAGAGTGACTGAATTGTTACAGGAGCTTTCCCTCCCATCAGTGTCTAACCTGTACCTTAGTGTCTCCATGGACACCTGCCCTTGAACCCGTAAGAGCCACGGAGTCTCTGAGCAACCGAGTCCCTCATTTGTGACTCGTTCATTCCAGATGGTAGCCTGAGTAGCAACTTACTTTCCCTATTTAAAAATATGTAGACCAGTCTGCTTTTGTTTTTGATATTCTGAATTCATATCTGGTCCTTTTGGCACAACAGGACAACAGGGCATTTGTATAATAATTTTTTTGTTTCTCTTTATGAAGTAATTATATGTAATGGTATTTTTTTTTTCCGGCCATTCTAACCTGGAGTCCAAACAAATCCACTGATTCAATGTTATTCTAACTCACTTTCTTCAGGGTCTGACTGTTCCTTTCTAAGGGCGACACCCTCCGTTGTTATTATTTCAAGAATATAAAGATAAGCCTTAAAATGTAAATATTCTTGGAAGGGGGTTCATCCAAAAGTGAACATCCCTTTTAAGGCATGAGTAAACAACACCTAACTGATCCCTTTCTAATAAAGGTAAGACTTAAAAGGGGAGGCTACCAGCTCAGGAAAAGAGACGAGGAGCAGAAAGGGAGGCTTATAGCACCTGAGTGGCTCCCAGAGGACTGGGAAACCGCAGACCAATCTAGATCCACGTCCCAGTTTCGCTCAGGGCCAACCGAGTTAAAGATTCACATTAAAATCGGGTGCATTGCTATCCGTTTTCCTTCCTTTAAGTTTGAAATCCAAGTTATTGGATATCTTCACTAAGTGGGATTCTCTTTTGTTTTCCTTGTTGTATACAGACAAAGATGTATAAATGGTCTGCCAGTGACTTGGAATAAATTGAGTTTAAAATTATTTTTAGGAATATTATGAAATGTGTTGACTGCTTTGAAAGGAACAAAAGCAACTCCAAACAGTGCCTGTTAGAAGCTCCTGAGATTGTGAAAATTCCTATATACTATTAAAAAAACAAAAACAAAACAAAACAAAACCCCACTTATTGACAAAGAAACGTTTCCTTTCAAAAATGGAAACTATCATAGATGTAGTGCTCTGCACAGTTAGCTTTTCCTAAAAAATACTGAACTGTTAGCAAATTCATGAATCAGAGTCCCGTATAGGGTAACATCTGTTTAAAGTGAGACTTCTTGGGGCAACTGGGTGGCTTAGTCGGTTAAGCGTCCGACTTTCACTTAGGTCATGATCTCGCGGTTCGTGGGTTTGAGCCCCACGTCAGGCTCTGTGCTGACTGCCAGCTCAGAGCCTGGAGCCTGTTTCACAGTCTGTAACTCCCTCTCTCTCTGACCCTCACCTGCTCATGCTGTGTCTTTCTCTCTCCTAGAAATAAATAAAACATTAAAAAAAAAAAAAAAAACTATGTTTCAAGCAAGAAACTTTTATAAAAAATAAATAAATAAAGTGAGACTTCTTCAATTCATTACTGCCTATTTCATAAGATACATACACACTTCTGGCCTTTAACTGCACAGGCGTGGAATCCATTAGTCTTGAAATTCCTCACCAGAGATCTAATTTAGGTGACTGCTGAGACAAATGTGCTGCACAACTTAGCCACAACGGAATCCCAGGGTTGTAACAGAGACTCCTTACCCCGGGATGCTATCTCGTGTGATGGGTACTGGAATGACCAGTATCTCCAGGCAACCGGAGTCTTTTCACAGACCCTAGGCAAAGAGCCAGCAGTAAAAGAGCTGAAGCAGTGCGGCTCACCTGACATTTAACAGAACGTTTTGATTGGTCAGTTTCCATAGGACCAACGATCCAAACACCTGCTATTCTAATCCTTGTGGGACACCTCGGACAGTAAATAAAACCACCCATGTAAAGCCTGTTTGTGGACGTTGGCCACAAGTATTTTAAAGCTAATGCCTAAATTCCTCCCTCAAAGCTTCTGATTTAATTGGTCTGGGAGGCAGCCTGGACCTGTGATTTTTTTTTTTTTACAAGCTCCCATGTAGTTGAAAGCAGCAGCCAAGGTTGTGAATTTCAAAGGCTGATAGCTTCACAGATCTGGCCGTGACTCCACAGCAGCCGGGAATTTCCTCTTATGTCTAATGATTCCATTGCAGGTAGCCAGTGAGTGGTGATGTTTCTCCAGGAAATAGACACCCAGATCTGAACCTTCCTTGGCATCGTTGAATGAGTATTTCTGAGAGTGGGCTCCCCAGCACGAGTACTTTTTGTATTTCCCCCAGGTGGTTCTGATGTACAGCGAGGCTTACAGATTCCCACTTTGGAAGGTCTCTAGACCCAGCCAGGGGCCACTCTTTCACTGAGATTAACTGAAGATGCTACATGTGATTATTCATTAAAGCATGTCATTTAAAAATAGAATTTTTAGTAACAATTCAGTTACTGTTGATATTACACATCTAATCAGCTCTGGTTAGAATGGGCTTCTCAATCTTACAGTACCTGAGAGGTATAATTTAGGACCTTGGCAAATTGTACCTAAGTTAAAAAAGAAAAAGAAAAAAAAAGTGGCATGATGAATGTATTTGGATTTGACAATTTTTTTACCTAAACATCGAAAGTCTGTCACTCAGCTGCCAATACCGGAAGTTTTTTTCGGTGCCTGTAGGGCATATTTATTTTGGGTTACTTTAGGCTGCTCCTCTGAGGGAAAGTGTTATTTTCCTTATTAAAATCCACCCCTTGTTATTACTAAGGAGTTCCTCCTTGGTGTTTCCCCTACTGGAGAAATTTTTATTTTTTCTCAAGTGAGGTTATACCTCACCTGCTCTTCTGCGCGTTTGGTCCTGAATATTCTTTCTGTGTTGGGGTAGAGGCCCTTAATAGTCTTCATTGTTACCCCATCTGCATTAGGACTTCTCTTTCAGTTAACACCCTTTTGATTTTGTGGCTTAATTTCATTCATAGCCTGCTCTTGATTAAGACAAGGATTCATTATTTAATGATTTCAAACTATCTTTTCTCCTAAATTTGTTTCCAGATGCTTCTTATAAGAAAGAAACCATGCTTTGAAAAACATTAATTGCTCAAAGGGTCATTCATGGCTAAGGATAAGGCTCTTGTGTTTTTTTTTTTTTTTAATGTTTTTAAACATTTATTTATTGGTAAGAAACAGAGAGAGACAGAGCACAAGCAGGGGAGAGGCAAAGAGGGAGGGAGACACAGAATATGAAGCAGGCTCCAGGCTCTGAGCTGTCAGCACAGAGCTGGATTCAGGGCTCAAACACACGAACCATGAGATCATGACCTGAGCCGAAGTCAGATGCTTAACCAACTGAGCCACTCAGGCGCCCTTTTTGGGATAAGGCTCTTTTTTGGGAATAGGCAACATTTGGGAGCAAAGAACTTGTGCATAAAATGCACTGTTTTGATGAATGAATAGTAAATATTTAAGGCCAATAACTTTTTTCTAAGAGTATAAAACTTATACATACATTATCCTACATTATATTACTTAGTTCTTCAGTATTCTTTCTTTCAGTAGACATTTTGTAAGAGCTTGGACATTGTGCAGCAGATCTAGGGAGTCAAAGGTGGATAAGACACAGCCTAACTTGACAACAAGGATCGTGTCTTGGATTATGTCTAACGTGTAGAGGATCAATGGATATTTTTGAATGATGAAAGATAAACCGCAAAGCAAGAGCATGAAATGGTGGAAAATGGCCACCTCCAGGGTGGGTAATATCAAGGCTCAGAAAGACCTCTTAAAAACTGAACTTCTGTTTGGGGAAAGTTAGAGTAGACTTACTTTTTCCTATTCCTGCTGCTAAGTACAACTAAAATATTAGGTATAAAATATTAGGTATAAAATAAACATTAGCCTCTGAAAGGTAGAAAGTAGACCTTAAGGGACCTCAGGACCCAAGGCACAAGGTAGGTGGTTACAAGGCTTATGTTTTATCCCATATATTCCGTACCTGGAGATGAAGAAGCTTGCATCCCAGAAATGCCAGTGAGCCCAGACATATAGAGCGCCAATGAAATAAAGCCCCTACTTGCTTTGCCTAAAAACTAGAGAAGGGGCAAATAGAATTCAGCAACATATGCTAATTCTATAACATGACCAAGTGGGGTCTATTCCAGTGATATAAGGCTGGTTCCACATTTGAAAATCAGGCTGTATAATTCATCATATTAGTAGACTAAAGAAAAAAAAACAATCACATCAATCAATGGATGCAGAAAAATTTTGTCAAAATTTAACACCCATGTCATAATTTAAAAAAAAAAACTCAGAAAAATAGGAGTAGAAGAGAATTTCCTCAGTTTGGTAAAGAGCAACTACCAAAATCCTACAGTTGACATTCTACTTACTGGTGAGATCAAGAATTGGGTCAGGGTGTCACTCTCACCATTCTTATTCAACATATTACTAGAAGTTCTAGCCAGTGTGATAAGGTAAGAAAAGGAAATAAAAAGCATACAGATGAGAAAGGAAGAAATAAAATGATCCCTATTTGTAGATTACATGATTGTCTACATAGAAAAATCCCAATGAATCTAGAAAAAAACTCCTATAGCTAATAAGTGCGCTCAAAAAAAAAAAAAAGCATACGAGATAGACACACAAATGTCAATTATATTTCTATGTATTAGCAATGAACATATGGCCACTGAAGTTAAAAATGTAATACTCTTTGTAATCATTCAACAAAAGGAGGATACTTAGATATAAAAATCTGTATATAAAACATCTACAGGACTTGTAAGCTGAAAATTAAGTAATGCTGATGAAAGATATCAAAGGAGATCTAAATGAATAGAAGAGGTCATAGATTGGAAGACCCAATATAGAAAAGACGTCAATTCTCCTAAATTAATATACAGTTTTAATGCAATTCCTTTAAAAATCCTGGTGTTTTTTATAGATATGGACAACATTATTCTAAAATTCATATGGAAAACCAAAGGAACAATAGCTAACACAATAGCTAAAACAATTGAAAAGGAAGAGTGAAGACAGAGGAACCAGTCTAACTAGTTTCAAGACTTATTATGTACTTACTGTAGCCAAGACTATGTGATACTGGCAGAGGAAATAGAAACATAGATTAACAGAACAGAAAACCCAGAGTCTGACTCACACAGATATGCACAACTGATGTTTTGAGCCAGGTGCAAATGAAATTCAATGGAGAAACGGCTGCCTTTTCAACAAATGGTGTTGAGCAACCCATAGGCAAAATGTGAAACCTGACCTGAGGCTCATACTTTATACAGAAGCTAACTCAAAATGATTCATGGATTTAAATGTAAAACACAAAACTATCAAACTGTTAGTAAAACATATAGGAGAAAATCTTAGTGACCTAAGACTAGGGAAACAGTTCTTAGACCTGACCCCAAAAGTATGATTTATAAAAGGAAAAATTGATAAATCGGACTTCATCACAATTAGAAACTTTTGCCCTACAAAAGACTCCATTAAAAAGATGAAAAAAAAAAAAAAAACAAGTTAGCAAGTGAGAAGGAAATGTTTGCAAACCACGTTCCCAACAAAGAGGACTGATATCCAGGATACAAAAATGAACCCTCACACTCAATATTAAAATGTAACAATCTAATTAGAAATTAGGCAAAAGACATGAAAAAACACTTCACCAAAGAAGATATACAAATGGCAGATAAGCAGACAAAAACATGTTTGGCCTCATTTGCCATTAGGGAAATACGAATGAAAACCACAACAAGATATTACCACACAGCTAACAAAGTGGCTTAAATTAAAAAATAGTAACATTACATGCTTCTGAGAATGAGGACGAGCTGGGTCACTCACACATTACTGGTGGGAATGTAGAAAGGTGTAGCTGCTTTGGAAATTTGATAGCTTCTCTGTGTCCCACAGGTTACCACCATACAGCCTAGCAATGATACCACTGGGCATTAATCCCACAGAAACCTGTACACAAATGTTTATAGCAGCTCTAGTCATCATCTCCAAATGCTGGAAACAGCCCAGATGTCCTTCAGTGTATGAATGGTTAAACACACTATGGTACGCCCATACTATGCACTATGACAACTCAGCACAAAAGGGAGCAAATTATTGATATGTGCAACAATCTGTATGAATCACTAGACAATTATGCTATGAGGGAAAAAATGCAATCTCAAAGGGTTAAATACTATATTATTTCATTTAAATAACATTGTTGAAGCGGCAAGATTCTAGAAGCAGAGAATAGTGAGAATAGCGGGGAAATATGAGGGAATGGACATAGGGAAAAACGCGCAGCTGGAGAGATCCTGACGATGTTGAAAATATTCTGTATCCTGACTATATCAATTTCAGTATCCTGCTTGTGATACTGCACTCTAGTTTTGTAAGATGTTGTCATGGGAGAAAACTGAGCTAAGGGTACATGGGATCTCTTTGTATGATTTCTTACACATTCATGTGAATCAACAATTCTTTCAAGATTAAAAAGTTTAGTAACAATAATTAAAAAACCCAAATCTTGGGGCAGACGGGTGGCTCAGTCGGTTAAGCGGCTGACTTTGGCTCAGGTCCTGATCTTGCGGTTCATGAGTTCGAGCCCCACGTCAGGCTCTGTGCTGAGAGCTCAGAGCCTGGAGCCTGTTTTGGATCCTGTGTATCCCTCTCTCTCTGCCCTTCCTTCGCTCATGCTCTGTCTCTCACTTTCTCCCAAAATGGAATAAACATTAAAAAACCAGAAAACACGCCCTGCCCCTAGTCTTGCCATATCACCTCTCTTCAGTAACTTCACCATTACAGTATAAGATAAACTCAAAATGCTTCATGGTGCTAGATAAGAACTTGTCTGGTCTGGCCCAGTGATTCCCAGCCCTGGCAGCTTGTGAGAATTACGTTTGGAGCTTATAAAGAGTACTGATGCCTGAGCATTACTCCAGCTAATTAGATCAGGATCTCTGGGGCGGGGGTTGGAGGGGGTAACTAGATAATAATTAGTGTTTTCTTTGATCACCAGTCACTGCCAGACCATAGGCTCCATGAAGCTTGTTTCTGCTCTCCATTGTAGCACTAGCCTGGCCCCTGGAAGGAGCTCAGTACATGTGTGTGAAGTGGACCAGCACAGGGGGAATGGAGGGTCCTCCCCTCTTTTGCTGCCTCCCTGAACCCATGAAAGAAGAGGAGGAGGTGATAAGGTTCCTTCTTTGTGTCCTCTTCATCCCTCCAGGGAGTCCTTTCAAAATCTCATTGGGGATGGCAGCCCTGCTCCAAGAGAGATCCACCCCTTAAGTGTCAGGTCTGGAAATGATGATGGTGCCTCCTTCTTCACACTCAATCAACAAATTTAATCAAAGTGAGACAGAAGCTGACAAGGAGGCTGAAATGACACATCATCTTACTCATACAGAAATAACAGAAAACATTTTAAATGCGGCTGAAAAAAAAATTCAAGGCACTGACAAAGAAATGAAAACAATTTACTGAGTTTTGTCCTTTGAATTCCATCCTCCCACGAAGCCTCCTCAAGTCCAGACACGATTAGTGATTATTTATGTCCTGCCTTCTTTACCTCCATGGTCTCCTTAAATCATTTCCCAAACCCAATGGGGAGTTTATACCATTCCTCAGTGTCTGACTTGAGAAAACATGGCCCCATGGAGGTTAGTGAACATTTGGACAGGGCTTAGGGGTCAGGCGATTATTTTCCTCTCTTCCTTTTGGATCATATATCAACACTGGCAGGCACTTAAAGAGTGGATTCAAAGATCTGAGGATGAGGCCACATACCTGTGTTGCTCGGCCTTCGGTATTCTTCAGAATACAGCACGTGAGGCCTGTCCATTCTGCCTTTGTGTGAGGACGCCCGGGGCAGGAGTGAAAGCATCGGGTTTGCTCTCACAAGTTCTCTTCGCTTCAGCATTTGGGAGTGAGTTCTGTGGAACAATGGCACACATTCGGGAGCTTCAAAAAATCTTCGTGACTGAGACACACCCCAGAATGCTTAAGTCAAAATCTTAACTAGGGGGTGGGACGCAGAGATCAGTACTTAAAAATCCTCTGGGTGTTACTCCCCTGGGGCCAGAGTGGAGAAGCAGGGCTCTAACGCAGCAGTCCCGAAGTCAAGGCACGCATCAGCACCGCCTGGCAGGCTTGTTAAAACCCTGACTGCTGGGACCCACTTGTGGAGTTTGTGATTCAGAAGGTCTGGGTGAGGCCCAAGGTTATGTATTTCCAACTTCCTGGGGGATCGGGAAAGTGAGCTGAGCACAAGGGAAGCTGGTCTGAGCCCCACTTCTCTTTTTCAGCGCCTGTAAGGTGACGAGGTTTGTGTCTTTGTCTATTCCTTGACTTCCCACCCGCTGACATACCCACCAAGAGTACTGTGGCATCATTCACATGGTTAGAGAGAGGGAGGGACAGAGGATCTGAACCAGGCTCTGTGCTGACAGTGGCAATCCTGACAGAGGGCTCTAACTCCCAAGCTGTGAGATCATGACCTGAGCTGAAGTCGGATGCTCAACAGACTGAGCCACCCAGGCGCCTTTCATCTTTATTATTTTTAATGAAGACAAGTTATAAAAGTTTATGGAGCCAGAACTCCAGAGACAGGGATACATTTTCAGATGTATTAGGGTAGCATTGCCATATTTTGCAAAACAAAACAAACAAAAGCCCAGCACACTCAGTTAAATTTGAATTTGAGATAAATAATAAATAATTTTTAAACATAAAAATGTCCTGTATAATATTTGAAAATCCTGATGATGGGCCAAATGTTAGGATGGGAATGACGTGTGTCTGGTGTAGCGAAATAGAACATACCCATTCATTTATGTTCATGAATACACAGAAATACTACCTTTTTTTTAATTTTTTTTTTTTAGTTTTTAGAGAGAGAGAGCACGAGTGAGATAAGAGGGGCCAAAAAAGGTGGGAGAGAGAGAGAGAAAGAGAGAGAGAATCTCACTCAAGCAGGCTCCATGCTCAGCTCTGAGACCAATATGGGGGCTTGATCTACGACCCTGGGACCCAAAATCAAGAGTGGAATGCTTAACTGACTGAGCCACACATGCACCCCATAAATCCTTCATCTGGAGCCTTGTCCTTTGGGAGCTCAACAATCACTCCTGATCTCATGGTTCATGGGTTCGAGCCCGTGTTAGGCTCTGTGCTGACCACTCAGAGCCTGGAGCCTGCTTTGGATTCTGTGTCTTCCTCTCTCTGCCCCTTCCCTGCTCACCCTCTGCTTGTCTCTCTCTCTCAAAGTAAATAAATATCTGGCCCAAAATATTCGCAGAGCTGAGGTTGAGAAACCTTGGTCTAGATCTGACTGTGCAGGACTTAGCAGCTCTCATGTTAGATTTCCCCAGCCACGTCCTGGAATGTCCTAGTAGTTTTCCTGGGTCAGTTTGGCAGAGAGGATGTCTCCTACTTGCTGTATTGTAAAGGTACTGGGCACTGCTGTTGAGGTTCTAGAAAAAAATGCCTGTTCTCAGTGGCTGCTGTCTTCCCTAGCATGGCCTAGATTTGATACCTTTGAAGACTTCAGGCAGAATCTTTGAAATTCAGGTGATCAACCTCCCTAAATCTCCCCTTCTTCAGTGCGGGAGACATAATTTTGTCTTGACCCTCAAATTGTTCTGGCCATCGAGGACTCATCTGTAACTGGTCGTCAGAGGAGACACTGACCAGGCATGTACTTGTTATTTGGTGTATGATAGCTATTACTGGGATCCTTGCCGATTGCTAAATCTAGCAATGAACATTTGTAACATCTAGACAACATCTCATGTTTTTCATTGTTTACCTCTTATTAACTATAAAGCATTTAATAGACATACATTCTTATTAAAGCACAAACTAATTCCCATGGGACTCATGGGGGAGCAACGAGGAGATGGGTCATGTTATTCCTGCTTTAAAAGGTGATGATGAAGCCTGGAGCCCCACACTGACCATCTGAAGAGCACGTCATATTTCCTGACAATGAGCTGGGCCTGTCAGCCGGCGCCACAGTGTTCCGCTGCCTGCACTGATTCCTCAGACGCTGATTAGCGTCCAGTCATAAATGCCGAATTTCAAAATCCTTTTTAAATGTACACAGCAGATTTGAAGGGTGGTTGCTAATCAGAGAAGGACAGCACTGCAAAGACATCTCCATTCCTAGGAGTTTACCCTTTTTAAACAAAAATGCAGCAACAGAAAAGTAGAAGGGGGAAAGAGTATAGATTACAGTGCAGTAAATACTTACTGTGGGCTACGTGGTGCGGAGTCTTGTGCTAGATAGCGAGAGGATGAAATAGAACTGTGTATCCTTGATATGTCATTTACTGTGTAAGTTGGAGACTCAAGACTTACCAGTAAGAAATATTCAGACAACTGTAACAGTAATAATCTAACATATACATGTGCCAAAACGCGCAAACAGGAAGCTTCTCTGTCCTGGAAAACAAGCTTTTATGAAAAAGGTGGAATTGGGGAGGAGCCTTGAAACATGAATAGGACTGGTTCAAGTGGCCAGTAGGAATCTGGGGAAATAGGATTCAACTAGACAAAAAGGGTTAGTGACTCTAGGTGGGGTCATTCTTTCTACTTTCTGGAAGAGAAAGGAACTTGGGAGCTCTCAAGTGGTCACTTCCTGATGGGTGAACAGAAGAAGGCAGAAAAGGGGTAAGGGGACAGAATGAACCCGAGGGAGATTCGCTGATTCCTGTTATAACCGGATTCCTGGTTCCATCAGTGCCAAGTCTCAAATGCAAATAAAACCCAGTTGTTTGTTGACCAATCGCAGAACCTAAGTCTTCACTGAGTCCAGGAGTCCTAGCAGGGTTGAGTTAATGGGAACACAGGATTGAGGCTTCTCAGATCTAAGCCCCAAGGGACAAAACCTTGGCATCAGCTCTGTCGTCTGAAGCTGGCCTTTCCTGTTAGCCTTGGTTTGGAAACCAGATTGTGGGTGGCCATATGGGTTTAAGGACTTTTTTTTTTTTTAACGTTTATTTATTTTTGAGAAAGCAGGGGTGGGGGAGGGGCAGAGAGAGAGGGAGACAGAATCCCAAGGCTCTCTGCTCAGCACAGAGCCTTGATGTGGAGCTTGACTGGATCCTACCAGACTTCATATCATGACCTAAGTAGAAACCAAGAGTCTGTCACTTCACCGAATGAGCCACACAGGTGCCCCCAAGGCCACGTGAGTTTAAAGGGGTGAGGGGCTCACGAGGTCTTATTCTTGGCACTCAGGCTTTATGGCTGGAGATTGCTCCCTCTGAGACAAATCGCCATGGACACAGACTTCTTGCCAAGGATGCACTTTGCTTCTTGAGCACTCTCTGACTTGGACTACAGTTTGGTGAGTGATGGCTACTACTTAATCGTCCAATCAGACCAAACCTTTTAATCAACTACGTTACCTTCTGAAGTTAGAAGGGTCACACTCATCTGGAACTAAACCGCCCACTTCAGAATATTTGGTTCTGCCATGAGAACAGTCTTCTCCAGTGTTTGCCCTTAGTATTGTTTTAAACTATTTTAATGACAGATTGTGACTTCGAAGGGATTCATTTTGATTTCTGTTGTCTTGACAACAATGTACTTTATGACATTTTATAAGCTTGAGAATCCTAAGATATTGTAATCAAAGAAGGTGTTGCCTGTTACAATTCTGATTAAAAAATTTAAAAAAATCTTGAGGGCTGGTGGACTAAAGACGATTATTTTTATTAAGTCCTTTTTTTGGGGGGCGATCACAAAAAGTAGTCCGGTAAAGACCATAACTAAATTTAATTTCAGGGAGAGCCAACTCAAATGTCATCACTCCACGCAGAACTTACTTGTATTATATTGCCTTTGCAATTTTTTAGATTTTTTAAAAAATTCTCTGAATCATTTTTTTGAAAGTGGAATAAAGTGGGAATAGTTTAAAAAAAATTTTTAATGTTTATTTTTGAGAGGGAGAGACAGAGTAGGAGTGGGGAACGGGCAGAGAGAGAAGGAAACAGACTCCAAAGCAAGCTCCAGGCTCTGCACAGAGCCTGATGTGGGGCTTGAACCCACAAATCAGAGCTGAAGGTGGACGGTTAACTGACTGAGCCACCCAGGTGCCCCAAGTAGGAACAGTTTTATACCTTGCTTTCCCCCATGTCTTATACACAGTCTTAAAATTACTCTTGGAAACCAATTTACAAAGAGACATTTTTATTAAGAAAAATTTCAAACATACAGAACACTAGGGAACAAAATAAGTGAGCAAACACTCTAGAAAAACCACTTATCATCAGAACTCTTAGTATCTTGCAAAACTTAGTTAACTTTTTTGGGGGGCGGAGGGGGCATTTTAAAGACTCCTTGACAGCAGTCTACACCAGATGCTCAGTTGAACCGTGTTCTTTATTTTCCCCCTGGAATCCAAAGCTCAAGGGATACTGCACAGATAGCACTTGTGAGAAACCAGCCAGCAGCTGTCTGGCATTCCTGGAGTTTGGAAACGTTGACCTCACAAGAAAGCAAGGCCTCTCTCTTATTCGCCTCTTAGTTGCAACTGAGGAGAGTCCCCAGCGGGGGGACCCGCTCTGACTCAAGGAGGGGCGCCCTCAGCGGGCACTAGGGCACGGCGTTTGGCTGAATTTCAGTTGCTCCCCTAAAGCCGCCCGCGAAGGAGGCACTTTCTCAGCCTCTAGGGAGGTGCAGGGCGGCGCCCAGGGGGAGACGGAGCCAGAAGAGTCGGGCAGGTGGGGCATCGCGGTGCTTGCCCGACCGCGCCCCGGCTCTTGGGGGGCCGCTCTCCCAGCTTCATTTGTGCGGGACCGCCTGCTGGGCTGAAGGGAAGCGGTGATGCGCCACGGAACCCCCGGGAGGGCGGGCTAAGGAGACTGCGGGGCCGCGCCCGGGGGCTCGGCTCCAGAGGCCCAGCACCTCTGGCTGCTGAAGGATTCTCGGGTGCTGGTGACGCGGCTGCCCACGGGCCCCGGGGGTCCCCGCGTGCCCGCGGCGGGGCTCGCCACCCAGGCCGTCCACCCGCAGAGGTCAGGGCTCGCGAGCGGGGCCGCCGCCGCCGCCTTACGGGCCGGGGCCCCTTCCCCAGCTTCCGCTTCGGGAAGGCAGAGGCCGGGCGCCCCCGCAGCCCACCCCCACTCCCCGCTTCCCGGCCGCGCGCTTTCGGCTCCGCGAGCCCGCAGCCGAGCTACGGTTCATGCGCACCCCCACCTCCCCCGCGGGGCGGAGGCAGGGCCCGAGCCCAGGCCTGGAGGGTGTGGTGGGGAGGACTGCGCCCAGCTCACGCCCGCCGGCCGGAAAATGGCTGCCCCCAGCGCCGCGGACAGTCACGTGCCCAGGCACTGCCGCCGCCGCGCGCCCACTCCCGCGCTGGCCCAGGGGGCCAACCCCGCGGCAGGCTCGGCCCCGAGCGCCTGTCCGCCACAGGGGTGCCTGGCGGGCCGGCGAAGAACGGAGAGCCCCGCGTCGCAGACCACCTCTCCCTACCGCCCGCCTCTAGCCCGGGCGCGGGGGTCGGGCTCTCCGAGCCGGGGAAACCTTCTGGGGGCGAACTGCACCAGGTCGGGCTACTGGGCATGCGCAATGCTCCCGTCCAAACTCGACCGGTGTCCGGGTTTTCCCGGCGTCTCGGAGCGGCGACGGGGGCGGGGCTAGGGGAGGGGCGGCTGGCGTCCAGGTCCCCACCTGGGGGCTGGCCGCCCCGCGCCTTCCTTGCCCTAACTGGCTTCACGGGATGCTCGCGAGGGGCCAGCGACGAGGGGAGCGGGAGCCTGCACAGAGGTGTGACTAGGGGCCGGAGCGTATGAGCCGCCTTTTCTTGTGATCAACCAAGAGTTCGTCTCCGGGTCGCAGATTAGGGTCGGGGGGATAGAGTCTCCGGGTGGCTCACAAACTCTTGCACCCCGAGCACCCCTGCAGTAGGGCCGAGTTTGCGTTCCCTGGTCTGACCAGCTCTGGCTCCGCCCCAGGCGGTGTGCCCAGCCCGACCTTAAAACTCGGCTCCATTCCAGTGTCACCGAGCGACCCCCAAGAAGCAAAGTCCCCCCAAAAGTCCGGGCCCTTTTCTCGATCCCTGGAAAGTAAAGTCAGGGCACACGCCCGCTGGCCCCGGGGGTACAGTCTGGCCCGGGACCCGCTCGCGCTTGCTGGGAGCCCGCCGACCCCGCCCCCCGGCCCGCTCCCCCCGCCCCCCCGGCCGCGGCGAACACCCGGAGCAGCGGATTACAGCGCGCGGAGAGCCGGGCCGGCGCGGGCCGCGGACTGGGCATGCTCGGCAGCCCGGAGGCTCGCAGTGGCAAGTCGGAAGCGTTCGCACCAGCGAGGCAGCGGCCCGGCGGAGGCGGCGGCAGCGGCCGCGGACTGGACGGAGCGGGCAGGGACGGCTGGGGAAGGCTGCCGTCCCCTCGCGCACCGCGAGCCGGCCGGAGAGCGCGATCCCGCGGCGGAGCCCCGACGCTGCCCTGCCCCGGATTTTGGTGCGCGGCGTGGGGCTAGGCGAGCGGAATTCCGGCGGCGGCCGCGACTCCAGTGCAAGTGAGCCGCGGGGCGGGAGCGGGGGTGGTAGCGGCGATCCTGGGTGGGGGGCCGGAAGGGCGCGGGGAGAGGAGTGCGGGCGGCCCCAGGGCGAGGGGGCGTGGGCGCTGCCCGCGCGGAGCCGCGCGCGCACCTGGCTGGCACTCCCCCCGCGCCGCCGCTCCCGGGGGTGGGCGCGGGTCTCGGAGGGGCGGGCCGCCCGCGGTGTTCCGGGACCGGGTGGGGGCGGCGAGGAAGGCGGGGGCGTCAGTGGCGCCGTTTGGGAGTGCTGCGAGCCGGCTGGAAGGCTGCCTGAGTCGGGTTGGGGCGAGCGGAGGGTGGCGGGCCAGAAGGGCTAGGGGCGAGGCGCCTTGTCCGGCGATCCGGCGGGCGTCCGGAGACCCGCAGGGCCCGACCCCCAAATCACGGCCCCACCCCCACGGCCGGGCGGCGGCGTGACAGATGGCACCTCGGGGCCCTGATCGCAGCGCCGGCCAAGCGCCCAGGGTTTCGGGGTTCCCCTCCCCCGCCGCGACCCCTCGGTGCCCCCCGACTGCATAACGGGTGACCCTCTCCCTGCGGAGCGTGGTGCCGTCCTCCAGCCGCAGAACTGCCTGCAGGTTCGGGGGCGGCCCCGCCGGCCGAGGGGGACTGGCTAAGGCCTGGAGGAGCTATCAGCGCAGCCGGAACTGGACAGTCCCTCCTGGACGCGGCTGTCCTCGCGAGCGAGGGGGTCCCTGCGATCCCGAGGCAGCTGGTCTAGGGCAGGGCGGCGACGGCAGCGGCGGTGTCTCCCACCGTGAGGACCCAGGCGGGGGCTTGTAGCTGCGGGCGGGGCGGGCTGGGCGTCCGGGTCCAGCCAACGGATTCAGGCTGGCGCGTTCTGGTTAACGCCTGTTTCCCTCCCGGGAGCCGCGCGAGTGTAAGTCGTGGCCGGAGGGGTGGAAGGGATCCGTGCAGGCGCTGCTCCGAGGTTTCTTTTCACCTTCAAGCAGAGCCGACTTCAGCGGCGCCCTGTGAGGAAACCAGGAGTGAAGGCTGCTTTGTGAAAGGGAAGTTTGTTTTCCGTGTTGGGGGTCGGTCCGCTCTTTTAGTTCCCTTGACATTCCCCTTCCTGGACCTTTCCAGCTGTTGGGACAGGTTACTTTGCTTCCGGATGAAGGGGTGTTTCTGGGCGGCCGCCTGGCTGTGGAGCGGCAAGCGCCCTTCAGTGCTTTGAGCCCCCCAGCCCGCCGCCCCCTGCCCCCACCGACGCATCCAGGTCCCGCGGGGAGGACTCCTTCGGCAGAAAGGGGAGTGGGGCTGGGGACGTCGCGACTTGGTGGGAGTTGCCAGGGAGGCTGTCCCAACAGCAGTTGCGGGGGGCGGGGGGGCCAGCCCTGTGGGCCTGTGCTGGAGGGGACAGGGCCACGCTTCTTATGGTTGGGTAGGATGTCTGCTGGAGAAGCTGGGCAGAGGCTGGGTCCTTGTGTGGTCAGTGCTCCAAGGGAAGCCCGGGGATGTTTGGTGATTCAGCAGGTGGCAGTCTTCCAGCTCCCAAGCCCTGCCATGGCCGCGCCAGGGAGCCAGCCTGTGGTGGCAGCAGCTCATGCCCTCTGGCCAGAGGCTCCAGCTTCCAGGGAACCTCCTGGAGCAGCTCACCTTGCCTTATCTTGCTTTGCGTTTGGGTCTGGAGGCCCTGATCTCTAGGTTTTCTTCAGTGTTGCTCTTCAGCTAGGTCGGGTGTGTTCCAGTCTCTGCAGCTCTGTGACCTGCTGGCTTAGCAGGAGGCCGCCGCTGGCAGTTTAAGTAGCTAGTTATTCTGCAGAAAATGACAGCAATATGTAAAGCAGGGAGTCAGTCTTTTCCTTCTGTCTCTGCTTCAGGCTAGAAATCTACATTTTTAATAAAATGGTAAGATGGATTCCTGTAACTCCTTCAGTGCTGCTAGTTAGCTATTTAAAATATCAATAAGCATTGTTTATAAGAAATTAACTTAAGGGATGGATTAAACTGACGTTAAAGGGGCAGTTATTAACACAGTGTCTGATTCCTTGGAGGATCCCAAGCGTCTTGCACAGTGCCTAACTTGTCCATGCTCCAAAAATGCTTAGTCAGCTGGAATTTAAAAAAACCGTAACAGAGGCTTGTCATTAAGTTTTGGCACTTAAAGAACTTTGTTTCCTTTTTATTTCTTTTAATGTTTATTTATTTTAGGAAAGAGAGAGAGTAAGAGACGGAATGCAAGTGGGGTAGGGGCAGAGAGAGGGGGAGACACGGAATCCCAAGCAGGCTCCAGGCTGTGAGCTGTTAGCCCAGAGCCAGACAAGGGGCTTGGACCCACGGACCGTGAGATCATGACCTGAGCCGAAGTCTGTGGCCTGACCAGAGTCCACTGCTTAACTGCCTGAGCCACTCAGGCACCCCAAGAACTTTGTTTTCGTAATTCAGAATTGCCTTTTTTGACCAGAGACATTCCGTGTTAGCTTGAAAACTCGATGCTTTTACTTTTTTTTCTTCCTGGTGAAGTCCCTTAATTTTCATATTGTGGCAGATCCTGTATTCAGCTGGAAAACCAGGCACACGCTTTGCTCACACATCTTATGAAAATCTAAAGGACTTCTACCTACAGCTATCATACATTTTTTAAAAAACTAAAATGTACCCCCATGGCACATCCAATACATTTTATATATGAACTTATTTTATACAAAGCATTTCAGGAAAACCCCCTAGAATTCCGAAACCTTTCCTAGCCAATGAAAAGTGCTGGTACAGAAAAGATAAAACCGTGTTTGGGGACTAAAACTTCTGGATTGTTCGCGCAATTGGCCTTTTGGGGGAGGCGTGAGTGTTGGGCCAGCTCATACTTCTGCTGCTTTTTTACTTTGCTTCTTTCTTCGGTTGTTCATCTGTTTCTTCTTTCCCTAAAGACATACATTCCTGGCATGGGCTTGCTTGCTTGAAGCTACTGCCAGAAGGATCTTTTGCATTTTCTCACATAAATTCAGCAAGTGCTGATTTTTATCCTCTGCGTGTTCCCTCCGCCTTTCCAGCACTTCGTGTGGTGAGCTGTTCTGTGGCCCCTGGACAGAGCTGCATCCAGTGTGCCCTTGATGGAGGCAGGACAGATTATGGATGGCTGTTGTTGCTTTGCCTTTTTTGGAGGGCAGCTATAACCAGTGTCTTGGAAGAGCTGTTAATGGCATGCCTAGTCCTGAAGGTTCTGGCCTTTCTGTGACAGCCTCTTGGTCAGGAGTATAAAGGGTCATTTATCCAGAATCGTGGCTGCAAAGTTTGTCGTTTGCTAAGCTAGTCTGTCACCCTCGGGCTGTGGGAGCTGGGAAGCCCAGGGAGGTGGGGGAGGGGAAGGGGAAGAGGAAGCAGGAGTGGTGTAGGCCTGTGGGTCCAGAAGGAGGCTTGGGTTTGTAACCGAGTTCTGGTTTCATTGGAACAGAAGTGAACGCTCATCTAGAGTGGCTGAGTCTCTAGTGGCTTTTTGACCTCTGCACATAGGCTCCTCCCACTTCCCCCGCAGAGACACCCACACGCTGAGAGAAGACACAGGTGTGGACACATGCACACACTTTGCCAAACACCTACAGCTCAGCTCTGGTTAGCTGCTAACATGCCAGAGAGGGGACTCCAGGGCTCGGTCGCCGGCTGAGTTCTAGGGGCTTGTGCGGCAGAAAGATTCCTCCCCGCTCTGAGTGGGAAAGGTGTTTGTGGCCTTAGTCACTTTGGAAACTACTGGGGACGTCCCCTGAAGCCACGATTGTGTGTGACTGCCAGCGCCTGGGCCCTTGGACCTCCCCTCTCCCGCCTTCCACCTTTGTCTTCTGGGGCTGGGAGTCGGCCTCTGTTGTCAGCACAGGACCCTCTCCTGTGCGAAGCCCCTTTCTCGTTTTATTCTTCCCCTTCCTGTCTCCTCCCAGCCCCTCCCCGCCACAGGCGCCTCCTCTCCCGGTGTGTCCTTGTTGAAGATGTTATTTAGTGAGAGTGTCTTCATGTCTTCAACTGACATGAGCGGTACCTCGCTGTGTAGATTTCATTTGGTTCCGTTTTTCATTGAACATAAACTTCTTTATTATGGCAGTACTCAGACATTCACAAAAGCTGGAAGCATTTCATTCAGCACTTGGTCCATGAGGCCCGTGAGATCTGTGTTCCTGTCAGCTTGCCTCGTGCTTTGCTGTCATTCCCACGCCGGGCCCACCAGCATCCACTAGTTTTATTGCCCATTGCCCTGGTGGCGGACGCGAGCTCACTCACCTCCACTCCAGCAGAGCCGTGATGAACATCCTGTTTGCATTCTTTAAAAGATGCAGGTGACAGAGTCTCGAGGATGGTGGCTCTCCAAGAGGGCCACGCCCAGCAGCAGCAGCATCACCTGGCCACGGCTAGGAATGCAGATTCTCGGGCCCCAGCCTAGACCGGAATTGGAAGCCCCTGGGCGCAGACACCATCAACTGGGACTTCACCCTGCTGGTCTGGAGATGCCGATACTTGGGCAAGTTTGAGACCCTCTGATGTGAGGGCGCGTGCATGGGAGAATGACCTGGTGGAAGAGAAGAGGCGCACCTGTTTATACTAAGTGCCACCCCGTTGTTCTCCAGTGGGCTGAGCTGGTGTTCCCCCCCCCCCCCCGCAGCCCCCACACGTGGGTGCATGATGGTTCCCCATCCCCCACATCCTCGCCAGGGGTTCCTATTAGCCTTCTTTCTAATTTTACCAGTATTGGGGGGCTATGCTGTGAGATCGCATCATTTCACTGGGTATTCGTGTCATTTCTTAGTGAATTTGAGCATCTTTTGATGTATTTGTTAGCTATTCAGTAGTGTCTGTTTAACCGGCTGTGGTCTGTTCCTCTAACGTGTTGATTTCCAGATGCTCCTTAGACATTCTAGACATGCTGTCTGCCTGTCCACTTTGTCGGGGGTCGCCTTCAGAACTTCCTATTTTGACATAGCCCATTCTTTTGTGCCTTGTGGCGCACTCTAGGACTCCTGCCCCAGGGTCACAGAGATAGTCTATATTTCCTTCTATCAGCTTCCTACTGTTATTTTTCACAGCCAGGGCTTTCATTTGTTTGAGGTTCATCTTAACATATGGCATAAAGACGGAATCCAGTGTTACTTTCTTCTTTTCCTGTCATGTGAGCCAGTTTTCCCTCGCGTTATTAAACAGAGTATTTTTTTCCTTATCATTTTCGGGAGAACGTGGAGGCGCCTGTGTCGTACTTTGGGTTCCCATAGGCACCCTATTGAATGAGAATTTACATTTGGTAAACACCCAAAGCGTATGACGATTCGATGGGTTTTGGCAGGCGTGTGTACCTGTCAACCCCCGTAGTCCAGAGCATTTCCATCCTCCTGAGCTTCCTGGGGTCCCTCCCCAACCTTGTCCCCAGACGCAGGGACCTGCTAATCTGCTTTCTGCCACTGTGACTTGGTGCTTGCATCTTCTAGAACTGTATATAAATGGCACCCTAGAGTGTGGTGCTTTTTTGTGTCTGGCCCCCTTCACTCAGCATACTGATTTTTTTAAATCTCTCTTTTTAAGTTGTGGCAACATAAATGTACCCTAAAATGTGCCATTTTAAGGTGTACTGTCGGGCGGCGTTTCATACAATCACACTGTTGTGCATCCATCAGAACTGTCCATCTCCAGAACTTTTCATCACCCCAAACTGAAAACTCTGTTCTCCTCAAACTCAGCATAAGGGTTTTGAGATTCTTCACAGGGGTCTGTTTTGGGGTGTTATATTCTATACCCATCATCTATTTCTCTGCCAGATTCTTTTTATTTTTAGAGTTTTGCAGGTGTCTTGCATGTCAGGGTGAGCTCCTTTGGTCTTGTTTCTTAGGACTCGGTTATCTGTGGACTTCTGGTCTTCCATATATGCTTCGGAATGCTTGTCAAGTTCTTGACCAAATCCTGGAAATGGGACTGGCATTGTGGCCTCAAATGGGGAGAGGTGGCACATCTTGTATCTTAATACTGTAATTTTATCCATGAACATGGTTATCTTTTATAAATGACTTTTTCATAAAATTTAAAATTTCTCTGTCATAATGACTTCCCCCTGCCCCCCAAAGGTAATCTGTTTCTTTGAGGACAGTCCCTTAGTCTCAAACTTACAGGTGATCAGAGTCCGGGCTTTTGGGAAGGATCGTGTTTCCGTGTCCGTTCTCCATTCAGCAGCCTTGAGTGACGTGGGTCTGTAAGTCACCTCAGTCTTTTTGAGGAAGGAAGATTTCCCTGCCATCTTTCCTGGCCTGGACCTGAAGGCCTCCCTAGGGGCTTCAGAGGTTGGGGGAGGGGGATAATTTAGGAGATGCAGCCTAGATTTTGAAACAGAGTTGCTGTTCCGTGAAGGTTGTTTGAGCCATCTCCTGAAGCTGGCTTTAAATCTGTACACTGAGTACTTTTATCCTGTTTCTTAGGGACTGAGAACAAAGAGGTGTCAGGAAAGCAAAGTGAATCAGCAACCAGTGAACAGTGCAACATACTCCTGGTCTACACACGCATGGTCTGGCTTCCACCTGGTTTTGTGGGTTTCACAGAAACTGGTGGTTATTTCCAGGGACTCTGGCAGTCCTGTGGAGGAGAAAGAATGAGAACTCTGGGTCACAGATGGTGTATAATCAGGGGTGAGGCAGTGTGGGAGGAGGGGCATTGGGGAAGAGAGAAGGGCTGCTTCCTTCCCAAGTTTTGACTTGACTCGGTAGAATTGGATTAGAGGGGAGGGAAGGACAGGGAAACCAAGCAGTTAGCCAGCGTTTCTGTCCAGGGCTCGGAGGGCCTAGTATCGAACCCCGTGGCAGTGGATTTTGTACTTATATTTACGTGTCTCAGAGTCACTGCTTTGGGGAAAGTGGTACCAAGTGGCTGGTGGATGCTTAGCTGACTAGTAGCTTTCTGCCATGATGCATGGAGAGCAGTGTGCGGAGCTCCAGTGTGTGGGTGCGGATTGTGGCCTTAGCACATACGGCCCCGTGTAATATCAGCAGACACCGCACGGCGTCCCAGCGGCATAGATTGTCATGTGTCGGGCGCTTGGGGCCTGGCACAAGTTAATCACAAGGTAAATGTCAGCTACTTTTTGTTAATCTTTGCTTCTCCTTTTGTTAATATTTGTTGGCATTCATCTCGCACCTCCCTTGAGGTATGTCCGTCCTTATGCCCGCAGTTAGATGACTTTTGCCCATCAGGACTGTGGAGGCACGGTTTTGGTGCATGGGCTTTTTCTGTGGACTGCAGGTTTGCGGTGGGCACTCAGGGTTTAGACGCCTCGACAGCAGAGCTGGGTGCTGGCAGTGTGGGCGGGTCCCGCATGTCCTGCATCGGTGCACTGGAACCAGCAGGCAGAAGTCGCGTAGTCGTTAGACCTCTTGGCGAAGATGTGTTCCTCATAGGGACTCACATCTGTTGAGGCCTAACTGCATGGCCAGGGCTGTCTAGGCCCTTGACCCATGGCAGTCCTAGGAGATGGATGTTATCATCCCCTTTTTACAGAGGAGGACAGTGGGGCACATGTAATTTGCCCAACAAAGTGGGAGGGATGCCGTTGAAGGAGCTTCATGTCTGGGGCAGCTGGTAAAATTGACCAGAGTTAGGTGCTCTTGAGAGTTGTGACACACATGGTAGCCCCATGACCTTGGAGGTTTATCAGCCTATGCAGAAGATACCCAAATTTCAGTGTGTGTTAGAGTCACCTGGAGGCTTGCTGAAAACACCCCGGTCCCTTCTGTGCCTGACGTGTTCCCAGGTGACGCTGCTGCACCTGGCCAGGGGACCACTCTCGGGCAGCCCCTGCTGTCAGTGAGGGGCCGGCGGTCCTGCCCCCGGTTACAGTCAGGTGGGAAGACTGCAGATTCAGACATTTTAAATACTTCCCACGTCATGCAGCCAAGACTGAACTCACATGGTCCTGTTTATCTAGGCCAGCAGAGGGGTGTCTGAGCCTGTGCAGAGTAGACATTGGCTTTCTGTCCTAGTGCGTGTTTCTGACGTGGCCCAAACAGGCGATAACCCAGGGTGGAGAGAAAACTCTGGAGCGCACGTCAGGGCTCGGGAGAAGTGTGAGGCGCCACCTCGTGCATTCCATCTTCAGGACGGGCCCCGATGAGTATTTATTTTGTTGTCTCCCCCATCCCCCACTCCCTGCCATGAGCATGCAGAGAAAGGCTTTGGGTCCATCATTTATCCCTTTGGGAAAATTCAGGCATAGAAAAATTAAAAGTGTATGACAAGCATATCCTGATGGTGGAGAGGCAGAATATAATCTTATTTCACTGGCCTAATTGTAGTAGAGAGCTGGGGAAGCCTCTCAGGCAAAGAAAGGAGAGAGTGGGGCTGTGTACCTGCATCCAGCTGCTGTGAGGTCGAGGAGCCACCCTGTGTCCACACTCCGTGCAGCCCCACACGGTGACATGGGGGGGCTGCTACTTTTACCGCAGAAGTTTTCTGTTTGCAAGCGAGGCTGCATTTCCTCCATCAGAACAACGTTATGCATAAAACCGTGGAATGAGAAGTTGTTAGAAAGATTGTATAGGAAATTGGACCCCAGTTGTAACTGTAGGAGAACACACAAGTACATCGTATTTGGGAAGACGACTTTGCCCTGTTAGTTGTCTGAGCTCTGCTGGGGGCCAGAACCTCCTGGAGCCTGGAAACCCAGAGAGGCGTGAGAGGCGTGAGCTGTGGTCTGGGTCCCTGAGGGCTCAGTGTGGGGACAGACAGGCGTACCTAGGGATCAGTGCAAGTGGTGCCCCCCGCCAGCGGCAGGGAGGGTCCCAAGCTCTGGGTTCCCTGTGCTCGGCAAGGGGAAGGTAACCCAGACTGTAGGGTAATGCACATGGCACCAGATGTGGTGAGGTTGGATTTTCTTTCCTTGTTCCCCTTGTTTCTGGGGCTGCCGTGTCTGGTGCGAGACCTTGGGCAGCAGGGAGGCATGTAGGAGGGAGGTCGCTGCGTGGTCAGCGGCGAAGTGGAATCCGGAACCAAGTGGCACTTGGAAACCACGTAGAAAGTCATAGCAGCATGTGACTGCTTCTCCTCAAAACTGTGGGCGCATTTTATGGGGCGCCTGGGGGGCTCAGTCAGTTGAATGTCTGATTTTGGTTTCAGCTCAGGTCATGATCTTACAGTTCATTGGTTTGAGCCCTGCGTTGGGCTCTGCTGACAGTTCAGAGCCTGCTTGGAATTCTCCCTCTTCTCTCTGTCTCTCTCTCTTTCTGCCCCTCCCCTCCTTTAAATAAACAGGCTCAATCTCACCAACTGCAAGATCATGACCTGACCCAAAATTGGATGCTTAACTGACTGAGCCGCCCAGGTGCTCCTGAAAGGTCCATGTTTAAGAAAGCGGGTAAAAAGTTAAAATGGTATGGTTGAGGGTCTTTATCGCTGCCCGTCCCCTTGTTAGAGGGGCTGATGCGAAAGGACCAGCTAAGGGGGCAGACGCGTGCCGGGAGCCTCTTAGTGGTTACAGGGGACATGATGTTTCCATGTGTTAGGGGTGGGACCGGGTCATTTATTCCTCTGAGGAAATGAGAGAAACAGAGTGACAGAGCTGGTGTCAGGGAAGGGGACCCGTCCTCCACAGAGCCACAGGAGAGCAGGAGACCCCAGAACAGGCACCGAAACGAGGCCTGGGGAGGACGGTTAGGACTTTGGCTGTTGACGTCAGAGGCACATGTTTTAGAAGACTCCTCAGAGGTTCCTGGTCATTTACCTGAATTATAGACTTGCTGATAGTTGTCCTTCAAGACAAGGGCATGCAGGGCAGCTTTTTTTTTTTTAATAGTTTATTGTCAAGTTGGTTTCCATATAACACCCAGTGCTCGTCCCCACAAGTGCCCTCCTCCATGCCCATCACCCCCTCCTGCTTCCCCCACCCCATCAGCCCTCAGTTTGTTCTCAGCATTCAAGAGTCTCTCATGGTTTGCCTCTCTCCTTCTCCCCAACTATTTTTCCCCTTCTTCTTCCCCATGGTTCTTCATTAGGTTCCTCCTAATCCTCCTATACGTGCAAACATATGATATTTGTCCTTCTCTGCCTGATTTATTTCGCTCAGCATAACCCCCTTAAGGTCCATCCATGTTGCTACACATGGCCAGATTTCATTGTTTCTCATTGCCATGTAGTATTCCATCATATAGATAAACCACATCTTCTTGATCCATTCGTCCGTTGATGGACACTTAGGCTCTTTCCATGTTTTGGCTATTGTTGAGAGTGCTGCTATGAACATTGGGGTACATGTGCCCCTATGCATCAGCACTCCTGTATCGCAGGGTAGCTTTTAAGAAGGACGGCACAGATGCTTCCCTATGCTTTGATCCAGCGGTTCTGCTTCCGGGAGTTTATTTTAAGAATTAATCGAGATCCCCATTCACCCTAGAGCCGCTTACCGGAGCAAAAAGTCAGAAACCATATTCCCAACAAGGGGGGACTGGCCGAACAAATGGTGTGTGCCCACACGGTGGGTACAGGGCAGCCCTTGGAAATAAGATCTGGAAGATCAATGACAGGCAGGGAGGTGTGTGCCTCCCCTGCTGCGCGGAAGTGCTGCTTGGTGGTGACTGCTTGGGGTGAGCACCGCTGTTCCCGCCCTCAGGGCCTTTTGTCTGGCAGGCTTACGTGCTCCCAGGGGGACAAAGGAAAGGATGACTTCCTAGCAGGCAGTCTGACCTCCGTGGAGCCTCTGTCCACCTGTTGTCAGCTGCAGCCGGGACGCGAGACCACCGGTGTTGCAGAAGTCAGAAGTCAGTCACCGAGGTGTCTTTCTAATGATGGCCCGCTGTTAGCCTGTCCTCCCACACGGGCTCCGCAGGTAGAAAGGGCTGCCGTTCGGGGAGGGGGTGCCCCCGCCATCTGTCTGCAGACCTCAGCGGCCTGCTCGCCAGCTCCCCTGGCGTCCCCTTCTTGTCGTTCACTGCCCCGTCCTGGGCCCCCAATGCACTGCCGTCAGTGTTTGCAGCCGTGTGGAGCAGTGCTCCATTCTTAGAAATCCTCTGTCTTAAGTCCTTTCTGGGAGGCTGGCAAGGTCCAGGTCGGAGACTGGCTGCCCTGCTTCCCTATGGCATCTTTCCTGTTAGGCCACAGCTATGGCCACTGCTGTCACCAAGGGATGGCTGTTCCACGTGGACCCGTGGTGAAACCTAGTGTGCAATTCCCATCGCCAATGGCACCAGACAGCAGTGAAGGTCAATTCCTTCAGGGGAGGCCACTCACCATGGCCTTTGGTAGTGTTTCTGGCTGTCACCAGGCCCAGGCCAAGCAGAGGGGGCGTCGGCGGGGTCTGGAAGGTACGTGAAGGTGCCGTGTTCTTTGCCGGCCCTCATTGAGTCAGGCTGAGTGAGGCTCTCAGGCCCACAGATGGGGAGGTGCGGGCCCTGCCCTCAGGAGCACTCCAGGGAGGGCGTCTACACGGGGACCTCATGGCAGCATGGAGTGATCCAAGTCCGCGTGTGCTGGCGGCAGGGACCTCGGGGACTTTGGCTAACCCGTTCTGGAAGGTGGTGACTGGGTGGGCAGGTACACCTGGTCGTGGATGTGGGATGGCCCCCAGGAGTCTGGCTGTTGGAGGCTTTTCTGCATTTGCCTTAAAAAAGTTGTTTGTTTGTTTGTTTTTAATGTTTATTTACTTTTGAGAGAGAGAGAGAGAGAAACAGCATGAGCGGGGGAGCGACAGAGAGAGGGGGAGACACAGAATCTGAAGCAGACTCCAAGCTCTGAGCGGTCAGCACAGAGCCCAACATGGGGCTCAAACCCACAGACTGTGAGATCATGACCTGAGCTGAAGTCGGACGCCCAACCAACTGAGCCACCCAGGTGCCCCATTTGCCTTTTAACCCGGGTTTGGTTTTCCTTTAGAAAACCTTTTTCCTTTTTTCTCCTCCTCCCCTGCTGTCTCCTACTTCCCTTTCTCCATTTAGAAAACACATAAGCAAAAACAACATCGTTCAGAAACTATGAGCCGTTGATAGCCACTGTTGTCATTTTGGTGTCTATCCCTCCTGTCAGCTTTATGTAAATACTGAATGTGCACTGAATGAACCTTTTGGCCAAGTGCTAGAAGATGGGATGTTAAAAGGACCTGTTTTGCCAAAATGAAATCTCAGTCATTCTGGAATTTGCTTCTGGCATGCAAGTCGAGATCGAGAATTTTATGAAAATTATTAGTGTTGTGAAGACTGTAGCAGCACCATGGCATGGGAAAGTTACTGTCTTAGTGTGTGTTTTCAGGGTTGTGAACATTTGTGGTACAGGGTAGGTAATGACTCCGTGGGGTGGAGGGGCCACGTGGCTTTATTTGTGATTTTGGTTTTTGAATCATTCTTACTGTTTGGGCCAGCCATCAGCATAACGCACTATGAGGGGAAGTGTGTGTCCCGCTTACTAAACTTCTGTCAAGTCACGGACTCCTCTTCCACTCCTGGATGCAACGCTTTTCTTGGTGACGGTGACATGGTTTGTTGGAGCGGCCCCTCCCCCCAACTTTGTGCAGTGCTTGACAAAGAGTAGATCTGGACAGTCTCAGAAGCAGAAGTGACATTGTTGCCTTTGTGCAGATTTTTTCCTGGAATTGTTGTATGCGGCTGCTGCTTCCCACAGCCAGCGAGAGAAAAATGCGTCCTTACGCCTCGGCTCTTGACGTGCTGTGGAGTGGTGTAATTGGCTTTCAAGATAACATAGCTGTTGTCCAAATCTCCCATCTGCATCTCAACTCTCACTGCCCGCTACCGGTTTCAGCATCTTCCCTGGAGAGGAGTGATGGAAGACTGTGCAGGGGCGGCATGTGAGAGAGGCCCGCTTGCTCCAGAGACAGCTTCAAACACGGATCCCATTGAGTTAGGGAGCTTGCCCTCTGATACTGTCATGAGCATGCTGCATCGACTGCTCCCTGCAGAATATAGTGTGAGGATGGTATTCAAGCACCCTTTGAGATCAGCTAATAGCCAGCCACCCCATCCTGTCTTTGAGCGTCTCGGGACATCTGTGTCATGTGCTAAGTATATAAGTACTTACGTAAGTCATGAGTATACGACAGAAACCCTTGTCACGTTGTTTATGTTTGGGTGGGACAGATTTTTTATCCTGAGAATCGTTGGGAATGGGAGCCTGGGTGGCTCAGTCGCTGAAACTTCAGACTTCTGATTTTGGCTTAGCTCAGGATCTCGTGGTTCACGGGTTCGAGCCCCACACGTGCTCTGCGCAGACAGTGAGGAGCCTGCTTGGGATTCTCTGTCTCTGCCCCTCCCCCTTGCTCGTGCTCCCTTGCTCTCTCTCAAAATAAATAACTAAACTTAAAAAAAAAAAAAAAGATTGACTGGGAATGCTCCCCAGCATTTGGAATGAATCTTCTGATATTACCAGTGAATATTGGAATGGTGTGCCTGGTTTACCTTCCTGACGTTGCCATGCTGAGTGGTGAGGTCACTGATCACACACCAGTTCAGGGATGCTGGGAACAGCATTGGAAGATGCATTCTGCTCTTTGGCCTTCCACATCAAAACCAAAAATCGGATTTTGGCCAAGTATGGAAAATGAAGACAGTTTTGGTGGATCCTTAAATATACAGAACAATATATATTTTATTTGTATAGGCTTCAAGCATAACAGTTCAAAGATGTGATGGAGAATGTTCCCAACCTATTAATTTGCTTTGAAAGACTACAGACATCTTTTATTTGTTTTGTTTTAATCATCAGACAACATATATGACATAATATTTAGCATCTTAAGGATTTAAAAAATTTTTTTTAATGTTTTATTTATTTCTGAGAGAGAGAGAGAGAGAGACAGCGTGATCAGGGGAGGGTCAGAGAGAGAGGGAGACCCAGAATCTGCAGCAGGCTCCAGGCTCTGAGTTGGCTGTCAGCACAGAGCCTGACGCGAACCTCAAACCCACGAACCGTGAGATCATGACCTGAGCTGAAGTCCAACGATTGAGCGACTGAGCCACCCAGGCGCCCTCGTCTTAACAATTTTTAGGTGTACAGTTCAGTGGCATTAAGTGTTTTCACTTTTTCATTCAAGTGTTGGCGTCGCCACCATCCGCCCCCAGAATGCATTCATCCTTGCCAGTTGAGACTGCACACCCAGCAGACACTCGCTCTCCATTCCTCCCCTTTCCCCAGCCCCGGGCCACCACTCTAAACTTTGTCTGTGATTTTGGCCACCCTTGGGACACATGGCCTCTGTCACTTGGCTAATGTGGTAGCAGGTGTCAGAATTCCTACTCCTTGTATTCCGTCATGTGTGTGCCCTATACCATCTGTGCATTCACTTCTTCATGGATACTCGGGTTGCGTCAGTGTTTTGGCCATTGCGAGTCACTCTATCAGTGTGTGTGAGGACAGCATCTTTTTTATTTATTTATTTATTTATTTTTGCTTTCTAAATTTATTTTTGTTTATTTACTTATGTAAATAAAATAATTTTATTTTTATTTTAAATTTTTTTTTTTTTTTTTTAATAAGGAAAATGTAAGCCTTCTCATGATCAGTTGTACTGCCAAGCTGCCACATTCAACTTTGGGCAAGGGAATGCCTCCCTCCTGAACGTATATAACACCAAGTCCTTTCAACAGCATTCAGGTGAAGCGTTGGTATTTGCCTGAGGTCAAGCAAGGGAGCTGTTTCACAGAACGGGGGGGCGGTCCCCGATTTGGAATGTATTGACTTTCTGATGATATGAAGGTGATGGAGAAACCGTACTTGGAATTCTAAGTTTATATCTGTTCCCTGGACTGGCGAGTTCCTCTCCCATGATGCAGGGCCGCAGCCTTCAGGCAGCCCTCCATCACGGCTCGCTGACAACCACTTTGCACCCGCATGGCTATCCTGTTTCTCACCGCAGACAGTTCTCCATAAATTACCTGAGATCATCAGCACTGCTATCAAACAGGCTTCGTGTTAGATGGTTCGCCCACCTGCTGGCTAATGGAAGTGTGCTGAGCATGGGTGAGACCACTGGGCTGAGCGACAAGGTTAGCAGGTTCCAGGTGTTTTTGACTTCCATTAGGCTTATTGGTGTGTGACCCCTGTCAGCTGAGGAAGAGAGTCTTTGAGAGCAGTCTTGCCAGTGAACTTGGTGGCAACCTTTAGTGAAGGCCTGTCCACGTGCTTGGAAAAGAGCCTGCTGTCTTCCTGTCTTCTGCTCCCACCGGTCCCGCCTGTTGGCGCTCTGGAAGAAGATCTGGCGGCGACGCTGGGCCCCCAGCTCAGCCTGTTGGCCATGGCCGGCACAGCCCTCCTCAGAGCCCTTTCTGGATGTGCAGGTAATGATTTCTGCAAGTGCTCTGCTCGGCTGTGAGCCTGTTTCCGGCAGCGCAGGGGTTTCTGTGGCAGGACAGCAGTCTGGGAGGGGCGCCGGGCTGTCACCGCGTGCTCCCAGTACGCACTGGGCATTTACATGCATATGTCTTCTGGAATCCATGTGGTTGGGGAGGCCGGATGGAGAACAGGGAGCAGCAGCCAGATTCCCTGCCCTGTTTGGGGGTCCCCTGGCCAGGGGTGACTGTCATCCTGCAGTGACACGTTGGGCACTGTTTTTGCAGATACCTGGAAGATTGAGGTTAGCTTCCTGTGTGTGATGGGAGAAGTGACCTGGGTATCTTTCTAGACTTGATAAGAACCAAATATGAGTAACCATGGATTAAACAGCGTCTGTCAGGTCTGTTTGCCCACATTTTCTGAAGGCCTGGATGTGTCTGAAGAGGGTGGCCCATCTTGGAGTTTACTGACTGTACTGTGTACTACATGTTTCTAGTGAAACTCCATTTTTTCTGCCTTAGGATCTGTCTGTTCAGTCATGTGTTAGCATCTGTCTTGGTCTTTTTACTGATGTGTGTGTGTGTGTGTGTGTGTGGATTGTAGAGTTGTGGGGTGGATTTCAGAGAAGGCCTTGATTTAAATAGGTGACCTGGAAAGATTACATGCACATTTGATACTGAGTCATATAATTTACATATTTAGTCAGTCACTTTAGCAATCAGTCAAATATTCTGCTTCAAAGAATAACCATAATGCCGTCTGAATTAATTGTTTGGTTCAGCGTGCAAGATATCATCAGCTGTATGTCTTTGGGAGAAAGGATAATTGGGTCCTTTTGTACCATTAACATTTTGAGCGCAGCTGACTCACTGTGGTGCCTCGGATACCTGGGCTGTGACACAGCCGCTGCTTTACAGGTGACAACCGGACAGAAGTGTGGTCTCTGTGCTGTGGCATCTGGTCTGTTGTGGTCTCCTGTGCATCCTGGTTGTGGTGGAGAGAATGTGGCAGGCTCCTGCCTTCGTGTCCCCTGGTGGACCAGTGACACCCGTGATCGGTGTCTTTACTGCCTTTGGGGGGAAGTGGCCCCTGCTCTTGGGGAGAATGAGATCAGAGGAGGAATGGCAGAAGCCTCCAGATTATTTATATGCACGTGTGTGCATCTCCCTTCCTCTGCCAAGCCCCCTTTCAGCTGCACCTTCCCCGAACTCTCCACTGAGATGGCCATCCTGACCTCCTCCTCCTCCTCGACTGCCACGGAGCACCCTTCTTTCCCTTCCTTTCCCTCCTTGGGTCTCCCAGCTTCTCTTCCTTCTTGGAGGCTCCTTCTTTGCCTTCTTCCTTGGCACCTGTACCCGACCCGCATGTGTAAATGTTCCCGGAGGCTCTCCCCTCCACCCCGGTAGTGCGTAGGCTCTCTATGAGGCGGATCTCATTGGGAAGGGGGTCCGGCGGGGAGAGGGCTCTGATTAATTACCTGGTTTGCATTCAGAAAGTTCCTTACCGTCTGGGCGGCATGGTCAGAGTGGGTTAGGCCCCAAAACTTGGACCCTGTGGCAGAAGTGATGGAGGACGTGCACAGCGCCCTCCATTGGAGGCTCAGAGGTACTGGTGCAGATGAGATGCGACCTCTCCCGCATTATCTGTGTTCCGTTTCCAGAATGGTGTGGTGACTCCTACTGGAGTCAAGTCTTATGTTATTCTTGATTGAAAATTCAGTAAATACCAAAAATCTCAGCCTGCTTAAGTGCTCCAGCCCATCTCGTTCCTCTGTCTCCGTGTAGAACGCACGTTTCACACACTCATTTTGGTAACAGCATTTAAAGATAGAAGGCATTAGAAATTGACGTTAAGAATTCACTTTTTGTCTCGCAGGTCTGTTGTCAGTTACATCTTTAAGGTCCCTTCAAATGATGCCGCTGCTCCATCTAGAATTTTGTGCGCTGTTATGTCTACAGAGGATCGCGCAATTTCTTTTCTTTACCAGTCAATTTTCTTTATTGCCTCAAGAAAATTTGGAGGTACTGTTCTGATACTATAGATTTTAACACTGTGATTTCTTGGACTTTTTTGGTTTTTAATTTACTGAACTGCCTGGTGGCTATTTTATCGGCTCTGCTCACTTGTGTAGCGCAAAAGTTCGTGGACGGCACATGTGGGAGCACCAGGTTGCTGGAAGGCACACATCGCAGCGTTGGAAATGAAACCAAGGCTTGTGATTACTGGCGAGATGGGGGAGGGTCCCTGTGCTGCCAGCCGCCAGCGAGGGCATGTCAGTCACATTGCTTGAGTTGTGTTAATGTTGATTTCCTCATCTGTAAAATGAGGACAGTGATGCTTGTACAGGTTTGTACACCATTTGTGTTCAAATGCCCCGCACATGGTCAGTGTAAAGTCAATGGTAGCGGTTATTCCCAGGGCTTCCTGACTGAGGCCAGAGTGTATTAGAAAATGGTTGTGGGGGGTACCTGGGGACTCCATCACAGGGCGTCTGACTCTTGATTTTAGCTCAGGGCATGATCTCGTGGTTTGTGGGTTCGAGCCCCATGTTGGGCTCTGTGTTAATGGTGTGGAGCCTGCTTGGGATTCTCTCTTTCTCTCTCTCTGCCTGCTTGCATGTACTCTCTTTTTTCTCTCTCTCTATCTCAAAAAACAAAAACAAAAACAGGTGGCTGTGGGGCACCTCGCTGGCTTCATTGGTAGAGTATGTGACTCTCAATCTTGGGGTCATGAATTTGAGCCCGACACTGGGGGTAGAACTTACTTTAAAAAAATCTCTTCCTTTATTAAAAAAAGTGGCCATGTTTTTCTGTTATTTTTTTCTATTATTCGTCATCACAGAGGATACAGTGGTGGAAGGAGGGAAGTCTCAACTCACTGAAAACCTCATTCTATTTTTTGATTGCATTCATATCGTCTAAATCTGTGCATTGCCATTTTTTGTTCTGGTTGCTTTTTCAGCGGTGGAGCAGGATGCTAAAAACAAAACAGATCACAGGAAGCTTTTCTCTATCTCGAACCTGTGTGAACGAGTCAGTCTGACCAGCCAGTTCTTTGTCCTGGGAGATGAGGCTTTACATTTCTTTGTTTCTCATTTTTAAATGTTTGTTTTCTGAAATGTTTTAAACATTTACAAAATGTAGAGAATAATGTAACGAACTTATATACCCAGCCCTTAGTTTTATTAAATATTTTGTATATTTTATGTGCTGTGTGGTATGTGTGTGTGTGAATTTGTTTTTCAGGCAGACATCCCCTATCAATGGGACCGTATGTTCTGGGGCTGTGCCATCCTCTCCGGTGCCCAGGACAGTACTTGGAGAGTGGCAGGCTCTACATAAACACTGTGTGTCCTTCCCCAGTGGCCTCCCTCCCTTCTCCCCAAGGTGATAGATATCATCACAGATAGCCAGCAATGGAGGATGGAAGGAATCCTGGCTGGGTTCAGCCAGTGACGCAAATGAGTTAAATGAAGGCCACCGTCAGAGAACTTTGAATGCCCTGATACAAGGGTGTGGCAGACGAGTTCAGAAATGTCCCCTGTGGAAACCAGGACCCAAAGAAGTGGTCTTTGGGATGAACTAGAGGAAGTGGAGATGGGGCCAGGATAGGCACGAGCCAGAGCTCAGTCGTGGGGACCGTGTTCCTGGGGAGCAGAAGGAGGTAGTTCAGGGTTGCCTGGACTCTGTTATCAGGAGGGAGCAGCAGGGGAAGAGCAGACCACCAAGCCCTAAGTGTACAGAAGGAGCAGTGGTAGGCCCTTAACGCAGCGCTAGAACATCCTAGAAGAAAAGCCGACACTCCAGAAGCAGGCCATTCTGGATTCAAGTTTAGTTCCTCTCTTTCTGGCTGTGTGGCCTGGAGTAAGCCACCTGCCCTCTCTGATGTGAGTTCCGTTCCTGTGTTGGCCACCGAGAACTTAAGAGCACGGAATTGTGTTTTCACCGGGCCGTTGCACTGTTTTCAAAGCTTCTCTTGCCCACGCGGGTCAGACGTGTGCACAGCGAGCTTACCTTGCTCACCAGACGTGCCCTCCCTCTGGCATCTTGTGAAAAGACCATCCTCTTCTCAGTCATCAGGATTGAACCGGGGGCACCCCCAGTCCCTTTTCCGTTACCCCGTCCCCTTCCAGTCAGCAAAGAAAGGTCATGTGCTCTCCATCTTACTCTTGCACGGGCCCCGGTCCTGCCTGGATTCTCTGTAGCTGCCCGCCCTCTGCCCTGCGGTCCCCACCCTCGGCCCACTCTCCCTCCCCACTGCGCCCAGTCCCCTTCCCACGTTGGTCCTGCCCAGGCGAACCGTGGCTCCCGCACCCACAGGAGAAATCCTGCGCGTCACACATGAACATCGAGTGTCTGTGCTTTGTCCCTTGCTGTCCCTCTCACCCATCCTGTCCCGTCCCTGCTGGCTCCTCACTGCCAGGCTCTGTGCCCACGCGGATGCCTGCCACTGCCTTGGTCTGTTTCGTTTTCCTCTCTCGGGGTCTCCCGGGTGTGCCGCCAGCCGCCCGGCCTCGGTCCTCCCCCAGGGTCACCGAGTGGGCTGCACGCGGGCACAGCTTGTGCTGCGAATTGATCCTCATCCTTACAGCGCCTCACGGGGCGTCTGACTCCCACACAAGGAGCAACAGGAGGATGTAAATGGGTAAGAGGAGGTGTTCAGCACCTGCTCAGCAGCCCGGCTGTGGCTCAGGAGAAGCTTCCAGTCCACGTGGAAGAGGAGGCTGGGCTGGTGGTGTGTGCAGAGTCCCTTGGACCAGGACGCCTCCACCACGTGGCCTCTCCTGGGTGGGGTGCCTCCACCATGTGGCCTCCGTGGTGTGCAGGGGCCCGATGGGGAGTCAGGACCCAAGCTGGGGAGTCTGCGGAGGTGGAGGAGACGGACTCTGGGCCGGTGCCTGCCCTTATCGCTCCTGTGGCGTATCTGGCACGAGCACCTTGTGCCCGACGGCTGTGCTCACCTTCCCGTCTGCGAGGACCACTGGCGGAGGGAGTGTTAGAGTCTTTGGTGTAGGAACTTTGTGGGAGCAGGGCTTATGGCCCCGCCCTCCCTTCCGTTCTCCCAGGTGTCCCTGGGCTCGCATGGCCACCGCAGCCCCCGGCCTTGGTGCTTTGGGGCCCTGCCCTGTGTGGAGGCGAAGTGTTTGCTGCATTCAGGGATATGTTGGGTGTCTTGCGGCCTCAGGCTTTCTCTGTGCCTCGTGGGCGAGCAAGGGGACAGCCGTAAAGTCTTAGTCGTTGTCAGCTGTGTCCTTTACGTTCCGTTGAATCCTTTGGACAGGAACCGGCACCTTCTGTTCCAGAGCTCTGGGGTGGGCACCAGCTCCCTCGGGACCAGGAGGTGGCGCACCCGCGCTGGCCAGCCGTGTTCTTCACGTCCAGGAAGTCCTAAATGCTGGAAATTGCTGCCTGTGAGGCGGCCGCTGCGGTGACACTCCACCTCGTGTTTCACTGGACTCTCGGCTCCTGCCAGCAAAGCTGAGGACAGGCTGGAACTGGAAGTGCGGGGTATTTCTGTATCCCAGTGTGAACCGCAGAACAGGACACTGCCTATGGAGACCCTTGCAGCTGGCGACTTGTCTGGGGCAGCCCGTCACTTGCGGGGCGCTGGAGAGCCTGTGTGGTCTCCTCTGTCCTCTCCTTCTCCACTCCCTAGATCTCTGCCCCTCCCTCTGGATCTCCACCCCTCCCCCACTCGCACCATCTCTGTCTCTCAAAATAAATAAACGTTCAAAAAAAAAAATCAGAAAAAGAAAGAAAAGAAGGTTTGGCCCCGAGCACTTCTGAGAAACCCTTAGCAGCGGCTGCTTCTGTTCTCATAACGCTTGCTAGCATCCTGTGGCTCTGGCCGCCCCGTATTGGCCGCCCCCTCTGGAACACTGCCCCGTGGAGGGCTTCCCGCCCCACTCCAGATCAGGTTATGAACCGACACGAGATGCAGCCTTTCCTGAAGTAACGAGATGCCCTTCCCTGTTTCCCTGTGCGGCTTACTCACAGATTGCATCAGGTGGCCAAGGACGATTTTGCGGGACGGACTGTGGCAACACGCTTACCCCCGCTCCTCACGCCTGCTCTGGGTACAGAAAGGCCGGAGACCAGGGAGTTGGCTGGCGTGTAGCCTGGAGGCCCTGCTGCTAAAGTCAAATTTCATCCAGATTTTTCCCCCCATTTTGCTATCTTTACTTCTGTATCCAATAGCATAATTAACCAGCCAATTAATTTTTAAAAAATAATTATTTTGAGGGGAGAGTGCAGGCAGGGGAGAGGCAGAGAGAGGGGGACAGGGAATCTGAAGAGGGCTCTGTGCTGACAGCCTGAGGGGCTCAAGCTCACAAACTGTGAGATTATGACCTGAGCTGAAGTCTGAGGCTCAGCCAACTGAGCCACCCAGGAGCCCCCCAGCCAATTAATTTTTTTAGCTTCTTAAATGTAGTTATAAATGTACAGATTTGGTCAACGGCACTTCATACGGTTCAATGGTGTAATCCTAGGCGAGGCGGAAATGCTGTGCGCGACGCTGCATGTAATGTTGTTGGGACCTTTTTAAATCTGTCATTTGCCAGGCATTTATCGAGGGTTTTCTTCATTGGCCCGATGATTTGGGGTGATGTCCAGGCCTCTGGAAAGACTTGGAAGAGATGTTGCTGTTTGAAACGAGTGCCTGAGATTTTCTATCGTCAGTGATAGAAAGGCTGAGTGAGCCCGGTGTTTCTGTAGAGTCCTTCCCAGCTCCAGCACTCAGGTTAAGAATGTCGAATCTGTCAAGGGTGATGGGTTGGCAAGGGTATACTGCTCAGGGCTGGACAGGAAGAGGAGATGATAATGTTGGCAGAAGAAAGTGGCACAGCAGTGGCCTCTTGCAGCTTGTCAGGTCATCCGTTGTGGGGTATGCAGGGCTGGGTGTGGGTGCCAGGGCAAGGCTGCAGGGCTGCCCCCAGATCAGGGGCACTTTTCACCTTGTCCTTCCCGGGTCTGGTGTGTATGCGACGCCCCGCGGTGCCTCATCCCTTGTGCCTCTCGGTCTCCGTAGCCCTCACAGCAGCCCTTGGGTGTACAGGAGCCCCATTTTACAGGTGAGAACGCTGTGTGAAGAGGCCTCAGGGTAACCCCTGAGGGGGTGGTGCTGCGCCCTGAGCTTTCCTCTGCGCTCTGCCTCAGTCTCCCAGTACAGCACCTGTTCCAGACATAACGTCAGTACTGGCCTGCCCCGAGCCTGGGATCAGGTACTTCTTTTGGTCAGAAGGGCCCATTATGGAACAAGCAGGGACTCTGACATCCGAGACCAAGTTCAAATGCGTCTCCTCCGTTTTATGTTGTTGTCTGTGTGGTTTTGGCCATGTTACTGAGACTCCAGAGCCTAAGCCTCTACAACCCAGCCGTACGGTGGGCGCTGTCCCTGCTGGGTAGTAGGGGGTTAGGGAAACTCAGTAGAGCATGCGGGCAGGGCTGGCTTGGTGTAGATGCCAGTCATTGGTCACTGCTATGATTGTGACCGTGGCAGAGCCTCTGTTGGTCGTGGGGGACCAAGGAAACTGCCCAGAGCAGCCCTCAGACATACGGATTGTGGAGTAAGCGGCCCGGGCTCAGGTCATCCATCTCCTACTCACTGGCTCTGTGACTATGGACAGCTTGCCTGCTTTCGGTGCCTCAAGCTTCCTTCTGTAAAATGGGGGTAAGAGTAGTTCTACTTCATAGGGGTAAACAAAGAAAACAAATCGGAACTGTCGAGATCAAGGTGCAGTGACCTGATTTTAGTCATATGATGCCATTGTTTTCAGACATGATGTGAGCCTCCTTGAGATTTACAGTAACATTTCGCTCTCCTTCCTGACCACATTGAAAGAATGTCTTTCTCTCTCTTTCTTTTTGTATTTAATGCCAGTGGAAAAGTTGAGAGCATGTTTTTACTAGAGATACAAATAATTATCATAAAAATTCCTGTTGCTACCTAAGAAATTGAATTAGTTACAGTAAAAGGTTCGTATAAAGAGAAACTAAGTATTTTTTTGTAGAGTCCCCACCCATAGCATTAGTTATGGGAAGTAACAAACTCATCTCCTCTGTGAAAATACTAGCAACACCATCGGCTCTCTGTTAAAAACCCAACATGATGCTACTTCACTGAAATGATCTGCGTCCCCTGCTTTAATCTGGAATTTGGCGGGGTTGTGTGTGAGTTAATTTTCTTCCTCTTTGAGATGATGGCAGGAAGCTGGGACCCTAGATGTGAGTCCACCTGGAGGAAAACCGTCTGTGAATGTCATGTCTAAGAATCCAGTTTGACTTGCGCCCGAGGGCTGTGTGCAGTGCTAGCTGTGTCTTCGTCGTTACCTGCAAGCCCGCGCCGCTCTGCAGTGACTGCTACGTCCAGCCGCCTGGGTCACGGCTTTGGAGTACTGTTTACTCGCCGTAGCAATGCTGCAACCAGGAAAAGCTTTCCCTTTGGTTGGTCGAGAGCTTGGCCCATGATTAGCAAAACAAGCACGCGTGTGATTTGGGAGAGGCTGGAAGGGCCGCTGACGGGTCCATTGTCCCCGGGTGCAGTGGTGGGCAGTGTGGCACGGCTCAGGAGAGCTGACTGCGTGGACATGCTCTCGAGCTGAGGTCCATACCCTGGGGAAATTCGGCGCGCCAGGGGACAAGCCCTGGGGTGTAAATGGCGTTATATGAGCAGAAGCTGACAAGTCCCCGGGTGACCCTCTACTGGAACAGAGCTGTAAGTTGCAGGTCTGTTCGCACAGTGGGAACCACCAGCGTCCTGGTGCAAATCAGCTGCGGCCACATGGGTCAGCGGGGACCAGCCCCAGCACTGGAATCTGAAGAGGCAACTGCTGACTCGTGGCCTCTGGTCTCCCCTGTGTTAGGCTTCAAACCAGGCAAAACGCAGGAACATAGTGAGAACACATATGTGATGAAACCGTAAAGAGGAGCGGGGGAGGGCTTAAATCAGAATTGGGGCTCCTGGGTATCTGTGCGGTGGGGGGGGAGGGATTCAGGAAGGGGCACATGGGGCTTCCGCAGAACCCCCCAAATCCCGCACCGACGGTTTTAGATACGTGGGGTTTGTTTCCAGTTAGTGTAGTGGTCAGTGCGTAACAAGTGACCCCAGAACCTAGCAGCCTAAGACACTGGTGAGCGTGGGTGACCTCCCAAGGTGTGTGTGTGGGGGGGCAGGACATCGGGAGCAGCCTGGCCGGGTGGTTCTGACTCGGGGTCTCCGATCCAATTGTGGTCAAGGGACCAGCCGAAGCAGCGGCCCTCAGATGCTGCTGGGCCATTGGGGGAGGTCGGTCCTCTCGGAGCGCTGGGGGCCCTCGGGACACGGCAGCGGGCGTCCCTCCTGGGACGGAGTAGGGCGAGCTGGCCTTGAATGGGCCTTTCACCTCAGACCCCATTGCCCCAAACTGGATGGAGGGCTGTGCCAGTTCAGCAGGATGTAGGACGAGGACAGGGAACCCCCTCCTTCTCCGCAGGGGGAGGGGAAGAGGGGGCGCGCTTGAGCCCTAGAGGCAGGACCACTGGGGGCTTCTTGGAGCCTGGCCGCTGTGGTTCTGACTCGTTAATATAGTTCACGGTGAAAACCTTTTAGACACAAACCAAACTGGTAAGCTTATTTTTCTTAGTAATGGTGGGGACATCCGTTTAAATGACAGTGACTGTAGGTGCTGAACATGACCTCCATTGGTGTGGGGATGGAGAGACGTCAGTGCTGCAAAGGGAGTAATGGCAGGGCGGGCCGGGGGGGGCCTTGGTCCTCTGGACACCCAGATGTGTGGTGTACAGAGGGGACTGCTTATGTCTAGATGTCCGTCTTCCTGTCCCTCGATGGGGTGGAAATCTGAGAGTGCTGATGTTGTGGAGAATTCCCTGGACTCAGGGCCCCCGGCAGTGTCCTGGGTTGGTCGTGATGTTAAAGTTTCTGCCAGCGCCCCATGTTCTCCCGAGACCCCGTTTAATGGAACGGGAGAGCCCTCCCCTCACTCCCCTCCGCTGCAAGCCAGGGTGTAGCTAGAGATGATCTGGACAAGTAATGGTCGGAGTTTTGGCTTAGAACTTCTCACAGTGATTACATTCTCACAGTGCGTGTGTGTTTTCACGTAGCACATTTTAAATTCCTGATTCGTTTGCTTGCTCATCTTTTTTTTTTTTTTAATGTTTTACTTATTTTTGAGAGAGAGATAGAGACAGCATGAGCAGGGGAGGGTCGGGGGAGGGGGGAGACACAGAATCCAAAGACAGGCTCCAGGCTCTGAGCTAGCTGTCAGCACAGAACCCTATGCGGGGCTCAAACCCACAAACTGTGAGATCATGACCTGAGCTGAAGTCGGATGCTTAACCAACTGAGCCACCCAGGCGCCCTTGCTTGCTCATCTTTGAGTGAAATTGGTGTTCCCAAAGGGGCTCAGGTTTCTCCCCTTAGTTTTGGGTAGCTCTTGGCAGAACTTCCTGGAAGTTTTCTGGGGTCCAGATGCCCACTGCGTGTGGCGTTGAGACCCCACCGCATCTCCTTTGGGGGCCGCAGCGTCCCAGTGAGCAGGTGCCCCAGGTCCCTGGTGCGTAAGCAGCTCAAGGCAGTTTTCATGAGAGGAGAAGGGATGGCAAGGCAGGTGCAGGGCCCTGACACACTTCCTAGGCTTCGTCCAGGGCACCTGGGACACAGGTGTCTGTCGTTGTGGCCCCGTCTCCAGCCCCTGCTCCTTACAGACCTGAGTGCAAAACCCTCCACACCAAGTGATAATTGCCTTTTGTTGTGGCAAAGAGCCACCAGGGGCGCCAGGTGACGCTTGTTTGACTTCCCTTGGCCCACAGTGTGCTCTTCTGAGAAAAAAGGGAGGAAAAGAAGGAATATATATAAAATGTCACAATTACTTTAAGGGTTGTTGTGTGTTAAAGGGACGTGTAATTAGTGGTGATGGCTATAGGAACTGGTCATCATGATTAGAGTGTTCACGGCACTGTTAAGAGTGATCGTTGATAAATACTCTCTGGGGACAAATCGCAGTGCACGCCCCCTCACCCCTCAGACTGTGGATGAAAGGGTTTGGCCATTTGGCCTTGAGGTTGGTTTTCGGGACGGCATCGTGTGGGGTGGGGGCACAGCCTGTGTGGTGAGACGCGCCTGGAGCCCAGGGTCAGAAGGTCTGAGGAGGGTTTCATCTCTGTTGTGTTCTGGTCGCACGTCCCCCTCGTCCGACTGCAGGGAACGGAGTGTGACTTACAGGCCGTGACGCTGTGTGTGCTGTCATCCAGGGCGGGCGGGGTGGGTCTGGTCACCTGTGCTGGAAAGGCCCCCGGGAGGCCCAGCCGCGTGGCTACGCGTGGCCGCCTCGAGAGCTCTCCCAAGTCCCAGACTCCGGCCCTGGGGCCTCCCGTGTTCTTCTCGTTGGAGGTTCTTCTCCATCACATGTCACGGCCCCCAAGTCCATGTGACTTAAAGAGACTTCATGAGGACTTTCTTGGTCCCAGAAGTTCCCAGAGCGAGTGAGGCGTATGGCTGTCCCCCACGTTCAGTATGAGGCGGGAGCCCTTTTTTCTGTCTCCGCCTTCCTCCTGGCTTAAAACTGAACAGTTACAGCAACATTTGAATCTAGAGGCTTGTCTTCCAGGGAGCACAGTTTCTTGAGAGAAATAGCATTCGTTCTGTAAAACTCCTTGTGGTGACGTCTCGTCTCGCTTGTTCTTGGCAGGCTGAGGGAAGCGCGAACGGTCCCCGCGCGTCTTGGGTGCACCTGGCCCTCCGCTGCCATGAGGAGCGGGGTGGCCGCCACTTGAAAGGTGAGTGAGCATCGCTGTGCAAATGCTTCATCATCACAATTTCAAATCCACGGCAGCATGGGAAGAACGTGCCAGAGTTCCTGGCCTGTGCATTCTTCTTCTGGAGTGTCTGCAGTGAACGTAGGCTGCAGGCATCATGACATTCTGTCCCACACTTTTAGGGACGTAGCTCCACAAAATGAGGACCATCTCCCTGAGGGGCATTTAGAACATTGGTAAACTGTGCTGCGTAGAATCATGTAATAAGACACAGCTATAATGTCCTGTTAAAAGGTGTGATTTTGAATTTATGATCCCTTTACAGCCAATGTGTGTGGCTGATTTATTTGTTTCTAAAATTTATTTATTTTGAGAGAGAGAGTGAGAGTGCGGGAGGGCAGAGAGAGAGAATCCCAAGCAGGCTTCGATCTGTCAGCATGGAGCCGGATGCAGGGCTCTGACCCACAAAGCAGTGAGATCGTGACTTGAGCTGAGATCAAGAGTCAGATGCTCTGCCGACAGAGCCACACAGGCGCCCGAAAAATTACCTTTAGGTTGTCTTTAAGTAGGCTCCACGCCCAGCACAGAGCCCAACTCCCGCCCCAAAGTCATGACCATGAGATCAAGACTTGAGCTGAGGTCAAGTCTGATGCTTAACCAACTGAGCTGTGCAGGTGCCCCTGTTGGTTATATTCCTTAATTTTATAAATTTGATAAGCACTTAGTCTCCATAATCTAATGGTTACTTCAGTTGTAAGTAGATGCAGCAGGACATACGTAGAAATGACTATGAGTCTAAAGGTCCTGACTTGTTTACGTGTGGTGACCCTGGACTGTTGGAAGGTGGCATATCGGGATAAGTTGTGCTCTTTGGCGTGCTTATAAAAGCAAGCCAAGCTGACCTCTGCTCTTGGGCCACTTGAATAATAAATAACACACCTGGAGAGGAAGAACCGCACACAAGGTAGTAAAGTTGGGAATGTAGTGTAATCGCCTCTGTTGGCATGCTTCTGTGTTTGCTTCTGTGAGGTTGGAAACGTTCATCTTTCTTAACCGGAGGCTGTAAGGGCATTGTGGTGACAGAGACGGGTGAGACTGCTGTCATCATCGTCGTAACCCCTTAACATTTTCACATGTGCTCATATATGCTTTATGGGCGGAGCCTTGGGCTGTGAGTCACCGCCCCTTCGTCACCCCACACTGCCCTCTGACACACAGAAGGGAAATGCCCTTGACTCACGACCGTAAACCCTTATAGGCCGTCATGGCCAAGACCTCCTTTAGGAAGTGAGGTTGAACGTTGCTTTGGACGTTGTAGTTATAGGTGTTGAGCTGCATGTAATAATCTATGGATGTAAGAACACATGACAGCCTCGTAGGGTCTTCTCCTCACCGCAGGAGACATTAGACATCGGGTGGCATGCTACGTGCCCCCGCTGTGGGGGCAGTGACACAGGGCAGCGGGCTTTCCCCTGAGACCGAAGACTTGGGAGGGCCCGTCTGCAGGAATCGCAGAGAGGAACGTGCCCTGGTGTGTGTAGGCGTGCAGTTTAATGAATGGGGGTCAAACTCTGCACTGGTTTTGTTGCCAAAATTAATAAAGTTAATAAATAAAGGTGTAGTTATGAGAAAGAAAAGATATCCATTCACACTTGCTGCTTTTGTGTTTATTTATTTACTTAATATACTTTTTGTCAGGTTGGTTTCCATATAACACCCAGTGCTTATTCCAACAAGTGCCCTCCTCCATGTTCATCACCCCTCCTTCCCTTCCCCCATCAACCCTCAGTTTGTTTTCAGTGTTTAAGAGTCTCTTATGGTTTGTCTCCCTCCGTCTCAACTATTTTTTCCCCTTCCCCTCCCCCATGGTCCTCTATTAAGTTTCTCCTGTTCCACATATGAGAGAAAACCTTCGGTTTCTGTCCTTCTCTGCCTGACTTATCTCACTCAGCATAACACCCTCCAGTTCCGTCCACGTTGCTACACATGGCCAGGTTTCATTCTTTCTCATTGCCATGTAGTATTCCATCGTATATATAAATCATATCTTCTTCATCCATTCATCAGTTGATAGACATTTAGGCTCTTTCCATGATTTGGTTATTGTCGAAAGTACTGCTGTGAACATTGGGGTACATGTGCCCCTATGCATCAGCACTCCTGTGTCTCTTGGGTAAATCCCTATCTGCTTTTGTGTGTAAAGTGTTTTGACAAATTCAGTCCTGTTCTTCAATGTACAAATTTTTTAATAGTGGTTCCGATTTAGGGCTACATGAAACATGAGACTGGAGAAGATGGAGAGGAAGAGATAATCATGGTCCTTTCCCTCACAAAGCTCAAAACTGTAGCCTCCATTAACTGCTTTGGGCAAAAATACAGTTTTCTAAAACAAATTTGGTGATGGGCCAAATCACCGATCTGTGGCCTTAGAAACCCTGGGACTCTTCTGCTCTATAATAGGGAGCTGCTTCTTCAGGGACTCCGGCCTGAGGGACGTTTAATTTGTCAAGGCTAGGTAAGTACGATTGACGTCCTCAGTCTGTCAGGTTGCGCATCCAGAGAGGGACAGGTACCGATGTGCACACTGAACCTCGATTGCTAGAGCAAAATGTGTTTTACAGAGAGTATCAGCATCACCCTCTTGGTTGCAGGTGACAGAAAACCCAGTGCAAAGTGTCTTTAAGGGAACAAATGTACCAACTCAGGCAGCTGACGCTGTGGAGATGGATCTCACTTCAGGAAGGGCCGGTCACGAAGCAGAGGGCATCCTCAGGCACCCTGGCGTCTGCACTTGTGGGACTACAGAGGGGGCTCCGGCCACGTGGGGCCCACCTATTAACAAGGACACAAGCTGCGTTCTTGACCCTCTGCCTCGTGCAGGCCCAGTCACTGGGACCAGGGAGTGGGCCTGCCCTGACTTGGCTGTCTGGGCGCATACTCGATACTGACAGCCCGATGTCAACTGTCAACCCAAGGAGGCGGCATCCACTGGCGGCAGCCCCACAGGGTTCCCTCCAGAAATCGGGTGCTTTCCTGGAGTGTCACCGAGTGCTGGGGTGGTTCTGATGATGAGGGTGATCGTCATGATGATGAGGATCATTATCACCATAATAAGTGTATCTTCTTATGGTTGGCGTTAGGAGTGTTCTCTTGTTTGACCTGAGAGAGGCGTCAGGGGGGCGGGGTGAAGGAGCACTTGAGAACGTGGATCTTGGGGCAGGTTGCACGGGTTCAGTTAAGAGCCACTAAGGTTTGACAGATCACTTAACCTCTCTGTGTCCCAGTAGCCTCAGCTGTGCAGTGGAGATACAGGCATCTACCTGCTGGGTTCTGGGAAGGGTTAAGTTAATGGCTATTTGCAGGCCAGTTAGAGCAGTGCCTATACATATTGGTCCAGCACTTAAAGCAAGCTCCCGATTCTGAGCTGTCAGCACAGAGCCTGACGTGGGGCTCGGACTCACAAACTGTGAAATCATGACTTGAGCCAAAGTTGGACCCTTAATCAGGTGAGCCACCCAGATGGCCCTCCTTCTGTTCCTTATTTCTCAGACAGCCCTGCCAGCACAGTGCCCCCCTCATTTGACGGGCGAGGTGTGGAAGTCCAGAGTCCCGTGGCCTGTAAGGGTGGCACCTGCAGTAGTCAGGTGTCCTGACCTCCTCCTTGTTCCCACCCTTGTCTCTGTCACGGTTCTGGGGTGTGTGCAGGGAGCAAAGAGGGAGATCTCCTACACACCAGCCTGCTGCTTGGAAGGGGTGTCCCCGAGGGCAGTTGGGCCGGTGTGTCTGGCTTGCAGGTCGGTCTTAGCTCCCCTGTACGGAGCGCCCCCAGGTGTGTTTAGGGAGCGTCTCTATGAGATGCGTGGTGGGTACATGCTCAGAAATCAGCCATATCTGGGGTAGCCCTCACCCCGGGAATGTTTGCTGACTGTTCCATCGATCCAGTGCTGGGTACCTTGGTGGCTCAGTTGCTTGAATGTCTGACTCTTGGTTTCCGCTGAGGTCATCATCTCATGGTTTGTGGGTTCAAGCCACACATCAGGCTCTGTGCTGACCATGCATAGCCTCCCTGGGATTCTCTCTCTGTCTTTCTCTGCCCCTCCCCACTTGTACACTCCTTCCTCCCAAGTAAATAAACATTAACAGATAATCAGATCCAGTATTCGGAGCTTAGAGGAAACTGAGGTTGGCTTGGCCAGGAGGTGATCGTGTCAGTGAGGTGTGAAGACATGGTTTCTGTTGGAGAGAGGCTGGGGCTCCCCCCAAAGGGCGCCTACAGGGCCCGTAGACAGTTCTGTCTAGGAATAGATGCCATTTTCCTCATTCAGAATATTTCCTACACTGTTGAGAGTGTTTTTTACTCAGATGGGCTTCCTGAAGGAGGCTTGCCCCAGGGACGCAGACCTCGGAATGACCCAGACTGTCTGAGGAGGGTCATGTTGCTTTCTGAGGATGAAGACAGTGACTTGTTTGTACTTACTGTGGACGCAGGACACTGGAAACTGAAAGAGCACCCTAGTATGCTGCTAGGCTTGCAGGGAAAACCACAATGGACACAATTTTGGGTCTTCCTGCAGTGCTTCTGAAGAAACCAGGTCCTGCTCCAAATTCCCAAAGCACGTGCTCTGCCCTGCAGTGGCCTGGGCCTGTGGTCCCCCTCCCCCAGGCCTGGGCCTGTGCTCCGCCACCAGCCAGGGCCTGTGTCGTCCCCCACCCCGGCTTGTGCTCCCCACCCATGCTCCCCCCTCCCCCCGGCCTGGGTCTGTGCTCCCCAGCTGGCTGCATGGTGCCTGGTGTGTGGGAGGTGCTCAGATATTTCCTGAATGAACAGATCTGTGTGAACTGTGCTTTTGTCTTTGGTTTGGATTTCTCTCGACAAGAATCTGTTTACTGTATAGATGTCTCCAGGAATTAAAGCTTTGGGTGCTGTGTCTGTAACACGCTGCACCGTATTGTCTCTTTAGATGATGGTGGTGCCGCTTTGAGTATTGACTCCATCACCTGGGGTTCACAGTGACATTTATGTTCCAGAGAACAACCCTATTCAGAGAACAAAGAGATTAAGTACATATGCTGTAGAAACGACCCTCGATTTGCCAAATGCTCGTGGGAATCGTAACAGGTTCTGAGATTTAATCCCACTTACTTTGTTCTTAGTTCCTTGGGAGCTCTTTGCCTTGCTGAGTAGTCTGGGAGCGAGTATGACTTTCTTCATGGTCTTAACTCCCCTTTTGTAGGAGGAAAATCAGGGTCTACCTCGTTTCCCGCATGTCAAGAACAAAGGTGGTAGCATTACTACTCTCTAGGAGATGGGTACCCTGAGTTCTTGTCCTACTTCATATTCTCAACGAGCCTGTGACCTTGTCCCATAGGGGACAAAACTGTGGAGAGCCAGCATTTGGCTTGCTGGGACCCCAAGCATGTGCTCTCCCGCCAGCTGTGCGGCAGGGTCCAGTCCCCGGTTCCAGGTCCTGCCTGCCTGCTGGGTCCCCTGAGGACTTGAAACATTTTTTTTGTATCATTTTTTTTTTTTTAATATTTTTATTTTATTTATAGGAGAGAGAGAGAGAGAGAGACAGCGTGAGCAGGGGAGGGTCAGAGAGAGAGGGAGTCACAGACTGAAACAGGCTCCAGGCTCTGAGCTGGCAGTCAGCACAGAGCCCGACGCGGGGCTCGAACCCACGAACCGCGAGATCATGACCTAAGCGAAAGTCGGACGCTTAACCGACTAAGCCACCCAGGCGCCCCTTGTATCATGTTTTTTAATATTTATTTATTTTTGAGAGAGAGAGCCAGCCAGTGTAAGCGGGGGAGGGACAGAGAGAGGGAGACACAGAATCTGAAGCAGGCTCGAGGCTCTGAGCTATCAGCACAGAGCCTGATGCAGGCTCAAACCCACAAACTGTGAGATCACCACCTGAGTTGAAGTCATACGCTTAACTGACTGAGCCACCAGGTGTCCCATCCTCCCCACCCTAGGACTTTAAAGGCCTGCCAGTCCGGGTCCATTAATCTTCCCCCCTCTCCCCCCCTCCTCCCCTTGAGCTCTTACTGTCTTGGTGTCTAGGTCCTCAGAACCGTTCAGTTAAGTGAATCTGTTAAGTGTCCGACTTCAGCTCAGGTCACGATCTCACGGTTGGTGAGAAGAAGCCCCGAGTTGGTCTCTGTGCTGACAGCTCAGAGCCTGGAGCCTGCTTCACAGTCTCTGTCTCTGTCTCTCTCTGTGTCCCTCCCCTGCTCTCTCTTGCTCTCTCTGTCTCTCAAAGATAAATACACATAAAATAAAATTTTAAATTTAAAATTAAAATTTAAAATTTTTTAAAAATAAAGGGTTCTATAGTTCAACAGCCTCTTGTCCCCTCTACACGATGCTCACCCCCTCCCCGCTTTCCCGATTCGGTGTGTCCCTGATCCGTGTAGGTGCGGCGATGCGCTGCACAGCAGTCCCCTGTGTCTGCGCTCTCACTTTTTGAGAGGCCACTTCCCCGCAGTCAGTCAGCTGTGCTCCAGGAGCCCAGGGTCCTCGCCCGAGAGGTCAGAGGTCAGCCTAGCCCAGCACCAGGCCGCAGCCGGACCGCAGCAGCTCGTTATGTCCCCCCTCATGTCCTCGCTCGGCGTTGGCCCTGTCCCCCACCACGAGGAGGGGGTGCAGCAGGAAGACGGGTGGAGAGAGACCACACTCCCTGGCCTTCCTTACAGCGTGCGCGGACAGGGGTTCCGTGCTAGCGTTTCTCCTCGTGGTGAACCTCTTCCCGCGCCTGGCTTGTGCCCAGCACTGCACCGTGGCGTGTGCAGAGGAGACAGCGTGGCTGCCTGGGGTTCCTTGCCGCCTGTTTCCAGGCCTCCTCCGGGGTCCTGGCACACAGCCCCACAGGTCAGGCCAGACCCCTGTATGACACACGGGTCCCTGACCTTTCCTGCATGCAGACTCTGTTCCTCTTGGATTTAATCCTTGTCATGTTTTGAAGAGTTTGTGCCCTCGTCCCTGATGTAGCTTCTCTGTGAGTCTCCTCCCAATTCCTTAGGACAATGGGGCTTCTGTCAGTGATCTGTCGTGGATGCCATCCCCGCCGGAGCGTCAGGCCCTTCCCTGTGCTAACGGCGCTGCGCCTCGTCTTCAGGGGCTCGGCCTTCAGCATCGCTGTGGGGCTCCTTCTGTCTTGATCCTGTACCGGCTGCCCTGTTTCCCTCACTTCATGTTCTCTCCTGTCTTGGTTTACTCCCTTGGTTTGGTGGACCACCTCTTCTAGAACTTTCCTAACAAATTACATGGGAGGTAAGACTTAGGAGTCGTTTTAGGTCTGAGAACGTCACATTTGTATTTAATTCACAGTCTGGCTGGGTGTAGAATTCTAGGACTCAGAACAAGGAAGCCGGGGGCATTGTACTCTGGTCTCCAGTGATGATTGGTGAAGCCTGGCACCTTCTGATTCCCAGCCCCCTTGTCAGATGTGATTTTTCCTTTTCTCTTTGACTCTTCATCTTCTACGTTCTGAAGTTTCTTGACGACCTTCCTTTGTGTGGAGGGCCTCTGTTCATTTGTTGTGCTGAGATCCCAGTGGGCATTTTCAGGCTGGCAATCATGTCCTTCATCTTCAGAAATTTTCTTGAAGTATGTCGTTGTTGATTTCCCTCCGTCTCTGTCTCCATTCCTTCTGATGTCCCCATTAGTGTAGTCTTGGCTGTCTTGTCTTTACTCCAGTTTCTCTTCGAATGTTTTCTAAACTTTCATTTCGTCGATTAAAGAGTTCGTGTTTTATAGTGTTATTTTATGACAGCTCTGTTTTTCCTGGTGGCTGTTGTGTGAATCCTTCTGTTTTACAGAATCTTCTTATTTCAGGACAGTATTTTCTATTAGTCCTCTGAAGAGACAACTGATATGTTTTTCCCTTCTTTTTGAAGGTTTTTTTTTCCTGTATAACTTGTTACCTTGTTTTTTTCTCCTCCCATTTCTGTCTTTCACATTAGATACCTTCTTTGTGTGCCTGATGGTCCTTGAATGTCTGTTCATGTTTAAGAATGAGGCTTCACAGTGGGTTGCCTGGGTGGCTCAGTTGTTAAAGTGTCTGACTTTGACTCAGGTCGTGATCTCACGGTTCAGTTTGTGGGTTTGAGCCCCACATCGGGCTCTGTGCTGACAACTCAGAGCCTGGAACCTGCTTCAGATTCTGTGTCTCCCACTCAAAAAGAAATAAACACTAAAAAAAAACGAATTAAATTTCACAAGGGGGAAAATTTGGCCTCCTAGGTCTGCTAAGTCCATTGCCAGCATGTATTTGATTTCCAGGCTTAAGCAATCTAAACTTTTAACCCTCTCTGTTGTCTTTGTCCTTGTGGCTCTGGGCTTTGAAAAGCATTAATTTTTATTTATTTATTTTTATTTATTTTTTTTGGTGTGCCTGAGTGGCTCAGTCACTTGAGGGTCTGACTTTGGCTCAGGTTGTCATCTTGTGGTTCATGGGTTTGAGCCCCACGTCGGGCTCTGTGCTGACAGCTCAGAACCTGGAGCCTCCTTTGGATTCTGTGTCTCCCTCTCCCTCTGACCCTCCCCCGCCTGCAGTCTGTCTCTCTTTCTCTCTCTCTCTCAAAGATAAATGAACAATAGGGTTAGTGGCTCAGTCATTTGAGTGTCCGACTTCGGCTCAGGTCATGATCTCATAGCTTGTGGGTTTGAGTCCCGCATCGGGCTCTGTGCTGACAGCTCAGAACCTGGAGCCTGCTTCAGATTCTGTATTTCTGTCTCTCTCTTCCCTTTCCTGCTTCTTCCCTCTCTCTCTCTCTCTCTCGCTCTCTCTCTCTCTCTCTCTCCTCTCAAAAATAAGTATTCTTTAAAAAGCCTTAATTATTCTTGTATTGGGGTTTTAGGAGGGAGTCGGACTTTGTGCGTGTGTTCATTTCACTGTCTTTATCAGGAAGTGAACGTGGAACCCTTAAGCATGCCCAGGGCAGGGCTGGTGTCCTTCATGTTTGGTGGCAGGCCTGCCATAGCCAGCCGTCACTGGCATTCTCTTATTTCCAAGGCGTGGTATATATTTAGGTTTTTTCTGCAGAGACGTTGGCTTTCTTGTTAACTCTGCAGCAGCCATCTCCTCTTCTTAAAGGCTTTCATCTCAGATATAAAATACCAGTAAATTTATAAATAATTGAGCTTTGATGCAAAAAATAAGAATCCTTAAAACAAAAAACCTCTCTATTGATGTTTCTAAAAGGAGTTTTCCGAGGGTAAGCGTATAATCCTTAGATTAAAATGCAGCTGACACGCTAAGCCTTCTTCCGGGGAAAGTGGAATAATAGGCTTTAATGCCGTTTGTCCTTGACCACCCACAGAGGGCACTCCTGCGGCTGGAGGGACGGACACAGACAGGGTCCAGAGAGCGAGGCTGTGTTTGTGGTTTTGATCCCTGGTACGTGCTTCCACAAAGCCTTCAAGCTCGGGTTGTCAGACAGGTCGTCAGAGAGTTGGTGAAAAACACTGGTTAAGAAAAAGCAGCTTTAAGTCTGATATCAGGTCTCTGCTGGGACTGAGCGGTTTTTAGGAGGGCAGTGTGGTTCCTTCCACACCAGCCGGCTGACCTCGGATTAGCTCATGATGTGTTCCTGGGGGTACATGCACTTGCCTTCTGTCCTCCCGGCTCACTGGAGCACAACCCTGCAGGGGAAGGAATGTCTGCCTCCCCCAGCCCAAGACAGGGTGGCCTGGCCCCAGTGGCCTCTGGGTAACAGAGTGCCTGCCGACAGGGCCTGCAGCTCCGTGTGCTGGCCGCCCACCTCCCCCCCAGCAGGGGAGGGATATGGCTCTGCCTCCCCGCTGATGGCTGTGGGAGCCTGCCCCACCTCCTGCTTCTGGATGGGCTGTGTATGAAACCGAGAGATGGCTTTCTCCACAGAAGCTTGGACTTTTTATTACTCTGTCAACCTTGAGGACATGGGATTCATGGGTTTCTAAGTTTAGAAAGTTACTGATTCTTGGTATTAAAGCCACTGACAGTCTAGGGGTAGTTTTCCTTCCTGTGGTGAAGTTGAACTAGAACACCTGGGAAGCCCAGTTCTGCGGCGGCGCCTGGCTGTTTGTTGGGTTTTAAAGACACTGTGGCCCCTTGTAGGTCAGAGTGAATCGCCCTCCTCCTGTGCTCCTCTGTTCCCCCCAGCCTCCCCAGGCGGGCTGCTCCTCTCGTTCTGTGCGTGGTGCTGAGTGGGTTCTTGGAGCCGTGTCTGTGACTTTGCAGGCGGGAGTCACAGCTTGGGGTGCGGAGGGGACCCTGTACATGGGGACGGGTCAGCTGACCGACACCCAGCCGAGGTCTCCTGGGGTTTGTCATCCCCACTGATGACCAGACTTGCTGCCTCTGCGACATGTCCGCCCTCCAAGCTCTGGCCCACAGGCGAGCAAAATATTTCCTCCGTGACCCTGATCTTAACTGAAGCACCCTAAGGCTCCCCTCCCATAAGACTTTTTTTCTTTTTTATTCTGAGGGCCAGCAAAGGAAAATAAACCCTTTTTAAAAATGAAAAGCAGAATTTATAACTATTCTTTGCTGAAAGTAGTTTCAGATCTCAGCCAGAGCTGGTAGGCTCCCAGGGCTTGAAACCCCGGGTCTGTGCAGTGTTTGTGGATCAGCAGACAGCCAAGGAGGAAGCAGACGTGTCTCGTTTCCAGGTAATTTCGATTGTACACCTACAGGGCAGCCATCACTTAGAGTTCCAACGTGACACGGCTCGTGACGTGTGCATTCATTCTCACAGGTGTCCAAGCAGCTCTACCAGAGAAGGGTACCACACACGTGCGCTCCACTGTGATGGGTGTGCCTTGGAAAGTCCTGTCGAGAAGGGAGTTAACTTCACAAGATGGATGATTTTTTGTGTTTCAGAAAATACATGAGACAGGCCAGAGCTTTGTCATTTGTGATTTCAGATCGTCATGAATAGGCCCCCTCATCTGGTTGAGAATTTTCACTTCTGTGGAGAAAATTGCCCTTCAGACAAAGTGTGAATGAAATACTCTATCCCGGTCCCCCCAATCCCCCGCCCCCATCGCTGTTGGAGGCGGATGGGAAGAAAGAGTGGCATTTACGGAATTTGGCTGTTCTGTTGAAAGGGGTGTGTTCCTCCGGCCGCAGCTGTGGTGGCTGCTACGGGGACAGTGGGGATGGGGGGACTCTGAGCGCCCCAAGACCAGTTTACCGACCGAGGGGTCCAGAGGCCACTGGCTTCACACAGAGCCCCAGTATCGGATGCCTTGTGTGGAGGCCACAGTTGTAACATGGAGACGTTAGCTCTTGAGTCCGTACAAGGGTGAGCTGGCCGTGTGTCTGTTTCAGGAGGTGGGGACTCACCTGTGGGGCCAGCGTGCCCATTCCCCACCTCCTCGTGGGCGTCTCCAGGGTCAGAGCCGGGGCCAAGCGAGAGTGCTAGCTGCTGGTGGCCTTACCAGCTGCCACTTGCCTTTGCTCAGGGAAGCCTCTGGGGGTCCCACGCCGTCCACCGTGGGAGGTGTGATGTCCCTGCGAGTGGTGCGCAGGCGGGGCGTGGAGTGGGGTTGGGTCGCCGGCCCCCAGATGGCTCTGGGAAGGCCCAAAGCATGTGTTTTTGGAGAAGAATGGTTAGACTTCTTTGCTTTATTTTTCTATTGATTTTCTGTAGAATTTAGAAAAGCCTTTCGGGAGGCGTTGAAGTGTTGCCGCCCCTGCCGGGCCGTAGCTTCCAAGGTCAAGTGGGCACCCAGAGGCGCTGGCAGTTCTGGTGGGCAGGAGCCCTGAGGAGAGCTTTCTGGAGGGTTCTGTGAGCATTCAGCACTCTGGGCTGTGTACTGCTTTCATGATGGAGACAGGCCCTGTGTTTCCAGGCATACATAATATGGGGAATGAGGAGGGGATGGGACAGGAGAGTGTACAGAACATGGAGAAGACATCCACAGTGTGTTTGTGTAGTTGAGAAAATTGGGGCTTCCGGGTGGCTCAGTCGGTTAAGCAGAGAACTCTTGATTTTAGCTCAGGTCTGATCTCACAGTTCCTGAGATCGAGCCCCTAGATGGGTTCCTCTATGAGCATGGAGCCTGCTTAGGATTCTGTCTCTCTCTCCCTTTCAATAAAATAAAATAAAATAAACAAACAAACAAGTGGGCATCTCTCTACAGTACTGTTTCCTACTAATTTTGGCAAGGTCATGGCCTTGGGTTTGGTGATGGAACTTGCTCATGTATATACACACGTACACACATATGTAAATATACACACATATTTATATGCACACACATGCCTACATATAAATATACACACATACTAGGTATACATATAAACATACACACATATGTATACGGACACACATACATATAAATATACGCACATACTAGGCCTACACACAAATATGCACACACACAAATATAACATGTATGTATACGTACACATGTATGCACATATAAACACACATATGTACACACACATAAACACATACATATGCGCACACACGCATGCACGCATACATATAAACATCACACATGTACGTGCACACATAAACACATATGTAGACATACATAAAAGCGCGCACACGTGTAGGCATACATATAAACACACATATGTATATGTACATACATATGTATACACATGAATATACACAGATGCATATATGCACACATGTGGGCATACAGATGAACATACACACGTGTATATGCACACATAGGCATAAAATGAACGTACACATATATGTATATGCACACACACACACAAATGCACACATACCATATTCACACGTGTGCATATGTATAAATGCACACATATACACATATGTACACATGTATGCATATATAAGCCTGCACATATACGTGTATGTACACATGTACATATATAAAGATATGTATGCATATATATATATATATTTTTGACCCTTCACTTCCCCCAACCCAGTTTGCAGAGCAGACAGCTATGATGCTCTGAGACTCCCTTCTGTCACCTGTCTCTACCCACCCCCTTTTTGTCCTTTAGAATACTGTGCAGCACACTTGAATCTGGTGAATTCTGTCATTTTATGGTCAGGGAGCTGTGCATTTGACCTTTATGATCCACAACGGAGAATGTTAGGGTGCAAGGAGGTTAGGGTGAAGGAGGCTGCGCAGACTCTGATCCTCAGTTACTTGGGAACGCCATATGCTGCTGCGGTATCTAGAACCCTTGCTTGCGCATCTCATCTTGCGGTGGAAGTTCCAGGAGTGGCTGTGTTTAGCCTGGACAAAGGGGCGTGAGCATTGGAAGAGGTGGCCTTCGCCTGCGCTCCTGGATTTACACCACATAGCATGCCAGCTGGCCAGGTGGTATCTGCTGCAGTCCTGTGTCTAGTTGGAGAGATGCCGGCCCTGTGGTCAGAATGTCTGCCAGACGCATGTCAGTGGTAGTTTCTCCCTCGTTTTCCCATGTGGCTGCCCAGGTGTGGCCAGCCCCTTCTCCGGTGGGCAGTGCCAAGAGCCCTGGACACAGCTGGGGATGAATCCCAGCTTCTTGGCGTGACCACAGGGACGGCACCAAGGCTTGTCTGTACATTGGAGAAGTTGTTTGCTCCAGGGTTATTTTAAGGATTAAGTGAGATGATACATACATAAGTACGTATGTATATATGTGAGTTTTTTATATCTGCATTACTATGTAGATCTTTACATCTCTGCTACACATGTGCACGTACATGAGTCCTGTATGTGTTTTGTGCTGGCACCTGGCACGTAGTAGGAGAGCTGGATAACCAGCGGATGTTATCGTCCTGTTAGGCTCCTGTTCTACTCTGGCCCTGAGTAGGGTGGGGCTCCTGCTCTGCCCTGACATGTGCTGTGCTGGGCTTGTCCAGTGCCCTCTGTGGACCCTCCCAGATGCACCAGCACTTGCTGAAGAGAGATGGAGAAGATGTTAGGCTTTATCTGGATTGCATCGATTCTAGTTTGCTTTTCTTAGTTCTTATTGTTTTGACTCTCAACCCTTCGTCATGATGCTCACTGCACTCCCTTAAAGTCTTAACTGTCAAAATGGACATGACATTTCTCTGGGGCAGGGAATGTGGGCTGCCTGGGCACTGGCAAAACGGCTGCATAAAGGTGTGTTTCTTTGTCTTTTTCCTTTGTTAGGTTTACTTTTCTCTCTGTAGGCACTGGGGGAGAAAGGATTTGTTTATGAAACAAATGGAATTTATGAGGCAGCCATTAGTTGGTCTACTTTTTGTTGGTAATCTGATCAAAGTCTTGATCAGCAGGAGGTAAGTGATGTTTGCATTTGGACTTGGAAAATTCTTGCCAGAGGCAAAGTCTGTTTTGTCTGTGACCTTGTCCTGAAGGACTGTGGGCAGAAGCATTTACTTCTACCTTTGCTGAAGTGTCATAGAATCGAGCCTCCCCCCCCTCGCCCCCCACAATGTTATTAGGACCCTAATGAAGAACTGTAGATGCAGAGCAGTAGTACATGGGCTTGAGTGTATTTCTCATTTCACTCACTGGGCCTTCATTTTCACTTTTAAAAAGAATTTCATGTGTAATGCAGTAGTGTTAGCTACACTCATAAAGGTCCAGATTATGTTGAGTTCTTTCCTGATTATTAAAATAATAAGTTCAGAACAGTTGAAGCCCAAAGGCACGCCCATTTCCTTCTAATCATTAACGCTGTAATGTTACCTGAGGCTCATAACAGATTGACTACAGCAGGGCTGTTCTGTGATTTTCTGTGACTGAACTCTAGTTCTTATTTTTTTAGGTTTTTAAATTTATTTTGAGAGAGAGAGAGATGGGGGGGAAGCAGAGAGAGAGGGAGAGAGAATCCCAGGCAGGCTCCGTGCTGACAGAGCAGAACCCAGTGCGGGGTTTGATCTCATGAGAGCCATGACATTCTGTCTTGAACCAAGACCAAGAGTCAGACGCTCACCTGACTGAGCCACCCAGGGGCCCCTGAGCTCTAGTTCTTAACCACCTTTGTTGTTGAGGGACCAAGACTACATGATGCCTTTTTTTTTTTTTGATGCTTATTTATTTTTGAGAAACAAAGAGACAGCATGAGCAGGGGAGGAACAGAGAGAGAGGGAAACATAGAATCTGAAACAGGCTCCAGGCTCTGAGCTGTCAGCACAGAGCCTTACGTAGGGCTCAAACCCACAAACTGTGAGATCATGACCTGAGCTGAAGTTGGCCACTTAATCTACTGTGCCCACGAGGCGCCTGAGATGCTTCTTGAGTGACTTTTTCTGCAAGTGAGAGAGGCTGGTTCAATAAAGCCTATGAAGACAGCACCTGCTGTGGTTCCTGACCTTCCTTCTGGGAAGAGGGGCCCAGGAATTCTAGAACGGTTCTCCAGTTTTCATGGTGTCTTTTCCCTAGAAGCCCACAGTGTGCAGGGCTTTGCTGGTTTTTGAAATTATCTTTAAAAACGTAGCCCTGAATTCCCAGGGGAGCAGAACCCCTTGAGAAGGAGCCGTGGATGAGGTGGCCACCCTGGCTGCCCTGGTGGTGCGCTGGGTATGGGTGCCATCTTGGGACCTAGTCACAGGCCATGCCTGCAGCCCACCGTGTGCGGACCGCCGGCCTTGTCCAGGGGGCCCAGCCACTTGTAGAGGCCACGGCACAGTGGCAGCCTCAGCGCTGACCCTGGGCCCTCTGGACTCCTAAGTCCACATTGTTAACCAGCACGTTCTGTCACCTCCCAGCCAGAAAAGAGCCTCCTCTTCTGCCCCAAGACCTCTGCTCCTCATGCGGTCATGTGCCCCCGGGTCCCAGCCTCCTCACTGTTCATCTCCACACCCAGTCCCCCACCACCCAGACTTCACATTCACGTCACTGCTACCTCCACAGGCGCCCAGGCAGCACTTCTTTGTTCTGGACACAGAAACCCTCCTCGGCTCCTGGCAGGTTATTCTCCCCTGTTCCTGGAGGGGAGAGGCGTCACGCTGTATGATAGGTTTGTTCAGGAATGGTGTAGGGAGCTGGGGCCAGGAGTTCTGAGTGGGATGGGCGTGCCGGGGCCAGCGGTGTGGCCCAGAGGGGGACCAGCGGCTGGAGGCCCCGAGACGGCCAGCAAGGGGTCCTCGAGGCTCCCTGGTGTCTCGCTGGCTCACCAGTACCACCGTTCTGCCCTTTGGTGTATTTGTGCCTTCACTCGTTGCTATCGTCATTCCAGCGTCCACCACGAGCTCCTGAGCAACATCATGTCGAGGCTCCTTTTGGGGACACATAAGCACAGAAAGTATAAGGACTTTCATCTGCTTTCTTTGATGGGAGGAAAAGGAAATTTGGAAGAAGCAAAAATACGTATATATTGCTGCTTAAAAATACTGCTTTTATAGTGCCAGATGCTTCTCACTCATAAGATGAAGATGTTTGAGGTGTTCTAGAAATGTGATGGTCAAGGCAAAAGTGTTTGAAAACTCTGGCCTGCTGTTCCCCAAGGGGACTAGACACACGTTCCAGCCCTTCCGCACACCTGAGAGGCTGTGGCTTGAAGAAATGGAGGACGCGATGCCATTTTGCCGTTTCCTGAAGGCAGACATTAGCACAAGATGTAATGACGATATAAGAGGTGCAGTAGTTTAGAACTCAGTATTTCTGGAAAGTCTAACATTCAGGGACTGAACTGGGAAAAGATGTCTTCTCCCTTTTTTTTTCCTCCCTGTGGGAAAAGGAAACTTTAAACATTTGAAATAAGCATGTGTCTGTTTTTTTAGAGCCCACTCTGTGAAGCATCTGAAACAAGGACCCCAAGTTTGAGTGCCTTTGGGGTCCAGGCAGGTAACAAATGGGTGAAGCACATTGGACATTAAATAATAGCAGAACCTGGGCCCTGTGACCCAGCGGAAAGCCACGTGTCCCTTAGAACAGGAGCAGATGCTGCCGGAGTCCACTTGGAGTTGCCATATGGTGGCCTGTGTGGGGGGTGGGGAGCCAGATCTTCCAGTCTTTATAGACATCCAGCATTTTGAGTAACCAACGGAAAGCCGTAAACCACACCAGCACCCTGTGGGCCAAGCAGACCCTGTCTGTGGTTTGCTTCTGCTTGTAGACCATCTGTCTGCATCTTTTTCTTATTTGTTTGTTTTGTTTCGTGCTAGCAAAATATACTGTATAGAACCCAGAATACTCACCTGGGTGTTTTACATTTAAAAATGAAATTTTCAGGGGGTGCCTGGGTGGCTCAGTTGGTTGACCATCTGACTCTTGATCTTGTCTCAGGTCATGATTTCACGGTTTGAGGGGTCGAGTTCCACGTCCGGCTCTGTGCTGACAGCGCAGATCCTGCTTGGGATTCTCTCATTCCCTCTCTCTCTCTCTCTCTCTCTCTCTCTGCCCCTTCCCCTTCTCAGAAGGAAGAAATAAACTTTAACAAAAAATAAATAAAAATAAAAATTCCAAGCATGAATCACAAGTGCATCAGGTGGATTTGACTTGTACTGCCTGCGTTTGTTCTGACTTGAGCTACAGGTGCGTGCCCTGCGCGTAGCGGACCTTTAACAAGGATTTGTTAACTGCACAGAATATGACTCTGGTTTCCATGAATCCCAGAGACATCTGAGAACAGAAGAAGCTGCCAACAGAATAACACAAAGAAAACCGATGTGTTCTGGGTGCAGTGCCCTCCTCCGTGTTGAACAGATAGTGTGTTTTCAGAAACAAAGATGCCATTGCAAAGGTTTAGGGTAAAAGCAAAGAAGGCAGCACACACGGAATACTGCTTTGGCGTGTGATCTTGGCTCAGTCTCGTTTTCTGAGCTGTCCCTTCTCAGAGTTAGCTTTATATGTTTTATTTTTGTCTTCCTCTTACACGTGTGAAAGGTTGTCAGAATTTTCCAGCCTTGGTCCACGTCGTCTTGGTTACAAATAAGAACTTAAGCAGAAAAAGCATTTGTTGGAAGAACATTCAGCAGCTGTCAGAGGAGGCTGGGTCATCAGAACCGTGGCAAATGCTGTGCTGAGGGAAGAGCAAGCCACTGCCGTGCTGCCGACACGGCGGTCACGATGCACCTGCTGGTATCAGCCAGGCCTGGATGTATAGCTTCCGCCGTGGCCCTCAGTGGTGTTCTTCCCCGTCCCTGTCTCTCTGTGCCACTTACCCCGGATTCACAGTCCGGGTAGGAGCACCTGCATGCGCACAGGGGCCTCCTCCGCCTCCCGCGCACCAGTGCTCAGCCGTGGAGGAGGGGACCGGACCATGGAGACATGGTGGGGGACTCCTCTGTGGGTTAACTTGAACCTCCTGCCCCAGGGAAGAAGCCAGTCACCGAAGCCAGCGGGAGGCGCAGGAGCCAGACAGCAAGCCCATCCTGGGATGTGGCACGTGTGGCAGAATGAGGCGTTCCCACACATGACATTAGTTGCTTGGTTCATGGTAGAGTTGAGGTTTTAACCCGTTTATGCCTGACTCCCAAATGCATGCCCTTAACTCCTTTTTATCCAGATGTCTTTCGTGGAACCTCACTTACAGCATTGGAAAATCTGTTCCCCAAATCCAGCTTGAAGTGTGTGACTTCCAAGCAGACATGGTGGAAGGTGGCACCTGGCACTGCCCTGTGGCAGGTGGCACGGATCTGCTTTCCTGTAGCAGGATTCCTCAGTGTCCGCAAAGGTAGTTTCAGATGTATAGGAGGTTTTTAAAGAAATTTTTTTAACGTTTATTTATTTTTGAGGGAGAGAGACAGAGACAGAGTGCAAGCAGGAGAGGAGCAGAGAGAGAGGGGACACAGACTCTGAAGCAAGTTCCAGGCTCTGAGCTGTCAGCACAGAGCCCCACCCAGGGCTTGAAGTTTCTGACTGCGAGATCATGACGTGCACCCAGGTTGGACACTTAACCACCGGAGCCATGTGTATGGATTTTTACGCAGGCATCTTCTTCTGGCATATGTTATAGAAAATTTTTTTTTTTTAATTTTTGGTGCATTCAGCACATACCTCTTGTATGTCTGCCGTGTGCCAGGCACTGTACTAAGTCTGGGGATACTGAGTTGAATGAAACCATTTCTGCCCTTCGGTGCTTGTTTGGGAGAACAGAAAAGGGTAGGTGACAGTGTATGAACGCCTTGCTTGTTTGCTGGAAAGCTGGCATAAAGGTAAGTGTAAAGCGTAAAAAACTGTTGCAAATCCATCTTGGAAGAGAAGAATATGGCTTACACGAACCATTCCTGCACCCGTCATGAGCCAGGTGCTGGGATACCAGTGGGAGGGGCAGCTAGTAGGGGACAGGCGCAAGGTGCCCGCAGGAAAGGGCACTCTAGGCCGGGCCCAGGTGCTTAGGAATCTGCTCATCTGCCCTTGTTCGCTGCCCTTGATGGCATTTTTCCAAGGGGTAGAAACTTGTTTTATTGTAACCCATTACCTGCATGGGATTCCCGTTCCCTGCTGTGCTCTTGTTCTTAAGTGGCGTCCTGGCCAGCTCTGCCTTTGACTTGCAGGATGTCAAGAGCCCTGCAGAGCTGTGACACTCACTGGGTGTGTGGCCCCCCAAGGCATCACTGCGAGGTTCTGACTGGTGCCACGTTCTCATCGGCCCAGGGGCTGTCAGGGACACGAGGCCTCAACGGTAAACGCTTGGGCACTGAGCTTGCCGTAAAGTCAGATTCGGACTCTTAGAGAAATGGTACAGTTTCATGAAAGTACACTAAGCAAAATCCCACCATTACCAGGTAAATACGGGTCACCAGCACCCAGATTAAGAAGTAGACATTTTCCAGCCCTCCAGAGGTGCCCATGCCCTTCTCACCCCTCACCCTGTCTCTTTCCCCCTGAAAGCGAGCACAGCCCTGAGTTACACACTGGTCACTTCCCTGTGGTGTGTATTTTCTCTTTCTCCTAGTGCCAACCCACCCCTGCGCCCCCATCCCTGCTCCATGAGCCTCTAACTGCGTCCTGTTGCCTGGCCAGGAACCGGGTTCTGAGGTTGTCTCCCTGGCTGTTGTAAACATTCAGGTTCTTGATGATATAACCAGAACAGGACTATGTGTGGGTGCCAGGGGCTTGCATCCTGCACTTTGATGTCCAGTTGGACTAAAGGTTATTGCACTTGGCCTGAGACCTGGAGTTTCATAGGGCTCTGGGTGGTACCTACTTGTCTTCCAGGCGGGCCCCTTGGCTGCCCTCATCCTTTCCTAGGCAGGTGCAGTGTTGGGGCTGGCCTGGGGTCCCTGGGAGCAGCCCTTGGTGCCACCTGTGGACCTGTCCCGGTGGGGGCCGGCCCAGGCGGGGCCTGGGAGCCGTCGCCAGTGCCGCCTGTGGACCTGTCCAGGTGGGGGCTGGCCCAGAGAGGGCCTGGGAGCCGTCCTCGGTGCCGCCTGTGGACCTGTCCGGGTGGGGGCTGGCCCAGAGAGGGCCTGGGAGCCGTCCTCGGTGCCACCTGTGGACCTGTTCAGGTGGGGGCTGGACGAGGGCCCTGGGAGCCACCCTCGGTGCCGCCTGTGGCCCGTCAGCACCTCCGCATGGAGCACACCTGAATGTAATCAGAAACCCTGAACCCACAGGTTCTGGTAACTGAAACCCCAGCCACTATGGGACTGATTGCACAGGACACCAGCTCTGTGACAGAGCCTTTCACACAAGAGGATTTGGGCTGGTTTCCGGTGTCACCGTGTTTTATAGAAGTCTGTCTCAGCTACAGTGTTGAACCTGTGCCACTGAATTAGGGGTCATTTCAGTGGCTACGGGGCTGCCTGGCCTGTGGTTCAAAGGCCATCCTGTGGGCGCGGTGTGGGTGTGTGGCCAGACGGGTGGAAAAGGAGGGGTTCAGGCACAGTGATGATCAGGGGCTGCACCTGGCCCACGGGGTTGCCGCCCTGATGCTGGGAGGGACTTGCTGAGGCTGCAAGACTTCCTGGGCACAGGGAGAGTTGGAGCCTCCCAGGACGGGCCTCAGCGGTGACTGGTCAGAGCAGGGAGGTCTGTTCTGAGGGTGGAGTGCTGGGAATCGTGGATGGCTGCACAAGGAAGGGGGCGGAGGAGAGCCCTCACCCTTCCCCCTGTCCCCTTGGCAATACGGAAACATCATTTAGGCTGTGATTTTGGTCTTTCAGCCTGTGCAACGGTGCTTGTCCGGCATGGTCTGCAGCCACCCGTGATGGGAGGGGGAGGGGTTGAGGCCCTCTGTGGGGCATGTGTTCGCATGTGCATGCGATTCAGACTGACTGAACCATCACCTAGGGGTGCAGAGGCCAGAAATCTGCATTTTAATGAGATGGCTCAAATTCGTGCACAGCAGCATCCTAGATCTCTGATCTAGAAAGTGGTTGTTTGATGCAGGGTAGTTGGGTTGGGGAGTTTGATGGGTACTTTGATGCGTTTGGGCCAGGGTAGTTGGGTTGGGGAGAGACTGGGACTTTGAGACTCGGACTTGTTGCTCTAAAAAAAGAAATACATGTGAACTGGGGTGTTTTTGACACTCTCTGTGCAAGAGTTTCAGATTTTAACTTGTCTTTTTGGGGAGGTTTTTTGCACCTGAATGAAGACATGCTCCCTGGGGGCGCTGTCCAGGCTCTCTGTCCTCGTTGCTGGATCCTCCATGGGAAGGGGTCTGTCAGGTGTCCGTGGAGACCAGCTAAAGAGCCGTGAATTGGTCATAGTTCCAGTCTCAGTTTTTCTGGAAGCAAATCCTGTCTGTGCCTTACATCCATCCACCTTTCAGTTCAGCGGGTAGTTCCGTTCTTCCTCCATCAGCCAGGAGTGGGGCCCCATCATGAAGTGCTTGAAACGACGCATTATTTTTAGTTCATGAAAGGCTGTGTTTTTCATGGCCGTTCTAAATAATCTTTCAGTGTTGGGAGCTCAGGGCTTTGTTATTTGTGGAATGTACTGAACAATGACAAAACACCGGCCCAAGTGTGTCAGGTGAAGCATAGCTCATTCCTAGAGTCCCAGAATCGTGGAGGGTCACACTGGAAGGAGTCACAGAAGCCCTGTGATCCTGTGGTGAGCTGGGGCCATCTGGCTGTGCTGTATTCTCACTCTGCCATTAGGTGCCGGACAAGTGACTTTGTGCCTCAGTTTCCTCCGCTGTGCGATGGGGCCGGTGACGGGCACGGCATGGTGTTGTCGCAGGGTGGTTGTGAGCTGGCGTGTGCAGGACACTGCCCGGGGCCCAGCGAACCTGCACCTGCCGTGGCACAGGTGAACAAACAGACCTGGAGAGGTCTTAATTTGCCCGAGGTCACATAACTAGTTCAGGCTGCAGAAAGCAGGCCTTCCAAGTCCTTGTTTTCTTTTATCCCTGTTGACTGGACCGGTTAACTGGTTCTTAAGACTAAGGATTGAAAGCTTTGTGTCCACCCAGTAGGAGCGCTGAAATGATGAGCTGCTGCTTAGCCTCAGTGCTGGGACACTCTTCTGAAATCATCAGGTGAATAACGAGACATGAGCGGAAGGCGATGCCCCGAAATGATCACATCGTGTTGGAGAAATGGAATTGCTCCCCTCAAAGCGAGTGGTGCTTTTAGGGTGGTCGCGCGGTCTGGCATGTTGCCGGAGGGGCCGGGCTGCCCGGGACGTGCAGACAGGGTTTGTCTCCCTCTGCTGTTCCTTCCTCGGGTCCTGGCATGGAGACCTGACGGCTGTGTTACAAGAGTCAATGAGAAGAACCGTAAGACCATATGTACCCGTGTGGATATGCCCACGTATGAATATATGTGCTTATAACACATTGGGGGAAAGACTGAAAGGCCCCCTGAGGAGCCACGGTCTTGCTGGGCCCTGCCACCTGCTTTATTTCCTTTCTGCTTTGCTACTTGTTTAGAGAGGAGGGTCAGTTGTGTCTTCCTGTTTACACAGCCCCCTGACATTTCTTACAGTTTTGCCTAGCGGATAATGGGTTTTTAAAAAAGATTTTATTGTTAAGCAGTCTTTACACCCATTATGGGCCCTGAACTCACAACCCTGAGATCACGAGTCAGGCCCAGTGGTTGAAGAAGCATGGAGGCAGGAAACTGCAGTGGTTACCAGCCTGGGTCTGGAGCCAGAGTAGCCGTATGAGAAGTGGCTTAATTTCTATGTGCCTCAGTTTCTTCATTTTTAAGATGGAAGGAGGTGATAATAGTACCTGTCTCCCAGCGTGGCTGTGAGGATTGGATGAGTAAGTGTAAGTTGATGGGCAGAAGTGGTGTTTGGCACTTAGTAAGTCTATGCTCATGACTTCTGTGACGTTGAAAGCTACCAACTTCTCTGCTCTCCCTCTGTCTTGCCCTTTTTCAGTCTGCCTGTAGTCGGGACAAAGTTCTCTGTGGATTCTCCAGTGAGCACAGGCACAGTTTTCTGTTGTTTGTGCAGCACATAGTCATGGAGGATAGAGATCGCATCTCAGGAACAATGGCAGACACGCTTAGTGCCTGTTAGAAAAGATTGGGATTCCCTGAGCTCACAGAAACTCATTTCCTTTTGTAACAATGAAATGATTTTTCCTGTTGCCTTCATTTGGTTTGGCTGTTGAAATGTTTTTGTTTTGTCTTGCTAGACGGGATTTTAGATCAAGGTGTGATTTCGATGTCACTTACATCTTTTCTTTGCATTTCTTCTGTTAAAGGACATTTTCCTCTTAAAAATGTTATTTTCATTAAAAATTTTTATGACATTGAAATCAGGTCCAGCAAAAAACTAATCGATTTACTTTATCTTTCTTAAAAATTTCTAACATTCTTGTTACTTTACTTACTGGTATGGATATTTCTTACTGAGAAAGACCAAGTTTGTTACTATTTACAGAGACCCATTTGTATGGAATATTCAAACACTGGACAACACTTATTACCAGGTAGTATTTGAACAATGTTGGCCTTTGTATCTTCTAGCAGAATTAACAGCACTACGTGGAATCAGGATTTATTTTGAGCGTGGTATGTATACTTCATTAATACTACCTTCATTTGCAAGAGTGACTCGGCCGTGGCAGCCAACAGGACTCTGAACGAACACACACCTAGAATGTGGCATCGGGTGTGGGCAGATCTGAGTGATTGAGCTGGGATAGCTTCTCTTGTGTGCTCTTGGTCCAGTCCACAGAAGCGTCTGTCTTCACCTTCACCTCCGTACCTCAGCATTTCCCACTCTTGCTTTGCACTTGATGTTGAGTGGATTCTGTGTTGATTGCTAAGCAAGTAGGAAACTTGATACCTTCCTCCTGTGTCTCGATGGTTTTTCTCTGGATACTGGTGACCTGTAAATTTCCCAGAAGTTCTGGGAAGGAGGTAGCCCTTGGAAATCATTTGACTCGCAACGAGCTCCCTGAGGTCACTGTGGGCTGTGCTGTTGGCTGTATAGCCCTGTGTGTCCGCCCTCTCTGGTTGCACCTGGGCCACCGTGGCCCCTCCCTGTCCTCAGATGCACTGGCGCATGCTCCCAGGGGGCCCCTCCTGCCCTCCCCACGCAGAGCAGTCTTCCCCTGACATGTTTGTCCCCTCCCCTCCCTGAGAACATGCTTGAACGTCCCCTTGGGAACGAGACTTTGGGTGACCCTTTCGTTAGAATGGCCAATCCCCCCAGGCACCCCCTGTTCCCCTGACTGCTCGCTGTTTCTCTAAGGTGCAGATCGCTTACTTGACGCCACTCCGGGCTGGTCCCAGGGCAGGGACCCGGTGGTGCCCCTGCTTTGTCCTCAGTGCCTGAGTGGTGCCGGGTGCCTCCCTAGGCAAGGGCTGTGGAAGTGTTTGTGGAGGGATGACAGAGACGCGTCAGGCAGTTTTGTGGGGGACAGGGAGGGGAGGGGGGATTGGTAACAGAAGAGGAATTGAGGTGATTGCTGTGATCTTCCTGGGGTTTGCGGAGCGCCTAACCAAGGGCTTGGAGGGCAGAAAGGGTGTTAAGACACAGGGCGACTAGGGTGTGTGTACTCCTGATGGGTCTCACCTGAGGTTGGACGGGAAGGAGAAGGAAGGTAAACTGGAATATTCCATGTCTAGCTCGGCATGGAATCTAGGTAGACAGTCTTCCCATTTAGCTGAGAGAAAGAATACCAGAAAAAACCCCACACCTGGACATTTCTTTTATAAAGCAATTATATTAATAGAATAAGAATAGGTTACTTCTGTTATTTGTGTTCATCTGAAATATAGTTTCTCAGAGGCTCTAAGTGACCCTTGCTGAAATGCCGATTTTAATTTGAGGCCAAGTTTCCTAAAATGTTTCGAAAGCTAACTGCTGGGAGGCTTTGGCCTTTAGGGAGCTTATATCTTTAGATAGATTTTTCTGTATCTGGGAGCTAGGCTGGAGTTTCTGAAGATCTGAATACTGAATTAGATTTTCAGCTCCTTGAGTCCCTACCAGAATTCATGTTTTAAGTATGCAGTTTATGGTTCATCCTTTGAATACATGTGTCCTTTTATAAGGACTGTTTCTGAAGCTGCGGTGTCGGCCACATCCTTCCTTCCCCTGGTGGTGGTGTCATCCGGCCTGCTTGGGCGAGCAGCTTACATGGGAGCCCAGGCCTGCCCTGTTTGTTTCAGGCCTCGAGTCAGGAAGATGGTGGACTCCTTGATGATCTGAGTTTCCATCCAGTATGTTGTGGGATTAGGTAGACTGTGACTGGGGAGTGAGTTGTAATTTAGTTAACTGGATGAATTCCGAGTGATCGTAGGTATTTGCTAATTAAAAAGCCCACAACATGGATAGATGGGAGGTTCTTTACGATGATGGCCCTTTACTTTGCTCTGAGGTAATTTTATCTCCCTTCTCCCCTGCCACGTGGGAAGCTTTGCCTTTTGTCTCGGCCTTTTTGGAGAGCAGAGCTGGTGGTGGGCTGCTGGGGCAGCCTATGGAGGGGCCTGTGCGGCTGGGTGCCCAAGACCTCTGGGGACCCCATCTGTCGAGTGAAAGGGAGAGGCTCTACCTTCGTGTCCCAGCATTGAAATTTTGTATTCTAACTCTGCATTTGGCCAGAGAGAGAGAGAGAGAGAGGGAGAGAGAGAAGCAGCAGTAGATCTGAATGTACAGACAGGCAAGGATGTCTGTGACATATTGTTGAGTGAGAAATGCCACTTGTGGAACATTTTGTGTCTGGGAAAAGGATACATAGTGATCTAATCTGCTAATAATTATGGGAGGTATAAGGGAAGGACTTAACGTCTTTATACCCCTTGGAGCTGAATTTTAGGCAGTTCGAGGACTTTTATAATCTCACAGGGAACACAGCCAGGAGCTCAGTGGTTTTGTGATTCTCTGTGCTGTGCTGAGGGTCCCGTCTGCCCAGGGGCTCCTGTGGGGGCCACTGGCTTGTGATTGGACCCTCGGCCTCTCACCACCACCAGTGGTCACCCCTTGTCTCCCATGCCTGGCTTCGGTGGCACGTGGGTCTATAACCTCTGTTTTCAAATTTAAAAATCAAGACTGTGTTTTCGTAAAAAATCCCTGACATTAAAGTTTTCACTGGCTTCATCTTGCTTTTCAGAAGTGGCAATTTTCAGTGAGCTTATTACCCCGTGTCCCACAATGGTCTCTCTCCGATGGACGGCCCGGCTGGGCTGGCCTCGTGTGCTCACTGACGCATATGCTGTGCGACCCTGTGTCTGTCACTGTCAGGTGGGCGGACGTCCCTCTCCTGAATGTGGCCAGATACTTGTGACTTACGTTATTTCTTCTGTAGCCTCTTAATGGGCGCCATGGCCACAGCAACTCGTTAGCGTGATTCCTGCCTTGACGGCCCCTCTCGTGCCTGGGGCTGGGCAGCCAACTCGGTGGTCACTCCCACCGGTGCCCCCTGGGTTTCCTCCCCGGCTGGTCTCTGCCGGCCGCCTCCTGCCCCTTCCTGCCGATTTATTATCTCAGCCCCCGCACATAGCAGAGGTGAGGGGGGCGGTGTTTGATATTCATGTTGACCTCCTCTGTTTTCATCCATGCCTTAAGTGATCTGGCAACTCTTGTGCTTCCTGCTGAGTGAGGGAGGTCTGTCCCTTATGCTGTGTTAGAGGGGACTCTGACACCCCGAGACCAACCCCACCATATTAGAGGGGACCCCAACTCCCCAAGACCGCCCTCACCATATCAGAGGGGACCCCGATGCCCTGAGACCACTCTGCCATATCAGGGGACCTTGACTCCCTGAGACTGCCGCCACCATATCAGAGGGGACCCCAACTCCTCGAGACCACCCCCACCATATCAGAGGGGATCATGATTCTCTGAGACCTCCCCCACCATGTCAGAGGGGATCATGATTCTCTGAGACCGCCCCCACCGTATCAGAGGGGACCTGAGACCCCCGCCCCCCACCACCACTTAAGGCTGTTTCTTCCACTCTTGGTGAAGGTTCTTAGGTTCAGGGTCCTGGGGAGGTCTGGGTCATTGTTCTTCTCGTGTCTGGTGGTGTCTTGTGCAGTTACTGGGCTTCATGGCCCATCCTACTTCACCAGGGCTTACGGAATATATAGATTAAGTTACTGAGCCACACCTTTCTTTTTTATTTCTATTTTGTTTTTTTAATGTTTATTCATTTTTGACAGTCAGAGCTCTTGAGTTTAAGTACCTTGTGAGCAGTGGTGACCCAGCATTCATGAGCAGACAGGGTCCACCCCAGTAGGCTGGCCGTGCGGCAGGCGGTGCTCTGGTGGCCCGTGGGGAGCAGTGGCGGCCTGGGGCTAGGAGGCCAGAGATGCTGTGGGAGGGCTTGCGTTCATCCAGCCAGACCCGTGGTCTCTGCCGTTTTCAGGTGCTTGTTCCGTTCCCGTGCTGGGGCCACAGAGTGATTGTGTCCACTGCTCGGAGCATAACTGAACATTGAGAGGAAGACCAGTGACTTGCACGACCAGCAGCTTAACAACTTAAGAAGATGGGCCTTTGTGGGCCTGACCGATGTAGGTCACCCACACGGGAACACTGGCTTTAGGCATTTGAGCGAGCAATGGGAATTGAATGCCTGCCATTGGGCACATGTTTGGAGTCGCCACTTGTCATAATGTATCAAATCAGGTTCCTGAAAGCTATGATTCCGAGAGGCAAGCGTGAACATTTCCACCTGCCCTACCTGGCCAAGGTGAATTCAAAGGTCCTAAGCTAGACGTCGGGTACAGATGTGTAGTTTGTCAACCTGAGAAAGAAGGAAGATGACATTGGGCTTCTGGTGAATGTGGAATTGTGTGTGCGCGCCTCTAAATAGCAATAATACTATAATGTAATACTAGTGGTTTTGATGTAGCAACTACTTAGTGTGTGTCAGGAACTGTATAAAATGCTTTTTATTATTCACAAAGCAACTCTAGAGTCCCATTTTACAGGTGCAGCCACTGCATCATGGTGAGCAGAAACCTCTTGACCAAGGCCATATCATTACATAGTGAATGCGGAGCTGGCACTGGGAACCAGGCGTTTAAACCTAGGTGGAGAGTCCTGATTGCTGACTGACAGCGTTTCCTGCAGGGAATGATGCAACCTCTCTGGTCCAGGTGTGGACCACACTGATTGGAGTGCGTTTGAGGAATTTTAATGTCCGCAGAGAGCATAGCGCCCCAGCTGGTGCCTGGGAGTCTCCTGTGGCTGCCGTAACAAGTTACCACAGACGAGGTGGCTTCAGCGACTTGTGTTTGTTTTCTTTCTGTCCTAGAGGCCGGAGCCCTGAAGTCTGTTGTCTTGTCAGAGCTGTGCCCCCTCTGGGAGATCCAGGAGAGAAGCTGTTCCTTGTTCATGATGGCTCTGCCCACATTCCGTGGCCCGTGGCTTCACTGTCCCAATCTCTGCCTTCTGGTCACGTTGCCTTTTCTTTCTTCTGGTGTCAGATCACCCTCTGCTGCCTCCTTATAAGGATACCTTTGCTGTCATTGGGGCCCATCCTGGTAATTTCCCTGTCTCAAGATCTTTAACTTAATTACACTGCAAAGTCTCTCCCCCCCCGCCCCCCCCGCCCCCAACACACACTGTGTTTTGTTTTGTTTTTTCCTTTGAGGCGATATCCCAGATCGCGAGATTGGGAGCTGGATAACCTTTGGGGGTGTGTTGTTCAGCCCATCCCCGTGACCAAGGGAAGCAATTTGAGCTTTCAGTCCACCTTGTAGGCATGTTTGCTCTCACCAATTTCCTAAATGTTCTGCAGGACACGGACACTAAAGATGTGGGAAAATTCCTCAGCCAGACAGGCCTAAGACTTCACAGTGTGCAGTGAAGGCCTGAAAATCCCAGTGACGACGAAAGTGGCTTAACTCTGTTGAACTCAGGATCCCTGCAGCTCAGTTGGTAACAGAGCACTTCAGGTAGCTGGTGTACCCATCTGCATGTCCCGAGTACCTCAAATGTGCTTCAGGAGGTGCTAGTTCAGTTCTTTATGATCTCCTAGGCTTTGGAAGGCTTGGGGTGTCTTCACTGACTCTGTGTTCCTTATAACTTATACGTGCTCAGAACTGCCTGGCAAGAAAGATCCAACACAGATAGGCAAGATGGCTCCCTGGGTGGTTCCATCCTTTGTGCGTCCGACTCTTGATTTTGGCTCAGATGATGATCTCATCGTTCATGGGATCGAGCCCCGTGCTGGGCTGTACGCTGACAGCGTGAAGCCCGCTTGGGATTCTCTCTGTCCTCTCTGCCCCTCCTCCCCTACTCTCACGCACTCGGACGTTCTCTAAATAGATAAATTTTAAAACAATGAAGAGGTGATATGTGAAGATTTTTAACATTGTAGCTGATGTTGTAGCGGGTGAATGCTAGGTGTCCAGATATGCCATGAGTTTTGATAACCATAAATTGTTTTGATGTGGAATGATCTGGAGGCAGTTCACGGAGGAGGGGCCCTAACTGGAGCAAGTGGAGGAAGCCAGGAGGGCCACCAGTGGGAGCAGAGAGCTCGGCCAAAGGGAGGAGGAGAGAAGGTTCAGGGTCGCCAGGATCGTGGCGTGGATGTCGGTCTGAGGAGTTCAGACTTGATTTTCTAGGCCAGGGGTGCATATGCTACGTATGGCATTTGGGCCAAATTCAGCCCTCTGCCTGTTTTTATAGAGTTTTGTTGAAACACTGCCATTCACTGACATGTTGTTGTCTCCGGCTGATTAGCGCTATCCAGGTGGAGTAGGGTCGGCTTAGAGCCTAGCTGTGTCCTGTTTAGGCCTCTACAGAAAGCTTACCAACCCCGGCCTAGGTAAGGGCAGCTGCCAAAGGGCTTTGATCAAGAAGGTGCTATCCTGAGGTTCGCACGTTGGAAAGCTTCTCTGGGCGCCTGTGTGGAGGACAGAGCGGAGAATACGAGGACCGGGGAGGGCAGAGGCCCAGGGTCCGGGAGTGGAAGGAACAGAGGACCTTCCGGACTGCAGCCTGGGGGTGTGATAGGGGGACGAAGGAGCCAAGGGTGGTTTTTGAAAATAAACTTTATAATAGGTTCAGGTTGAGAGGAAAGTTGAGACAATGGCACAGGGAGCTCTTGTGTCCCCTGAACAAGCTTCCACCCAAACCAGGGACCAGTGTGGACACGCGATCAGTAGCTCCAGCTGTAGCTCATTCACAGTTCCGGAGTGATCGTCTCTCATCCCACTTCTGTCCCGGGAACATGTTCAGGAGGTCGCACTGCATTCGATCGTCGCGGAGGGCTCCCAGGCTGCTGGCCCGTGGTCGCTTCTCGCACAGCATTTGTGTTTGATGACTTTGATACTTCGGAGGAGACCCAGCCAGGTGTTTTGTAGATTTTGTCTCAACTGGGGTTTGTCTCATGATTCCCCACAATGAGATTGGGGTTCTGGGTTTCTGTGAGGAGGAGCAGGATGGCAGAAAGGAAACTCCATTTCCGTCATGTGAGGTGTGTGCTGTCAGCATGGCAGTCGCCGTTGATACTGACGTTGCTCACGTGGCTGAGACAGCTTTGTTGGGTTTCTGCATGTGAGATTACTTCTTTTTCCTTCTGCGTGCTATCCTGGGGAAGGTGGTCCCTGCATGTGGCCATACATAAGGGGTAGAGAGGTCTGCCGCCCTCCCGCATTCACTCATTCAGTCCAGCAGTTCTACCCGCATGGATTCGTGGCTGTTTCAGTTATGCTTCAGGTTATGATCCAGGACCGTGGTGTGCATTTTGTTTCTCAGATTGTCGTGGCTTGGCCATCGGCAGCTCTGTCAGATGGCTGCTGTGTCCGTAGAGGTGCCCGTGCTGTGTGAGGGTGTGTGGGTGGCTGTGTGGGTGTGCACACACGTGCACTTTAGGACTCTTTCTGGCCCAAGACGCTTCAGGCTCATCTTGCATGTTTCCTGCTGCAGGAGTGAGCTGGTGGTCCAAGGAGCCATGGCTGAAGTTTGTGTTGAAATGTCTGGCTCACAGGGCTGTCTCCATCTCTGTCTTACAAACTTCTCTTACTCGGATAGAGAGGGGGGAGAGGAAGGACCCAGACAGCTGGGTATCTGTGTAGGGGTTGTGCAGAAGTCAAAGGTCTGTGTCAGGGTCACAGTCTTGGTCTCCTGGTTGTGCCTTTCAGGGTGGGAGAGGGGCCAGCCTGCCTGGGGGTGGGGCCAGTGGTGGAGTCTGGCCGGAGTGCAGGGCTGGGAAGGAAGGGTATTGGGAAAGTAGGTTGGGACCAGATGTGCAGGTGTTGAAAACCTGGCCAGGTTTGGCAGGAGGGGTATATTAAAAAAGCCAAGAAATGTGGTGCTTGGGATAATTAGCGTGGCAGCCACACACAGATTGGATAGAGGGAATAGCATTTGTCATCGCTTCCCTGGGAAAGTGCTAGAAGTGGGTGCCTGCAGGAATCACGGGGCAAGGCAGACCCATGGGGGCCATGGTAACTCACCAGTTTCTGCTTGTACTATGTTTTCCTAACGGGGGGGGGGGGGGATGGGAGGAATTAGTGACTCAGCAATTTGCTTACAAGCAGTAAACTTAATAAAACAAAGACAGGTTGTCTAAAGCCCTGTGTGCTGCCCTGTAATTACTAGTGTGTGTAGTGTCCTTGTCTCGGGGAGGAATCAGAGCCGAATTGGAGCTCTGCCCACCGTGGGCTCCCACACAGTCTGAACGGATGGACTGTACATGTGTAACTCAGGCCCGTCGTTTCAGAATTACTTCTGTCAAGCTGCCTGCTTGCACGTCTCTTGGTGGTGGTTTTATGTTGAAAGTTGTGGGGCTTCTGAGAGACTTCCTGGCAGAGAGAGGTGCTCACTGAGCACGCCTGTGCGTGGACAATGATCCTGGAGAATTTGCTGGTTTTTCCCTGGGTGCTGGCACTTTGAACTTGAAATTTCGTTTGCTTACGCTGAGGGAGATAGATGTAATAAGGAAAGCAAAGTCACCAAATTAGTGGTGCAACCCGAACTTGTAAACTTACTCTTCCTGCTCCTGAAAGTACTTTGGACACAAACGCTGATCCTTGTAGGTAGAGTCCTGTTTCGTTGTTCAACACAGCTGGCCTCTGACGTTGTGACTCATGCGAGTGGTCACTAGACACGCGAATGGGTGTCGTGTGCCTCGTTTCTACAGGTGTCTTCTGTGAGTGCATTCCATGGTCAACCAGAAGTCCCTCGGCCGCATGTCCCCTGGTGGCACACTCCTGTCATCCTGGAGCCTTGGTAGGCTTGCCGCTGACCAGTGATCACCTGCTTTCAGCTGGAAGCAACATTTCCTTCAGGATTAATTTTAAGTTATCTTTGTCCATGCAGTGAGGATAAGAATACACACTTGGTACAGTTCTTAGTGGGTACGAGGGATGAGAAGCAAGTGTGTGTGTTCTAGCAGGGTCTCTTGGTAGAACCTGCTTTCGAAATATCCCATCTCAGGGGCACCTGGGTGACTCAGTTGTTCGGCATCTTGCTATTGATTTACTTATTTAGAGAGAGTGAGAGCGTGCGAGTGGCAGAGAGGGAGAGAGAATCCCAAATAGGCTCTGAGCTGTCAGCACACAGCCCAGTGTGGGGCTGGAACCCATGAACCTTGAGATGGTAACCTGAACTGAAGTGAGTCACTGAGCCAACTGAAGCTACCCTGGCGCCCCTCAGAGTGTGACTCTTGGTTTCGGCTCAGGTCATAATCCACGGTCATGGGATCGAGCCCCATGTTGGGCTCCATGCTGAGGGTGGAGCCTGAATAAGATTCTGTCTCTCTCCCTCGTCTCTCTCTCTCCCTCCCTCCCTTTGCCCCCTCCCCCAATTGTGTGTGTTGTCTCTTTATCTCTCTTAAAAAAAAAAATGAAGTAAAATAAAATAAAATAAAAATCCCATGTCATTGGGGTGCCTGGGTGGCTTAGTTGGTTAAGTGTCCAACTTTCACTTAGGTCATGATCTCGTGGTTCGTGGGTTCAAGCCCCGCGTCGGGCTCTGTGCTGACTGCCAGCTCAGAGCCTGGAGCCTGTTTCAGCCTGTGATTCCCTCTCTCTCTCTGACCCTCCCCTGCTCATGCTGTGTCTCTCTCTCTCTCCTAGAAATAAATAAAAACAGTAAAAAAAAAAATCCCATGTCATTGGATTTTGCTGCAGTGGCTACACTTTATGTTTGTCACTGTTGAGTGGTTTTTTAAATTTTTTTAAGTGAGAAAACTTTCTCTGCAGTGGAAGCAAGAGATAGGAGACCACATGGGCTCCTCTCCAGCATCTAACCAGTTTCTTTTTTTTTTTTTTTAATGTTTTATTTATTTCTGAGAGAGAGAGACAGTGTGAGCAGGGGAGGGTCAGAGAGGGAGACACAGAATCTGAAACAGGCTCCAGGTTCTGAGCTGTCAGCACAGAGCCTGACATGGGGCTCGAACCCACGTACCGTGATATCATGACCTGAGCTAAAGTCAGACGCTTAACCGACTGAGCCACCCAGGCGCCCCCAGCATGTAACCAGTTTCTAACCAGCAGAATTCTCAACCAGGGAATACACCACCACCTCCTTCTGAATTCGGTGCCTGTGGGGGCCTGAAAGGGAGTACATGTTGAAGGCACCGTGGGGGGGCACTGTAGGGGGGAGGTCACTGTCTGTGTGCACCTGCACCTGTGAGGAATTTCCCAGTGGGCCCGCAGCAGAGGGGCCCCGAGAGGCCCTGTGCTGTGTCTGCCTTCCCTGTGGGGCTGGGCGAGTGCTGCTCCCCAGGAGCTGCCATGTCACCCGCAAAGCCAGGCAGTCCCTTTCCTTGATTTTACCGAGACTGCAAACTGCACCATCCTCTCCCTAGTGCAACAGAAGCCACCGGGGCTGGGTGCCTGTCACTTGTCTGTTCCCTTTTATAACGTAAGCAAACTACTTAGCAGGTCCGAATTGGAGATGAAGGTAGTTTCCACGGGAGGAACGTGCAGGTGGCAGCAAATGGCACATGGTTTGTATTTCTTTTTGGGACGCATGAAAAGGCATCCTGATCCCTGGGGTTTGAGCGTGTCTGGAAGGTGGTCCTGGCGCCAGCCCAGACAGAGCCCGTTGATGCTGCCTGTTTCCCCTGCTTAGTCACCGTTTCAGAACACTTCCTGCTCTAAATCTGCAAGGTAACAATTTAGTTTACTGTCACACGAAGGGTCTATTTCACTTTGACTTCTCTTGGGCTTCTCGCTAGTCAGACCTGATCCTGTGTGTCTGAGCTTCTCAGAGAATGTATTGGAGTTAGATTTTCTATTATGGAAAACCCTGAACGTGAGCAAATATGAACCTTGTTGCCGCTGAGAATCTGTCCCAGAGATAGAACGCCTGCGGTGCAGTGCAGGAGGCTCACAGCCGGCTCTCCTTCCAGGAGTGGGACAGGTCGTGCTTCTTAAGGTGCTGACAGGCCCGTGCACAGAGGCGCCTGGCGAGGGGCCCGGCTCCCAGGGTTGGTGAGGCTGTTGCCCAAGCGCTGCCTGCCCCACCCCCCTCCGGGTCTCAGCTGCCTCCCTGTGGGATGGGGACCAGGACTCTTACCCAGAGCTGCTGCGACATCTCACAGGTCCGTTCCCACAGGTTCAGGGGCCCTGGCGCTCCGTGGCTGTCGCCTGCTGTTGTTGTTTCTGCCCTTAACGTCCCTGCAAGCGAGGCCTGCTCGCCCGTGCAGAATGAGGGGTGGTATGGCAGTGCCGCCGGGACAGGGCGTTTGGGGGCGCCTCTCCCGGCGTGGCCCTTGGGGGCTGCGTCGCTGCATTCTTTACGTGCTTCTGTCACTCGAGCGAGCGTGAGCATGAAGGTTTTCTTTCATGTTTGTGTTTTAACCTTAGAACACATTTGGAATCCAGCGAAAAATCGTTTTGGTTTAAAAACTTTCTTGTGGGGGCACCTGGGTGGCTCAGTCTGTTAAGCGTCTGACTCTTAGTTTTTGCTCAGGTCAAGATTTCGTAGTTCGAGGGATTGAGCCCCATGTCGGGCTGTGTGCTGACAGCGCAGATCGTGCTTGGGATCCTGTCTCCCTCTGTTGCTGCCACTCCCCACCCACTCTCACTCTCGCTCTAAAACAAATAAGACAACTTAAAAAAAAAAA